>JAREYC010000017.1:4390000-4990000 GCA_030015325.1 Cryptoblepharus egeriae | reverse complement strand
GGATGGAGTTGACATTGGCATCTGATTTACCATAAATTAAGGTTGCCATATGTACCCCAAAAATGGGACAATCCCAATTTGGGGGGATTGTGTTCACATACTGGGACAGAGGATCCTGTCCCGTTCTTGTAGAAGAGAATTATGGCAAATCTACCATAAGTCCATGTATCACATGCCATATGCTAAATACCATATTTTTTCAAATCTGATGCACCATTGAATCCAATGCACACCTTGATTTTGGAGGCTAAATTTGGCTAGAAAAGGTGCACATCATATGCTAGTAAATTGAATCTAAAGTGCCAACAAATCTAATGCACACCCTAATTTTGGAGACTAACATGTGGCTGGAAAATGTGCACACTGTACACTATTAAATATGGTAACTTGAATGTAATGCAGCATCAAATGTGCACCCTAATTTTGGAGACTTAGAGCTCAGTCTTAACCATGTCTACTTGAAAGTAAGTCCCATTGTGTTCAATGGGTTTTACTCCCAGGAATGTGTCTTTAGGATTGCAGCCTAAATTTGGCTGGGAAAGGTGCACGTTATATGCTAGTAGATATATTAAGGGCAAAATCCAGAGTAACTACAGGGAGTCCTTGCTCTGATGTAAGAACAACTTACTCTGGATTCCAATATGAATTTCCCATAGGTTTTCACTAGGTGGTACAATAACTACGGGTGCATGTAAAGTCTCTTACGTGCTCCCATAGTTACTCTGGATTTGGGGGTTAGTCAAATCTAGTGTGCCATTGAATCTAATGTGCACCCCTGCTAAATTTGGTGTTGAAAGGCACACATTTGATTTGAGTAAATATGGTAAATAAACCAGAAGGCAGCCCCCAATAGTAAAAAAATTAAAGCAGAATCTTGAATATCTGGTAAGCAGAAACTAGGATTTAAGTTTTGTATGGCTAGGTGGTGCCCTATTGACACCCCTATAAGGTATAGGTTATGAACCCTTCTCCCCCTTTAGCTATGCCACTGAGCAACAGTGTGGAAACTATTCAAATAGCTTGCGTCGCAGCATGCTCAGAGCCAGGTTTCCAACTCAGACTAGAAAGAACCGCGAGCTGTGGTTGTTGGATTCCCCATGCTCCTATTAGACAGTAAGGATTGTTAAAAGCACGGCGTAACACTGGTGTTCGGCATGGGA
This sequence comes from Cryptoblepharus egeriae, assembly GCA_030015325.1. Classification (NCBI taxonomy): domain Eukaryota; kingdom Metazoa; phylum Chordata; class Lepidosauria; order Squamata; family Scincidae; genus Cryptoblepharus; species Cryptoblepharus egeriae. Next base: position 4,988,840 of record JAREYC010000017.1, on the reverse strand, counting down.
AATCCATATGTTTGTAGTCGGAAAAGAACTTAATAGCTTACCTAGGGATTAAGGCAATCGCTCAGGCGCAGTAGTTTTTGAACGCCTGCCGGACGGGCACTGTTTGCCAGGCTTTTACCCATCAATAAACCAACCTTGAGTCACAGTAGAGGGAGGGGGGGAAATGGAAAGGGGGTGCTCGAAGAGTTCCCAATTAAAACCACTTCACAGTCGCTGGCATTCCCCAATGGTTCTTCCTTATATCTTATTTGAATCAGAGTCTATGGGCACAATCCAGAGTAACTACGGGTTGCCCTGACATAAGAACAATTTACTCTGGATTGCAATATTAATTTCCCATAGGTTTTCACTAGGTGGTGCCATATCTACGTCAACGTAAATGTCTCTTACAGGTGCTCCCGTAGTTACTGTGGATTGCAGGATATGTCAGACTCTAAATCAGAAAAAGACGAGTAAAATGTAGGACACACAAGCAAAATGTAGGACACAATCAGTACTACCTTTCTGGAAAAACAGGTTCTGGTACTCACAGGTACTCACCTGTGTGGGTGTGGGTGTGGGTGTGTGGGTGGGTGGGTAGGTGGCTGTGCCAGTACTCACTGACAGAGGTGCCGGTACTCACACAGAGGTGCCAGTAATCCATACAGTACATACCCCCTCAAAAAAAACCCCAGACACAACAAAAATAAAATCTAAAAACACTCAGATTTATTGCTTTTAATTAAAACACGATGGCAAATCTATGGTTAATTAAAGCACTATTGTTAATTAAAGCACCATATTACTCATTGTTAAATTTTTAAACTATTACATACGATTTATTAATTCCAAGAAGGCTACATGCTGCCCGCTCAGAAGGAAAAGGAGGATGATGAAGATGTTTTTCTAGGACACAAGACTAAAAAAGAGGACATGTCCTGGTAAAAGAGGACAGATGGTTACCCAAGTGTGGGTTGAACAAAACTTCAGCTACCTTCAGTGAGGCTGGGTGAAGCTGTCAAAAAATGTCTAACAGGTGGGCTTGATGGGGATTAGAAAACCCCTAGATGAAGAACCCCCAAATGAAGAAGGGGTTCCAGTTTTCCTAGCAGAGGACTCCATGCAGTAGCTCTGGCTGGGGGGGGGTGAAGGTTCTTTGGGATTCAAGGAAGAAACATATAGATTTAAGAGTATGCTGTTAAGGTGGCACAACAATTGCTTAGGATATCTATACAGGCTTCAGATACTGGAATCCATGGGTGACCACAATTACTCACTTGGATGATTCCCCACAATCTCCAGAAATCCCATCAGCTTTCAGGTACTATAATCCATGAGTGACCACAATTACTCACCTGGATGGTTCACCAGGACCTCCAGAGGTTTCATAGATACTGGAGGACAGATACAGAGGACCTCAGATACTGGAATCCATAGGTAACCACAATTACTTAGACGGTTTACCAGGACCTCCAGAAATTGCACCAGTCTTCAGATACTGTAATCCATGCGTGACCAGAACTACTAACCTTGATGGTCTACCAGGACTTCCAGAGGTCGTACCAGCCTCCTCAGATACTGGAATCCATAGCTGACCACAATTACTTGGACGGTTCACCAAGTCCTCCAGAAATCGCCCCAGTCTTCAGATACTGGAATCCATGGGTGACTACAATTACTCAACTTGCTGGTTTACCAGGACATCTGGAGGTCACACACGCCTCCTCAGATGAAACCAGAGACCACTGGACACAACCAGAAGCATGGAGAGATCATGCTTTAGAGTACCTCCAGGCATGGCAAAAAGTCACCAATGTGAACAAGAAGGGGCTTCTGGTCACATCCAGTAGGATGTTTGCAGCATGGACCTCAGAGATGCTGAGCCCACATGGAATCATGTATAATTCCCTATTTTGTGCCTGGTCTTCGGTCATGTGTTAGGGGGCACCGATCCATTATTAGATTCCAGCACTCAAGTTGCCGGCCTTCTGCAAGATCATTGCCTTCTAAAAATAGCACTATTCAAAAGCAAGTCCAGACGCTGCTTCTTGGTTCCAGAAATGTCTCTATCAGTGAGAAGGAGACATACATTTTTATTCTGCTTGACTCGCTGGTTGGCTAGAATGGTTGATGCTGTTAAGAGCCTGAAAAGACGGGGTGGGGGAAAGATCCATGATCTTTCGGACATATTGATTTTTCTGTTTCCATCTCTAACAAAACAGTCTTCTAAAAATATAGAAGCTGGAAGATAATAAGTCTTAAAAGTCAGTGTTTGCAAGATCACACCATGGTGGTAGGATTTACAAACCTTCTATTCAAAGTTTCTTGAGCTTATATATATACTCGTGAAAAGCGTACCCGCGTTGCGGGAGTAAAATTCCCCCGTACACCATCCCCCCACTGTGCATGAATCCCCCATGCATACCAACCCCCATGTGCTTTCACCCCCATGTGTAACATCCCCGATGTTCATCCACCCCATGCGCAACATCCCCCTATGCACATCAACCCCACATGCTCATCAACCACCCATGCACAACAAACCCCCATGTGTAACATCCCCATGCACAACATTCCCCATGTTCATCCCCCCATGCACAACATTCCCCCATGTGAAACATTCCCCCATGCACATCAGTCCCCCATGCACATCATCCCCCATGCTCATCAAACCCCCATACGCATCAAACCCCCATGCGCAACATCCAGTGCACAACATCCCCATGCGCAACATTCCCCCATGTGCAACAACTCTCCATGCACATCATTCCCATGCGCAACATCCCAAATGTGCATCATCTCCCCATGTGCATCATAACACCCCATGCACAACAACACCCCATGCGCATCACTCCCCCATGCGCATCATCTCCCTAGGCGCATCAACCCCCCCATGCGCATCAACACCCCATGCGCATCAACACCCCATGCACATAATATATAAGCTTATATGTATACACACACACACACAAAATTAAATTATAAGTATATACAGTTTAATGATGTTTTATATGCCGGATTTTACAAAATACAGTTGCAATGGAGTTTAATTTTCAGTGCAATCCTAAGAAAGTCTACTCAGAAGTAAGTCCCATTGTGTTCAATAGTACTTCCTGGCAGGAAAGTGTGGTTAGGATTGCAGCCTTTATGGATTGCAGCCTTTGCAGTAGCTTTATGTAAGCCACCCAGGAGAAAGATAGGATACAATAATGGAAATGAATGAATGAATGAATGAATGAATGAATGAATGAGTCAGTCAGTCAGTCAGTCGGTCAGTCAGTCCTGCCCTAAAGACAGGAGAGATTTATAGTGCATCCCTCTTATGACAACCCAATGAGGATGGAGGATGGAGAAACTTATATATAACATGCATACTGGTATCCTCTGTTTTCTGACAGTTTTGTGACAACCCAAACTTTCAACATCTTTCAGTTATACCCAGAACTCATTCATTCAATGCATGTTCTGCTCTTTCAACCTCTCTCTGCTGCTCTGAAGGCCAAAATTGCCCTTTAGTAGCTCCTCTATGTTGAAGCTCCTCATCTCATCCCATCCCCGAAGGAATTAATGAGATTCCATTTGCAGAAATCTTTATGTGGCAGCAAGAATTTGCAAGATAAAAGGGGCACTGGAAATTTGTTAGCTTAAAATTATCAGAAGGAACATTTATAAACTAAAAAAGGTTGGGTTTCACTTTTCAATGCTTTTCATTTTTGGACAGTTGAAAAGTGGAACCCAACCTTTTTGGCTCCTCTTCCTAACTCATCCAGTAGGGGATGCCTATATATAAAGGGAAGCCAACCTTTTGGGCTCCTGTCCTTAACTCATCCAACAGAGGATGCCTGTAAAAGGGATGCCTATATAAGTTCCAGTTTCTTAACCATTACACCATCCTGTACAACCCTATATAAGTTTGAGGGATGCCTATATAAGAGCTGTGAATTACATATAATTTTGTTTGGACTCTGGGTGGAAGACAAGGAAATAATCCACAATGAGAGAGACTATGGCTACAATCCTGAAGAAACTTTCCTGGGAGTAAGACCCATTCTACATAATGGGGCTTACTTTTGCGTAGACATGGTTAGGATTGTGCTCTATGGCCCGTAAATGCTCCCATCTTGAAAATACAAGAAATATTTTCTGCAGGGGTCAGGAAGCATCAACCAACCTGCACAGCTTATCAGTGTGTTATGGCAGCTTCCTTTGCCAGATCTGGGGGAAGAACTCCTGCTTGATTACCCCCAGGTCACGAGTTCAAGATCCGCTACCAGCTTGAATCCCGATAGCGCCAACTATCAAGAAAGCCAAGGCGAACCGGCAGATAAACAAAACCAACCTCTTCGTTTTCTAAGCAGACGTTTTCCCCGACAGGCCGTTGTGAAGGTTAATTTGAAGAACTTTCCCTGGAGGACACGAGCTATTTCTGACAGTCCTCCATATATACATATTCATGCATCTTCCAGAAAGGCAGAGAAGAGAGTTTAGGTTGTTGAGACTTTTTTTATTATTTTTATTGTTGGGCTCCAAAGGAACAAAACCGGTGGCTAAAATGTTCCGGGAACAGCCTTGTCAAAGAACACTTAGTGCAAGGATTACTCTATGAACATTTTAGCAGGTGTGGAATAAATCTGGTTATATAAAAAAATAAGCAGAATGAATCATCCAGCATGAAATGTTTGTCCTTGAATTTTTCAGGGGTGTCGGGGCCATCGGTGTGCAGACGCTCGGGAAAAATAAACACAGGGAAAAACGGTTTGCAGAGAACAGAAAGTTAAATATATTGTTATATACAGAGGTGCCTCACATAAAGAGCTTAATTCGTTAAAGCTTAAAGGCCTGCTCTTTAAGTGAAACGCTCTTTAAGTGACGCAGATTTTTCCATAGGAAATAATGGAAACTCAGACGATTGGTTCCACAACCCCCAAAATATTTATATAAAAATATGAACTGGATGTAAAAATGATGACAAAACACTGGAAATTGAATTCAAAACATGCATTCAATGTGCATGATCCTATGAAGTCTACCTAGGCTGCATCCTAGACACTTTCCTGGGAGTAAGTCCCATTTAACACTATGGGGCTTATTTCTGAGCAGACATGGTTAGGCGGCTGCAATCAAGGACACTTTCCTGGGAGGCTTACCTGGGCTGCTGCTGGAGGTTCAAGGTGGCTGGTGGGGGGACTTGGAGGCAGTTAGGGACAGCTGTCTGTGGCACCCACAGGGGGCACCCCCAAGTTGGGGGCAGTTAGAGGCAGCAGTGCTGGCTGTATAGCACATGTGCCCATAGTGTGCTTGCTTGTTAAGTGAAGCGGAACTTGTTATGTGAAGCAAGATTTCTTGGAAATTTATATTTGTTATGTGAAATGCTTGTTATCTGAGGCGCTTGTTATGAGAGGTTACCACTGTATATAATTTGTATATTACCTTTTGCACCAAAGCAGTGGTATCACTAGGGTTCGCATCACCCACTGTAAGGATGCCAGCGTATCAAACTGATCAGAAAATGTAAGATCCCAAGATTTTCCAGCTCCCTATTGAACACAATGGAGCTTACTTCTGAGTAGACATGGTTAGGATTGTGGTCTGGGTCGCTTCCCCCCCCCCCCCCGAGTCTGGATCAAACATCTGTAGCCATCATCCTGGATCCTGCCTTATGAATAATCAGGCTGGAGTGTCCAGTAGCCTGGAGGGCCATACTACCCCCACTTATGGGATGGGTTATAGACCGGAGTACCATTCAAAAGTGAAATCCGTTGAAAGGTAGAACACAACTTTTTTGGTTTATAAATCCTGCTTTCAATGCTTTTTTAGCTAACAAATTGCAAATGTCTTTTTTATCTTGCAAATTTCTGCTACAACCCAAAGTTTTCTGCAAATGGGTTCTCATTAACTCCTTTAGGAATGAGATAAACCACCCAATCCAGAGACTTTACATGCACCCATAGTTACTGCCCCACTAGTGAAAACCTATGGGAAATTCATATTAGAATCCAGAGTAAGATGTTCTTACACCGGAGCAAACACTCCCTGTAATTACTCTGGATTGAGCCCTAGAGCAAGAGCCTCAACAAAGGGCAATTTTGGCCTTAAGAACAGCAGAGAGAGGTTGAAAGAGCAGAACACGCATTGAATGAATGAGCTCATACCTATAGATATAGATATAGGTATAATTGAAAAGTGTTGAAAGAGGGGATCATCACTAAACAAACTGTCAGATAGCAAGGCATACTTGTAGTTCCCAAGTTTAAACAGCATCGTGCAAAAGCTTGAACTTCTGGAGTAATCCTTGAGTAATTCTCTTCCACAAAATCATGTCCCATTTGCCAGTATGTGAACACAATTCCCCAAAATTGGGATTGTCCCTGTTTGGGGGGATACGTGAAAACCCTACCTGCGAGGAAGCTGAGTGTAGTGGTTAAAGCATTTGAGGATTGAAATGAAAACTTGTATTCGTAAGGCTAGACCGAACAAGCGATGGGCTGAATAGAAGGTTGATTTGTTTGTACTTTGGAGTAACTCAGGTACATTTTTGCAACACAAAAAATAAATTCAAGAGTTATCGCAGCACTGCAGTACAGCTCGGCGCGACAGTACAAGTTTCAAAGGCAAAAAATCCTAGGATCAGTACTTGGCACCTGCAAACAGAGCTGGAGAAAGAAGCAAAATACTTAAAATCCCAAGAAAGCCTTTGCCAGGCAGTGACTGAGCGCCATGTTTAAGTAAACCAGTATTAGTAAACCCGGTTTTAGTAAACCCATAGCCAACATCTCTCATCAACTGAGCCCAATCCTAACCTATTTTTTAGTCCTGATGCTGATCCATTAGGACGAGACACAAGGCAGCCCTCGAAAAAGCCCTCGAACTTCGCCTCCACTTCACTGCAAGTTGCAATTTATGGAACTCCTAGCCACAGGATATAGCAATGGCAAACCCTTCTTCTACCCCTGACCATGGCTGGCTGGAGCTCTCCAGGTTCTCAAGCAGAGACCCCCCATGGTCCAGCACAAAGATATACAAGACTTATATCATGAACAGCCCCTTCCATAGCAAAACTTTCATGGTACTAAAGAATGAATAATCCATATTTAGCACCTGGTGCACCTACACATTTCTTTTAAGTGCACATGGGAAGCATTACTTAATTTAGCTCAAAACTACCTTTCCCAATACGGCAAAGTGCTTCAAAGTAATCGGTAGATGCTTTTATGTTCTTTTTTTTCCTAGTCAAGGTAATAAAAACGTTCCCCTTGGTTCAACTCAAACGACAACCCCCTCCCACAATTCAAGGGCCTGTTGCAAGACCTTTTCTCATATAGATAGATAGATAGATAGATAGATAGATAGATAGATAGATAGATAGATAGATAGATAGTGACTGCTTTCCAGTGGCATCACTAGGGTTTGCATCCCCTGGTTCGAGAGGCCAACGCACAACCCCCATGATGGACTTTCCCAGTGAGGAAAGCAGTGGGGCAAAAAACCCACACCAGTGTGGTTTTAAGCTATAACATTTGATACAATTGGAGATATTTCAATAGGGTTTGCTTGATCGCATTCTATTGGAAATTACACATTGTTTGATATGTTACATGACTGTATTATTCAAAAATTCCAGAATTCTATATTTTTTGCAGTAGTGGCGACACGAACCCGTACAGGACATCTGGTGTGGCCCATAACCTCTGCAGAGGGACTGAGCATGTACATACTTTTTAAGCATCACATCCACTAGTTTTCTTTAACACACACACACACAAAGCCAAACATCGCTGGCCCGTGAAGTCCATTCCCCTCCATTTCAGGTCTTCCTCTATCAACACAATAGTGTATTTTGGGTGAAGCACTCAGGCTTGTCAGGTGAGGACAATACTTTTAATGACAGTCATCACACCAATTTTCTTTTTTACGGAACCGCCGTAGAGGTTTATAAAAGACTAGCTGGGATTATTCATACATTAGCTTGAAAGCTTGCAGAGGGAGAGAAAAAAAGGTGCATGACCCGGGATGCTTCGGGGCCAGCCCAATGAATACATTCACCGATATTTTATAAAATACATTTTATCCAACAGTCCAAACTTTTCAAAACCTGCAGAAAAGATAATTTTTTATTGAAAGTGGCAGTCTTGTGGAAAGTGCCTATGTCCTTACTTTGGGATATGTATACATTTATATTCCATACTAGCAAAAAGCATACCCATGTTGCGGGAGTAAAATTCCCCCCACACGCCATCCCCCCACTGCACATCAACCCCCTCATGCGCATCAACCCCCATGTGCATCAACCCCCCATGCGCAACTTCCCCCATGTGCAACTTCCCCCATTCGCAACATCTCCCCATGCGCAACATCTCCCCATGCACATCAACCCCCCATACGCATCAAACCCCCATGTGCATCAGTCCCCCATGCACATCAGTCCCCCATGAGCATCAAGCCCCATGAGCATCAAGCCCCATGAGCATCAAGCCCCATGAGCATCAAGCATCATCCCCCATGCGCAAAATCGCCCCATGCACATCAAACCCCCATGCACATCAACTCTCCATGCGCACCTTCCCCCATGCACAACTTTCCCCATACAGTGTCAGCAGGGCGTTGATGAGTGAGTGAGTGACTTTCTTTTATATAAATATAAATACAAATATAAATATATTATTTATATATTATAATAATAATATATAATAATTATTATAATATATTATTAATATATAATAATATATAATAATAATATATAAATATATATACACACACACACACACCATAATGGGTGATGGTGAATTGCCATACTCATCACTGCGCGAGACGGGATTCATCAAAGGTGGGACACCCTAACCTCCTGCACCAGGTGATGCAAACGCCGGTGACACCACCAAATCCATAATACGTCACCCCAACATCCTTCCGCAAGCCGGAACCCAAAGGGTGTCGTCCCTGTTTTTGCTCCAGTTCTATGCCGTAAAATATTTATGAAGCCTTCACCTTGTTCAAAGAGGTCTCTCCAAGTTAGAGAGGGGAGTGTGTGTTTGTGTGCTTGAGTTTGAAAAATAAAAGAATACGTGCCATGATTAATTCAAACTCGAGAAGAAGCCTTATAGCATCACTAATCAATGGCGGCTGGAAACGAGGGCCACCTCGCCCACCCCTACCAAGAATCTATGTTGTCGTATAAATCGTTGCAACATGGATCGGACTCCTGGAACTAGTCATTAAATCTGTTTCCCTGCAAAATCCTATATGGATGATCAACCCCTTGCAATGAAAGCATGCCACTTATTTCCACATGTAGGTACATATCAGGAACCCACTGTTATTTTTCCAAAGATAAATTCTTTTCGAGACAATTCAGTTCATCCAGTCGAATCAGAAAACTATACCTTGATCTGCATTCCTCCAAACCTCTCTCTCATTTTCAATTCTAACCCAATTGCTTGTCCCAGGAGGCTGCTGGTTCCTCCACTTCCCATGTAGGAGAACGCCTGCGATGCCGGTCTAATATTACAAGCTGTTGTAGGGCTTCGGTATTTAATGGAAATAATAGCGAGCTGTTGTCGGATTTGCGCATCGGGAGACCTTTCTTTAAAAAAGCTTTATAATATAATATAAACATATAGGGCAGAATCCAGAGCAGTTATGGGTCCCTCTAGTTACATCACCCTCTAGTGTTATCTTATGGAAAGTCACTTTAACTGCTCCGGAGCAAAGGACTTAATTTGACTTTAGGAGATGGCCCATAATAACTTTGTAAACCCCCAAATCCAGAGTAACTACAGGAGCACATAAGAGACTTTACGTGCACCCATAGTTACTGCACCATCTAGTGAAAACCTATGGGAAATTCATATTGCAATCCAGAGTAAGTTGTTCTTACTTACCGGAGCAAAGACTCCCCGTAGTTACTCTGGATTTTGCCCTACGTCTGATGCATTCGTACTCAAAGTGGTGGGTCACGACCCATCATTGGAATTAAAACCCTTTAAAGGATTTGATCCAAGTATGAGTGCCCTACTGGCATTTGCGCAATTCCCACGGGCACACTAAGGTTGCAATCCTAACCACGCTTTCCTGGGAGTAAATACTATTGAACTCAATGGGACTTACTTCTGAATAGCCATGCTCAGGATTTTACCATCAGGCTACAATCCCATCCACAGATTTCTGTGATAAGCCCCCATTGACCCTAATGGGACTTACTTATGATGTGCATAGATTGCATAGGATTGCATAGCATTAGATGTGCATAGAATTTGGGTTTAAGGGCAAAATCCAGAGTAACTATGGGGAGTCCTTGCTCCGGTGTAAGAACAATTTACTCTGGACTGCAATATGAATGATCCTCTTCCACAAAATTGAACAGGACCCCCATCAAACTAGGATATCTCCAGGAAAGATAATTCCACAAGGCGATTCCGACATGTTTAAGGCCAACATTGGTTACATTTTCCAACCAGTTCTTCACTTTTGATGTATTAGTGGTAAATTAATGGTAAATCACATATAGCTTGAACACCAGCACCCTTAAAACATGCCAATGGGATCCTGCACTGCCTGTCCTTCTAAACAAGGGCGTTATTTTCACAGATCAGGGATCTTTATGGCAGGCTTTAGATATACTTTCCCAATCAGAACCGAGCCCAGCATATTCAAGAGATGTCAATGTATAGAACAAGACTTCGGGCTCAATCCAGAGCAAGTTCAGCCTGCTCTGCCCTAACTGCTCTCTCCTAACTATTCTGTATCCAGAGCAGAAAGTTATGCTGCATCCAGAGAGTCAGGAAGCCTGGGCTGCCCTAACTGCTCCAGAGCATGCTAAGTCATTGACAGCTGGGGAGGGCTTGCTCCTGAGTAGACCCCCCTCAGATCACACTGAAGAAGGACCAGCTGTGGTGCCTACATTATAAGGAAGCCCAGCAGTTCCTGACAACCAGTTACAGCTGCAGTTCTTCTAGTGCAAGATGGATGCTTGGAGTGGCCTGCTGTATCCTGAGGTTAGTGGGCTGCCATAGTTGTGCCATATCCTGAGGTTGAGAGGCAGGGGTTGCAGCTAGGATGGCCAAGAACTCAGATTTTTGGTCAACACTACCATTCTTACTCAGGCCTTATCATGGACCCCTATGGGTCTACTCATTACTATACCTGCTCCTGAAGTGGTATAACTCTGAGGGCTGGAAGAGGGCATTTCTGCCTTGGAAACAGGCTTTGGATACAGAGTAACTGCTCTGCCCTAGGCAATGCTAAACTTGCCCTCAACTTGCCTCTCCTGAGCTGCTTAGGCTGCCCCAGTTAGGGCAGAGCAGGTCCACCTCTCTTAGGGCACCCTATCTTGCCTTGCTCTGCCCTAAGCCTCTTTCAGAGTAACTGGGCTGCCTAGTGATAGATAGGGCAACCCAAGGGCTCTTATGTGGACAGATTAGTTGCTCTGGATTGTGCTGTATCTTAATGGATGCTCCCTTATATGGATCCTATAAGGCCATGATTTTATTTTGAGTAATAAGCTGCATTGGAGAAGGGATGATAGATGAGGGTTTGCGGGTCACTCATAAATAAGAGTCTTCTGATGGAAATGGGACCCATTATTGATTTCCTCCTGTCACAAGCTAATAACTTATATAATTTTAATATATATCTTTCTTTTTTAAAAGCAGTCCAGAGGATATGGTAAGTCTCTACTGGAAATACACATCATTTTTATTTATTGTTGTAGCAATTTCAACTAATATGGATGGGACATACAAATTATAATTATAATTATTATAATTATAATTATAATTATAATTATAATCATTATCATCATCATCAACCATAAATACAGAGCGATCAATTTCGTGCTGGTTTCATTCACTTCACCAGTCGGACCCTTCCCAAGAGGTAAGGACTGTGTGATGTAGCGGCGTATAATTGGTGCTGATCCCAGAAGAGCGGCTTTCTGCAGTTGGCAGAGTGATATTCTGTCAATGCCAAGAATTTTCAGGTGCCTGCCAAGGTCTTTGGGCACTGCACCCAGTGTGCCAATCACCACTGGAACCACCTGCACTGGCTTACACCAGATACGCTGTCATTCAATTCTTAGGTCTTGGTAGCGGGAGATCTTCTTCTTCTTCTTCTTCTTCTTCTTCTTCTTCTTCTTCTTATTATTATTATTATTATTATTATTATTATTATTATTATTATTAGTGTCCACAAGTATCAACTCCTACTTGGGTTGGAGTTGGTAGGATTTGAATCTGGAACCTTCAAGATATAGGATTTCCCAGCAGAGGAATATTTGGAGGAAACGTTTCGTAAGGCAGACACCTACAAAACTGTCCCTATGAGCTTTGAGCATTCACACCATACAACAGTGTTCCACAAATATTGCCCAAACTGCCTAGGTGGTTCATGGGGTGACACATCTGGGGTTCCTAATCTTCTTAGCATTAGGACCCACTTTTTAAATTCTATCAAGACCCACAAATTTTGCAAGGATTTAGTGGATCAGGACCATTCTTTCATTCCATTCTGGTGGCTTTGGTGACTGTGGTCATCACGAGTTGTCCTTTTGGTGGCTACTGGGTGCTCAGCCCTCACATAAGCCAATGAGATATGGAAACCTGGACCACAAACAAATAGAAGCACACTTTTTGCTTACATAAAGTTACAGCAGTTGATCCCAAACTGTGGGTCGGGACCCACCAGTTGATTCTTTGGTGGGTCGCCAAACCGACAAGCTAATAACAAATAAGGAAAATTTATTGAGCTTTGTGGAATCTGAGTAGATGCCCTTAGTGAGTAGATGCCCACACAACTCCTTGTGCCGACCTCCCCTACTTGATGTGTGGCACTAATGTTCACGGCACATTTGTGTCACCTCTGGGTGAGGACTAGTGACCTAGGGTGCAGCCATTATTGTACCCAAAGGTTGTGCCAAATATTCTCAAATATTTCAAATTTTATACTATATTTACTCAAATCTAATGCGCATCCCATACTTATAATCAAAATAAGCATTTACTCTGATCTAATTATCCATGGAATCTAATGCACTCCCCATACTTATAATCAAAATAAACATTTACGCTAATCTAATTAACCATCCACTGTAATGCGCTACACATACTTATAAGCAAAATAAGCATTTACTCTAACCTAATTAACCATCAAATGTAATGCGCTACACATACTTATAATCAAAATAAGCATTCACTCTAATCTCATTAACCATCGAATCTAATGCGCACCCTATACTTATAATCAAAATAAGCATTTACTCTAATCTAATTAACCATCAAATCTAATGCACACCCTGATTCTGGAGACTGAATTTGGCTGGAAAAGGTGAGTGTTAGATTCAAGTAAATACAGTATTTCAAATACAGCATTATATTTCAAATATGGCAACAAATATGGTAATGTGGCCCAATATAATAAGGGCAACAGATGACAGCAAACCACTCAGTATTTGCATGCTACTGATGCCAATATTTATTGCCTTCTCCATAACCCGCTTGCTTTTTCTTGGCACGGAATAGATGATCTCCATTTCCATCTGAACTTTGCACCGTTCCCTTTTGATTTCTGTTTTGTTTTCTGCCATAAAAATACAATTTTTCCCCCAGATATTTCTACCAAAACACAGCTGTCGCAGTACTACATTGTAAAACATGCATTTAAATACATGTTCTCTCCAAAAAAAAACAACAGGATGCATAATATTTTTAGCGCGTCTTCATCTTGTAAAAGCCAATTTGCTGGAGCGTGGGAGGGGGCCAGGCACTCCTGTCTGGAATTTCAACAAGTTAAATCAATGGTGTCGAAATCGGGTTTAACCCAATTGGGTCAATTGGGACCCCATGCCTAAGGGTTTCCGCAAAGCATTGGTGGTTGTTGCACATTCGGGGATGTTGCGCATGGGGGTTGATGCACATGGGAGATTGATGCGCATGGGGGACTGATGCACATCGGGGACTGATTCGCATGGGGAATGATGCACATGGAAGGTTGATGCACATGGGGGTTGATGCGTATGGGGGTTGATGCGCATTGGGGACTGATGCACATGGGGGGATGAAGATGGGGAATGTTGCGTATGGAGGGTTGATGAACATGGGGGGGTTGATGCACATGGGGGTTGATGTTCAGGGGGAATGGTGTGCATGGGGGAATGGTGTGCATGGAAGAATCATGTGTGTAGTGGATGTTGCGCATGGGGGATATTGCGTATGGGGGTTGATGTGCATAGGGGATTGATGAAATTGGGAAATTCTGGTGTAAAGAATTCCTTGGCTACGAGGTCTGGTGGTTTAACTCTGCAGAGGGCATGCTCATTAAGTTTGTGAACCTTTCATTGAAAAATGGTATATATACACTGTTGATTGATTGATTGATTGATTGATAGCTCGATCTAGAGCATTGATTTTCAACCAATGTGCCATGAATGGTTTGCAGATATGCTGCAAGAGTTTGGGTTTGGACCATAGGGCCACTGGGGGATGTGAGCCCCACCATCGGCAGCATGACATGCCTTATCGATTGCCTTATCATGGCATGCCTTATCAATGGACAATTTTAGTGCTTTATCAGTGTGCCTTGAGATGAACAAGGGTTGCAAATTGCGGATCTAGCTGAACGGGATTCCCTACATTTCTGAAATTCCAGTCTCCCACTTAGCCAGTGGTGGGATTCCAATAAATTAACAACAGATTCTATGTCCTAATGATCTAACTTAACAACAGGTTCTATGTCCCATTAGTAACCGGTTCTCAGAACCAGGCGCTCATTAGCAAAGGGTTCTATAGAATCTGTAAGAACCCCCTGAAGCCCACCACTGCCCTTACCTCTTCCTCTAATTTTGCCCACCACCCAAATTTGTGATTGTATGCTCTTTGGGGCCAGGCTTTGATTTGTTTCATCTTGCCTCCATCACATCACTCCATCAACCCCCTGATAGCACTACATTGACAAAACCCTAATACTCATTGTTCTCAACCATTCAGGGATAGACGAGCATACCTACAACATAATTGTGTTTCTTTTTGGGAAGACAGGGGTGTAGGAGGTGATTATTTAAGCAACAGCGGTGCTATTGTCTGAGTTATGACAAGCACAAATAAAGAATAAACCTCGGGAATATACACTGCAATTTTCTCCCCAATTTAATCTTGAATATATCCCAAAAGGGGCTGTAAAACTTCCACTGTTCTCACAAATGAGTTCTTTTTTAATGTGCGCCCACCCCAAATGCTCACACTCAATTCCTGAAACGTTGCTCTGCATTTTCGGGGATCCCAAATTGCCAACTCCCTGAACCGTTTTGTTTTTAAAACAGTTTCTAGACCTCATGATATTTGGTGTCTGCTTATTCTACAGATGTTCATCTTCTGGAATCACGTACCATGCGCCTAGATACACCATGCGCCATAGATACACGACTATGTATCTACTTGTCGTCACAAACGATGGCATCGGTCAGAAATTTTATTGACAACCGATACGTTCGGAGATTTGCACTGGGCGGTCTGTGTGGGCAATTATAACGGACAGTGATGGAGGAACAGGGCTGCGGAGACCAGCAGAGGGCCTTGCGTCCCCCGACAAACAAAATTAAAATTAATTATGCAAATGAAGAGTCGGCGTGATTTAAATCACGGAAGGAGTTTTTCTTGGCACAGGGTTTGATTGCCGACCAATTTTCCTCTCCTGCTGAAACGTCGCACAATGTGGGATTTGGAGCTAATTCCAAGGTTCTTTCCAAGGCAAACCATCTAAGAAGCCAAATGGGTTGTAATAAAAAGACACAACATGCATTATTATTATTGGGGGGTATTATTATTATTTTTTGGGTGTTGTGTTGCTTCTGTCCATCCCGGTTGATAACCTGAGGACCTACAAGGCATCGGATCCCTCCCCTCCTTATCACCGGCACATCAAGCAGTTTCTTAACCCAAACCTTTTTTTATCAGTCGGTTGGGGCTTTAAGTACATCAGGGTGACATCTCCCACTATTAGGTAAAAGTGTGATGGATGACGGATGCACCACCTGCAAACAAGGCATCTCACAAGTTGTCAGTGCCAATCACACTTACCATCTGTCTTCTATTTACCTAGCCGTGGGCTGACAGCCATCTCTTCCTATTGTTTCATTTTCCGATCACTGGAGGACCTCTAATGTCTTCTCCATAGATGCTTAAATAGGTATTGGAACGGCAAAGCGGAGAAGGGAAGGGGGGACGAGCACCCACAATACCCATCCCAACCCCGTAACTCATAACTATTTAAAAACCATCCATTTCCCCAAAATGCATGCTTTTGGAATGAAAAACCCATTAAGGCAATTTCTGCCGAGGTTCCATTTCTCTCCGTTAATGTGCAAAACTTTCTTGCAAAGGTTGAACTTTTGCCACTTCCAAAAAAGAAATAATAATAATCATAAACACAACACAGGAATACACGAGACACACAATATTTTATAGATATTGCAAGGGTAGGCTTTGATGTATTCAAATATATATGGCAGAAATTTTGTTCAGAGGTTGAAGACGCCACTCATTTGTGCATTGACTCCATCAAAGATCATTAAGGGGGGGGGGCAGATCATACCACCTTTTTCCAGGGTGGTATGATCTGCCCCCCCCTTTAATGAGTAAGTACAAGCACCTTCTCGTCAATCTGCCATTGGGTGTCACCACCCACAGTTACCCCATGGTTGGATCAACCGACAGCTTTGTGAACTATGTAAAAACATCAGACGAGTCCTGCTGAATCAGGTCCACCTAGTCCAGCTTCCTGAAAGGCACCCAGGTGGCAGGAGCCATCCCCACATCCTGCGGCAGGGAGTTCCACAGGTGGAATCTCTTGTGTTTTCCACCCAGTTTACCGCTCACCGTGGTGAAACTTCCCACTAACAGGCTCACTCTTCAAATCTACTGCTAGAAGTTAGAAAATCAGTTCAGCTTCGTGGATCAGGGGGAGAAAATAAATACTGTATTTACTCAAATCTAATGCACCATCAAACCAAATGTGCACCCTGTTTTGGAGGATAAATTTGGCTGAAAAAGGTTAATAAATATGATTGTAGCCACCATATTTACTAATAAATGCACTAATAAATATGTGTTTAATAAATAATTATAGCAGCCACTATATTTATTCAAATCTAATGCATCATCAAATCTAATGCAACCTAATTTTGGAGACTAAATTTGAGTGGAAAAGATATACATTATATGCTAGTAAATATGATAGCAGCTACCATATTTACTCAAATCAAATGCGTAATTGAAGCTAATGCACCCTGATTTTGGAGGCTAAATTTGGCTGGACAAGGTGCGCATATTATGCTAATAAATATGGCAGCAGCTATCATATTTACACAGATCTAATATGTCATCAAATCTAATGCACACTGATTTTGGAGAATAACTTTGGCTGGAAAAGGTGCGCATTATATGCTAATAAATATGGCAGCAGCTATTTACACATATCTAATGTGCCATCAAATCTAACGCACACTGATTTTGGAGGCTAAATTCGGCTGGGAAAGGTGCACATTAGATTAAATATGTTGCACTTGAGATATGCACTTAATATGTTGCACTTGAGAGATGGGGGGGGGGAAATGCGCCTGTGGGTGTCCTCCAGGGAAAACGGCTGCGATGTGGAAAGTGTGGGAGTTAATCACTCCAATTTAGCTGGAGGACGATGCACTACAGAGTGGGTGGAGGAGCACTGTGTAGCCTCCTCGGTGTGGCTATCACCTCTCTGCCTCACCCACCACTCAAAACATCAATGTTCGGAATTGATGCGTCTAGTAGAGTTTCTCTGCAAGGGGTTGTTGTCACCTTTGAAGTGTCTTTTTTCTCTGTTTCCCCCTGAAATGTTGGCAGAATAAACTGTCGGGTCTGACTCGGAGCCTCCGAGCCGATCACTGCCTGTGGCTGGCAGATAAAAGAAAATAGAAAAGGAGATCACAATACCTGCATCTCCTGTAGACTGTTTAGGACATGAATTGTTTTTATTGGGGATGCACAGCCAGCAGAAGAAGGGGAGGCACAGCTCAGCTTTGCCTCCCCTATGATTACACATGCACTCGACCCAGTTTCTGAGTACAGGTCCAACCTTGTACAGGTCTAACCTGCACATACCCCTATGTAACATCCCTGCATGCGCACCATCCTCCTATGTGCTCAAGCCCGCCATACACACCACCCCCTAAATATATCATCCCTCTGCATGTGCATCATCCCTCCCCATGTGCACCATGCCTCCCCCTTTCCACCCCCTTCCAGTTTGAATTTTTTATATGCTGATTGACTCAACAATATTGACTCAATAATATTGCAAATCTGTTTTAAAAACTGCTTTTCTACTGTTGTAGAGAGGCAGCCATGCAAGCAGTCATTCCATTCTTCAGTGCCAGAATCAAACCCTTGCAGGTATTGAGGCACTGCCTTATTTCACTAGGCACAATATAGGAGCAAGAAACTTGGAAGTGGTTCTTTAAATCTATTTCTCCATTTTTTTTAAAATCCATGGGAGATTTGACAATGAAACCCTATGGATAACAAGGAATTAGTTACTTGTAGTTGCATAATCACCAAGGAGGCTGAGTTACCCACTACCACTAGCCAGACTCTCTACAGGAGACACTCTGAAACTTGCAGCATGACTCATCTTCTGGTTACATGCTCCATGTGCATGTAAAAATGTGTGTGTGTGTGTGTTTGAAACACCCATCCTGTCAACACACATACCCATGCAGCACACCCTCATGCAGTAGTGGTCCCATAATCCTCCCATGCAGCACATACCCCTGTGTAACATCCCTTCATGCACACCATCACCCCATGTGCACAACCCCCCCATACACACCACCCCCTATATGTACCATCCCTCTGCATGTGCATCATCCCTCCCCATGTGCACCATGCTTCCCCCTTTTTACCCCCTTCCAGTTTGAATTTCCAAAAAAAAGTTCTTACAGGTTGCCTCCATCACGGAAGGAACACCCTCCCCAAATTTCACGCTTCTACATCAGGTGGTTTTGGCTGGGCGTTGATGAGTGAGTGAGTGAGTCAGTCAGTCAATCAGTCAGTCAGTCACTTTGTTTATAAGTGACTATGTTTTAGCTGCCTTGGGTCTACATCGTGGAGAAAGGCAGGGTAGAAATCATTTAAATGAATGAATGAATGAATGAATGAATGAATGAATGAATGAATGAATGAAAAAAATAAAAACAAAAAAGGAATTAAAACAAGGTGGAAATGGCCCAGGAAATAGACAGAACTGGAACTAGAAGGTTTAACTTAACAGCAACAAAAGAAAATTCAGAGGGAATTGGGGTTTGCTCACTGATTTGGGGCAAATCTAACCATGGATTGGGGCAAGTCCAACCATGAAAACCATGATCTGGGGGAAGTCCAACCATGAAAACAAATGCGCGCACACACACGCACATGCACACGCACACGCACACACCTTTAAGTCTCACAGCATGAGACTTAAAGGAGGAATGAACTCCATATGGCGGAAACCAGTGAACCACGACAAAACGTGCTCATCCCCTCTCCTGGTTGCCAGATTGCAGACTGT
Source organism: Cryptoblepharus egeriae (assembly GCA_030015325.1). Taxonomy (NCBI): domain Eukaryota; kingdom Metazoa; phylum Chordata; class Lepidosauria; order Squamata; family Scincidae; genus Cryptoblepharus; species Cryptoblepharus egeriae. The sequence goes on along the minus strand of JAREYC010000017.1, from coordinate 4,969,292 downwards.
CTTGAATGGCAGCAGGACTGCGTGTCCGAATCAATGATTCAAGGCCAAGGGCTGTTGGCGCAAAGGCTTCCCCTCCCACCGTGTCTGCTCCAGTGGGCCGGAAACCAAGGCCTGAACAGATGGCGTTTTGGGGCCATGCGGGTCAAAAGGTGAATGACGGCAAGAGGAGACCCAAGCAACTGGGGCTTGTTGGCAATGCCGGCGTGCAACAAGCATGGGGAGACCTTGGAGTTGTAGGAAGTAATTGGTTCGGAGCAACATTTCCACCCCTTCTCCATCAATGGCTGGATTTGGGAACCACTATTAATAGACAACGCAGGATTTTGCGCAATCCACGATGGCAGTGTGCAGGTGAGCCAACAGGTTGCACACTTTGGAAACTTCTAGAGATAGTTCTTATTCAGTACTCAACCTTATCATAGAATTATAGGATGCAATCCTAACCTAAGCTGACACAACTTACCGATCTTCCCATTACTTTGGGGGCATAAGGAAGCAAGCGCATGTCTGCGCACTGGCCTAACACTCCCCAGGTGTAGCACAGATATGTCTTATGTGACATCTTCAGGTCAACACAGGACTTATGCTGGGGCTTAGGAGTTAGGATTTCACCTATGGAAGGGACCTAAAAGAGCAGGTCTCTATAGAGCAGGGGTCTCCAAACGTTGTGGCAGGTGGGCCACATCATCTCTCTGACACTGTCAGGGGCAAAAAAAAAAACTATTTTACATTTCAAATTTGAATAAATTTACATATAAGTGAATAAATTTACATATAAATTTACATACGTTATTGGAGTGGATTACAGGGGTTGCCCAGGGGCTGGATAGAGGGATCTTGAGGCATGTCGAGGGCCGCATCTGGCCCCAGGGCCGGGGTTTGGAGACCCCTGCCAGATCATCCTCTTTGAACATCGAGAGTAACGTCACTCCCAAATTAAAATTGTTCTCTCCTTTGGCTGGGAAACATACCCAAGACTTCCTGATCCGCGCATTGTTTGAACATTGTTAGAAAATGGCCATTGATTCCCATTTTTTTCTTCGTATGTCTCATGGCAACCAATTGCTCCCTTTGCAAAGCGAGATGAATAATGCGTCCCTCGGTCTGTTTGCTCGGCTCAATGCCACCGGCTCAATGCTCGGTGTGGGTGGGTGGTGTACATCGACAAGCACATCTACAGACGCATCACCTGCTATTTGTAGGACACAACGATAACACCGACGGCGGTTTAGCTTCATAAGGTGATGCCCAAACTAAGCGTTGCCTGAAGCAAGATTCTCCATTGGGGCTAACAACAGAAAATTCACAGGCAGATGCACCAGCAATTCAAAAAACTATTTTATTGGGAGTATTTTGGAACCAGAACCACGGAATAAAATGAGTGTTGAGCTGGTTAATCCAAAGCAAATTTACTCCCAAGGAGAACTACAGCTCCGTGTTTTCCAATACTCTGCCGGGGGTGCACGAACAACTCCATGGCCTTTTGGAAATGCTTTGACAGGGCTTGTCAAGACAGTCATCGAATGCAAAATCTCACCTCTTGTCTGCAGTTAGATGCTGAAGCAGCATCATTAATTCAGATCCCATTTTTATTATACCCCAAAAAAATCCCTCAAAGCAACTCACAGACACCACTGCATATTAATTAGCCAATGCCTCCTATGGCGTGTTCACTACCAAAGACTTCTGCAGGTCAAACACAAGTCTCAAGCACAAAATACAGACAAGTCCTTGTTTAGAGATCTTAATGGGTTACTAGAAACTGCAACTTTTAGCAAAATTAGATAGATGGATAGATGGATAGACAGACAGACAGTCAGACAGACAGACAGACAGACAGACACACACACACACACACACACACACAAACCCCGACACAAATTCTCTTTGTTCCCATTGGAACATAAGGTACTGATAAACTTCCTCCAAGTTTATGTACTGTATCTATATCTATATCTATCTAACTACACACACACACACACACTTTATGTACCCTGTGTCTCTGTGTATGTACACATACATACACATACACAGTAGGCTGTCTTGGACCAGCCTGTTTACACACATTCTATTGACACACAACTATATATACTATATCTATATATATAAAAGAGAAAAGTCACTGACTCACTGACTGATTCACTGACTGACTGACAGACTGACTCACTCATCACTGCCCTGCCAAAACCGCTGCGCCTAGAAGTGTGAAATTTGGGGAGGGTGTTCCTTCCGTGAGGGAGGGGTGCACAAAGAACCGGTTTTCGGAAATTCCAACCAGAAGGGGGTGAAAAGGGGCGCAATGCGTTTTCCTCCCTATACTTTGCATTGAGAATTGCTGACTCATCAACATTCCGCCCCAACTGCTGGGCCTGAAGCAGGGAATTCTGGGAGTTCCTTCTGTCACCTGAACTCCCACCAAGAACCATCTGAAGAACTTTAACCCTTCAGGGGCTGAAAAGGGGGCAACGTGTTTCTGTCCTATACTTAACATGGGAGACTGAACAACATCCAGCCAATTTGGTGCTCAGACCCTGGTGCAGTGGGAATGTTGTTCAGAGGAAGAGGTTGTGCTGGCGAGGATGCTGCGCATGGGAGAAGTTGCGCATGAGGGGAAATTGCGCATGGGAGGAAAGTTGTGCACGGGAGGAAGTTGCGCACGGGGAAGTTGCGCATGGGGGAAAGTTGCGCATGGGAGGAAAGTTGTGCATGGGAGGAAGTTGTGCATGGGAGAAGTTGCGCATGGGAGAAGTTGCGCACGGGGGAAGTTGCGCACGGGGGAAAGTTGCGCATGGGAGGAAGTTGTGCATGGTAGGAAGTTGTGCACGGGGAAAGTTGCACATGGGGAAAGTTGTGCATGGGAGGAAGTTGTGCATAGGGAAATTTGCGCATGGGGGAAAGTTGCACATGGGGGAAAATTGCGCATGGGGAAGTTGCGCATGGGAGGAAGTTGCGCATGGGAGGAAGTTGCGCACGGGGGAAAGTTGCGCACAGGAGGAAAGTTGCGCATATGGGAAGTTGCGCATATGGAAAGTTGCGCATGGGGAAGTTGCACATGGGGATGATGCACATGGAGGAAAGCTGTGCATGGGGAAAGTTGCGCATGGAGAAAGTTGCGCATGGGGGAAGTTGTGTATGGGGGAAGTTGCACTGGGGGAAGTTGAGCATGGGGGAAGTTGCGCATGGGGAAGTTGAGCATGGGGGAAGTTGCGCAGGGGGGAAGTTGCACATGGGGGGTTGATGCGTATGGGGGAAGTTGCACATGGGGGGTTGTTACGCCTGGGGGAAAGTTATCCATGGGGGTTGATGCATATGGGGGGATGGCATACGGGGGAATTATGCTCCCGCAATGCGGGTACGCCTTTCGCTAGTATATAATATATGTGTGTGTATGTGTCCAGTATCCAGTATTCCCCTCTCCAACATCTCGTCTTCCCATATTTTCCATGATAGCTAGAATGTTGACCGTTTTCAGTTTGAATGTTGACAGTTCCCTCTCGTCAGCCTGCTTGATTGACACAGAACGTTGGCCAGAAGATGCGGACATCTTTGCATACAGACCAAGGCACTATATCACTATATATAGTTGGTATGCAAAGTATTTAATAGTACATTTGGGCCACCCTTCTCATTTGGTTGATGGTATATGTGTGTCATATATGTCATAACAAATATATATTTCTTATTTTGTCACTTGTCTGTGTGTGTGTGTGTGTGTGTGTGTGTGTGAGAGAGAGAGAGAGAGAGAGAGAGAGAGAGAGAGAGAGAGAGATGTATGTCCATAATAAAATAGATATAAAAGCCAGCAAATATGCAAGTAATTTTATATAAAGTAGGCCTCCGTCAGTCTTGGAAGACTATGGTATCGTGCTCGGCGCTGCATACGCTGCATGCGAAGCACGAAAGCCTGGGTTGGATTGTTATGGAGGATAGGCTGTTACCCAAGCAGCAAATCCCCCTCTCCACGCCACTGAATTAGTCCAATGGAAAGGCAGAGCCGATACGATTGGATCCAGCTGGCGTCGCAGAGCTGGGCTAAGGACAGGAGCTCACCCTGTCTTGTGGGGTCGACCTGGGTCTCGAACCCTGGCCTGCTGGTTAACAGGCACAGCATCTTAACTGCTTGCGCCACCCATAGCCCTATTGAATTACCTTAATGTGAACTGGTCCTCTGTGGAATTCTTGGAAATGGATACCAGGAAAGTCAACACATCCCCTTGCTTGACGGTCTTTGGTATATACTGGATGACAATGTTACTATCCAACTGCATTTCACTGAATGAAGGGCTGCCCCGTGTCTGGTAAAGGAAGACACTTCCGATCCTCTGCAAGGGCGGCCCCGATTCGTCCAGGTCGTTGCGCCCGGGTCTGATCCCATTGTTTTTCCTTGGGCCCTCCTTTGTACACTCCCCTTTCTCGTCCACTTGTTGTATCGTGTAGTATAGCTCCACCGGGCTCCCTTCCAATTGATTTGGGAGTTTTTTACGGCCAGCGACCACAGTCGGTGGGTTGAACCAGCTAGGAAGGAGTTCCAACTCGGCCACACACAACCCAAGATCCCCTTTCAAATGACAACTACCCCGAACTTCTCTCGTCTCTCGAAAAGCAAATACTCTCAAGCAAGGAAGACTCTCCGTCACGCTGTAATCGTCCCAGTCCCGGCCGATTATATAGAATAGGATTTGGACTTTGGGCCGACTGGGGTAGATTTTGTTGTTCAGGATGTAAGCCTTCAATTTCCAGTTGAAGGAGAACTTGGGGGCTGTAGATCCAAATGGATTTGAGGGGGACAACAACTCCTGGGGGACCACTTGCTCAATGGAGAAAGGCCCATAAGTGGCGTTCAGTATAGGGGGCCTCTTGGATTTGTAGATAAGGAAGGACTCCACTCGGGACTGCAAGCTGGAGTTCCTCATGATATCCTGGTTGGCTTCCTTGAGAAAGAACGAGACGTCCGTGTTGTGGATGTGGTAGCTGATGGGCAGGTACGTCGGCAACAAGGAGAACCGCTGGATGCTCTCTAGGATCGCCCGGCTCTCCGTCACTGGGAAGAGGAAAGAAGAGCTTAGAAGTGCATGTTATAGCATATATCCTACAATCCAGAGTAACTATGGGAGCACATAGGAAACATTACGTGCACCCATAGTTACTGCACCACCTAGTGAAAACATATGGGAAATTCATATTGCAATCCAGAGCAAATTGTTCTTACATAGGAGCAAGGACTGCCAGTAGTTACTCTGGATTGCGCCCATAATCTGCCTAAAGAATTGTAAAGAATCAATCTTTTATAGAATCAGCTACATAGAATCTGTTTATAGAATCATCTCTTACAGAATCAGCTATATAGCTAATATAACATATCATCATACCTGGGCCTAGGATCGAAAAGCTGTTTGGGGAGAAAGGCAGAGTACAAATCTAATTAATTAATTAATTAATTAATTAATTAATGGATGGATGGATGGATGGATGGATGGATGGATGGATGGATAGCTAGCAGATCTGGGAACCCAGGAAGAGGAAAACCAGAAATTTCATGTAATCATGAAACAATGATACAATGGAAAAGGGAAGTGCCCAAAACAAACTTTGTATGCCCAGATGAAATCCCTTCCAGAGGTCCTTCTACTGTCAACCACCAAGGAGGGAAGGATGTTTTAGATAATTAATAAGATATAGGAGAATGTAATTGATAAGCGTCACTGGAGCCTGGGTTCATATAAGTGGCATCAATAAGGTCTTACATCAGAGGCCATAGTGATGCACCATCCTCCCATGCAGTGACGGACCCATGATGCACCCTCCACCCTATGATGGACCATCCTCTTATGCATTGATGGACCTATGATGGACCATCCACCCTATGCTGGACCATCCACCTTATAATGGACCATCCTCCCATACATTGAGGGACCTATGATGCACCCTTCACCCTATGATGGACCATCTTGCCATGCATTGAGGGACCTATGATGCACCATCCTCCCATGCACTGATGGACCTATGATGCACCCTCCATCCTATGATGGACATCCACCTTATAATGGACCATCCTCCTACGCATTGATGGACCTATGATGCACCACCCACCCTATGATGGACCTATGATGGACCTGGCTCCAGTGACGCTTATCCTTCCACACAACACCCTAGGTGGTGGGCATAGTAATGTTCCATTACCAGCCCACTGGTAGTTTGGCTATCACTTTTGATAGAACAAAGCTATTAAAATAATGTTTGTTTCAATACATTCTGCATGAAATGACACATCAGTTGATATATAACATGATGGTAATTATTTGAAAATACCAAAATTTTGGTACCAATCCACCTGTGCATGAGTGTGGTGTGAGTGTGTGTGTGTGACCTGGCGTGGTCACATACCCATACAGACCCAAACCCATACAGATCCACAAAGCTCTAGATGAGCTTGAGACCTCATCCATGGGGTAACTCATCCATGGTTAGCTCTGACGTAACCCTGCGCAGACCTCGGTGAATGGAAATGGTTGGACAGAGTGATAAACAAATGGACAGGGAAAATTAAGGACATGGTAGCTTCAAACACCAGGAGCAGCCGCCTGCTGTTCCTTTTATGGTTTTTTTCATAGGGGAAGGGAAACCAGGACAAGGTCAGGCACAATTGTTGATGGCATGTTAATCAAATGCGCTAATGAATCCACCCAACACTCTGTGCAAACTTTAAATTGAGCATTTTATCATCCTCAAGCCAACGATTTTAATCACACAGAGAATTCTTCAAACTCAGGTCCGTCCGATTGTTTGTTTTCTATGTGTCTCTTATATTTGCATCCTTTAGCCTTTCCTTGCAGGATCAAGGAAGAGGGAGACATATGGGGCCACCCATTTCTTCCTCCAATCCATGCCATGGGCTTGCACCTCAAACCATAACTAATGAGGATTCACTTATCCATGGATTCCCATATCCACTGGGGATGGGGATCCTGCAATGGATCCCTTACTAATCCAAACTTTAATGAAATCAATATGAAGTAGGAAAGCATGTCCTAGGGCAAAATCCAGAGTAACTGCGGGGAATCCTTGCTCTGGAGTAAGAACAAGTTACTCTGGACTGCAATATTAATTTCCCATAGGTTTTCACTAGGTGGTGCAGTAACTACGGGTACACATACCCCCAAATCCAGAGTAACTGCGAGAGCACGTAAGAGACTTTACGTGCACCCGTAGCTACTGCACCGCCTAGTGAAAATCTATGGGAAATTCATATTGGAATCCAGAGTAAGTTGTTCTTATATCGGAGCAAGGACTCCCCGTAGTTACTCTGGATTTTGCCCATAATGTCTCTTACATGCTCACATAGTTATTCTGGATTTGGGTGTTAGGAAGCTTTGCTCCTCTTTAAGGTAGACACCTACCCTAGAAGAGACGGGAACTTTGGTGTTACAACCTTGACTCAAAACTGGTAGCAGTCCCAGCTTCTCTACATCAGTCCCTGTTCAGCCTATCTCAAGCCGGACGACCATCAAGGTAGACTTCTTACAGCACAATCCTAACCATGTCTACTCAGAAGTAAGCCTCATTGTGTTAAATGGGTCTTACTCATCCTAAGCATGTCTACTCAGAAATAAGTCCCCTTGTGTTCAGTAGTACTTACTCCCAGGAAAATGTGGTTAAGATTGCAGCCTTATGCCAGTTCAAGGATGTTCCTTGTAACAAAGTTGCATGAATGTACATATACAGTATGTATATACATATATGTACATATATGTTCTATATATAAATATGTATGTATGATATATGTATGTACAATGAGTCGATCAGGTAAAACAGATGCCAGTTTTGGATTCTGCATTCTAAATGTGTTTGTGTGTGTACACACACACACACACACACACACACACACACACACACACACACACACACACACATTTAAGATGCAGAATCCAAAATTGGCTCAAGTTTTGGGGATACAATATTTATGCCGATTCAAGGACCTTCCTTGTAAAGATGGCTATGCTGGACCCCCAGCATGTAGGATGCCTATGCTGTACCCCCAAAACTTGAGCCGATCAGACAAAACCAATGCTTTTCTTTATTTAACACGCACAGAAAAACCCAAAATTTGTTCCAACGTCCCCAAAAAAGGGGAATAAGTGGTGGTTGTGTGTTTTTTGTTTTATTTTGCAGCGCTATGAAATGGCTGTTTCTAAAACAAACACTTGATGCAGGTTTAAGGGAGCATCAGCTAACTTGGAAATTATTGATCTGCAGGCACCTGTAGAAGAAAAGGAGAGCCCACTAGAAATAAATAAAAATATGTTTAAAAAAAAGAAGGAGGAGAGCCCTAAGTCAGCCAGGCTTTTGAGTTAACTTTTCCTTCTTATGTTCGGAGCCACCAGCAGAGTTTATGACATCCCTTTGTGCTCTGTTTATGTTTGCTTTAACAGCTTGCATAATTAAAACCCTCAAAGACTGCGGGAAGATCCGCTCCCCGATAGGATCCTTGGAATAAAAGGAAAGATGAAAAGACGGGGGAAAATATTCCCATCTCCCGTCCCAGCTTTGATCTCTGAAGGAAAAGGTTATTCCAACCGGCTGGGACAACTGAAGGCTCTCCAAAAGGTTTCTCCAAAATCCCTGCTATGGGGGACATATGGCAACCTTACCTGTATTCCCTTGCATCTGACATTCAGATATAGGCTACAATCCAGAGTAACTACGGGACCTTTTACACCAATGTAGTTACGGTGCCACCTATGGGAAACCTATGGGAAATGCATAGAGCAATCCAGAGTAAGTGCCTTTTACTGTCTTCCTGTAGTTACTCTGGATTGTGTCTTCCCGTAGTTACTCTGGATTGTAGTGCCACCTATGACTGGAGTGCAACCTGGATTGTAGTGCCACTTAATCTTCTGGTAAGTATCTTCCCGTACTTACTCTGGATTGTAGGGATAGCCTCCTTGCATATTCCCATTATGGCTTGTAACTTATGTTGAACCTTTCCTCCATCCAATCTCCTTTTATAGGTTTCCAGGCCAGAAGCCATCACCACATCCTGTGGCAATGAGTTCCACAGATTAATGACCCACTGGGTAAGAAACTACTGTTTTTACTCAAATCTAATGCTCACCTTTTCCAGCTGAATTCCATCTCCAAAATCAAGGTGTGCATTAGATTCTATGATTAATTAGATTTGAGTAAATACGGTATTTTGAGTGTGCGCATTAGATTATATGGCGCATTAGATTTGAGTAAGTACAGTACTTCCGCTGTTTGATTTTGATATATGTCTCCTGATTCTGATACGGTGTGAACATCCCTGTATCTACTCCATGTACACTTTTATGCATCTCAATCATACGGCAAACTGCTATCACCATCCCCAGTTAATTAAACCACAGCTATAACCTGCAAACCCTCTTGTTTCCGAAGTCCAGTGCTTGAAAGTTATTCCGGTGGGTCTCAGCGAGTCCTGCTTGCCGTGTAATCTCCGAGCTCTTTTAATGATCCATTTTTCCCTGCTATTCCCCAACAGGGATCTGAAGGCTGCTGGCATGACTTGCAATGGTGGAAACGGCAAATCAGCAACACACACACACGGATATAGTGGAATTTTAAAAGTAAACCATGACTCGCATGCAGAGAAGACAACAAATGTCAAAATGAAAACCAATGCAGTAATTATCCCTACAATCCAGAGTAACTATGGGAAGATGTAAGAGGCACTTACTCTGGATTGCAGGGCTCCGTCAGTCTTGAAAGACAATGGTATCGTGCTTGGCGCTGCATACGCTGCATGCGAAGCACGAAAGCCTGGGTTGGATTGTTATGGAGGAGAGGCTGTTACCCAAGCAGCAAATCCCCCCTCTCCACGCCACTGAATTAGTCCAATGGAAAGGCAGAGCCAATACGATTGGATCCAGCTGGCGTTGCAGAGCTGGGCTAAGGACAGGAGCTCACCCTGTCTTGTGGGGCTGACCCGGGTCTCAAACCCTGACCTGCTGGTTAACAGGCAGAGCGTCTTAACTTCTTGCGCCATCCACAGCCCATTTCCCATAGGTTTCCCATAGGTGGCACTGTACTATAATACAGTAGTTTCTTACCCAGTGTGTCATTAATCTGTGGAACTCATTGCCACATGATGTGGTGATGGCTTCTGGCCTGGATACCTTTAAAAGAGATTGGATGGAGGAAAGGTTCAACATAAGTTACAAGCCATAATGGGAATATGGAAGGAGGCTATCCCTACAATCCAGAGTAACTATGGGAAGACGTAAGAAGCACTTACTCTGGATTGCTCTATGCATTTCCCATAGGTTTCAGATAGGTGGCACCATAACTACATCAGTGTAAAAGGTCCCATAGTTACTCTGGATTGTAGCCTATGCCACTTTCAAGGATGGAAAGTTATATCAAGTGTAGAGACTCTCAAGCTGAAATCCTATGCCACATGCCCCAGTTGCCACCAAGATACCTATATCCTGTATCCACCACAACACCACACCATGCAGGGTGACCATATGACCGGATTTTTCCGGATTTGTCCTCTTTTTCACTCTCTTGTCCGGGTGTCCTCCGAAAGGGCTTCGTTTGTCCTCCATTTTTGCTTCATTTTGGAACTTTGCAATGGTGTGCAGTTCCCCATCATGTCATATGTCGTTGGATTTGTATTGAAGAGCAGAATCCAATGCAAAAAGCAGTTTTGAAATATCTCCTGCCTGTCAAACATTATGATCTAAAGACTAAAAACAAAAAATATGCACTGAGCTCTATGGGAAATTGAAAGCACCCAATATTGTGGCTTTACATGTGAGTAGGCGAATGTGCCTTTGTCTGCTGGAAAGGCCAGGCTGAGAGGAATCGAAGACCTTGGGTGCAATCCAGAGTAACTACGGCAAGTTCTTGCCCTGGTGTAAGAACAATCTACTCTGGATTACAATATGAATTTCCCATAGGTTTTCACTAGGTGGTGCAGTAACTACGGGTACAAGTCATGTCTCTTACGTGCTCCCGTAGTTACTCTGCATTGTACGGTTAGTCTCCAAAACCAGGGTGTGTGTTTCATTTGATGGTTAATTAGGTTCCAGTAAATAGGTTATTTTGATTATAAGTATAGCACATAATGTCTCTTACATGTGCTAGAAGTTACTCTTGATTGTAGGGCTTGTCCTCCTTTTTAGGTTCAGACATCTGGTCACCCTGCACACCAGTTCAGATCTGCCGTAGTGTGTGTATAAATGGGATTTTGGGGGTGCGAAAGGAGCAACAGATGAAGTTGAAGGGAGAAGAATGTTTCCAAGGAACATACAGGCAGCTGGTGCAGCTGCATAGACCAGACTGGCCCTTTCGTGCTGTGATGCTTCTCCTCTAACCAGAGAGGAAGCGCCGTGTGCTGCATATCAATTGGATCCTACGGGAAGTCGCGACAGCTTCCAGAAACAGCCAAAGGCCTGCAATTGCATGCTGGTTTGTTTTTTTCCCCATCTCTTTATCCAAAGAAGTGGCCCCATCAGTAAACACGAGGACCCCCATCGCAGTTATCTTTGCCACTCTTTCAAATGCCATCTGGATTCCGACTGGGCCAGTTTATAAGAGGCTTCAACAGGGTAGCAATTATTTTTTAAAGCATCAAAGCCAAACAGTGGTGATTTCCCTGATCCTGCACAACAGAGGAGTCTTGATTCCCATTACCTATCCAGTTTTTCCCCATAGCATTTCAGAAATATACTCTTGGGAAATAAAAATAGAGGGGATCCTTGGTATCTCCAGGGATCCATTCCAGGATACCTGCAGGTATCAAATCTATGGATTTAGGCTATCGAATCAAGGATCATGAAACTACGAGGAGGTACAATGTGGTGCCACAATCATAGAACCACAGGGTTGTATGGGACCTAATAGGTCATCTAGTCCAACCTCCTGTCTGTAGCAGGAAATCCTCCAATAGCATCTCTGACAAGTGCTTATCAAGCTTCTAGTTGAAGATCCACAGCAAAGTAGGATCCCCATTGAAAGACTTCAGTGTAGGATCCCCGTTGCTTATACCTGGCCCTCTAGAAGTTATGTGACATCCCAGCGTCCTCAGAAGGTCTCTTAAATGAGACCAGAAGGCACTTCTGGTTCATGTCAACAACTTCAAGTCATGTCCAGGAAGCGTTCTGAGTCCCTCCAGCCATGGGTTCGGCATCCACGGACACTCAAGTCCACAAATGCTTAGTCAGTGGAGAAGGAGGCCTCCACTGACAACATCAGTTCTGGCGATAGATAATCTTGGGCCAGCCATCCAGGGAGAACCACAACTGCTCCACTACTGTGAAACTGGTCTAAACTGAGATGTGCATTAGATAATGGAACCCATAGATATTGAAACCTATGGGATAAGCAAATCCACGGATAAGCAAATCCATGGGGTCTAGTCTGATATGGCCTTTGGATAAGCAAATCCATGGGGACTAGCCTGATATGACCTTTGGATGTGACCAGAGCATTTTTGCTGACGTTGCAAGCCCTTTCTGAGTCCCGGAGATGCCACACGTGGTCTATGCGGATCCTCGAAACATTTTATTTATTTATTTATTTATTTATTTACTTACTTACTTACTTACTTACTTACTTACTTACTTACTTACTTACTTACTACAGGGACCAGAAAAGCACTTCCAATGTTTACAGAAATTGCAAGTGAGCTCCTGTTCCAGGTGACACAAACCCCAGTGATGCCATTTAATTGGACTTTGGATCTGAAAAACACACAGGGTGCAATCCTAACCAATTATAGGCCAGCATAACTCACCCATCTCCCCGTTCCCATGGTGGTGTGGGGAGGCCGGCGCATGTCTGTGCACTGGTCTAACCCCCCAGAAGTGGTGCAGAAGTGCCTTACCGCATAGGACTTGTGCCGGGATTTATGGCGGCTGAACTGGAGGATAGGATAGCACACGTGTGTGCGCACGTGCACACGCACACACATTATGTTCTATACACTCTTTGGCCATAAAAATTAAGAATGCATGAGGTCACCAAAAAATTCCAGTTTTCTTGCATTTGGCTTCCCTTGAAAATGCACATTAAGGATGGACCATGACAGCTGCTTTGAATTTTAACGTGAAGCACGTACAACGGTCATGCAATATCTTTCCAGTGAACGGTATTGATCCCTTGGCTGTGCTCCCTGTCTGCCCAACCAGACCAGTGCCCTTTGCACCACCGCGCGACTCCAATAACAGGCGGCCTGAGATGATGGCTGCTTGTACTCAACTATGGATTTTCTGTCATTTGAAAGCCAGAAGGCAACAGGTGAAGATGGTGGGTGCAGATTTGCTATGCAGATATATAAAATCAACACATACGCACACAAACACCGAACCTGAAAAGATGACCTTTGATGACAAACAGGCCCAACACCTGCTTCTACCGCCACATTTGGAGCTACCCCCCCAAAAAAAATCATTTGGAAAATGTCAAAGCCCGGAGCACGCCCTGCAATTATAATTTTCAAGAAGTGGTCACTCTCCAATATTGCATTCAAAATGTCAAGATTATAAAGGAGGAGGTTTGCAATTGCTATGAGGAGGAGGAAAATGGGTTTATGATATAGAAAACGTCCCACTCCAACGAGGCAGGGGGTTAATGGGATGACAAAACCCAAAAGGAACTGATCTGAAATACTGTAGATAAAGAACCGAGATAAGCAGAAGGAAAGCAATCAGTTTATATATAAGGGAGGTATATATATAAACTGATATATAAGGGAGGTTAAGAGACAGTACAGTAATAGGCTAGAGCAACCTTTCCACTTCCTCACTGAATCCAAGGGGTTATAAGGTGGAAGGGAGATGAAGGGAGAGTAGAGTGGTGGGCTAGAACAGTCATTCTCCTTCCTTTTTTAATCCAAGGGAGAGTAGTGGTGGGCTAAAGCAACCCTTCTAGGAGGAGAAGGGTTCCAGAAGAGGAGAACCTTTCTAGTAGGAGATGGAATGGAGGTTAATAGAGAGGGAGAGTTGAGTGGCGGGCTAGAACAGCCCTTCTACTTCCTTTCTGAATCCAAGGAAGAGTAGAGTGGTGAGCTAAAGCAACCCTTCTACTTCCTTTTTGTATCCAAGGGAGTATGAAGTGGAAGGGAAATGAAGGGAGCATAGAGCGGTTGACTAGAACAGCTCTCCTACTTCCTTTTTAAATCCATGGGAGAGTAGAGTGGAGGGCTAGACTAGAGCAACCTTTCCACTTCCTCTCTTAATCAAAGGGAATATGAGGTGGAAGGGAGATGAAGGGAGAATAGAGAGGTGGGCTAGAACACCCCTTCTACTTTCTTTTTGAATCCAAGGGAGAGTAGAGTGGAGAGCTAGACTAGAGCAACCCTTTCACTTCCTTTTTGAATCCAAGGGAAAGTCGAGTGGTGGGCTAGAGCAACCCTTCCACAATGGGGCACCATAAAAGAAGGGTGTCATGAACTGTTGGTGTAATGGGTGATTGAAGACCAAGATAATAGGAACTCCAATGTAGATTAATGGATAACCATTAGATTAATGTATGACCATGTAGATTAATGGATTAATGTAGATTAATGTATGCCCATGTATGATCTTGTATGACTATGTATGACCAATGTATGACCATGTAGATAAATGGATTAATGTAGATTAATATATGACCAACATATGACCAATGGATGACAAATGGATGACCATATAGATTAACGGATGACCAATAGATTAATGGACGATCATGTAGATTAATGGATGACCATTAGATTAATGGATTAATGTAGATTAATATATGACATGTATGACCAATGTATGACCATGTATGACCATGTAGATTAATGGAGGACCACGTAGATTAACGGATGACCATGTAGATTAATGGATTAATGTAGATTAATGTATAACCAATATATGACCACGTATAACCAATGTATGACCATGTAGATTAATGGATGACCATGTAGATTTATGGATGACCCTTAGATGACCATCTAAAATAGATTATCATAAATTATAATTGCTGGTCAATGGATCCAGTTGGTCATGTAAGAGTTACAGTTATAAGGTTAGATGTATCCCAAATGAACACCATATAACAGTTAGTGATAATAAGAGTAAAGGTCTTTTTCCCAGTTTGATATTCCTTCCCCCGCCTCTGATGCATTATTTTGTTGATATAATGCAAAAAAGAGCAGCTTTAAGAAGTCTGTTTGGGGGGGGGGACACAGATCAATAGATATCAGAGGGACGATATTATGCAGAAACTGCCACCGTAAAACGCTACACATATATAGGGCTTTAATAGAAACGGTGGGGGGAAAGGAGAGTAATGGAGCTTCAAAGTCCCAAACAAACCTCAAAATTTATTAAAAGAAACTTATTTCATTAGCATTTCAAGCTCAAAAGCTCTGCTAAAGTTTACAAGATTTCTTGACACTATTTCAATAATGGGGGGTGGAGAAAGGGGGGAATAAAACGTCTCTTCCATAATAAAACCGCTTTCTTCCCATCAGTTTCTTCATTATACTTCCTTTCTTCCTACGGTTTCGGTATCTCTTTGTGGTTCATCTTTAGGAGAAAAAGGAGCGACAGAGAAACCTTCCTTAGCACATCAAGGGGACTCGATGTGGCGGAAAGAGACTGCCTTTGTAGAGTTACGGGATTGGCGGACTTGGGGTGAGCAAGTTACATCAAGGAAGGTAATGCATATGAAAGTAGGGTGTTCAAAAAAATCTAGGTATTTTTTGAACAATACCATCATGTTATATATCATTCAGTGTGTGATATCATAAAGTATGCAACGGAACAAACCAGATTGAAATAACTCCATTCCGTCAAAAGTTATAGCCAAAAAAAATAGGTGCATCACCACACTTCAAACCCAGGGCATTGCTCAGGACCTTGAATGGAAGGAGGTCCATTATGGGCATGTGGTCCATTTAGGGTTGCCATAATTCTCTTCCACAAAATAGGTGCATCACCACACTTCAAACCCAGGGCATTGCTCAGGACCTTGAATGGAAGGAGGTCCATTATGGGCATGTGGTCCATTTAGGGTTGCCATAATTCTCTTCCACAAAATAGGTGCATCACCACACTTCAAACCCAGGGCATTGCTCAGGACCTTGAATGGAAGGAGGTCCATTATGGGCATGTGGTCCATTTAGGGTTGCCATAATTCTCTTCCACAAAACCAGGACAGGACGCCCCTCAAACCTGAACGTATGTGCATGCAATCCCCCAAAACTGGAAGAGTCCCAGTTTTCCAGGACATTTGGCAACCCTAGGTCCATTGTATGTCACAACTGTAACTGAAAAAGTTATCCCCCCCCCAAAAAAATGGAGGAAGCTAAGAAAAATGCAATCCTAACCATGTCTATTCAGAGATACTGTTGTGCTAAATGGTACTTACTTGCAGGAAAATGTGGTAAGGATTGCTGCCATATAATGCTTTCATGTTGTTAATTTAAAAATTATACAGCTTAGTATCAAGTTTAAAACTACTATGTAAAATGTATTATGTCTAATTTATTAATTCCAAGAAGTCTACATGCCGCTTGCCCACAAAGAAAAGGAGGACAGTGAAACTTTTTCCCCCAGGATTCAAATCATAACGTACAATCCTAACAATCTCTACTTAAAAGTAAGCCCCATTGTGTTCAATGCATCTTACTTCCATGAAAGTGTCTTTAGGATTGAAGATTTAATTCTGATTGTTCTGGGGAAAAAAATAGGACAAACCTGCATTTCCTCAAATCTAATGCTCAGCTTTTTCAGCTGAATTCAGTCTCCAAAATCAGGGTGTGCATTAGATTCAATGGAACATTGGATTTGAGTAAATCCAATTTAACACTGGATTTGGGTATTTTGATCATAAGAATATGGTGCACATTACATTTGATGGTTAATTAGATTTGAGTAAATGCAATATTTTGATTATAATTATATGGTGCGCATTACATTCAATGGTTGATTAGATTTGAGTAAATGCAGCATTTTTATTAAAAGTATATGGTGCGCATTACATTCAATAGTTAATTAGATTGAGTAAATGCAATATTTTGATTATAGGCATATGGTGTGCATTACATTAGATGGTTAATTAGATTTGAGTAAATGCAGTACAGTGTTACCTTGAATAAAGAGCGTCTTGAATAAAGAGCGTTTTGTATAAAGAGCAAAATTTTCTCAGAAATTTTGACTTGCTGAAAGAGCACTGTCTTGAATGAAGAGCACTTCTGAGGAGGTTTGGAACAGGCTTCCATGGCAAGGGAACTCACAGGCGGGACAAGGAGACTAGCTTGAGCTACGGGGGGGGGGGGGCGCCCTGGGCAAAGTTTGGAATAGGCTTCCATTGCCAGGGAACTCATGGGACATCCGGGGGGAGCAGCCTGAGTCAGGTCTGTATGTGGGGTCTGTGTGTGGCAGTGTGGAAGGTGTGCCTTATCAATGTTCTCATGCTGCTCCCCGTCAGCAGCTTGGGAATGTTCAAGTTGCACAAAAAGACAAAAGATTCAACTGAGCAATGGATAGCAGTGACTCCAATAGTGATTGTGAAAGAGCACAATCCTAACCATGTCTACTCGGATGTAAGCACCATTGTGTCCAATGGGTCTTACTCCCAGGGACGTGTCTTTAGGATTGCAGCCAAAGTCATCCCCTCTGTAACCTTCACACCTGCCATGAAACTTTTCAAAGGTACAATACAGTTCAGTACTGTATAGTATTTTCTTTATTGCAGTGTTGTGTGTTACCGTATATTACAGTGTACAGTGTTATATTGCAGTGTTTTGTCATCATTTTTATAAACATTTAATATTTTTATATGAATATTTTTTGGGTTGTGGAACCAATCGTCTGAGTTTCCATTATTTCCTATGGGAAAATCTGCTTCACTTAAAAAGCGTTTTACTTAAAGAGCATGCCTCCGGAACGAATTAGGCTCTTAAAGTGAGGCACCACTGTATTTTGATTATAAGTATATGGTGTGCATTACATTCGATGATTAATTAGATTTGAGTAAATGCAGTATTTTGATTATAAGTATATGGTGTGCATTACATTCGATGGTTAATTAGATTTGAGTAAATGCAGTATTTTGATTATAAGTATATGGTGTGCATTACATTTGATGATTAATTAGATTTGAGTAAATGCAGTATTTTGATTATAAGTATATGGTGTGCATTACATTCGATGGTTAATTAGATTTGAGTAAATGCAGTATTTTGATTATAAGTATATGGTGTGCATTACATTTGATGATTAATTAGATTTGAGTAAATGCAGTATTTTGATTATAAGTATATGGTGTGCATTACATTCGATGATTAATTAGATTTGAGTAAATGCAGTATTTTGATTATAAGTATATGGTGTGCATTACATTCGATGATTAATTAGATTTGAGTAAATGCAGTATTTTGATTATAAGTATATGGTGTGCATTACATTCGATGATTAATTAGATTTGAGTAAATGCAGTATTTTGATTATAAGTATATGGTGTGCATTACATTCGATGGTTAATTAGATTTGAGTAAATGCAGTATTTTGATTATAAGTATATGGTGTGCATTACATTCGATGATTAATTAGATTTGAGTAAATGCAGTATTTTGATTATAAGTATATGGTGTGCATTACATTCGATGATTAATTAGATTTGAGTAAATGCAGTATTTTGATTATAAGTATATGGTGTGCATTACATTCGATGGTTAATTAGATTTGAGTAAATGCAGTATTTTGATTATAAGTATATGGTGTGCATTACATTCGATGGTTAATTAGATTTGAGTAAATGCAGTATTTTGATTATAAGTATATGGTGTGCATTACATTTGATGGTTAATTAGATTTGAGTAAATGCAGTATTTTGATTATGGATATAGAGTGTGCATTAGATTTGATGGTGTATTGGATTTAAGTAAATACAGTATTTTGGTTGTAGGTATGGGACATGCATTATATTCGAGTGAATGCGTTATATGGTCACCATGCTCATGGGGGTGAAGTCCCACTCTGGGTAACGCAAACCCTAGTGATGCCACTGCTCTGATCCTTCAAAGTAAAAGGATCAACACTTATGAAAATGCATCATTCATACCGATGAGGAGATTAAAAACCCTTTTAAAAATCCTTCAAGGCACATGCTGTACCTTGAAATCACCGAAGGAAACCAAGATGATCAGAGGAGGAGTGAATCACAAAAGGTAGGAAAAATTTTCCCCTCCGCAAAAGTTGGCAACTGCAGTCATTACAAGGGAAAGGAAGGTGATGAAAGGAAATCAGAGTGTTTCAGATAAGAACATAAAAGGGCAATGACAGGTCTATACAAACCCAAACAATGCATTAAGGAAATCAAACCTAAACAACCCCCTCAATAATTGATGCAAAGCTGGCAGCCTTGAAAGGCACCCTATTGAAAACAAGGTTCGTGGAACCGTCTCAAACTCGTCCACCGAGGAAGAGGAGGAACGTGGCTTCCTGCATGATTGCTATTATCCTAAAAAATAATCAAGACTGGTGTGGAATTTGATACACCAAATGGGGGGGGGGGGAATCAAGCGGGCATGAAAATTCGGTGGGTGCATCTGCAGAGCTGAAATCCATTCAATCAATGATTTGTAGGGTTTATTGTAGGATTTATTGAAAGACTATAGGTTTTATTTGTAGGATTTGTAGGGTTTATTGAAATAATATAGGATTAATTGAAATAATATAGGATTTATTGAAAGACTATAGGGTTTCTTGATAGCCCACAGCTGTCGCTCGTGGAACGACAATGTTCCTCAGTAAAAATAGTAAAGAGTAAACAACGTAAAACAGTAAAACAACGTTCAGTAAAACAACGTTCCTCAGTAAAAACAGCCCCCTTTCCCAGCTGCTCAACTGGCCCTTTGGCCCCTCTCTTCTCTATTGCCTCCTAGTCTCTTCTTAGCCCACCCTGGTATCTGTCCCAGAGGCAAGTATATATGACAATTGAAATGGGAAAGGGAACGCTGACAGTTTCCTCTCCTCAGCCTGCTTGACTGACACAGAGCGCTGGGCCAGAATGCACATTTAAGACTTTGAATGCATTTAAGCATCCCATGAATGTTTACCCAGGCTCCAATCCTAACCTCACTTTCCTAAGAGTAAGCCTGATTGACTATCATGGGGCTTACTTCTGAGTAGACATGCTTAGGTTTGGGCTCTCCATGCCCTTCAGCTGCCCCGCCCCATGAATGCTTACTCTCTCTTCAATGGCTCTCCTCAATTGCCCCCTTGCCTCTTCTTAGCCCATTCTGGTATCTGTCCCAGAGGCAGTTATAAATGACAGTTGACATGGGAAATGAAACGTTGACAGTTGCCTCTCCTCAGCCTCGATTGACACAGAATATTGGGCCAGAAGCTGCGGAAACCCGAACACAGAGATTTCGTTTTGGTATCCCATGAACGCTTACCCTGGCTACAATCCTAACCTCACTTCCCTAGGAGTAAGCCCATTGATTATCATGGGGTTTACTTCAGAGTAGACATAGGATTGGACTCTTTGTGCCCTTCAGCTGCCCCCCCTTCCCAGCACAGCTGAGTTTATATACTTTATAGCAAAGAGAGGAGACAGATTGCTCTCCAGAAGCAACTCAACGATATTGGCTATTGATCCTCCGAACATTATTTTTTTTCAGGCTTTCTCCCATCAAAGGAGCCTGACAAGTAAAGTGGTTTTTAAAAAATATATATCATTTTAAATCTGCCAGCAGCCACCGAGAAGACCTCACCATTCCTCTGCTTGGAGGAGAACATGATTGCCTAATAGAGACAGGTAAGAGCCCTTACAGCTCTTTACGTCACCCCCAACCAAAATCATGAGCTTATATTAAGCGACAGAGAGACTCTTGGATATCTCATTTTTCATTATGCTGGAAGGGTAACCTCCAGCATTTAAAACATACCCAAATTTATATTTATTCAAGGAAGAGGAAGGTAGTATTTCAAAGAACCAAAGAAAGATACACGTTCAAATTCAATTTTTGTTGCGGATTTTATTTCAGAATAAATCTTAAAAGACTTCTTGCACTTAAACATGAATCGCTGTTGCTGGGAAGAAATGCTCTCACTTGCAAAACCGGAATTGAGGACAAAAAAAATTCAAGCCTGAAGTCCAACAGGTTATAAAACAGTGATTCCCAAACTATGGGTCAAAAGACCCACAGGTGGGCCACGGTCTAGTTTTTGGTGGGTCCCCAAAAGGGTGATGGAAAAATCAGATAACTAATTGCCTCAAGTCCCCCAGGCTGTTCAGAAATCAGATACTATAGTTGCAATAGTATCTGTAATATACTAGTAGTATTACCGTAATAAAGTATTATACTATAGATACTATATACCCACAAATAGCTCAGCTCCTGCAGTTTGCAAGCATGTGCACATACTGGGGGATAAATGTCTGAGGGCACATCTAAACCAATTTAGGCTAGCACAACTCACCCATCTCCCGTGGGGACTGCGCATGTCTGTGCATTGGCTGAACCCTACCAGGAGTGGCACAGAGGTGTCTTACGTCACTTCTGCAACACCCCAATGCCGTCACTGGAGTTGACCAGTGACCAGCCTTACCAGGGTTTAGGATTGCACTGTCAAGGTCTTTATTCTGATTACTATTATCTTATCTACTCAAATAAAACGCTCACTTTTTCAGCCGAATTTAGTCTCCAAAATTGAGTTGTGCATTAGATTCGATGGTGCATTAGATTTGAATAAATACAGATATTTTGATTATAAGTATAGATCTGTTTTTCATTAAACAGTTTACTATATTGTAATTTAAATGAAACTTAAACCCACTGTTGTCTTGGGTAAAAATCCTAACATAAACCCATTGCCATTTTATTATTATCATATAATTCATTATTATACTCAGTAAAATTAAATTTTGTACCTGCAATTACAATTGCCAGTAAACATTTTTAAAATCTCAAGCCTTTTAAAATAGGGGTGCATTAGATTTGATGGTGTATTAGATTTGAATGAATACTCTTAAATAAATTCTACTTTCTACATCTCCTTTTTTAAAAATCTGGAAAACCTAGAAGGATTTCTATAGTGTGTCATTTTAAAAAGTGGATCCTGTTGCTAAAAGTTTGAAAACCTCTGTTCTAATATTTAACCCTATTGCCCTACAATCCAGAGTAACTATGGGAGCACATAAGAGACGTGTACCTGTAGTTACTGCACAACCTAGTGAAAACCTATGGGAAATTCATATTGCAATCTAGAGCAAATTGTTCTTACGCCGGAGCAAGGACTGCCCGTAGTTACTCTGGATTGTGCCCATATTGACTTACCATATATCCTCTTTGTTGCAATGGATGTTTCCATCCTTCTGCATGCTGGGTTCATGCACCTGTGAAAACCACACTTATCTACCGAATGCAGGCAGATCACAGTTGCGTGGCATGTGTGTCGCCGACCACACTTCACTTAGTGGAACATTGTGTCTGCCGTTCAGAAACGTCAACTATTCCGTATAATATCAATGGTGCAGCATTGATTTTGCTATCTGGACGCTTATCACAACAACCCCACAGGCATGTTCCGCTAAAGTTTTATGACTTATCAGTGTTCTGCACTCATAAATTCATCCCCCAAAAATTCTGCATTACTTCTTCCACATAGCATCGTTCAACTTTATAGTATATTCACCTTCATTTATAGATCTAACTCAGTGCTTCTCAAACTCTTTATTCTAATTTTAGAGACCCACCAGAATGTTGAGACCCACCAGAAGTGATGTCATTAACTTGAAAATGATTCGTATACATTTAGAGCATAATCCTAACCATGTCTACTCAAAAGTAAGCCCCATTATATTCAATGAGTCTTACTCCCAAGAAAGTGTCTTTAGGATTGCAGTCTTCCTGGCTTATGTCAAGCCGCCATACCCCCAAATCCAGAGTAACTATGGGACCACGTAAGAGACTTTACGTGCACCTGAAGTTACTGCACCACCTAGTGAAAACCTAGGGAAATTCATATTGGAATCCAGAGTATGTTGTTCTTACACCGGAGCAAGGACTCCCTGTAGTTACTCTGGATTTTGCCCATAAAGGCTTCAAACCTAAGCCGTGATCGGCCATAGAACCCATTGCACAGTGCGCTTGTGCCGTTATTGTGCATCGCTCGGAATTCAAAGGTTCACTGCAGGAAACTCACAAGAGCACTGCAGGGTTGTCTACAGCACTCTCCTCCTTCCAGCTCTCATGGGTACCACAATTTTAAATTGTGCAAGGATTTTTTAATATTTTTATTCAAATAATTTTGAATTTTATTTTGAATTTTAAATTTGAATAATGTTTTTATACAAGTAATAAAAAATAATATATAAAATAATAATATAAAATATAAAATATAAATTATATTCAGATGTTACAGCAACAGCAAAGGCTTCGGAATGCTGCAAGGTTTTGGATGATCCAAGACAGTGGCACCCTTCTTAGCGGCAACACCGTCTCGGATCACCTGTGAGATCACCATCGGATCTCGGATCTCCATCTCGGATCTTGCGAGAATCATGTGAGATCTTTTGAGATCCAAGCTGATGGCCAAAAAGGGCACTGAGACCACCTTAAATTTGGGAATCGCTGCCCTAAGCAATGGTAAGGTGGGCAGATTCCTCAAATTCACAGGTGTGACCCGGTATGGAGTCAAGTAGGTCCTTCTTTGGCCATGGTGTATAAATATAAGGGAGGATGGAGCTTCCCACTAGTTTTTGGAATCATACAAGTCTGAGCTAGGATGCTACAATATCAAAAACAGGTGCATTTTTTTGCTAAGGACAAAATCCTCTTGATCACCACAGGGATTTTTCGCAGAAGCGCAACGAACCAAAAATCAAAATGATGCCACGCCAAGTTCAGACAAAATGGAAACAGAGAGATAGTAGCATTTTAAAAAACTAAAAACTAAAAATTTCCAGAGGGGGAAAAATACCTCCTACATTTTCAACCCCTGAACTTGCATCAAAAGTCAGCACAGCTCTCCACATCCCATTCCCATAATAATCTAAAACAGTAGTTCCCAAACTGTGAGACCTGATTTTTGGTGGATCCTAAAGAGCTGGGTAGAGCCTCAAGTGTAAGCACAGGTAATGGAAAACTTGGATAAGTAATGGCCTCAATCCCTGAGGTTATTGAAAAATCAGATACAGTGGTACCTCACTCAAAAAGTGCCTCGCTTAACAAGAGTTTCACATAACTATAAATTTCCAAGAAATCTTGCTTCACATAACAAGTTCTGCTTCACTTAACAAGCAAGAACGCCATGGACACGCATACTATGCAGCCCTAATGCGCCACACGGAGGCCCTTTAAAGGGCTGCTGGCCAGCGTTGCTGCCTCTAACTGCCCCCAACTTGGGCACAGTTCCCTGGAGGTGCCAGGGGCAGTTGCCCCGAACTGCCCGTAAGTGCCCTCATTGGCCACCTTGAACCTCCCGCAGAAGCCCAGGTAAGCCTCCCAGGAAAGTGTCTTTGATTGTAGCCTCCGAACCATGTCTACCCTGAAGTAAGCCCCATTGTGTTAAATGGGCTTACTCCCAGGAAAGTGTCTTTGATTGCAGCCTCTTAACCATGTCTACCCACAAGTAAGCCCCATTGTGTTAAATGGGGCTTTCTCCCAGGAAAGTATCTTTAGGATTGCAGCCTAAGTAGACTTCATAAGATCCTGCACATTGAATGCATGTTTTGAATTCAATTCCAGTGTTTTGTCATCATTTTTACATCCAGTTAATATTTTTATATGAATATTTTTTGGGTGATGGAACCAATCGTCTGAGTTTCCATTATTTCCTATGGAAAAATCTGCTTCACTTAAAGAGTGTTTCACTTAAAGGGCAGGCCTCCAAAAGTAAGTAAGCTCTTTATGTGAGCCACCACTGTCCTACCTCTCTGCAAGAGCTGAGCTCCTGCAGTCTGCAAGGCAGCTGATAATAATTATGCTGGAAATAGCTGAGCTCCAACAGTTACAGTAATTCCAAAGAACAAGTTCCTAACCTGGAACAGATTGTTGTGGTAGATTCTCCCACACTGGAAATTTTCAAGCAGAGACTTGACAAGCACCTTATGGGGATGCTCAATGGGATCTTCCTGCTCTATGCAGAGGGTTGGACTAGATGATCTTTTAGGTCCCTTCCAACTCTACGTCTCTATGATTCTCTTACCCTACAATCCAGAGTAACTACGGGAGCACATAGGAGACATTACATGTACCCATAGTTACTGCACCACCTAGTGAAAAACTATGGGAAATTCATATTGCAATCCAGAGCAAATTGTTCTTACACCGGAGCAAGGACTCCCCATAGTTACTCTGGATTGCGCCCTAAATAACTATCCCTTTCTTGATATTTTATTAAGCCTGCAATCCTAAAGATACTTTCCTGGAAGTAAGACCCACTGCACACAATGGGGCTTACTTTTGAGTAGACATGTTTAGGATTATCTTCCAAGTCTCATAAACCTAGATGGGTGTTATTTTAAAGGGTCTTAGGGCAAAATCTAGAGTAACAACAGGGAGTCCTTGCTCCGGTGTAAGAATTTCTGGATTCCAGTTTGAATTTCTCATAGGTTTTCACTAGGTGGTGGAGTATCTATGGGTGCACGTAAAAGCTCTGGATTTGGGGGTTATTTTAAAAATTGGGTCCTGATGCTAAAAGGTTTGGGAACCAATGATCTGGAAATTGTCTAACAATCCAACTTGTCCTAATTTTTCATTGCAGATTTTTAAATATAATTTTTACTAGTTTATTCCATGCTGAAAAACTTGTTTATTTGGAACTCAAGGCTGCCCGTTGTAATTCCTTTGTAAAATTACTAACCAGAAGTCTTAAAGTGAAATAAAAACCTAAACCTGACCTTGTCCAGATACTTGACATTCAGAGACGATGTGTTTTGTTTTGAGAAAGAAGATCTCTGCAAGAGCTCTCGGATTAGATCTTTTCTTCCCTACAATTATTTTCAGTACTTGAAGCTCAGTACTTGTAGCACAAACAAAAGTCTGCATTTTTATCCAGTTAAAAAAGTTAAGGAGAAAGGAAATGTTCTTAGGCTGCAAATCAAGTGGTTTTGCTTTCCCTGTTCCGGCTACCACAACAAATACATGAAATTTTTTTTCCATGATTAGTGACAGTACAGTGACCATCACGACAGTTTGCATCGCCTGGTGCGGGATGGATCTCACACACCCCTGTGCACATCGCCTGGTGTGACCTGTACCCTCTCATAGTGATGCCACTAGCTCATTAGCCGTGTTTGGGGCTTATGGATTTGACTCAGGCAAGATGTCTCTTTCTGGTTCGGAAATACAGTGGTACCTCTCACAACAAGCACCTCGCTTAACAAGCAATTCACATAACAAGTATAAATTCCAAGAAATCGTGCTTCACGTAACAAGTTCCTCTTCACTTAACAAGCAAATGCGCTATGCAGCCTTGACGCTCCTCATGGAGGCTCTTTAAAAAGGCTGCCAGCCAGTACTTCTGCCTCTAACTGCCCCCAACTTGAGGGCAGTTGCCTGGGGGTGCCAGAGGCAGCTGCCCCTAACTGCCCCCAAGGCCCCGCCAGCAGCAGCCCAGTTAAGCCTCCCAGGAAAGTGTCTTTAGGATTGCAAGTAAGCCCCATTGTGTTAAATGGTCTTATTCCCAGTAAAGTATTTTTAGGATTGCAGTCTAAGTAGACTTAATAGGATCATGCACATTGAATACACGTTTTGAATTCAATTCCAGTGTTTTGTCATCATTTTGACATCCAGCTAATATTTTTATATGAATATTTTGGGGGTTGTGGAACCAATCATTTGAGTATCCATTATTTCCTTTGGAAAAATCTGCTTCACTTAAAGAGCGTTTCACTTCACTTATTTTGGGGGTTGTGGAACCAATTATCTGAGTTTCCATTATTTCCTTTGGAAAAATCTGCTTCACTTAAAGAGCATACAGCTGGAACGAATTAAGCTCTTTATGTGAGGCACCACTGTACTGGCAAAATCTGGAGTGGTTAGATCAGTGATTTTCAATCTTTTTTCATCTCATGGCATACCGTCAGTTGTTTTTACCATTGACAAGGCACACCATACTGTTCAAATCCCTAAGTTTTCCTATTTATAAATGTCCATCCCGCAAATTCCCACAGCACACCTCAGGACTATTCATGGTACACCGTTGTGCCATGGCACACTGGTTGAAAATCACTGGGTTAGATCAAAGGAAATAGGTTTGCATGACCTGAGCTGTTCTGCAGGAAAATTCTTTTTTTACATACCTGAGCTGTTGGATCAAACCGCAGAGGTGTGTCTGTGCCCTTATTGCACAAACACATCTTTAATCAATGATTTTCAACCTATTTTTTCAAATCGGGGCACACCAACCAGGTGGTAAAATTGTCAAGGCACACCATGCTGCTAGTGGAGGGTTCAATTCCTCAATAACCCTCTCAATAAATGATGTCTACCTACCTAGCTATCCCTACAAACCAGAGTAACTACTGGAGCACGTAGTAGACATTTACGTCGAAGTAGTTACGGCACCCCCTAATGAAAACCTATGGGAAATTCATATTGCAATCCAGAGTAAATTGTTCTTACGTCAGAGCAAGGACTCCCCATTGTTACTCAGGATTGCACCCTATCCATCCATCCATCCATCTATCCATCCTTCCTTCCTTCCTTCCTTCCCTCTCCCCCCCTCTCTATCTATCTATCTATCTATCTATCTATCTATCTATCTATCTATCTATCTATCTATCTATCTATCTATCTATCTATCTCAATGAACGAACGAATGAATGAATGAATGAATGAATGAATGAATGAATGAATTCCCATGGCACACCTAAGGACACCACTCACGGCACACCAGCATGCCACGGCACACTGGTTGAAAATCGCTGTCTTTTAAATACTTTCCGCAACCGAGACTTCTCCCAGGTTGAACTTATATCTCTCCGCGCCAGGCTGAGAGGCTCTCTTGAACATCCAAACCAATAAGATATTACAAGTCCGAGTCACTGCTTACAAGGGTTATCCGGGAAGCCTGATGGTACGAACACAGAACGGCACATTAGCAGCCTCTCTTCTCTTTTTACAGCCCATTAAGCTAAGCTCATTTGAACATCACCTTGGCTGCAAATAGAAGCTCCACTTTTTCTGATATATTAAAATAGGATCTGGGGAAATATATAATGCACAGAAATACATGCATGGTTATTAAAATGCAGAGAAGGGGGCTGACACTCCGACTCGCTCAGGAATAACTCTATTTTGGAGATACTAAAAAGTAAGCTTGCAAGATTTTAGGCAAACCAAAGCTCTCCAGAGGAAGGGCTATTCGGGGCTTAGGGTGCAATCCTATCCATGTCTACTCAGAAGTAAGCCCCATTATGTTCAATGGGTCTTACTACCAGAAAAGTGTCTTTAGCATTGCAACCTTAGGGTGCAGTCCTAATTATGGGCAAAATCCAGAGCAGTTACAGGTCCACGCAGTTACATCATCCTCTCGTGTTATGGATAGTCATCTTAACTGCTCCGGAGCAAAGTGCTTAATTTGAATTTAGGATATGGGCCTTAGTCTACTCAAAAGTAAGGCCTGTTGTGTTCAATAGGTCTAACTCCCAGGAAAGAATCTTTAGAATTGCTGCCTTAAAGTTCTAAATTGGAGCTCAATCTTTCATGGACACTACCCTTAAAAGACATGTAATTGAAGAGGGGAGAAGTAGCTTTTTATTTCTTTTTTCCTTCTCTTGAACACTGCTTTGCAATATCAGATTTGTGTCTCAAAAGTCCTCAAAGCCATTGGTGTCAATACGGGGTGCAGGCCCAGTGATGTGCATGGGGTGCGGATTTGGGTATTCCATCCAAAAGCTGTCGAAAAGCACAATCCTAACTATGGGCAAAATCCAGAGTAACTATGGGAAGTCCTTGCTCCGGTGTAAAAACAACTTACTCTGGATCCCAATATGAATTTCCCATAGGTTTTTACTAGGTGGTGCTGTAACTACAGGTGCGTGTAAAGTCTCTTACGTGCTCCCATAGTTACTCTAGATTTGAGGGTATGTCTACTCAGAAGCCTGTTGTGTTCAATATGTCTTACTCCCAAGAAAGTGTTTTTAGGATTTCAGTCTAAACCCAGGTGACACCGCCACTGGTTTGCTGCCACCTCTCCTACTGATGCCCGCAGAGAGCTGCCGTGAGGATCACAATCTATACCTGGCAAAATTAATTCCCCTATCGAAAACAATTAAAATCTACTGCTTTTATCACTTCCTCTCCTTGACATGATTCTCACTCTTCTCCCCAGGTTCACACAGATCTCTCTCCCTCTGGGATCCCTGCCCTCCGGTGCGTTTCCGGCCTTTAAAAAGGTCAAGCGGTGACATTTTTGGCAGCGTTGAAGTCACCGTTCTTTTTCCGCAGGCGTGAAAGTCTCTCTCTGTCTCTCCTTCTCTTCTAAACCCTCTCCTCTCCTCTCACTCAAAGAACTATTTCTTAGTAGTGAAACGGCCCGTGGCAATAAATCGTTACCGAGTCTAGTTGGGGTAAGTGGAATCGGAGGCTAATTAAAACCGTGAAGCCACGTAATGAATTGATGTTTCTTCTACTAAACTGGTCCTCCTAGCCAAAGAGGAGCACAATCCTAACCATGTCTACTCAAAAGTAAGCCCCATTGTGTTCCATGGATCTTATTCCCAGGAACTTAGGTTTGCTTAGGTTTGCAGCCATACTTGCTTACTTACTAAGGGCACAATCCTGACCATGTCTACTCAAAAGTAAGCCCCATCGTGTTCAGTGAGTCTTACTCCCAAGAAAGTGTCTTTAGGATTGCAGCTGAGATCTCTCTCCTTGCAAGTTTCTGATTTATAGTGGAAACGGAAAAGATGTCAAAGACTGGATGATCATATGTTTTTCCAGGACATGTCCTGGATTTTAGCCTGGAAAAATCTTCAATGTCCTCCTTTTTCTTGTGAGCAGGCAGCCTCTTGGAATTATATGTAATATGTAATAAATTATACGTAATAGTTTTAAATTTAATAATATTCCATATAGAGTTTTAATTAACCACATGAAAGAAATACTGTATTTTCTCGAATGCGCTAGGCTTGCCTTTTTAATCCAAATTCAGTGTCCCAAATAGGGTACGCATTAGATTAGGAGGTTAATTAGATTTGAGTAAATGCGGTATTTTGATTATAAGGTATGCATTAGATTCAATGGAACATTAGATTTGAGTAAATGCAGTATTTTGATTATGAGCATAGGGTGCACATTAGATTTGATGGCACATTAGAATCAAGAAAATGCAGTAGGAATGTTTTTAGCTTTTATATTATGTCCTACATTTTGGGGGGCCTTTTGCAATCCCGTGTTTTTGGGGGAGCCTGTTCCCTTTGTTTGGTTATGGCATATGGTCACCCTTCCCATCAAGTTTATAACAGCCATGATCTATAGAGTAAATGGATGTTCCATAGGTGTCATGCATTAAAAATCTATCACTTGTGTTTGATAAAGTGGTTCGAGTTAAACCTAAGTGCCGTCTGGTGCCTTCGGTGGAGGGTTATTCTTTGGAGAACACACGGCGGAAGGATCTTGTGGTCCTATGTGATGCCCGGAGGCCACTGTGAGATATAGGAAGCTGGACGAAATGGGTCTTTGGCCTGATCCAGTGGGTTCTTCTTAGGTTATTATGTGCCCTTGGCTTCTGATGGGCCACTATGAGATACAGCAAACTGGACTAGATGGGCTGTGGACCTGATCAAGCAGGGCTCATCTTACGTTCTTAGGAGGTTGAGATGCACAAGGGCAAAAAAAGTTGGTTGGCCCAGGCAATGTAATATTTTTAGTGGGGTTCCCCAAGTGATATGGGGTTCCCTGATCCCCATGTGATAATGGAGTTCCCTGATCTCCAAGTGATATGGGGTTCCCTGATCCCCAAGTGATATGGGGGTTCCCTGATTCCCAAGTGATCGGGGATCTTCAGTGGACTTCTCTGATCCTTTGCATCCACAGTCCAAATGGGACCCACAGAATTAAACTTGGCTACGAGAGACAAGTGAAAAATACACAAGGAATTATGGATCCTCTCCAAAGGCAATTAAAAAATTAATTGAGACTCTGACCTGTCATCTTCTTGGCATTCTGCTGCCATCAAGAGAGGGCAGAGAAACCATTAAAAAGATTTCCATAAGCTTTCTTTTGTTTTTGTTTTGCGGGATCAAGAAGCTGTTCTTTTGCCATCATCCTCTAACCCCCAACCCCAAACCGGAGCCGTCATCATTAATTTCACTGACATCTCAAGATGAATTGCAGATAGACGTAGCATCTCAGGAGGATGTCGACCGCCATGCGCACGCGCACACCTCACACACCATTGCAATCAGCGTCAGGAAGGCAAACATCTAAATCCCAGGAGCGACAGGACGGGCGACACTTAATAGTTTGCACTAAGATGATAATTTCCCAGTCTGCAGGTTCAATTAATTGGCTTAGCTTAAGGGAGGCTGGTTTTAGTCTTCAAAGAAACCGGTGCAAGAGCGTCTGCGACATTGCCATGCAGGCCTGGCGCAGGCCTGGCACTGCTGTGTAGCAAAGTGGGGCATCTCCAACCAGTGCGCCACAACACACTGGTGTGCTACGAATGGTTCATACATAGTTTGAGTTTGGGGGAACACATAATTGGGGAAGCCACATAATTGGAGCCTGCTTGTCCCCAATGGCTCTTAAGATAAAATGCCCCGTAAAAGGGTGCGGGCTGTATCTACAAGTGGGGTCAGGAGATATTAAATAGAGCAAGAATGTTCCCCCAAACTCAGACTAGGTATGAACCATCATAGCACACCAATGTGTCGTGGCGCACTGGTTGAAAATAGCTGAAGCAGAAAGTATTCAGGGCACAATCCTAACCATGTCTACCCAAAAATAAGCCCTGTTGTGTTCAATGGATCTTACTCCCTGGAACGTCTGTTTAGGATCGCAGCCTTAGGCCAGCACAACTCACCTGTGGCCTGTTCCCAAGGTGGTTTGGAGAGACCGGCGCATGTTTGGCGCATGGCCTAACTCCCCAGGAGTGCTTTATGGCACTTTTTGCAACATCCCCAAGCATATGATTTGTGGCAGGACTTAA
The DNA here is from genome assembly GCA_030015325.1 of Cryptoblepharus egeriae. Lineage (NCBI taxonomy): Eukaryota > Metazoa > Chordata > Lepidosauria > Squamata > Scincidae > Cryptoblepharus > Cryptoblepharus egeriae. The sequence continues at coordinate 4,937,172 of JAREYC010000017.1, read as the reverse complement.
ACTGTCCTAAGTGGGGATTAGGATTGCAACCTCAGTGATCAGTACACATTTCAAAGGGAGCATCTTGGGGTTATTGAGTAATCTCTTCATCAGGAACACACAAAGTTTGGGAAGGGGCAGGTTTACCACCTTATGGTCAGCATTCCCAGTTCAAGATCTTAATTTCACTGCCAAGGATGTGCATCGTTCCCACAACAGAAATGTGCTCCGAATGATAATCTCTCCAGTTTTGCACCCGTTCTGTCGACAACTGATTCTGCATGCCAAACAGGCTATAGTTGCACATTTAATGTGCAATAAAATTAAGATAATCTCCAAAACGGATTCGGCATCACTCTGTCAAGGCAACATGAAATGTGTGCCGTTTTCACTTATCGTGACACCTTTGCAGATTGTCGCAAAATCAGGCTAGGCAGGCAGATATTGGAGATCTTACTATGGAGTGTGTAGGAACAAGGCCTGGGGTTTTAAAAATCTAGCCTGGGAGCTACCTATTGGACAGATGCAGTGGCGTACTGATGCTGCCACATGCCCATGGCACACACGATGTGATGCCATCATGCACAATGTCACCATCATATATGTGGCATGACGTCATCACACACACAGACTCTTCATAGCCAGTCAAAAAAAGACCTTCATCTGGCTGCAAAGAGCATATGTGTGGCTCAGCAACTATCCAGAGTAACTATGAGAAGATGTTAAGAGGCACTTACTCTGGATTGCTCTATGCATTTCCCATAGGTTTCCCATAGGTGGCACCATAACTACGTTGGTGTAAAAGGCCCCGTAGTTACTCTGGATTGTAGCCTGAGTCATGCATGCGCACTTCCAAACCCGCCACATTCCCTGGCTGATTCAGAAGGGCACATGCACACATGACTTTCTGGGCATATTTCACTTTTGGGCACCCTAACGCCAGCAAAAGACTTGTGCCAGGACTTATGCCAACTGAACCAAGGCTTAGGATTGTGCTTAGATGTTACAATCCTATCCACACTTTCCTGAGAGTAAGGCCCATTTCCTAAAGTCAAATTAAGCCCTTTGCTCCGGAGCAGTTAAGGTGACTTTCCATAAGATAACACTAGAGGGTGACGTAACTGTGTGGACCCGTAACTGCTATGGATTTTGCCCTACTTCTCGTTAACTATAATGAGATTTATCAATAGATGCATAGGATAAGTTCAGAGTTTGGAAAGTGATGGGACTGCAAGCGCATGAAAAGGAGCCAACGGAAACATCCAGGAATAGGATATTCTTTTGAGTGGCTCAAAGAAGCAGGACAAGCGACTCGGAGAGCCGGTCGGCTGGATCGGGGAACGTTTTGAGCCTCTGTCAGAAATTTCTGCTGCTTGCAGCAAACTGTGCAGGGAAGGCCAATTAACCACGAGGCAGAGGAAGATGCGCATGCAAAAAAAGAGAAATCTCACTTGCCTGTTTATGACTCTCCAGGCAGGTGAAGTGCAAGAGATGAAAAGGATCTATAGTTTTCCATGAGCTTGCAAAGTCGCAATCCCTACTTGGAAGGAATTCAGGCTTCATTATGGCTTCCAGAGCCATCCGTTCCCCCCTCCACAGCATTGCCACCATACAGAGCGGTAGACATTTAAAAAATTTAATGACAAGGAGAAGACGCATATTCTTATGCATCAGCGCACCACCCCTCATTATTCCAAGTGGCCAACTGCCAAGGGGGTGGTGAGTACCATCAAGACAGAGAAGTCAACAGAGACCAAGACAGGGGTGATAATAGTGGCACAGTCCCCTTCGCTGGCATCACACGTATAACCACCCAAGCACCACCATCCACATACTGTAACCCAGACCTTGCTGACCAGAGTATCCCAGTTGGGTTCCCTTCCATGGGAAGTACAGATTTTGAGTACAGATCACAGAAAATTTCCAGCACCTTCTGGACCCCTGGGCTAGGTATGATGAACTCCTAAAACACCCTTCTTAGAATCCATGCTGGACCCCATGGCCCCGGTATGATGTACACCATGCATGGCCTTCTCTGAATCCATGCTAGACACCCTGGCCCAGGTACAATGTACCCCCTAAGCCTCCTTCTTGGAGTCCATGCTGGACCCCATGGCTCATGTACAATGGACCCCATGCACTGCCTTCTCTGAATCCATGCTGGACCCCCTGCCCCAGGTACAATGTACCCCCTAAGCCTCCTTCTCATAGTCCATGCTGGACCCCATGGCCCAGGTACAATGTACCCCCTAAGCCTCCTTCTCATAGTCCATGCTGGACCCCATGGCCCAGGTACAATGTACTCCATGCACTTCCTTCTCTGAATCCGTGCTGAACCCCCTGGCCCAGGTACGATGTACCCCCTAAGCCTCTTTCTCAGAGTCCATACCGGACCTCCTGGCCCAGGTACAACGTACCCCATGCACCCCTTTCTCAGAGTCCATGCTGGTCCCCCTGGCCCAGGTATGACATACCCCATGCTCCCCTTTCTCGGGGTCCCTGCTGGACCCCCTGGCACAGGTATGATGTACCCCATGCACCCCTTCCCAGAGTCCATGCTGGACCCCCTCGCTCAGGTACGATGTACCCCTGAACCCTCTTCTCTGAGTCCATGCTGGACCCCATGGCCCAGGTACGATGTACCCCATGCACCCCCTTTCTCAGAGTCTGTTGGGTATGTACCCCCAGTTAAAATCCAATCCAGTAATACCACCCCCTAATTTGCAAGCTCAGAAAAACTTTAGAGAAACCAAATCGCTGCTATTTCCTCTGTGAATATCTTCTTTGAACGGGATCCAATTCTGCAGTTTCTAAACCAAGCACAGTGGGCATAATTCAGCATTCCTTCTAACAAGCCCGACTAAACCTGGCATCTGTTTAGCTCAATCATATAAACGTCTTAATATCCTGCATTGATCTGGAATCAACACGCAGATAAAAGCGTCCGGAGTATTTGTTGGTTGTTGTTTCAAGCTGTTTATTATTCCTCGAGGACTCGTAAGAATACTCAGACCTATCATGCCTTCATTAATACCACACGGTCCTCCACCACTGGGTTCGGTAACGCCGCGCATTAAAAGATGCCTGAGAAAATTGTCTGCAAGTTGCGAGCGCGGTGGGAGTACTTCCGCACCACCAACCTTACGGCGATGATTCTAAACGGGAAGACCGTGTGCCGGATTGAACACCTCTGGATACGGAGGTTGGAAATCAAGAAGACCAGCACTTATCTTTAGGAAATCAATAGGGAAAAGCAGTATCTTTTGGGGATGCGCTCGGGTCCTTGAGCCCCAAGTTACCAGTCAAGTCCCAAATCAGTGACGTGTCCCGTGACATGCGATCATTATGACCTGAGTCATGGACACCTTTAAAATGGTGCCCTTCAATAACACCAAGAATGCCGCAGATAGCTTAAGGATGCTCACACGTCCCACAGAGATGTGTGCTACATGAGGCCAAGAACGGGCCATGAATACAGTAGACAACCTCATAATGCCAGGTGCAAGAGAGGGCACCAGGATGCAGGTCTTTCACTGTGTGGTCCCAGAAGCGTCTGATGTGCCACTGTGCCATATGTCCTCTTTTTCAGGACATATGGCACAGTGTCCTGGAATTATACCTGTGTAATTAATAAATTAGATGTAATAAATTATATTCTAGAGGGGGGATGGAGAAGTCCGTCTTGGAGGGAACCTCACCCCTTTAGAGCCATTCCAGGTGGGGGAAGCAAAATGGAGCTATACGGAAAATGTAGTATAAAGGAAAGTATATAGATATAGGAAGCTGGGATTAATGGGTCTTTGGCCCAGTGGCGTAGCTAAAGGGGATGGAGCAGTCTGGAGGGACCCTCACCCCTTTGGAGCCATTCCAGACAGGGGAACCAAAACCGAACCATATGGAAGATACAGGATATAGGAAGGTATGTATATATATATATAGGAAGCTGGGATCAGTGGGTCTTTGGCTCAGTGGCATTGCTAGAGGGAGGTGGAGCAGTTCGTCTGGGAGGGAGCCTCACCTCTTTGGAACCATTCCAAACTGAACCATATGGAAGATAGAGGATATAGGAAGATATATATAGGAAGTTGGGCTCGATGGGTCTTTGGCTCAGTGGCATAGCTAGAGGGGGTATAGCCGTCTGTCTTAGAGGGAGCCTCACCCCTTTGGAGCCATTCCAGACAGGGGAACCAAAACTGAACCATATGGAAAATATAGGATATAGTAAGATATATATATATATATATATAGGAAGCTGGGCTCGATTGCTCTTTGGCTCAGTGGCATAGCTAGAGGGGGTGGATCAGTTTGTCTTGGAGGGGCCTCACCCCTTTTGAACCATTCCAGACAGGGGAAGCAAAAGACAGCCGTATGGAAGACATACAATAAGGAAGATATATAGATATAGGAAGCTGGGCTTGATGGGTCTTTGGTCCAGTGGAGTAGCTAGAGGGGGGATGGAGAGGTTCGTCTTGGAGGGAGCTTTACCCCTTCCATTCCAGGTGTGGGGAGCAAAGGCTACAAAGGGGTAAGGCCAGGGGTGGGATTCAAATAAATTAACAACAGGTTCTATGTCCCATTAGTAACAGGTTCTCAGAACCAGGCACTCATTAGCAAAGCATTCTATAGAACCTGTGAGAACCCCCTGAAGCCCACCACTGGGTAAGGCCCCTTCCAAGACTGCTTCACCCCCCTCTAGCTATGCCACCGCTTTGGGCATGACCCAACAGATGCTTCTTATGTTCCAAAGATAAGCCAGATAAAGAACCAGCTTGAAGCATAGGGGGGAAAAGGCCATGAATAGGGCAAGTTCCTAAAAACACTTTCAAGGCAAAAATAGCATCCATCATTTTCAAGTCCTGATGGTAAGTGGTGGAAAAATTTCTCCGCAAATGGACCTTGATCACTGCCTGCTGGGTTTTGCTTTACTCAAGGGCACGCTGGAAGAAGTATTTATCCAAAATACAGATGTAAAGCTATTGGGATCCTTGCAGAAGTGAACAGCCCATCTGCATCATCTGGCCCCCAAACCCGGTCCTGTTTAATTAATCTAGTCACTGGGTTCAGAGAGAGTCAGAGCACCATCCATGCCCTTCGGGTTTCAAAGGATTTGCCATGAAATGTTTCAAAGATAAAACGTGAAGGGCCTTTTTTTCTCATTCACAGCAGGGTATTAAACACAAACGTGCTGGTGCTTGTCGAGAGCTCCTTCGAGATTCTGGTGCGAGAGAGAGAGAGAGAGAGAGAGAAAGAGCTGCCATCTCAAGTCAAGAATATAGTCTAGTGATATTATGGAAATTCATAGCTCTGGGCTCAGGAAAACAAGTCCCAAGGGCTTGTAAGGCATCTGGGTACAAGCATTTTTTAATACACCCATAAATTGCATACCAGCACGAAACAATTTTAACATTACCCATATGGTATCTTAAAGGAGGGTGGCAAACAAAAGGATGCCTGGAGCCCATTGCTCATCCTTGATGCCAGAGGTGCCCATTGCCTGGTGGTGCCCACAGCCACTGTACCATGGTACCTGATGGTGTCCGCTGCCCAATGGTTGCCGGTGCCCATTGCCCTGTGCTCGCAAGTGCCCACCATTGCCAACCTGTACCCTTTGGTGCATAGTAGGAATGCCTGATGCCAGTGGTGCCTATTGCTTGGTGGTGCCCACAGCCACTGTACCATGGTGCACAATGGTGTCCGCTGCCCAATGGTTGCTGGTGCCCATTGCCCTGTGCTCGCAATTGCCCACCATTGCCAATTTGTACCCTCTGGTGCCCAGTAGGGATGCCTGATGCCAGTGGTGCCCATTGCCTGGTGATGTCCGCAGCCACTGTACCATGGTGCCCAATGGTGTCTGCTGCCCAATGGTTGCCGGCGCCCATTGCCCTGTGCTCACCACTGCCAACTTGTACCCTCTGGTGCCCAATGTCTGTGGGTGCCCAGTGGTGCCCAGCACTGTCCAGCAATGCCCAGAGCCCAGAAATATTATTGAAATTTTACTCTCACAACAGTGGGAACAGTTGTGATGTAACAGTTTTAAATTTAAGAATCTGTATATATAAAATTGAAACGTCACTGACTGACTCACTGACTGACTCATCAACACCCAGCCAAAAGCACCAAAGCTAGAAGTGTGAAATTTGGGGAGGGTGTTCCTTCTGTGATGGAGGCGCCAACAAAGATTTTGGGAAATCAAACCAGATGTGGTGAAAAGGGGCACAACACGTTTTCATTGGTATACTTTACATTACTCTCGTATCTTGAAATTACGATTAGGATTTGAATATTTGATCATTGCTAATAATGGGTTTCGTGGCTTGTGATGGACTATTCCCCCATATACCTTTTTAAAGCATTTACAGTGGTGCCTCACATAAAGAGCTTAATTCGTTCTGGAGGAATGCTCTTTAAATGAAACACTCTCTATGTGAAGCGGATTTCCCCATAGGAAATAATGGAAACTCAGATAATTGGTTCCACAACCCCCAAAGTACTCATATAAAAACATTAACTATGTAAATGATGACAAAACACTGGAATTGAATTCAAAACAAGCATTCAATGTGCTGGATCCTATGAAGTCTACTTAGGTTACAATCCTAAAGACACTTTCCTGGGAGTAAGCCCCATTTAATACAATGGGCCTTACTTCTGGGTAGACATGGTTAAGAGGCTGCAATCAAAGACACCTTCCTGGGAGTAAGGGCGCAATCCAGAGTAACTATGGGGAGTCCTTGCTCCGGAGTAAGAACAATTTACTCTGGATTGCAATATGAATTTCCCATAGGTTTTCACTAGGTGGTGCAGTAACTATGGATGCACGTAATGTCTCTTACGTGCTCCCCTAGTTACTCTGGATTGTAGGGCAAGACCCATTTAACACAATGGGGCTTACTTCTGAGTAGACATAGTTAGGAGACTACAATCAAAGACACTTTCCTGGGAGGCTTACCTAAGCTGCTGCCAGAGGTTCAAGGTGGCCAGTGGGTGCCCTTGGGGGCAATTAGGGGCAGCTGCCTCTGGCACCCCCAGGCAACTGTGCCCAAGTTGGGGGCAGTTAGAGGCAGCAGCACTGGCCAACAGCCCTTTTAAAGAGCCTCCGCACGGAGCGTCAGGGCTGTATAAGTGCTCTTTAAGTGAAGCGGAATTTGTTATGCGAAGCAAGATTTCTTGGAAATTTTTGCTCTTTATGTGAAATGCTTGTTAAGCGAGGTGCTTGTTAAGCAAGGTACTACTATATTTATTTATACGTACCCCGACTGTCTACCTAAAAGGATACCAAAGGTGGGCATCCTGATGCATTCACCAGATCGTGCAGCAAGGAGTTCCACAGATGCTGGGTAAAGGCCCCTTAAAATCTAAGTCTAAAATCCCCTATAAATATAATTATCTATCAATCCCCGTAATTATTCACTAAGCAACCACAGAGCCAAGAATGTGAGTGAGCCATATTTTTTCCCCTGGACTGGTTGGCAACTTTGAGAGTTTTTGAAAGATTAGGGAAATAATACTCGTAATGCTGTCGGAATGATTCTAAAAGCCACATAAAACACCGGCCGTTTAATAGGGAGAAGATGGTGAATGTGCCCAAGTCAAACTGCGAGCAGCCCATTAATTAATGATATTTGTTTTCAGATCTAGGGATCATCACTGAATTCCAGATTCCTAGAATAAGCCGCCAAGAAAAATATAGAATGTAGATCAAGCCAAAAAAAGGTCCATCTCAAAAAAATACCACGTTTTCATATTGGCAATCTTCAGTAGCATAGCTAGCAGGCCTCCGTCAGTCATGGAAGACTATGGTATCGTGCTCGGTGCTGCAGACGCTGCATGCGAAGCACAAAAGCCTGTGTTGGATTGTTATGGAGGATAGGCAGTTACCCAAGAAGCAGATCCAACCTCTCCAGGCCACTGAATTAGTCCAATGGAAAGGCAGAGCCCATACGATTGGATCCAGCTGGCGTTGCAGAGCTGGGCTAAGGACAGGAGCTCACCCTGTCTTGTGGGGCTGACCCGGGTCTCGAACCCTGGCCTGCTGGTTAACAGGCACAGCGCCTTAACCGCTTGCACCACCCACAGCCTTAGCATAGCTAAGGGGGGTAGTAATTGCATTGGGCAACAAAGTTTTTAGGGGGGGCAACAATTGCTCTCATCTAAACCAGCTATTCTCACCCATTAAAGGAAACGCACTAGTCTGATCCTTTAAAATTTGGACATATTTCTGGGGTTGGGAGGAAATCCATCACAACCGCAAGGTGACCATATAACCAGATTTTTTCCAGATTTGTCCTCTTTTCCAGCCTCCTGTTTGGGTGTCCTCGAAAAGGGCTTCATTGTCCTCCATTGTGGCTTCATTTTGGAACTTTGCAAAGGTGTGCAGGACCCCATCATATCATATGTCGTTGGATTTGTACTGAAGAGCAGGATCCAATGCAAGAATCGGTTTTGAGATATCTCCATCCTATCAAAAGTTATGGCTAAAAAACTAAAAATCAAAAATATGCATTGAGCTCTATGGGTAAGTGAAAGTGCCCAATATCGCAGCTTTACCCACGAGTAGGCAAGTGTGCCATTGTCTGCCGGAAAAGCCAGGCTGAGAGGAATCCTTGTCCTCCTTTTAAGGTTCAGCCATCTGGTCATACTGATCACAGGTTACGAGCCATGATGGATATGGGAAATCTCCTGATTTTAAAAATAGTCTTTGAGCATAATCTATGCCTACTCAGAAGTAAGCCCTATTGTATTCAAAGAAGGGTTGCCATAATTTTCTTCCGCAAAATCGGGACCCTCTGTCCTGTTTGCCTATACGTGAACACAATCCCCCTAAACCAGGACTGTCACTGTTGTTCGGCACGTATGGCAACCCCAATTTAAAAGATCTTACTCCCAGGAAAGTGTCTTTAGGTTTGCAGCCTTTATCAGTTGTAAGCAAGTAGTAACAGAGTGTAGATATCTTGAGACGTCCTTAAGGAATCTGGTCGGCCATATGCTACCCATTGATCTCAAAAGTACCATCAATCAAGTACCCTGATTTGTAGGCGTTGATATGTAGACAGTTATGATGGGCTTTAGGGACATGTTTCAGGCACGTCCATTAATGTCTACCAAGCAGAGAAACAGACAATGGCTGCAATCCGAAAGACACTTTCCTAGGAATAAGCCCCATTGAACACAATGGGGCTTACTACTGAGTAGACATGGTTAGGATTGTGCTCAATATTTGAAATTCAGGATTAAGGAAGCTTTGGGGTAAAGCAGTGATTTTCAACCTGTGTGTTGTGACACACTGGTGTGCCACGGATAGTTCACAGGTGTGCCACGGGAATCGGGAAGTCATTAATTACTGTATTTAAATATAAATTTAAATTTAAATTACTGTGTTAAATATAACGCTCACCTTTTTTCAATTGAAATAAATCTCCAAAATTAGGGTGTGCATTAGATTCGATGGTTAATTATATTTGGGTAAATGCGGTGTTTTTATAATAAGTATAGGGTGTATAGTATAGTTTTTATAATAAGTATAGATTCAATGGTTAACTATATTTGAGTAAATGCGGTGTTTTGGTTATAAGTATAGGGTGCACATTATATATGATGGTGCATTCGATTCGGGTAAACGTGGTGTTCTGATAATAAGTATAGGGTGCACATTATATTCGATGGCGCATTAGATTCGATCAAGAATGTCTCCCTTTGGAGACATTCTAGGTGGGAACAGCCAAACACAGTGGCACGGAAAGCCTCCAAAGGGGTGAGGTTCCCTCTAATGATGTCTGCTGTGCCCCCTCTCACTATGCCACCACCCCTTCCAATTTGGGATCCGAGGTTCCAGATTCACAAAAGCGAATAGCAGATTATCCCGTCCAACAGATCTGGGATCCCATATCGCCAAGACACACGAGCCTTCACGTTGCAAAATAGCTCGGTCCAGCTGCACCAGCTGCAACTTGTAAATTAGGCTTGTCAACAACGGGGGGAAAAGAGAGACAAGGGAGTCCTGGTACCGTTCAGCGAGCTATTTGTTCACAGTTGAGGGTCGTTTGCTCCACAGCTATGGCGATTACAATCAAATGATTGGAGCGAATGCGGCAAACTTAACACCCCCAGAGATGTAATGTATACATTTCTTTTAAACAACCCCCTTTTCAGCTATTAACTACTATTTGGGGTTTGGTTAGACTTATTCGGGAATTTTAAATGACATTAACGTTTAAGACAGGAAAGACTCCAGATCTCATATATCTGCCATCGGCTAGACTGCATATATTTTTAACCTATTTTAATAATAGATTGCATACATTTTTAATCCTGCTTTCTCCAAAGTAGCATTTGCACACATATAAAATGATGCGGAGGGTGGATATACCCCCAAATCCAGAGTAACTACAGGTCCACGTAAGAGACTTTATGTACCCCTGTAGTTATTGCACCACCTAGTGAAAACTTATGGGAAATTCATATTGGAATCCAGAGTAAGTTGTTCTTACACCGGAGCAAGGACTCCCCGTAGTTACTCTGGATTTTGTCCATAGTGGATATGGGCAAATTAGTGGATAGTGGATATAGGCTTTTTCCCTCTTCGGAAAGCCAGGATGGAGTTGGACTGAGACTAGGAAGATCCAGATTCAAATCCCACCTTGGTCAGGAAGCTTCTAAGGTGACTTTGGGCCAGTCACCTACCTCACAGGGTTGTTGTGAGGACCAAAGGAAGAAAAGAACTGAAGCTTTGTAAGCTGCTTAGAGCATTGGTGTTGGCATGAAAAGGCAGGGTATAAATTGCAAAATAAATTTTTTCCCTCTTGCACAACGCCAGAACCAGAGAACACCCATGAAATTGAGTTCTGTGAGTGTTATCGCTGCAATCCTAAAGACACTTTCCTGGGAGTAAGACCCATTGAACACAATGGGGCTTACTTTGGAGTAGACATGATTAGGATTGTGCTCCACATAAAATATTTATGTACTCTGAGTACTGTTAATCTCCAATCACTAGCTAAAGGGAAAAGGGGGAAGAGGAGGAGCTCCTTGGGACTCCTTGTCACAAGACATGGTGATGACGCCTATCCTAGATGCCTTTAAAAGGGGTAGAGGGGGAGGTGGTAATCTGTGGAACTCCTTGCCACTAGATTTGGTAATGATGCCTATCCTGGATGCCATTAAAAGGAAGGAGGAGGTGGTGGATAATCTGCGGAACTCCTTGCCATAAGATATGGCAAGATGATGATGCCTACACTAGAGGTAGGTGATGATGCCTACACCAGATGCCTTTAAAAGGGGTGGAGGAGGAGGAAGATGAGGTGGTTAATCTGTGGAACTCCTTGCCACAAGACATGGTGACGATGCCTATCCTATATGCATTTAAAAGGGGTGGAGGAGGAAGTGGTTAATCTGTAGAAATCCTTGCCACAAGATATGATGACGATGCCTATCCTAGATGCCTTTAAGAGGGGTGGAAGATGAGGAAGAGGATGTGGTGGTTAATCTGTGGAACTCCATGCCACAAGATATGGTGACGATGCCTTTCCTAGATTCCTTTAAAAGGGGTGGAGGAGGAAAATGAAGAGGAGGTGGTTAATCTGTGGAACTCCTTGCCATAAGATATGGTGTCGGTGCCTGTCCTAGGAGTCTGTTAAAAGGGGATCGGAGAGATTGATGGAGGAAAAGGCCAGCACAGGTTATAAGCTGTGAAGGGTATGTGTAGGTCTAGATACTTGGGTGCAGGTCTAGGTGTCTTGTATGCTGCCATAGATGGACCACTGAGTCACAGAAAGCTGGGTAGATTGGCCTGATCCAGCAGGGATGATCCCAAAGGGACAAGGTCTAAGTTCACATATAGGGTCTCTACGAGGGGAAAAGAACATTTATTCAATCTAGAACTGCCTCTCTGGAGATGGAAAAGGAAGTTGATGTGCTTAGTCTGGAGAAATTAAGGGGTGCCTGTATTATTTAAACCTAATATATCTAAAATTAAGATATCTTGAGTTCTTTTCCAGCCTGATTCCTTTTCAGTGTTAGGTTTTCTATTTTACTCACCATCAGAGTGCCGGTAACTTTGGCATCTATCTCGAGGTTTATTTTAATTTGAATACCTTGCTAATGCCGCCCAGCAAGGGACGCAGCCAAATTGGGTTCATCTTTCTGTCGGAGAAAGCAAAAGCAGCGGGGCCCGGTTCATTACTGATATAAAACTGAAAATTACTCAGGCGTCCAGGAACGCCACCCTCCCCAACCCGAAAGACGGATCGATCCTACAATAACATTTAAAAACCCACAAAATAAGCCCAATGCCAGGAGAATAAAGCGAGACAGAAAACTCCACTCTGAGCTCAGGTGTTTGGCGTTTAAGGAGGTAGATTGTAAGACATGACGTGGTTCAAAAATCCTTTTTAGCCGGGCAAATTCCCAAAGAGCTGCCTTACAGAATCTACCAGGTCTGGGCTTACAAAGTAGTGTTACTGAATCCGTGTCCCTAGAGCTGGTACGTGTGTTAGGGAACTGGTCCGAATAATGGTTTGTTACACCAATATCCAAGAGGTGAGCCCCCCCCCCCCATAAGGGTATATTGTGGCTTGTGTGTGTTAGGGAACCGGTCCGAATAATGGTTCGTTGCGCCAATATCCAAGGGGTGAACCTCCCCCCCCCCCAAATGAGGGTATATTTTGGCTTGGCAGGGAAGAAAAGGAATAGCCGTGCTGTTTTCAACTCTGCTAAAGAATGGAGCACTTTATCCCCCATGCCCACCTGTTCACCAGGGGCATCACTATGGTTTGAGTCACCCAGTGCAGGAGGCCAGCATGGAACCTCCACCATAGTCTTCCTCTTATACAATGCCTTTAGCAGCGGGCATGGTGATGCACCATCGCCCCAACCCTGCTGGGTTTTTTTGGCTATAACTTCTATAGAATAAAAATATTTCAACATAATTTGTTTCACTGCAATCTGCATGAATTACACACTGAATGTCTAATGACGGTATTATTAAAATGTTTTAATGACGGTATTATTAAAATATTTTAATGATGGTGTTAAGATATTATTTTAATGATGACGGTAAAATATTATTAAAATGTTATTAACGGTGGCAGGGATTTTTTGAGGGGGTATTCACTGGTGCCGAGTATGGGCACCTCTGTTGTGAGTACTGGCACCTCTGTGACCACCCCTCACCCCAGGTAGAAATGCCTATGATTACAAATAACATCTTTATGGTGAGTATCCCCAACTTTATTTCTAGAAAAAGCACTGAATGATGGTGTTATTATTCAAGATATTATTGTTTATGGTATATTACTGATAGTAGTAGTTGATTAGTTGTTAATGGTATTAGTAATGATGGTATTATTGGTATGAGGATATTATTTGTAGTAATAATGTTAATGGTATTAATTAGTAATGGTGGTATTATTAGTATTATGGTATTAGTAATAGTATTAGTAATATAAATGTATTAGTAATGATGATGTTCATTAGTTGCTGATGGTATTAGGAATGATGGCATTATTATTGATGGTATTATTTAAAAAAAAAACCCAGGGTTTCAAATATTTGGCCTACTTACTTTACCTTACCTTTATTGCCAATAAAGGTACCGGTAATAAATATTTGGCCAATAGTGGGGTCACATGCGTATCAGCCAATGAGGTCAACACCTGCCAGGAACACCACTGTTTAAAGTGTGCCGGCACAAGAGGAACATATGATACATCTTTACTTCCCCATGGGACGGGGTACATAGGATTCGGGGTACAGAGGATTCGGGGTACAGGAACAAAAAAGTGGTGCTAGGAGCCAAACAAAGATCCCCAGAAATTTCCTGGAGGAAATTTATTTCTTTTTATAAATTTATTTATGTATATTTTTATTTGTTTTATACCCATAATTTCAGTGTGGTGAGACCCAACAGGTAGTTAAGATTTAGAATTATAAAAATAAGCGTGCAGACCATGAAGGCACATCCAGTTTGTGTTTTCTTTTAACTTAATATCACAACAACTGCAACAACAACCACTCACACACCAACAGTTCCGAACACCCACTCAAGAGATTAAAGTGGCAATCTTCTCGGAGGAATGCGCCACATATTTGTTTACATTAATGTTAATAGCTTGCTAACTAATGATAAATGTATGATAATTTATTCAATGGGAAATGAAGTGCACCCTGAAGACAAGAGCCTTGCAACTCAAGGCTCCGTCAAACACAGGTTTGGAGTGTGCGCATTAATACATGTCGCTGCTTCTCTCCCACCGCACAAGTTGGAGCATGGCAACGAGATGTAACAGCCAGGCCAAGGAAAGAAAGATTGGACAAGGGCAAAATCCAGAGTAACTACGGGGGGACCTTGCTCCGGTGTAAGAACAACTTAATCTGCATTCCAATATGAATTTCCCATAGGTTTTCACTAGGTGGAGCAGTAACTACGGGTGCACGTAATGTCTCTTATGTGGTCAGGTAGTTACTCTGGATTTGGCTGTAAGTTTCAGGGGTCCAAAATTGGCTATTGAATGGTTTGCAAAACTTCCAGGATCTGGAAAATGTAGCTATCAACCATTAATAAACTAATTAAAGGGCTCGTTAATAAATTGATCCCCATTGATTTCAATTCTTCCCCCAAAGGAAGGGAAAGAAAAAAATCTATTTCATCTTTTTTGGCTGCAAGGGATTGACAACAAGAAAAAGTTAGCCTTGTGTTTGCTAAAAGTATTAAGTTCACAACTTGTAGCACTTTAGTGTGATCCATGGAGGAACACTTCCATGTCCATCTGTGGGTCCTAGAATGAAATCTATGCAGGATCACACTAATAGTAATGGGGAATGGAGGCAAGTGCTCCAGGACATCACATCTCTAGGGGTAGCACCACCATCCTTACCTATTCCGACCACCAAAAGCCATCCGACTATGGTCCAGAGGACTTTGGCTGCAATCCTAAAGACACTTTCCTGGGAGTGGTGGGCTTCAGGGAGTTCTCACAGGTTCTAACCCTTTGCTAATGAGTGCCAGGTTCTGAGAATGGTTACTAATGGGACATAGAACCTGTTGTTAATTTAGGTTATTAGGACATAGATTTAATTTGTTAATTTATTTGAATCCCACCACTGGGGTAGCACCACCATCCTTACCCATTCCTACCACCAAAAGCCATCCGACTATGGTCCAGAGGACTTTGGCTGCAATCCTAAAGACACTTTCCTGGGAGTAACACCCACTGAACACAATGTGGCTTTCTTTTGAGTAGACATGGTTAGGATTGTGCTCTCAGCAACTCTCCAGAAAGGTTTTAGGGGCACAAACCCTATGGGAGCACATATGAGACATTATGTGCACCTGTAGTTACTGCACCACCTAGTGAAAACCTATGGAAAAGTCTTTTTGGAATCCAGAGTAAATTGTTCTTACTCCAGAGCAAGGACTCCCTGTAGTTACTCTGGTTTTCACCCTATATCCATTTTTTTGGCCAAAAGTATGGCTTAAAAACCTTCTAGAGACCTGTCTAGAGACCTTCTAGAGAAAGCTGTCAAAGGGCTGAGGATGGATGCAGCATTCAATAGGATCGCATTCTTGCAGTCCTAGCCCTCTTTGTATGAAGAAGATCCTATATTCAAACTCTGTGATCTCCAGATAGGGTCGGAGATGGTGGGACCATTTCCAAAACCCTGGAGAACTTCTGTCACCCCGTGTTGACAATACCAAATCAGAGGAACCATTGGCCAGACTCCACATAAGGATATTTCTTTGGGTGCCCTTTGGAGGGAAGGTCAGACTATAAATCAAATTAATAAATCAATATTTTAATCAATCAATGAATAAATAATAGATATTTTATATGGTCGAGGCTTTGGCTCTCAGTCCGGTTCTCATTAAACTGGAAGGCTGGCATCCCGTTTTTTTTAATCAGTCGGAAACGCTTGACGCTGGCGCTAAGAGACAATTAGTGCAGCGTTAATGCCTAGTTGATTAAACATATTCCCTGGATATTTTAAGGTAAATGGAGATAAAACCCGACAACTATGCAAGGTCAGAGAATGTTAAAGCTGGATGGATTCAAGATTTTAGATTAAAAAGAATGAGGAACACATGCAGATTCAACCACCCCACCACCACCACCATTGCACGCTTCTTCTTCCAACCACCTTCCAAAGCACATTTTTAGCTAAAGAAATTGCAATGTGGTTGGCATGTTTTTGCAACAAATATGTTGCATTTTGCAACAATGCATATTATAAATACATTGTTGTAAAATGCAACTTATTTCTTTCTTCCACACGGAACATCAGGCAGTGTTCAAGGGATCCCAAGAGGTCATCTACCCAAGCACTGGCCTATCCAAGACCTTGGTTCCTGCAATATGGCTGCTATGCATGCCATCAGACCATCCCCAGGTTAACAACAGCTGCCTCATGGAGTTCTTGATCTTCATTACTACCCTTCTTAGGTTCACCCAGTAGTAGACATTATAAGCACAATCCTAATCATGTCTACTCAAAAGTAAGCCCCATTGTGTTCAGTGGGTCTTATTCCCAGGAAAGTGTCTTTAGGATTGCAGCCTGTGATAGCAGCCGGTGATGAGATTCACAGACTCGGGACCTATAAATCTCCAGCTGATTCAGGAAAGAGGTGCCAATCAACTGGCCATAGATGCTAATCTCCATGCTGGGGAGCATCAAGTCCTTCATAGCAACTTCCTGTCATTCATTAATTCATTATTAGATTTGTATTTTTATTTATTATTAGATCTATATTAGATGTGCATTAGTTGGTTGGAAAGCAAGACACTGTACTAGATGGGCTTTTCACTGTTCTTTAGAACAGTGGTTTTCAACCATTGTGCAGTCAATGGTCCAACAACTAATGGTGTGACCATAATTTAAGCACATTGCTATGGGATGAAAAAGGGTGAAAATCAATGATTTACAAAAAACACTCTGCCAGGAATCTTTGGATATGACGTCATAAACCCAGGAGTGATGTCATAGCCAGAGTGATATAGGTTGTCTCTGAAGACCAGGTGCAAGGGGATGGCAATAGGACACAGGTCTCGTATGTGCTTCCAATGGGCCACTGTGAGATACAGGAAGATGGACTAGATGCCCCTTTGGCCTGATCCAGTTCTTACTTGTTTTTAGTGATCCATGTTCTTACTTGACCCATCTGGGACTAATAAATTTTATCATTATCATCATCATTATCCATAAATACACATCGAACAATTTCATGCTGGTTTCATTCACATCACCAGTCGGACCCTTCCTAAGGACAAAATCCAGAGTAACTATGGGGAGTCCTTGCTCTGGTGTAAGAACAACTTACTCTGGATTCCAATATGAGTTTTCCATAGGTTTTCACTAGGTGGTGCATTAACAACGGGTGCATGTAAAGTCTCTTACGTCCTCCCGTAGTTACTCTGGATTTGGGGGTGTCTAGGATTGTGTGATGTAACGGCGTATAATATGTGCAGAGCCTAGAAGAGCGGCTTTTTGCAGTTGACAGATTGATATTGATATTTATGATTGTGATTGTAATTGTGGTGATGATGATGATTGATCTGAAACTTCACTTGAAATATAGGTGGATGGGTGGGAGCGAAGGCTCGTCTACATCACCAGCATTTGATGCTTCCTTGGTTGCCCGTTGCCTCCTGTTAAGAGCACAGCCCGCCACAGGAGAGCCAGAGCGCTCATTCATGTAGGACATCTGGAGCCACAAGGTATAGAACCGGCTTGCATAAGCAGTGACCGAAAGAAGGAGCTGTCCCTGGAGACATGTGCAGAGCACCTTTTGCTGATGTTTCCCACTGATTAGTCCAGCTGTCCAAACCGATCTCGGCTTGACGGCAGAAGAGCGATCCCTGGTCCTTCTGGGAACGAAGCTATGTTTAGATGTGCGCTGGGCTCCCCCGGAGGGCACTGCCTTCAGAGGTTGATGCGCCATGTGGACAGACCAGCTTGTCCATGTGTTTTGGAGAGAAAAGGACAGTGCTGAGACAGCAACCATCACTGACAACAGACATCTAAAACACTGGAGACCATAGACAACCCCACAAACTGGGCAACGAAGCGGGGATCACAGAGAGGGTTAAATAGACCCAATTCTGTTCATCCCAACATAGCATCCCTTCCAAGGGAGACCATATACTCTTCATCAAGCTATGTGTCCCCTTGGGATAGATTCTCATCCTTTTTGCAAGTTTAATTGCTTGGAGAACTTTTTATTTTGGAAAAAAAACTGTAACGTGCACATTTTCAACCAAATGTAGAGCACAATCCTAACCATTTCTACTCAAAAATAAGCCCCATTGCATTCATTGGGTCTTACTCAACAGGAAAGTGTTTTTTTGGATTTCATAGTCTCCAAAATTGGGGTGTGCATTAGACTGGAATGAATACAGTATTTTCATTATTATAGGTCAATATTTAGTTTAATTGTTTACTATATTGTAATAAAATATGTGACATAAACTGTTATATAAAGTACTGCAATTAGGTAAAAATCATAACATAAAAATCATTGTGATATTATTATTGTCATATAACTCATTGTATACGGTAAAAATTCAATTTTTCGCCTGCTTTGCAGACAGTAAACATATTTTTTTCTCTCAAACCTTTCCTTTTTATGGAAGAAAGGCAGGACAGACAGACTGACTGACTATGGGACAGATAGACGAGTGAGTGAGTGAGTGAGTGAGTGAGTGAGTGAGTGAGTGAGTGAGTGAGTGAGTTAAAGGAAGGAAGGAAGGAAGGAAGGAAGGAAGGAAGGAAGGAAGGAAGGGTAATCACAAGATACCAGGCGGATCAAATCAAACAGACAGACAGACAGACAGACAGACAGACAGACAGACAGACAGACGAGTGAGTGAGTGAGTGAGTGAGTGAGTGAGTGAGTGAGTGAAAGGAAGGAAGGAAGGAAGGAAGGAAGGAAGGAAGGAAGGAAGGAAGGAAGGAAGGAAGGATAATCACGAGATACCAGGCGGATCGGATCGGATTAGATCAGATCAGATCAGATCGACAGACAGACAGACAGACAGACAAGTGAGTGAGTGGAAGGAAGGAAGGAAGGAAGGAAGGAAGGAAGGAAGGAAGGAAGGAAGGAAGGAAGGAAGGAAGGAAGGAAGGAAGGGTAATCAAGAGACACCAGTTGGATTGGATCAGATCAGATCACACAGACAGACAGACAGGGAGGGAGGGAGGGAGGGAGGGAGGGATCAGGATGATAAAATTGAGGTGCGCATTAGATTCGATGGTGCATTGATTTCCAATAAGTATGGTATTAGTTCTAAACACACAGGTAACCAGCACATTTTTTGTGCGGATCAATCTGCTATTCCTGTATATATTTGATCCGCCAATTTCATAAATGGCATCAGTTTTGCCCGATTGTGTCTAGTTCTGGAGATACGGCACAGCCTTATTAGAGAATGTTTCAAGCAACTTCCTTGTGAGGTTATCACACAGGGTGACGCAAACCCTAGTGAGGCCTCCGATACCAGGAGTTTGTATGTCAACGAACAAATATGTTTTCCCCATTTTTTTTTTTTTTTGCAACCTCAGATATTCAGTGGAGAGCCAGACATCAGCATCCTCCAAGGACGATGGACAAGAAGTATCTGTTTTTGAAAGAAAGCTTCATCAACACTTTTACGGGGATTAAAAGTGACATAAATAATCAAAGATGTGGGGCTGCTCTTCTCTATCACCCCCAACGGAGTTTAATTAGGCGGAGAGTTTTCCTTCTTGTTTCATTTAGGACAGAGACAAGGATTTCTGAAATCCCAGTTTAATCAAAGCCAACGTCTACCACTCTGTAGAGACACAATTTTTCAGAAGCCACAAAGCCAATGCCAAGATTTGATGTGATGACACTCAGCCTGGCGAAACCTCCGTTGCATGTGTTGTGCTCAGTGTGATGCCAGCATCACAACACAGACAAACCCCCAAATCCACAGTAACTATGGGAGCACGTAGGAGACTTTACGTGCACCCATAGGTACTGCACCACCTAGTGAAAACCTATGGGAAATTCATATTGGAATCCAGAGTAAGTTGTTCTTACACCAGAGCAAGGACTCTCCGTAGTTACTCTGGATTTTGCCCATACAGACGCACCTGTTCCAAAGCTGTTCTTTGGCTCACCATAGTCTGCTGTCATGTGGATCTCTGAATTTGAACTTACTCATGGCCCAGTTACATGTATAGGTGTCAGCGCAATCCTAACCTTTCTTTCGGCCAGCACAAGTCCCACCATGCCGGCATGGGGCCGGGCGCCCAGAAAGCAGGAATTTGCCGGACTTGTCCAGATTTGGCCCTTTGGATAGGACTGTCTGGTCCGAATGGCCACTGTCTGGCCTTCGGGGGGGGGGTGGAAAGGTGCTTGGGGGCACTGGGGTCTCTTAGAAACAGCCATGATTTGGCGCGGCTAAGTCCGGCTGAAAATAAGGGGGGAAATGGACTGCGCATGTGCGCGCAACCTATTTTAGGTTGAAAGTGTTCCTAGACTTTCTATGTAGGTGGAGACCTCTCCTGACCTCGCCAGCACTTTCACTTCCTAATAGCCCCCCCCCCCTCCCGTTAGTTCTCGCCATGTGTACTCAGAAGAAACCCATTGAGTCAGTCGAGCTTACTTCTGAGAGTCATGGCTTAATTTTATTTAAAAATGTAGGACAAAATATAGGACATCCTACAATTTTTTTTAAAAAGTCTGGATTTTCAGTTGAAGGAATATACATTTTAAAAATGTAGGACCTCCTATATTTTGTCCTACTTTTAAAAAAAAAAATTAAGCCATGACTCTCAGAAGTCATGGGCGACCAGGTCCTACATTTTGAGTTTAGGATCTGGTCCCCCTGGCATGGGGGGGTGTCACAAATGTGTCATAAGACAGCTGTGCGCCACTCCTGGGGTTTAGGCCAGTGCAGAGACATGCACCAGCCTCCCCCAGCCCCACAGGAATGGGAAGACAGATGAGTTGTGCCGCCCTAAATTGGTTAGGATTGCGCCCTGTGCACACGTGTGTGTGTGTGTGTGTGTGTGTGTGTGTGTGTGTGTGTGTGTGTGTGTGTGTGTCTATTTTGTGTGTGCACATGTGTGATACCCCCACTGGTCAAAACCTTGAAAATCTTTGTATTTCCAAATAAAATTACGTTATATGTCATTTGTTTGCTAATTTAATTCAGGAAAAAGAAGCTGAAACGTTATTAACCAAAAAATATTAAGCTCTATCTATGAAAAGGGAGATAACTGTAAAAAATGTTTAATATTTTCACAAAGTTTCTCCATCCCCTCAATAAATAAGTCTCATTATCACTTCCTCGACCCCAAACCTACTATTATTCAACCCAAAGGATATCAGGCACAGCTGTAGCTACAATTTTGTGACCCATTTTCCAACTCTATCGCTTTTTCAATGATGCCGCAAAGTTCTGGTATAACACTTGGCTGCGGTAAACCTCGAAAATCCATATTTATTTTGTCCCGAGGATACACTGACTGTCTCACTTGTCCATATTTTTTCCCTCGATTAAAAGGTGGAAACCCAAGGGGATGTTTAGCCTTCTAGAATAATTTAACTCAGACAGATGGTGATGGGTCCAAAGTATTTTCCCTACTAACATGGCTAAGAGACACCTTTTAAGTTACAGTTTCTCTAGCAGGGGGAGAACAAGCACCCTCTTTCCATTTCAACCTCGTGGGTGCATGCTAGCATAGGTATCATCTGCTTTCCGACAGTTCATTTTCTGATGATCCACTTTTTCAACACCTTTCAATTCTACCCAGAACTCATGTTCTGCTCTTTCAACCTCTCCCAGCTGTCCTAATGGCCAAAATTGCCCTCCCCCATATCGTTGCTCCTAGTAATCCCATTCCTGAAGGAGTTAATGGGCAAAATCCATAGTAACTACAGGGAGTCCTTGCTCCAGTGTAAGAACAACTTACCCTGGATTCCAATATGAATTTCCCTTAGGTTTTCACTAGATGGTGCAGTAATTATGGGTGCACATTAAGTCTCTTACGTGCTCCCATAGTTACTCTGGATTTGGGGGAATGAGAATCTGTTTGCAGAAATCTTTGTACAGCAGCAGAATAAAAGGGACATTTGCAATTTGCTATCTAAAAAGTATTGGAAGCAACATTAGATTGGGTTCCACTTTTCAACAGTTTTCACTTTTGGACAGTGCTCCGGTCCTTACTTCATCCAAGAGGTGGGGGATGCCTGTATCTCCATCCCCATCCAACAAGTGGGGGATGCCTGTATCTCCATCCCCATCCAACAAGTGGGGGATGCCTGTAACTCCTCAACTGACAAGGCATACCACATTACTAGTGGGAGATTCACATCACCCCATAGTCGAAACATATAGGATCCTCCCCTAAACACTTCTGGCACCCCACTTATGGCATATCAATACACCATGGTGCAGCGGTTGAAAATCCCTGATCTAAGCACTGTAGAAGTTTATCCAAAATGTTCCATTTATCTGAAATGCTTGCAATGCATTTTTTATTATTTTGGAAATAATAATAATAAAATAATAAATTATTTTACTTGCATCTGCCCATGCAAGTGTCCAACCAGGAATTCCAACCAGGAATCTTGGGCACCCACAGAGCCAACACTTACAATGCATCAGGTACACCCTCACCTGTACGGATCACGCTTAACCGGTAAAGCTGCCCTTTCAATTGCCTTCGAGTGTCAATCTCTTCCATCTCTGCTCTCTGAACCTTTCATTTCCAATCGGTCCAGCCTAATTCGTATCAGGCTGTTGGGTCTTGCCGAATCTCTTACGGCCGCAGGCAACGCACTGATATCTCTTTCAAAGAGAGAATGGGGGAAAGAACTTGGAAATCGTCTAATACTGTTCTTTCCCTCCCCGGCAAATTATTTATTTGGATTTCCATCAAAGGGAGCAACGTGATCAAGGAAGGGGGAAGCGCTTTCGGAAAATAATTTTGCCAACCGTTCTGCTGTGATGAAATAAAAACCTCTCACCCACTGACACCCATGGAGCTCGGTGCTTTAAAAGGAGCCGTGAGATGGACTTCAAATCATGGGAAATTGGAGACGTCACAACTGACCTGATGCCTGTGCCGACACCGGGAAAACAAGTTTCTCAACGAAGCGCAGCAATGAAATCAAGTGAGACGTGAGTCCGACTCATGACTTTCCCATGACTTCCATGGGGATACAAAGAGGTTGCCCGCAGAATATACAGAGGTAGAAATTTTCCACTCACAGGACACTCAGAAGGATCAAGCTTTGTCAGGATATTGCGTTAGAAGTAGAAGATGACGCAGTGGTTTGGTGTTGGATCTGGAAGATTCAGGTTTGAATCTCTATCCAGCTATCAAGCTTCTTGGATAACCTTGGGCCAGTCTCAGCCTGGCCTACCTCGTCAGGTTGTTAGGGGACCAGAGGGGAGAAGATCCATGTACACCACCCTTCGCTCCTTGGAGGGAGGGCAGTGTAATAGTATGAAAAATAAATAAAAATAAGTGTACAGGTGGAATGGTGGATGATTAGATTAGATTAGATTAGATTAGAATAGATTAGAATAGATTAGAATAGATTAGATGGATTGATGGAGGGAGGGAGGGAGGGAGGGAGGAAGGAAGGAAGGAAGGAAGGAAGGAAGGAAGGAAGGAAGGAAGGAAGGAAGGAAGGAAGGAAGGAAGGGAGAGAGATAAAGAGAAACCACGCATATCAGATCAGAGCAGATGAAGACGGACAGAGGGAGGGAGGAAGGGAGGAAGGGAGGAAGGGAGGGAGGAAGGAAGGAAGGAAGGAAGGAAGGAAGGAAGGAAGGAAGGAAGGAAGGAAGGAAGGAAGGAAGGAAGGAAGCTAAAGAGAAACCAGGCATATCAGATCAGAGCAGAGCAGATGAAGACAGACGGGCGGACGGACGGATGGAAGGAAGGAAGAGAGCTAAAGAGAAACCAGGCATATCAGATCAGAGCAGATGAAGACGGACGGACGGACGGACGGAAGGACGGAAGGAAGGAAGGAAAAGAGAGCGATACCAGGCAGATCAGATCAAGATAGCTAGATGGATAGACAGACAGACAGGAACAGAGACAGACAGAGATATATATATAGAGAGAGAGACAATGAAGTTCCTATCATAATTTTGCACATCTCAATCATGTTCAATCTCAGGTGACTTTTTCAAGAGCCCTGTGTGCTGTTGCCTTTCCTCATAAAGGGGGTTGGGGTGTCCTCTGAAAACATTTACTCAAAAGATCAGGATTTGAACCCAGGACTCTTTAGAACTCTTTCACCACTCTGTAACATAAGCTGCCAGTAGCGATCTAAGTGCACAACCCTAACCGATTTAGGCCAGCACAACTCATCCATCCCCGTTCCCGCGGTTGCGCGGGGAGGCCAGCGCGTATCTTTACATGGGGCGGGGGGGGGGAATCAAATGTGTTTCCTTCCAGAGTCATTACTGCACCATTACAGTGATTTAGTGTTCCTCAAACGCAAGAGTCGGCAAAAGAAAGCTGTTGACTCGCCCTATTATTCTTCTTAAGCTATGGCAACCAAGAAATTTCGTGTGGCTTTTTCTCAAACAGCAGGGGATGGTGACAGCAGGATCTTAAAAGCTATCCGAGGACAAGTTTTTAAAACACGCGCACAACAAAACGGCGCCCACCGGATGTTGAGGCAACAAAAACCGCAGGCGCAAACCTTATTTAGCAGCCCATCCATTAAACAAAAGAAACATTATGGGGAGAAAAATTATAGACGAATTAAGCGCAAGTCGGAATTGTGGCAGGCGACGTTTCCTCGTGTGCGCACATGGATGTTTTTAACACCATTTGGAACCAAATCATAAACTCCGATGTGTCGACAACTTGTAATGCCGCCCCGTACAAGGAGCAAAGGATTGCTGCCCAAACTGCTTCTATGGCCGCTGACAGAAAAGCGCCACTGGATCAGGGCCAGAGCGCCACAGTGGTGCACCAGATGCCTCCGGGAGCCCAAAAGACAAGAGAACAATGTCCTGGTGACGCACCTGGCATTCTGCGTTAGCTACTTCTGAAACCAGGACCTTGCACATGCCCATCAAGAAATGTTATAGAAATCTCTCCAATCTCCTTTTAAAGGCATCTAAGCCACAACATCCTGTGGCAGGGAGTTCCAAAGACTATTTACAAATTGGGTAGAGAAACATTTTCTAATATATTTTTCTGTTTCAATGATTTTTTCTCTTAAAAATCTCTTTCTAAAGGCATCTAGGCCAGGCACCATCATGACATCCTGTGGCAGGGAGTTCCACAGACTAATTATACCCTGAGTAAAGAAATATTTTCTTTATATATTCTCATGTTATGATGGTTTGGTTTTCCAGAAATCTTTCCGGTCTCCCTCTAACAGCATCTATGCCAGATGCCATCATAGCATCCTGTGTTAGGATGCTACATAGCAGGGAGTTCCGCAAATTAACTATACCTTGGTAAAGAAATATTTTCTTTATATATTCTCTTGTTACAATGATTTGGTTTACCAGAAATCTCACCAGCGTCCTTCTAAAGTCATCTAGGCTAGGCACCATCGTGATATCCTGTCGCAGGGAGTTCCTCAGTCTAATTATACCCTGAGTAAAGAAATATTTTTTCTGGGTACATTGCCCTGTTATGATGGTTTGATTTTCTAGAAATTTCTCCAGTCTGGACCAGATGCCATCACGACATAATGTAGCAGGGAGTTCCACAGACAATACCTTGGTAAAGGAATATTTTCTTGATATATTTTCCTCTTCCAATGGTTTGGTTTTCCAGCAGAGGCTCGACGAGCACCTGTCGGGGATGCTCTAGGGGGATTTCCTGCTACAGGCAGGGGTTGGACTAGATGACCCACTAGGTCCCTTCCAATTCTATGATTCTATGATTCTTAATCTCTCCAGTCTCCCTATAAAGGCATCTATGCCAGCTGCCATCATGACATCCTGTGGCAGGCAGCTCCATAGACTAATTACACCCTCTGTAAATAAATATTTTCTTAATATATTCTCCCGTTCCGATGGTTTGATTTTCTAGAAGCCACTCCATTCTAGGCAAGCTGCCATCACAATATCCTGTGGCAGGGAATTCCACAGATATATGCTGGGTAAAGAAATATTATCTATCTATCTGTCCTCTCTATCTGTCCTCTCTGTCTGTCTGTCTAATATTCTCTCTATTTCTATTATATTTTCTATATTATATATCTAATAATATATTAATATAATAATAATAAATCTATATTTCTATTATATCTATTTCTCCAACCAGCATATAATGTTGTGACCATCTATCACATTCAACAGAATGATCCAGATCTTCTCTGACCCATCCATTCCAAGACGTCCACTCCACAGCCCTTACCGCCAGACCGCTGGCGTCCCCGCAATCTCATCCTTTGCTCCAGGGGAGGTTTTAAAAATATTAATAATAATAATAATATATCTATAATATATCTATATTTCTATTATATCTATTTCTCCAACCAGCATTTAAAGTTGTGACCATCCATCACATTTGACAGATCTTCTTGTGACCCATCAACTCCAAGACATCCACTCCACAGCGCTTACCCCCGGACCGCTGGCCTCCCCGCAATCTCATCCTTTGCTCCAGGGAGGTTTTAAAAATATGTATCTTTTTGTTGGAAGCTGGAAGAGTTTGTGGATCGTGGCTGTCTGCCAAAGAGCCAAACTGTCTCATGTAAAAAGCTTGGCTGCATTATTAATACAAAGACATTAAAATCCAGCAGGGATCCTTGAGCGGTGCAGCCACTTGTATTATTACGGGGGCGAGAGAAGGAAAATAAAGACATCTTTATGATATATCCATTTTTAAGCATCTCAACTCTCGACTTTACTTCTTTGCTGTTTGTTTAGTTAATTTATTGAAGGGGTTGATGCCTTATTTTTGGCTCCGCGCCGTCTCAATCAGGATGACATCTTTATTTTAAGATTGTTATTCTTGTCCAGATTGTTATTCTTGTCCTCAGATACGTACCTGGCCGGGACCAAGAGACTATCACTGGGCTGACGTTGATGTGACCATATGTCATAACCCCAAAAGAGGACCAGGCTCTTCAAAAATGTAGGACACCCAAGAAAAATGAAAGTCGTGACAAAATAAAAGCTAAAATGTTTTGCTTTTATGTGGTTAATTCAAATGTATTTACTCGAATCTAACGCTCATCTTTTTCCGCCAAATTCAGTCTCCAAAATCAAGGTGCACATTAGATTCAGTGTGGTATTTTGGTTATAAGTATAGGGTGTGCACACTCTATACTTAAGTATAAGTATTCTTATAAGTATAGGGGGTGCACATTAGATTCAATGTGGTATTTTGGTTATAAGTATAGGATTTGATGGCACATTAGATTTGAGTAAATACATACTTATTAAATTCAAAACTATAAGATACTAGTAGAATGATTCCCATTGTCCCTTGAAATTGTAAAGTTTCAAGAACGTTTGTGGGCCTGAGGCACAGCTGGGCACTGTGGGGCACTGGCACCATGTGGACGGCACCGGGAGGTTGGTAACAGCGGGCGCTGGGCACCAACAAGAAGCAGGCACCAGAGAGTACCAGGGAGCATCAGGCTCAGAACACTGGGCACCAGTGGGCATTGGGCATCCTTACCGAGCACTGTGAATCCTTACCAGGCATTGGATACAATTGAGGAGCACCATGTAGTGGACAGCAGGAATCCCAGGGAACTGGACACTACCACACACCAGTGGGCATCACTGGGCACCACCAGGCTGTGGGTACTGAAGAGTCAGTGAGTCAATTAGATAGATAGATAGATAGATAGATAGATAGATAGATAGATAGATAGATAGATAGATAGATAGATAGATAGATAGATAGATAATTTGTACATATAATTTATTAATTACAGGCTAGATGCTGCCTGCTCACAAGGAAAAGGAAGACAATGGAAGATTTTTTTCCAGGACACAAGGCTAAAAAAGAGGACATGCTTTTTAAATCTGGAGAGTCAGACTGAAGGACTTAATTCATGTGTATGACCCAGATTGTATTAGACTACTCTAAATTGTAAATACAGTAAATACATTAAATAGTTAATCTACTCTTGTATTTGTCTTCTCTCTTGCGGCACATCGCCTGCAATCCTAAAGACACTTTCCTGGGAGTAGGATCCATTGAACACAATGGGGCTTACTTCTGAGTAGACATGGTTGGATTGTGCTCATAAACAGTCACAGGACACAACCATCTGACATTTTGTATGCACCCCAAGGTATCTAATGCACCTCAGTGAGACACAGAATACTGGATTAGATGGACCTTTGTACTGATCCAAAGATGTTCTTCTGATGCTCCTGGCATAGAAACTAGCGGGCAGATGACCTGATCATGCGCAAGACAGTCCAGAAACCACAGTTTTACACACCCTTTCACTCAAAAAATCACGCACATCCAGGATGAGTGTGCAAAGCACTTGTACACACCCAGGAGCAGTTGTGCACACCCAGGACGGGTATGCAAAGCAATCGCACACACCCAGGACGGGTGTGCAAAGCAGTCACAGGCAGCCAGGATGGGTGTGCAAAGCAGTTGTACCACTCGCACCCTAGGCAGGTATGCAAAGCAGCCATGCGCACCCAGGGCAGGTGTGCAAAGCAGTCGTGCACACTCAGGATGTGTGCAAAGCAGTCATACACACCCAGGATGGCTGTGCAAAGCAGTCATGCCGCACGTACCCAGGGCAGGTATGCAAAGCAGCCACACGTACCCAGGACAGGTGCAAAGCAGTCGTGCACACTCAAGATGTGTGCAAAGCAGTCATACACACCCAGGATGGGTGTGCAAAGCAGTTGTGCCACACACACCCAGGACAGGTAGCCACGTGCACCCGGGGCAGGTGTGCAAAGCAGTCGCACGCATCCAGGATGCGTGGATTGTGCCCATGCGCCATGCATGCGTTCATGTTGGGAAAGTTCCCAAAAAATCCAATTGAGTTCTGCGCCACTTTTGCTTTTAAAACAGCACTTCTGCACTAATTGTGTCTGCTTAGGTGCGACAAACGTCTTTGAAAATCCACTTGGTTCTCCCCCACCGCCATTAATAATGTAGACCAGCGATATTGCAGCAGGATGAAAAACAACAATTTAAGAGTACACTTTATTGCACCAGCCCAGGCACCGGCGCATCACAGCTCCCTCTCCGACCATCAATCTGCCATCATGCAGACACATCGGCGGGCACACAGTGACAGACAGTTGTCACCAACCCAATTCCACTGCAACCCCAACAGAGAGAGAGAACGAAGGAGAAGTTGCCAGCTTTGCACATGAACATGCGCGCATGAGATCTGCCACCTGCACGGACCCACAAAATTAAAATTACCTTTGGAATCTTTCTTTAAATAACCACGGGGTTTCTTTATTCAAGCATGTCACACATGCACATTTTAATATGCGCTACCCCAATGTAAAGGAATTGCTGACATTAATAAGATGCTAATAAAAGAAAAAGCAGGGAAAACAAGTACAAGGAACAAAATTGCATTAAGGATCAGTGTAGACAAATCAAATAATGTGGCTGTAATATATCATGGACCTTTTTGAGCATCGTTTTTCAGTAGTGTTGCTAGCAGGGTGTGGGACGGTGTGGGCCACAGCTGGTGACGTATATGGGGAGGTGACACCATGACTGGCAACGTTTTTAAAATCTTGGAATTTTCAAATGTATTTACTCAAATCTATTTACTCAAATCTATTTCAAATGTATTTACTCAAATCTAACGCGCACCTTTTTCAGCTGAATTGAGTCTCCAAAACCAGCGATCGCATTAGATTTGATGGTTTATTAGATTGGAGTGAATGTGATATTTTGACTATAAGTATAGGGTGCGCATTAGATTTGATTGCGCATTCGATTTGAGAAAATGCGGTAATACCATTATGTCATATATCATTTGATGCGCAATCTCTTGCAGCAAAACAGGTGGAATAACACTCATCTTGCCGCAGTCTCCCCACTGACCACATGCCCATGCGATAACTTCGTGTCCATGAGATCTTTCGGAGGAACTCACAGAATTGGACATGGGCAAAGCGGAGCAAGGGAGTGTCCTGGAGCCAGAGATCATGGGGTACCCATGTCACGATCTTCACCACATCACCACGATGGTTCAGAAAGGACCATTTGATCAAGAGTGGGTGGTTGTTGAAGGGGGAGAGTGCAGATAAGGCCATATCTGGAGCATGGGGCACAGTTATGCGCCATGCTCATAACTCATAACTGTTGCCACATCTCCAAAAGTATACAGTGGATGTAGGCCATCTCTGAATCCCAGGTGCATTAATTTACTCAAACTTCTTAATTTAGAGCACAATCCTAACCATGTCTACTCAAAAGTAAGCCACATTATGTTCAATGGGTCTTACTCCCAGGAAAGTGTCTTTAGGATTGCAGCCTTACTCAAACTTCTTCTACAATCACTTTTTAAAAATTTTGATCATAAACTTTCCCTGATGTACCACTTTCTAGTACCCAGCGGGGCTTTGAAATGGGAAAGATCCCAAGTTCCCAAACATTATAGCGTCACGACCCACTATTGGGACCCACCAAGGTCTTAGAACTTATACCACCTAAGTTTGCCAGTCTTAAAAAAGAGAGATCTAAAAATATATTATTTACCGTATTTACTCGAATCTAATGCGTCATCTAATCCAATGTGTACCCTATAAGCAAAATACTATCTTTACTCAAATCTACTTAACCATTGAATCTAACACACACCCTGATTTTCGGGACTGAATTAGGCTGGAAAAGATGAGCGTTAGATTCAAGTAAATACAGTATAATATATAAATAATTATTTATAAAAAGATATTGCAACCCTTAAATATTTATGTATGGGAACCACTGGAATACCGTTCTTGGTATATGGGAATATTTATATACCCTGGGTATATAAATATTTATATGGGACCCACTGGAATAGCCTTCTGGGATTCCACCAATAATCCGTCTGTGACCCACCAGTGGGTCCCAATTCAGTTTGGAAACCATTGATTTAGACATATTCCACACTCCGCCAAACCGATCCAAACTTCAGCACCTCCATATACAACCTCATTCCATATTAACTTATAGAATGACTCTGTTGGGCAATCAGATTTATTCTCCACCAAGAAGAATAATTTGCAGAGATGGGAAGCTCCCTAAAATACAAGATAGCATTTTTGCTGCTGTAAAAAATATATTTCATTTAAACAAAATTGCTTCCTGCACATGAAAAGAAACAAAAGATCTCCAAAGTCACTATGCTTCATTTCAATGTTCTGCTAACATACAACACAAAATACACATGTCGTTCCATGGGTTTGAAGTCAGACACTTCCCATTTCAGATATACCCAGTTCCCAAACCTGTAAACCTATAGTCAAGCGTAAGGAAGCACTAAAAATGTTTTCTCTACTATGCTGTTAACATACTTTCAGTTGACTGTATAAGATTTTGGGTGCCAGTGACATTAAAGCACAACTTTGCTTGGCAGAATACGTAGTAGCCTAAAAGTACTCATTGAGGACTAGTTGCATGTCAAGTACAAATAGACACCAGTTGAGAGAAGAGATAGTGCAAGAAACCAAACGATATGCACTTTGTAGAGTTTCCCCCACTCGATACATCTTACAAACTGTATCCCCAGCCATCATAATACCAAACGATGGTATTGCCTACAGGTCACACCTACAGGTGTCCACATTTAAGATTGTGCAACTCTACCTAGCTATGGAAATTCCCAATTTCAAACCTTGCCCATCCCTACATTTCAAGATGCTCTGCTGGGCACTCCTAGTTTTGGGTAGGAAGACCAGGCATTCAGTTCAACATGTGCCAAGAGAGCATGGATGTTTATATGCACCAAGAGCGCATTGCTGTTCATATCCATCTGACATCAACATCAATTCAAGGCCAGCAAGGAAGAGATGAATAATAAATCCCACTCCAGAGTTTCGGCTTTGGGTGGTATGACTAGATCTCAAGACACCTAAATTTGGAATTTTAATAATAATAATGAATTGATGATATAATATATACATTATTGTGAATATATACATTATTTAATGAATAATGATGAATAACAATAATGAATTCTGTTGGCATCTCATTCAGATGGAAGGATTCTTGTCCCTAATCTAGTGGGTTTTTTTAACTGGGAATGAGATGGGAACAGAAATGATTTCCCTACAAAAAAGTATATGGTCGATGTTATTTTCACCTTTAAAATATTGGCTAGACCCAGGGTGACCATAATTTCTCTTCTTCCAGGACATGTCCTCTTTTTTAGTCTTGTGTCCTGGAAAAAAAATCCATGCCCTTGTGAGTAGGCAAGCAGGTTGCCCTGAAATTAATAAATTAGCAGTGCAAACATATGCATGTCTACCCAGAAGTAAGTCCCACAGAGTACTTATCCCAGGAAGGTGCAGTTAGGATTGCAGCCCATGGGGCACTTTCCTGGGAGTAGGACCCATTGAACACAATGGGGCTTGCTTATTTTTGAGTAGATATGTTTAGGATGGTGCTCCATATATAATAGTTTTAAATGTAATGAAAAGTAATATAGTGTTTGAATTAACCACATGACAGATATATACACACACAAAATTGAGACTGCTCATATATGTGCGTGTATATACATAAATATACATATATATATATGTATATATACACATATATATACACACATATATATATACACACACATATACTGCTCATATATGTGTGCGTATACATATATACACACACACACACACACACGCACACGAGCAGTCTCAGTTTTGTTGTGTTTTTAACAACAGACAATAAAGTATCCCTGTTTTAGCTTTTATTTGGTTAGGTCCCACATTTTTAGGGGTTGTCCTACATTTTTGGGACCCTGTCCTCTTTTGTGGTTATGACATATGGTCACCCTGGCTAGATCAAGCACCCCGTCAAACAACATCAGAGACAGGATTACAGATTTCGAACCCAATGCTGTCAATGTGATTTTCAGTGAATGCAGAAAATGGGTCTTGACATGTCAGTTTGAAGGACCAGTGAATCCCATAAGGGTTTTGCCATTGATGGAGCATCAGCCACCCTATTCTTCACTAAGGGGGATTAAAATCCCCACTGAAGGATGGAAGAGAAAGTTAAAGTGCTGGACATTAATTGCATCTTACCTTTGGAGAAAACCACAGCTAGGCTGAACACCAGGAGGTAGAGGAGTGGGGAGACCTTGTCCTGCAAAACGGTCCCCATCCTGTACTGTTGAAACTTAAATCCTCACCACTCTGCGGTCGCCACAAACCAATGGCTTGTGCATGATTTTTCTTTCTTCTTCTTTACCTCCCAGAAAAGGTCATCTCTGGATGGTCCAAGCCATCTTCAGCCCTCCTGGTTAAGTGGGGGTCTCTCTAGGGTGATGTCCTTAGGATCCAACCATCCTCTTGCTTCAAAAGGCATCCTGAGCATGGAAGTTCCCAGATCTAGGAAAGCTGATCTCCATGTCAACAAATGCCAGGGAGGAAGAGGAGGAAAAAGGGATGATGAAGAAGAACAATTTGGGGAGGGGGTTGGAAGAGGACAGCAATCACTCATTAAAAAAATCCAATGGTAAAATCGACTGGGAATAAAATCTAGCTCTGATCCTCTTGGTATTCCTCTTTTGCCTGTTGGAGATCTTCTCTTTTCAGGGAGGGGCACATGGGGTACCCCATTAAAAAATACATACCCAGAAAGTTTGCCTGTAGATCCTGGTTAGCTTGTGGATGAGAGACAGGCATGAAAAATAGTCCGCTTGTCAGTTGCATGTGTCAGTTTCTTCTTTGGCAGGGAAAAAAGAAAAACAGCTTCCTATTCCTTAATCACTTTATGGGGGGGGGGGGGTCTAGCCGGATCCCCTATAGAAGGTCATCACAGTTGAGGTGGTGCTTGGTGGTGGTGATGCTTGGCAGAAGCAGGCAAAGAGGCAATCCAAGCTGGCAGGTGTGTGTGTGTGTCCAAATGCTCCCTCCTCTTCTGGTTTTTTTTTTTTTTCCTTCTCTCTCTCTCTCTCTCTCTCTCTCTCTCTCTCTCTCTCTCTCTCTCTCTCTCTCTCTCTGCATTGCAATCAGCATAACTTGCTACATGATCTGGAAGGAGGAAAAGATAAGGAAACAATGTTAATTGGTCTGTATACATAAGATAGATACACAAACACACACACACAAAGATTGATGCTGAGCTCCAGAATGCACACTGTTGCAAAGCATTCCATGCCATGCATGCTTACAACACTTGGAATTCAATTAAGGTTGCAACCTTAAAGACACTTTCCTGGGAGTAAGACACATTGAATACCATGAGGCTGACTTTGGAGTAGACATGGTTAGGAGTCTGCTGTAAATTAAATTAATTTAAATTAATGCACACTGTTGCAAAGCATCCTGTGTCATGCATGGAATTGAAATTAAAATTAAAATTTTGGAATTTAAGCACTTGGAATTTAAATTAAATGAAATTAATGCACACTGAATGTTGCATCCTATGCCATGCATGTTACCACACTTGGAATTAAATTAAAGCAAATTGTTGCAAAGCATCCCATGCCATGCATGTCACAACACTTGAAATTTAAATGAAAATAAATTAATGCATATTAATTGTTGCAAAGCATCCTTTTCCATGCATGTCACAACACTTAGAATTAAATTAAGAGCACAATCCTAACCATGTCTACTCAAAAGTAAGCCCTATTGTGTTCAGTGGGTCTTACTCCCAGGAAAGTGTCGTTAGGATTGCAGCCAAATGCAAACTGTTGTTGCAAAGCATCCCATACCATTCATGTTACAACACTTGGAATTTAAATTAAATTAATGCACAGTGAATGTTGCAAAGCATCCTATGCAATCCATGCTTGGAATTAAATTAAATTAGGCTGCCCCCTCCTATCCTATGACTAGCCTCCCCAATCCTCCTCTTCCTCATCTTCCTCCCCTCTGATCAGCCCCCCTCCTCTTCCTCACTCCCCCTCCCCAATTTCCCCCAACCAAGACATCCCCAACTCACACCAATGTATGATGCTCAACAAAGGGGGGCGTGGTCTCAGGCTCAAGCCACGCCCCCAGGCACAGAGGCGCCCAGTTGTTTCAATGGGATGATTCAAAGATAGGGCGTGGTTATGCAAATTCAATGTAGAAGCCCCGCCCCCGCCTTCCCACCTCCTGCATACGTCAGAAAGGGTTGCTCCCAACCCTGGGGGAATCCCTGGAGATGGAGCCTGGGAAGGAAAGGGTGGCAGGGGGAGGGCTGGGGGCTTACTCCAGGGTGCAGAGCTATAGTAAAGTGTTGCTACTGCTAGGAGCTACTCAGAGGGGTATCTCTGACCCCAGAGTAGATTTGTGTGTTGTGCACATTGCACACAAAAGACACAGGCTGCAATCCTGTCTAAACTTTCCTGGGAGTAACCTCCATTGACTATAGTGGGACTTACTTCTGAGTAGACAGTCTTAGGATTGAGCTATCATTCATTCAGGCTGCAATCCTGTCCACACTTTCCTGGGAGTAAGCTCTACTGACTATAATGGGACTTACTTCTGAGTAGACAGGTATAGGATCGGGCTCTCATTCATTCAAGGTAATTGAAGTGTGTCTCTTTATCAACTAAATAATATACATGCAGGCACGTGCACATGTGCGCACCCCACACAAACTTTAAGTAACTCTAATATTATAAATCTAAACTTTATAACTAATAACTCTAATAACTCTAATATTCTAATTCAAACCTAATTCAACCCTATCTCTAATATTCTAATTCTAATTTATTATTTATCTAATAAATCTAATATTCCAATAACTCTAATATTCTAATTCTAACCTTTAAATAACTTTAATATTCTTTAAATAATTCTAATATTCTAATTAATTCTAATGGATGAGCACTGCCCATTTTAAAAAGTGATTAGCTGCAGACTTTTCAGAACACTGCCTGGTAATATCCCATAGACTTGGCTGTGCTCAGATAGACTGCTCCTGGCCAGAGAAGCAAGTGCAATCTCATGCCATGTTTCTGAGCCATTCCACAGCTTTCATCAGTTGTATTTAAATTATAGTCTTTTCCAGAATTGTCACCAGGCAATATATGTGACACTAACCCTACAATCCAGAGTAACTACGGGAGCACGTAAGAGACATTACGTGCACCTGTAGTTACTGCACCACCTAATGAAAACCTATGGGAAATTCATATTGCAATCCAGAGCAAATTGTTGTTACACCAGAGCAAGAACTCCCTGTAGTTACTCTGGATTGTGCCCTTAGAGTACAGTCCTAACCAACTTTGGCCAGCACGTCTCATCTGTCTCCTCATTCCCGTGGTGGTGTGGGGAGGCTGGCGCATGTCTGTGCACTAGCATTACCCCTCCAAGAGTGGCACAGAAGTATCCTACAGCACTTTTCTAACACCTCCAGACCAATATGGGACATGTCCCAGAACTTATGCTGACCTAACTGGGGATTAGGATTGCAGCCTCAGTTTCCCATTTGGATTGATTAACCATTACTGTTTATTATGGGCACAATCCAGAGTCACTACGGGAGCACATAAAAGACATCACATGCACCCATAGTTACTGCACCACCTAGTGAAAACCTATGGGAAATTCATATTGCAATCCAGAGTAACTTGTTCTTATTCCGGAGCAAGGACTCCCCGTAGTTACTCTGGATTTCACCCTAAGTGACCTTTTCAAAATTTTCTTAACACCCTGCCCTAATTTATTCTTGGAAAAGATGTACCACATTTACTCAAATTTAATGCACCGTCGAATCTAATGCACACCCTATACTTATAATCAAAATACCGTAATTACTCAAATCTAATGAGCCATCAAATTTAATGTGCATCCTATACTTATAATCAATTAAAAGACCGCATTTACTCAAATCTAATTAACTGCTATTTTGGAGACCGAATTCAGCTGAATAAGGTGAGCGTCAGATTTGAGTAAATAGGCCTACAGTAATTCGTTAAGGCAGCTGTGTGAGCTGAAGAATTCTGCAATCCTAAAGACACTTTCCTGGGAGTAAGACTCATTGAAAGCAATGGGGCTTACTTCTGAGTAGACATGATTAGGATTGCACTCAAAGTGTTGCAACTAAGTTAAAAGGGCTGGTCATTTACCAAGTAAGGGCTAGTTTTATTCACAGCTAAACCTGCAATCATAGCCATGCTTTACTTGGGAGTAAGCCCCATGGACTACAACAAGACTATGGGCACAATCCAGAGTAACTACGGGAGTCCTTGCTCAGGTGTAAGAACAATTTACTCTGGATTGCAATATGAATTTCCATAGGTTTTCACTAGGTGGTGCACTAGCATAATGTCTCTTACGTGTTCCCATAGTTAGTCTGGATTGTAGGCTTACTACTGAGTAAATATGCATTGGCTTGCATGGTTAATCTCTTAACTACTATGATCTATCTACTCAGTGAGAGAATGTTGCACTGAAACGTAAGTGTGCTTATGTACCTGTGTATGAGTCCTATTGGTCCCACTTACTCGTAAGTAAAAGTAATGTGTAGAATAACAATGTACAGAATATAAAATAAAAATGTATAGACTGTATAGAGGCTTTGCTATGCCTCCCGACATCTCCTTATGGGTAGCCTATAAAGGAAAACAAAATTTCAAAACTTTAAATGCAAAATTTATATTGCATTATGGCTGCAATCCCAACCACATTTTCCTAGGAGCAAAACCCATTGACCACAATGGGGTTTACAATTACTTTCAAGTAGACATGGTCAGGCTTGTGCTCTTAATCCTAACCATATTTTTCCACACATGGGAGTAAGTACTATTGAACGCAATGGGACCTAGGCCCATAATCCTAAAGTCAAATTAAGCCTTTTGCTCCAGAGTAGTTAAGGTGACTTTCCATAAGATAACACTAGAGGGTGACGTACCTGCACGGACCTGTAACTGCTCTGGATTTTGCCTTTACTTCTGAGTAGACATGCTTCAGATCGCACTGCGTAAGGCTGATATTCTAAAGTCACTTTACTGGGAGTAAGTCCCATTGAATACAGTGGGGCTTACTTTTGAGTAGACACGGTTAGGATTGTGTTCTAAATCTGTTTTGAGGTCCAGAAAATAGCAGTCTGGATCGCTTTATCATTGGCTACAGAAAGTCTATCATTTAATATTCTGTTTAAAGCTGCGGAACATAGGCTGACCATATAGAATGGAGGGCATATAGAATCATGACCATATAGAATGAGGACAGAGTGCCTGTACCTTTAACCATTGCATAGAAGAGAGAATTGAGGCAGATGCTGCTTTTTAAACGCTCCTAAACCTGTCTCAATTCCCTCTTCTATGCAATGGTTAAAGGTACAGGCACTCTGTCGTCAGTTCTAAAAGGTCACCCCGGTGGAACATTATACGGAGAAGCAGGGCCTCCTTGGTGGTGGCCCCTGAAGAATGAATAGATGGGAAAAAAGAATCATCAGCAATGAACAGAGGAAAAAAGTCATATAAAGTGGTATATGGGAACACAATAAAGGAACCAGCATGACTCTGCTTTGCTCCCCCCCAACCTGGAATAGCTCCTTATATGCCACCGTGAGGATACCTCCAAGACTGACTGCTCTGACCCCCTCTAGCTATGCCACTGTAATCACCATCAGTTTCTCTGGGCTGATTTTTCTACATGTTCCAATTCTGTGGTTCCTGAGAGAGAGAACTCATAGGACCCACAGTAGTGCATGTTAATATTGGCTATGGGCAAAATCCAGAGTAACTTGCTCCGGTAAAAGAACAACTTACTCTGGATTGCAATATGAATTTCCCATAGGTTTTCGCTAGGTGGTGCAGTAACTACGGGTGCACATAAAGTCCCTTACGTGCTCCTGTAGTTACTCTGGATTTTATGTATACTTGTTGTCCTCTACAGAACTTATGGGAGAGGATTGGTTCTGGATGAGTATATGAGAAACTCTGATGTAACATAAAAGCAAAATCACTGGAGAATCTCAAGCAGGTTCTTGCAGGAATTCGAGGCTGATGGAGTGTCCCAAAAAAATAAAAAATATCGAAATGCAACCGCATCGTATGTGAAAACTTGATTGCATTCCACGTGGTGTAATTTTGGGGCTTTTTCAGGTGATGACAAGAACTAACAAAATCAGAGAGGTGCAAGCTTCAAAATGGCATCGTTCCGCTTGGGGTATAAATTGGTTTTCTACCTTCCAAAAAGTTGTGATCCTTACTATCACTTTGATTGGAAGGCGGGGGAATGAGTATTTTAATGTCAGCTCAAGGAATGTGGACTAGACATCTATATTTTGCATGTATATATAACTCCCTTATCGCCCCAAGTTGCAGTAGCAACGTATATATTTGGTGTATATAAAAAATATATCTCCCTGGAATCATTCACACACCCATGGTGACCAGATGCCCAAACCTCAAAAGAAGGCCCTCTCAGCCTGGCCTTTCCGGCAGACAATGGCACGTTTGCCTACTCATGAGTAAAGCCACAATATTGGGCACTTTCACTTTCCCATAGAGCTCAATGCATACTTTTGATTTTTAGTTTTTTGGTCATAACGTTTGATAGGAAGGAGATATTTCAAAACCAATTTGTGCATTGGATTCTGCTCTTCAATACGAGTCCAACAACATATGACATGATGCACACCATTGCAAAGTTCCAAAATGGAGGACAATGAAGCCCTTTTGGAGGACATATTGGAATCCAGAGTAAGTTGTTCTTTTACCGGAGCAAGTTACTCTGGATTTTGGACAGGAGACTAAAAAAGGAGGACGAATCTGGAAATTTCCAGTCATGTGGTCACCCTGCAACACCGGCTTTATGCTCAGGTTTAAGTCAGGTGTAAAAATCAAACCATAGCATCAGAGCCCACCCCACATTGCTGGACATGGGGCACAATCCAGAGTAACTACAGGAGCACGTAAGAGACATTACGTGCACCCGTAGTTACTGCACCACCTAGTGAAAACCTAAGGGAAATTCATATTGCAATACAGAGTAAGTTGTTCTTACACCAGAGCAAGGACTCCCCGTAGTTACTCTGGATTGTGCCCATGGTGGGGAAGATGTAAGTGCAGCTAAATACCTGGACACAATAACGGTGTCTTGGCTGTGTAAATATTGTTAAATTGCAATTCAATGGGCTGCTGCTGTGTCTGACACCCACAAATGCACGTGCGTGCTCATGCACACGCAGACGCACACACTCATCAGACGCACACACACTCACACACAAACAGTGGTGGATGACAGCAATGAGAGTTAATGATAGAATTCTAGTGCCCTCTAGTGTAATGTTTCTTGCAACAAAATTCTTACAAACCAAAGCAAACCATATCACATTAAAAATATGTAATATATTATGTAATATGTAAAATCACATAAATTATTTTGTAATATGTAAAATATGAAAAACCTACATAATATGTAAACTCCTAAACGCACTTTCCTTAGAGAAAATCCCATAGAATAGTATGGAATTTACTTCTGAGTAGGTTTAAGATTGCACCCCAAGAACAGTGCTTCCCAATCAGTGGCTTCACTAGTAATACCAGTGTTGGTACTTGCGAGACCACCGGACACCTGCCATCCGGCAGCGAGACCAGGAACGCAACACAACGATGGCAGTACAAGGCTTGACTTGGACATGCTCAAAAATGTCCTTCTGTCCACATGGTGTTTGTCATATAGCATCTGGCCTCCCAACCCACATGTAACCGGTGATGATGTTACCGCCAGTTACCACCACCAGTTACTTCCAGTGGTGCTTTGAATAGATGGTGGTACGGAGGAGGACAAACCTTGAGAAATACTGCCATAGAACCTGACCCTTCAATGACATCTAGTCCCACCCCCAGTTTGAAGCTGGAAAATACCCATATTAACCCAAATTGAATGCATCATCAATTCTAACGCACACCCCTATTTTAAAAGGCTTTAGATTTTTTAAAAAAAACCCAGCCAGTCGGCAGTGGACACTTTCAGGCACCAGTGGGCACCACCAGGAACCAGATATCCCTACTGGTAGGGGTGCCATATTTTCCAAAAAAACAGGGACAATTCTGATTTGGGGGGATTGTGGTCCCATACTGGCAAATGGGCAAATGGGACAGAGGGTCCTGTCCCGATTTTGTGGAATTATGTTAACCCTACATACTAGATTCAATGGTGCATTAGATTTGAGTAAATATGGTATTTCGAGTATAAAATCAGTATTTGGTTTAACGGTTTACTGTGATAAAAATGTTGCATAAACCCACTGTTGTAAAAGTAGAACAATTATGGACAACATCCAGAGTAACTACAGAGAGTCCTTGCTCTGGTGTGAGAACAAGTTACTCTGGATTGCAATATGAATTGCCCATAGGTTTTCACTTGGTGGTGCAGTAACTATGGGTGCACGTAAAGTCACTTACGTACTCCCGTAGTTACTCTGGATTTGGGGGTATGTAAAAATCATACCATAAACCCATTGTCCTACTATTGTCATATAACTCATTATTGTATGTAGTAAGATTAAATTTGGCACCTGCTTTGCAGTTGCACATTACAATCTCCAGTAAACATTTTTTTAACCTCAAGCCTTTTAAAATTGGAGTATGCATTAGATTCAGTGGAGTGTTAGATTTGAGTAAATAAGGATATTCCTTCATCCAGCATCTAATTCAGTGATTTTTCAACCAGTGTGCCATGGCAAACTGGTGTGCCGCGGAAAGTCCTCAGATGTGCCACAGGAATTTGGGGAGGGATGTTTATTAATAGGAAAAGTTGGAGATTTGAACAGTATTGTGTAAAAACAACTGATGGTGTGCCACGAGATGAAAAAGGTTGAAAATCACTGATCTAATTAGTCTGTGGAACTTCTGGCCACAGGATGTGGTGATGATATCTGGAGGGCTATTTTCTCTAGGAATGTGACACAGGCTGTAAACTTATCCACACTTACCTGGGAGTAAGCCCCACTGACTATTATGAGAGTTAGTTCTGTACAAGGTGTAGGATTGGGCAGAGAGTGGGAAAGTTTGTGCCACATGTTTTGAACTCGATCCCAGATGTGCTCCCTTCTGCTTCTACTTCTCTATGAGCACAATCCAGAGTAACTACGGGGGTCCTTGATCAGACATAAGAACAATTTACTTTGCATTGCAATATGAATTTCCCATAGGTTTTCACTAGGTGGTGCTGTAACTACATCAACATAAATGCCTCTTATGTGCTCCCATAGTTACTCTGGATTGTAGGGTAAATCTCCAAACCACTTGTGATTCTTCCATCATAAGCCATCCTTTCCCATTGCTTGTCACAGATTGGGGAAGCATATGGTATAACAAGTGTCAGCCACAGTGAGTCCACCTTTGTGACAGATTTCTGGTCAAAAGCCTGTGATGGGACACAACCGCACAGCACATGAAAAGGATGGACCTTTTCAGCCTCTTTGCTTTCCTCTGCTGAACAGTGGCTGATCTCGGAGTTTGTCGCATGCAGGACTGCACTGACCTGATGGATGAGCAGAACGAGAGCGAGGATGCTAGGAGAAGGTAGCAGAGAGAACCCGACGGAGAGAGTACTGCACGCAACATTGGCAAGCCGAAGAGGTGGAACGCACAACAGAAATGTCACAAAGGAGGCTGAAAAAAGTGGTTTTCTCAGTGTCACACTCTCCTTCTCTTCTGCAGATCACTTGGTTTGTGCAACCAGGTGCATCACTTTGGCCTCTTCCAAGGAAACCCCCCAGAGAAGGGTAGGAAACACACCTAGGAAAGACCCTTACCAGAAGCCTGAGAGCTGGGCTAGACTTGGTGAGAGCAATGCAGGATCAGGCCAAAGGCACATCTAGTCCAGCTTCCTTGATCTCACAGTGGCCCATCCTGTAGTAAGGAGTTCCTTACTGATTGATTATGTAGGAAGAGCCCTGCTGGATCAGGCCCACCAAGTCCAGCTTCACAGAGGTCCACCAATGCAACAAGATACCCATGTTGTATAGGTTAAACATTTTCCCTTTTATCCTTGGTTAGTGGCAAAAGACAATGTAGATATTCAGCTGTTTAGATTAAATAAGGCAAGAATCTTTATTCAATTATTCCTTCAATCAATCAATCAATCAATCAATCAATCAATCAATCAATCAATCAATCAACATCTGATCAGAAGGGAACTTGTTCCATTGCCCACAAACGAAAGAATTTCAAGAACTAGGGTGCATGTAATGAACTAGGGTGGATTTCAAGAACAAGCATGTCTACTCAGAAGTAAGTTCCATTGTTTCTATGGGATTTACTCTCAGGAAAGTGTGTATAGGATTGCATCAATTCCATATGACTCTGAGCACAATCCTAGCCAGGTCTACTCAAATGTAAGCCCCATTGTGTTCAGTGGGTCTTACTCCCAGGAATATGTCTTTAGGATTGCAGCATTATATAGACAAAATAAGAACTTATCCATACAACAGCAGGTGCTTCCCCATGCCTTAGACCAGGTCCTGGATGCGACAGGTACACTCACAGGTACATTCACAGGTAAGTCACAGGTATGTTCATGCAGCGTGTATGGAAATAAATCATGTATTATCCCAGAAGTTATAGCCAAATTGGTGCTGATACTAGAACGTCTTAGGGCAAAATCCAGAGTAACTATGGGGAGTCCTTGCTCTGGGGTAAGAACAATTTGCTCTGGTTTGCAATATGAATTTCCCATAGGTTTTCACTAGGTGGTGCAGTAACTACAGGTGCACATAAAGTGTCTTACGTGCACCCATAGTTACTCTGGATTTG
The DNA here is from genome assembly GCA_030015325.1 of Cryptoblepharus egeriae. NCBI lineage: Eukaryota > Metazoa > Chordata > Lepidosauria > Squamata > Scincidae > Cryptoblepharus > Cryptoblepharus egeriae. Next base: position 4,893,371 of record JAREYC010000017.1, on the reverse strand, counting down.
TTTTGAATGTCATCAACTTGTGTTGAGTGTCATCATGTTGTTAACTTGTTGGGTAACACCCAGGGATTTTTTTCAGGGGGTACTCACAGGTATCTCTGTCGTGAGTACCGGCAACTTTGTGGCCTCCAAGTAGACATGCCCATGATTACAAATAATATCTTTATGGTGAATACTCCACCTTTATCACATCTTCATCATGAGTACCCCCACCTTTATTTCTAGAAAAAAGCACAGGTGACACTAATCCTAATGATGCTTTAGGGCTGAGTGTAATGTGGCAATTTACTGTGTATGGTTTGGAATGGGAGGATGAGCTTCAGGGGAGTGATGCATTGAGTTCTTGCACTAGGGCTACAATCCAGAGTAACTACAGGACCTTTAACACCGACATAGTTACAGTGCCACCCATGGGAAACCTAAGGGAAATGCATAGAGCAATCTTAAGTCTTTTCATAATTTTACATCTTTCCGAAATGCAGAGAACAATCTTACGTGCCTCTTACATCTTTCCATAGTTATTCTGGATTGTAGGGTAGGGCTGCAATCCAAACACACAGTTAGGCCAGTATAAGTCCTGGCACAAGTCCCATGTTTAAAATGCATCTATTAAAAGTAGGAAAGAAAAGTGCCATAAGGCACTTCTGTGCTACTCCTGGGGAGGGGGGTTTAGGCCAGGATACAAACATGAGCTGGCTCCCCACACCAACACGGGAATGGAAAGCGGGTTAGTTACGCTGGCCTTAGTCTCCAACATCCATGGTTAGGTTTGCAAACCCTAGTGATGCCTCTGCCTCTGTTTGGGTCCAGGAGCTGTTGTGATTTATGCAGTGCTTAAAAGAAAGGTGCAGGAACTCAATCTTTAATTAATTAATTAATTATATCTTTATTCATTTATTCATTCATTCATAGTAGACAGGCATAGGACTGGACTCAGATTGCAAACTTATGCACACTTTCCTGGGAGTAAGGTCCATTGACTATCATGGGGCTTATTCTGAGTATATAGGCATAGGATTGGACTTTCAGACTGCAACCTTATACACACTTTCCTGGGAATAAGCTCCATTGACTGTCATGGGGCTTATTTCTGAGTATACAGGCACAGACAAAAACACAGACAAACTGACTCACACACACACAGAGACTGACTCACACAGAGAGACATTCAGACAGACAGACAGACAAGACAGACAGACAGACAGATTCACACACAGAGAGACAGATACAGAGAGACAAAGGGCGCAATCCAGAGTAACTACGGGGAGTCCTTGCGCCGGTGTAAGAACAACTGACTTTGGATTGCAATATGAATTTCCCATAGGTTTTCACTAGGTGGTGCAATAACTTTGGGTGCACGTAATGTCTCTTACATAATGCTCCTGTAGTTACTCTGGATTGTAAGGACAGACAGGTACACAGACAGATACAGTGAGAGAGATCACCAGAAGTGGGGGGCAAGTGGAGCAGCAGCGGGGGCCTCTGAAGTGGTCTCAGCTCAGCACCTGATGGGCTCAGCTCAGAAGCGCGGGCTCAATAGCGGGCAGGAGTGGTGTTGATATTCAGGGGGTTGGGAACCAATTCCCCTCCAGAAACCAAGCGCTCATTGTATGTAGATTTCTAGAAACACACAACAACACAGAACATGGAACCGTTGTATGGGGAGATGCCTCCCCCATATGGGAAGACCAGCAAAAACAGTTGTTGTTTTTCTCCGGAACCATCATTTTAATAGACGCATTTTAAACAGGCGTTACGAAGGATGGAGGGCAACACAAGTGTTGGTCAGACAACATTGCTGGCTCAGGTTACTGTTATTTATATTGATTGAACATATGGCTTGTAAAGGAACACAATAAAACATATCTCTTTACTAGGGGAGGGGGGAGAGCAAAAAGTCCATTGTTGCAAGATCCCCTTTATGTATCGCCGCCGTTTGTGAATGCGTTTTATTTATTCCGCTTTCTCTGTTAAATGAGATTTGTGGCAGGGTGACGTTGGAGAAATAAGACAGAGGAGTTAGCGGCGCTCTTAGAATCCCACGGGAAGAACACGGCTTCTCTTATCTGCGCGGTCACGCAGGCAGGCAATTCCTAGTCCTTTTAAAACCATTACAGCCAATAAATTGCTTCCCATTTGCCTGCATTTTCCCTACCGTCAGTCATCCGCCTGGCCTGTTTGTCTAGCCTAAGGGATGCGGAGAGCCCTCTCGGCCTTCCGCGGAGCCCAATAAAAAGAGCTGCTTTTAATCAGAGTTAGAACATCAGTCGCCCCCGTTGAATGCATAAAGCGGCGTGGGAGAACCAGAGTGGATAGGGACCAGAGGTGTATCTAGAATATGGCAGGCACTGACTCCTGCCATGGGTGCCAACGGGGGGCGGGGGGGAGTGCACCGCTGACCAGGAAGAATTGGAGCAAGAAACTTCAGATTTACTAGCATAGCGTCTTTAACCACTGAGCCACCACTGCCCTATACTGCCCCCTTACATACAGAATTTACTGAGTTTACTTAGAATTTATTTACATACAGATTTACATACAGCCTCCACTGAGTTAGAGCCTAACCCCAAATTCAGAGTAACTACAGGAGCATGTAAGAAACTTTACATGCACCCATAGTTACTGCACCACCTAGTGAAAAACTATGGGCAATTCATACTGCAATCCAGAGTGAGTTGTTCTTACACCGGAGTAAGGACTCCCCATAGTTACTCTGGATTTTGCCCCTGGACGGTCTATCTCACTCTTGGGATCAGATCTCTAGGATCTCAGAGGTCTTTCCAATGTCCTACCTGGTGAAGGTCCCCTATGGATTTAAGTCTCCATGGAATTTTGTAACCACCGGGGATCCTGGGCTATATGTCCCTCTGGAGATCAACAGCCAACTTATTCCAACACACACACACACACACACAAATTGTTACCATACTTCCTAATGATTTCACATCTTGTGCTTTTGAAGAAATATTGGACATGCACATTCAAGATGCTTTGATTCCAGCGATGATCAACCGACCCATTATTGGCACCTTCTCCATTTCAAAGAGCAATTTATTGCTAGGCTGTACAAATGTCTAGTCTTTGGAATCCGATCTGTTATACTGTTGCCAAGAAAGGGGAAAAAATCATGCTTTTGGAAGCAAAATGAACCTTTCCCTGACCCAGCAGGACTTGTGGGGTGATGGGAGACATTGGGATCGAAATGCACTGGATGGACCGGAATGAATAATTCCAAATTATTTTCATTTTTAAACATTTTGCTTTAAATACACATTGGTATATTTTCCTTATCAGCTATCAACCAGTTTTGGTTTCATGACCCACCAACAGTAGGAAAGGGACCTGATGTTTGAGAACCATTGGTCTAGCCTGGTGGTCCTACGGGAAGTCCTTGCTCCGGTGTAAGAACAATTTACTCTGGATTGCAATATGAATTTCACTAGGTGGTGCCATAACTACGGGCGCATGTAATGTCTCTTACATGCTCCCGTAGTTACTCTGGATTGTAGAGTAAGGCTGAACAGCTTTAAGGCTTTGATCCTATGCATTAAATTAACTGCATTAAGGCTTCAACCCTATGCAAATTTACACAGGAGTAAGTTGCCTACTGAACACACAAAGTTTCGCCAATGACTTGTTTTACACACCGCAAACTCTGGTTTGTTTGCTTTCAAAATTCCCTTTTTCAGTGGAATTTTTGCAAGGAGTTAACACAAGATTGGCGCGGACATTTCCGCAAGGACACCCAAGCATCATTGGGTAGATCCTGGTCCAGAATCCCCACACAGGGATTGATGTGAATAGATGGCTTCGGACACTTTCCCAAACAACACTCAGGCAAGAGATAGCGGTGGATGGCGCATGGTGAAATTTTCATGAAAGCCCCGAGGCAAAAAAAGTGAGTGCTGCGGAGAAGCATCTTGCTAATGTCTTGTCCAGACAACAAAAATTTTCACTAGGGGCAAAACAAAGTTTTGCCACACGTGCGCAGAGATGGAAACTTTCTTTTTTTTAAAAAAAAAAATAATTTAAAGCATTGAATAAGTTTTGATCTATTAGGGAGGGTTCATGGAACATTTTTACCTATTACCCCAAAATATATTTAGATACATCAACATTACCCCCTTGATTTGAAAGGAAGGAAATCATATATTATTATTTGATAATAATAAATAATTATTTATTTATTATAAATAAGTAACACTTTAGAGGCAACAAAATAATTATTTATTATTATTATTATTATTATATAACTTTCCCTCCCTGCCTAAAGGTTCCCGTGGAGAGGCTTCTCCGTGAGAGGAGTATCCTCTCCTGACGTCACAGGCACATGGCTCCAATTGGGAAAGGGAAAGTGCCGGTGAGGTCAGGTCATATAGATTCATATGCATGCCCAGCTGCATCTCGGCAGCACGACCGTACATTGCCCCCAGGAATTTCATTTTTACCCCATTTGGGGTAATTTACCCCTGTTCCCTGAACACTGTCTTAGGGATACATAATTTGTGTCAATTTTCTTACAACAAAATTGTCACTACTATCTTCACGGTGTTGTGGGAATTATAGTTTTAAGAAGATGCTGAGAATTTAGAGAACCTTGGGAATTAGAGTCTTAGGTAGAGTTGTCATAAGGTCATACATTATAATGTTATTTATGATCATCATGATTTCACACACCATGATGTCGTGATCACCATGCTATCATGATGTCACACTCATCCTGACATCATGCTGATGACATCACTGTCCTGGGTGCCACAGAATGTAATACCCCTACAAAAGTGTCTTCCTATTTAGAATCAGGAGGTAAAGGTCAAAGGTTCAAGCAGAGGCTCGATGAGCACCTGTTGGGGATGCTCTAGGACAGTGGTTCTCAATCTTCCTAACGCCGTGACCCCTTTTTAAGTTCCTCATATTGTGAGGACCCCAACCATAAAATTATTTTCGTTGCAACTTTATAACTGTAATTAACTGTAATTTTGCTACTGTTATGTAAATATCCGATATGCAGGATGTATTTTCGTTGTTACAAATGAAATGTGTGTTCTATGCACACATTGAACACAATGGGATTATTTCAGAGTAGGCATGCATAGGATTGGGCCCTGAAGCTGCAATCTTATCTACATTTACATGAGAGTAAAGGCCCCCTGACTATAATGGGATTTATTTCAGAGTAGGCATGCATAGGATTGGGCCCTGAGGCTGTCAGTCAGCCCCAGTGTGCGCGCAGCTCCAGCCAGAGGTCTGGCAAGCCTGACCAGGCCCCCTGCACCAGGGGTCTTAAGGCGACCCCCAGGAAACCTCTGGGTGACCCCCCAAAGGGGTCCCAACCCCAACTTTGAGAAACACTGCTCTAGGAGGATTTCCTGCTGCAGGCAGGGGTTGGACTAAATGACCTACTAGGTCCCTTCCAACTCTAGGATTCTATGACTTTAGGTCCCCCACCCCAGCAGGTTGACTGCCTGTCGTTTCTGACTATAGAGTGTGGTGGTCATCCACATTTACAAGCCTTTAGAGCCAGCCTTGTTCAAAAACACTTCAGTGGGGTTGGCATGACTAGACACCAAGGCACACGGAACGCTGTTACCTTTCCCACCAAGGTGGTACCTATTTATCTACTCGCACTTACACGCTTGCATTTTACATGCCTTCGAACTGCTAGGTTGGCAGATGCTGGGCTAAGGACAGGAGCTCATCCCATCTTGTGGGGACTCAGGTCTCGAACCCTGGCCTGCTGGATAACAGCGCACCACCACAGCCACCATAGATAGTAAAAGTGGTGAATAAATCAATGATGTGTCATGATGGAGGAGTGACCTCTCCTGCACTTGCCAGGTATGTCAGACCCTGGCAAAGAGAGGCGTAGAGAGGATTAAGGCTGTTCCTCGGAAGTGAACGGGATTAGCCATGCAGGAAAAGTATTCACTGCGATGCATTTGAGCACTGACTCATTCTGACCCCATTTGGCAAGGAAGCGCAGGAGCGACTGCAGTGAGTTTGTTTTAGCAAGTCCTTTACTCAAATTCCCCATGAATAAAACATGCCTTGGCTCTCCATATAATGCACACCAGGGCTTAAAATAGCTGCCAGGCAAAAGGGACTGCAGAGCACTCCATGCAGCATGTCAGCAGCCCACATCTCCAGCCCACAAAGCACGATGGATTGACTCAGACCCGTCTCTCTTCTTGACCAAGGAAAAGTCCTGATTTCCTGGTCTCTGCCAAAACACTGGCCTTGTTTGGTCCGGATCATGTCCCTTTTAGGAAAAAGGAAGGGTTCTGTCTTGAAATACTGCTCAGCCCTGACATCCGCATGGAAATCCTTCCATCCTGGGCCTTTCCCAGGATTCGTACTACATCACTAAGCAGGGAAGACCATCTTTTTTGAGATCAGAAAGTATCACATCAGCTTTATTTATTCAGCATATGGCAAAAATACAACGTTGGATGGTAAGTCAAATCAAATTCAGTCCATCCAGTAGTAGTAGTAGTAGTAGTAGTAGTAGTAGTAACATAGGCTGCAAAACTTAAGACACTTTCCCAGGAGTACAATAGGACTTACCCTACAATCCCTATTGAATACAATAGGACTTATCCCACAATCCAGAGTAACTATGAGCAAAATCCAGAGTAACTATGGGGAGTCCTTGCTCTGGTGTAAGAACAGCTTACTCTGGATTCCAATATGAATTTCCCATAGGTTTTCACTAGGTGGTACAGTACCTACAGGTGCACATAAAGTCTCTCACGTGCTCCCATAGTTACTCTGGATTTGGGGGTATGTGAGCACATCAGAGACATTACTTGCACCACCTAGTGAAAGCCTATGGGAAATTCATATTGCAATCCAGAGTAAATTGTTCTTACACTGACTCCCCGTACTTACTTTGGATTTCGCCCTTATTTTTGATGGGTAGGATTAGGATTGCACTTTTAGTGTTTTAATTAACCACATGAAAGCAATATATAAGTGTTTTTAGCTTTTATTTTGTTGTGTTACCTATTAATTAGCTACCCATGAACTATTAATTAGCTATTAATCTCTTCATTTTCTTTGTAAACTGCTTTATGAACTTTTTAGTTGAAAAGCGGTATAAAAATACTGTAGATAGATAGATAGATAGATAGATAGATAGATAGATAGATAGATAGATAGATATCCCTTCATTTCTTCCTTCCTCCTCTCTCTCTCTCTCTCTCTCTCTCTCTCTCTCTCTGTGATAGATATCCCTTCGTTCATTCCTTCCTTCCTTTCATCCTTCCTTCCTCTCTTTCTCTGATAGATAGATATCCCTTCCTTCCTTCCTCTCTCTCTGACAGATAGTGTCCTACATTTTTCTTGGGTGTCCTACATTTTGTCTTCTTTTGCAGTTATGACATATGGTTGGCCAGCATGTATCATCTGCAAAGCCATAACTAGAACAGAATCTGAAAGGAACCGGGAGGGTCCAAGCAGAGCGCATGACTGCCCCAGGCTCCAACCTAGTTATGGAGGAAACAGCAGTACAGCCATGTTGAGCACCCCATTCGTTTTCTCCTGAAGCCCCCCAGCCTCCAGAGAAGGAATGGAGTGCATGAAACTGAAGTGACATATGCCCTTTCCTGGAAAACCTGGAACTGACATCTCAACGCCATGTGTCGCTGTGACATCACTGTCCTGAATGCAGGATAGATTGTGCATACTTGCAATGTTGACACCACTATTTCCTTCTGGGTTGTGAGGCTGGCAAGATCAGGATGAGATGCATCAAACTATGGAAATTATTTTGGGGTGGGTGGAAAGGCTTTTTCAAGCATGCAAAAACAGCGCACTGGAGCTGTGCGCACTATGAATGTGGCCCAGAAGGATGCAAAATATGAGATGAATCCTGGATCTGATCCTTCCAAACAAGGGACCTCTTAAGGTCTCCACTCAGCCCCGAATATCCTCGTCTGGCGCATTAAATTGCACACTTGGAATCGTCGGCAGAACCTAGAATGTTCCACTTGCGCTGAACTGTTCTGCGAACACGGTTTCCGGCTTTCCCCCCCAACCCCTTCCTTGATTTCTCATTTGCTCGAGGCAAGGAAAGCATTAAACATGGAGAAAGAGTCCCATGAAGTTAGCATAATTGATCAGAAGAGGCAGCTTCCTTCAGCTGCTATCACTTCCCCAGCCTCGTTCTGCCGGCCTGGCTTGTTCTCACTCAAAACAATTACCAAGTGCTAATAGGAAAGATCATTAGGTTCCAAGCGCACCATGTTCAATGCGACTCCTCTGATGCTCCCTTTTTTAATACTACTAAAGAAAACAAACCACATGGATCATTACAGAGGAATGGAGCTGCCTGTGGAATTAAGGTGACTGAGACAGAGAGATAAAAGGAGAGAGAGAGAGAGAGAGAAAGAGAGAGAGAGAGAAGGAAGGAAGGGAGGGAGGGAGGGAGGGAGAGAGAGAGAGAGAGAGAGAGAGGGAGGGAGAGAGAGAGAGAGAGAGAGAAAGAAAGAAAGAAAGAAAGAAAGAAAGAAAGAAAGAAAGAAAGAAAGAAAGAAAGAAAGAAAGAAAGAAAGAAAGAAAGAAAGAAAGAAAGAAAGAAAGAAATAGCAGCTGAGAGAGAGGTAAAGTGATAGAGGGGGAGAAAGATTGTGAGAGATTGAGAAGTAGAGAGATACAGAGAGAGGGAGAAAGAGAGCAAGAGAGGTAGAGAGGCAGAGAGAGAGAGAGTTAGGTAGGTGCAGCAAAGACTACAGACGTAGAGCGATAGAGAGATAGAAATATTCAGAAAGATAGCGAGAGGGCTAGATTGAAAGAGAGAGATATAGTGCAGAGCAGAGATAGAGAGAGGTAGAGTGATAGAGATAGAAAGATTGAGAAAGAGAGGTAGATTGATTGAGAGAGAGAAGGGGACAGACAGACAGACAGACAGACAGACAGACAGACAGACAGACAGATAGATAGATAGATAGATAGATAGATAGATAGATAGATAGATAGATAGATAGATAGATAGATAATCGATCCTTCTGCCAATCTCCTCCCTCTGCAAAACATTCTTTTGGTACTCTAGGTTGAAACATTAAGGCTATGATAAAAACATGAGAACAGCCTTGCTGGATCAGGGCTCGTCTAGTGCTACTGTACATGCTCGCCGGGGTATCCCATGTGCCTTGGTGAACAGTGCACAATGTGTTTCCATGCAATCCATATGTGGCACCCCTTTGCGTGTGGCCATGAATTTGCCTGTGAAACACACATGGGATGTTACGATGTCTAAATGATAAAGAGGGGCAACGTCTAATGCAGTGGTGCCTGCAGCAACCACTTCTGGGACCTTCCAATACACCTCTGGTGTAAACCCAGGATACCGTCTTTGGTTCAGAACTGTTCCCCAGCTGGCTAATTTGCACCTCACCGTTCCAGATGGCGCAGAGGTTTTCGGCTGATTGCGCTCTTTTTTGTACTCATTATCACAAAACACCAGCTCTGTCTGATGATGGAAACTCATCAAGAGAACATCTGGGGGAAAGCATACGAGGTATCTTGTTAACTGCCTTTTCTAACTCTGCATGTAGGAGTTTAGCAAACCCTTGATAGTTTGGAAGCTGTTGGGCAAGCAGAAGTACCGTATTTATGCGAATCTAATGCGCCATTGAATCTAATGTGCACTAAACATTGTGCACTAAACACAGAAATGTGCACTAAAATGTGCACAAAAATGTGTAACACAAAACTAAACACAAAAATGTGTGAAACATTAAATCTAATGTTCTAATCAAAATACCATATATACTCAAATGCAATTAACCATCAAATCCTATATGCAGCCTGATTTTGGAGACTTTGGCTGCAATCCTAAAGTCTCTTTCCTGGGAGTAAGATCCATTGAACACAATGGGACTTACTTTTGAGTAGACACGGTTAGGATTGTAGGATCAATTCAGCTGGAAAAGGTAAGCATTAGATTCAAGTAAATACAGTAATCAACATTCTCTGGTTTAAATGCTGTGGCCCTTTAGTAGCCGCATCGATGGAAGCGCATCAAATCTTTGGGGCTGGTCTTGAAAAGTTCCACAACTTGATTTTATAACCCAGAAAATTTGAAAGTTGGAGATCATTTCCAAAGGTGGAGATCAAGGCATGTTCTGACTTTCTAATCTCTGTTGACATGTCCCTTGATCTTCATGCTCACTTATTTGTTTTCCACATGCAAAGGAACATGGTGAATCACCTGCAATAAAGAACATCATGGAGTCCATAAATACGGTAATTTGATTATGCGTATAGTGTGTGCATTAGATTTGATGGCGCATTTGGATTCAAATAAATGCGGAAATTTCAGGAGTTTGCCAGCAGACCAAACTTCTATCATGCTTAAATCATGCTCCAGGGTTGCATTTTATCATGCTGTCATGACCGTTTGCACGAGGAGGACATGGGATGCTGCTAGACGGATGTTTTTCTCCAAAGTGGTGTCACCCTCCCTGCACATCAACCCCCATACATTCACCATATGCATTACCAGTTACCATCACCTTGCACATCACCTAGGATGCAATCCAGAGTAACTCTGGGGAGTTCTTGCTCCAGTGTAAGAACAATTTGCTCTGGATTGCAATATGAATTTCCAATAGGTTTTCACTAGGTGGTGCAGTAACTACAGGTACGCATAATGTCTCCTACGTGCTCCTGTATACTCTGGATTGTAGGGCTACTCCTGTAGCCAGCCTTACATCTACCTGTTCTCTTTACTTTCTCCAAGCCCAATGCAACGTCCATCAATTACTGTATTTACTTGAATCTAATGCTCACCCTTTCAGCCAAATCCAGTCTCCAAAATCAGGGTGTGCATTAGATTTGATGGTTAATTAGATTCAAGTAAATACGGTAATTTGATTATATGTATAGTGTGCACATTAGATTTGATGCTGCATTGGATTTGAGTAAATATGGTAATTTGATTATACGTATAGTGTTTACATTAGATTTGATGGCGCATTAGATTTGAATAAATACAGTAATTCGATTATGCGTGCCGTGTGCACATTAGATTTGATGGCGCATTAGATTCGAGTGAATGCGGTAGTTTCAAGAGTTTGCCAGCAGACCAAACTTTTGCCCAGATCTCCTTGCTGACGGGCAAGGAGTGTATTTGAATTAGTTTATTACTGACACCCTTGTCACTAGCTTATAGATGCATTACTCCCTTCTTTATTCTCCATCGATTAATCAATTAAAAACAATCAATCCGGGGTCGAAAATTCTGACCTGCTTTATTATAATTCATACACACAAAAGAAGACACCAATATTGGAAACAGCCCATCCAATCAATTATACCTGGATATTCCAGAACGGGGCCCATGAATAAACATCAGACCGCGCCGAATTTGCGTCGGAGCAAATTGTATTTATTGCACAATATTCCAACGTGCGCCTCTTTTAAAAGAATATAGATAGGCAATTTATAGAAGGGCCAATAAATTCTTGGCTCATCACAGAAGCAAGTGTTGGACTTATTAAAACTAAAGTTATTAAATAAAACTTATTAAAATTGAGGATGGAGGAAAGTGGGGGGGGGGACATTGTGCATAGGCTAAGAGTGGTTCTCAAACTTTTACTACCAGGACCCACTTTTTAGAATGACAAGTCTGTTGGGACACACCAGAAGTAATGTTGTTGGAAGCACATGATTGCACCTCTGCTTCCTCATTGTCATCTTCATCACAGTGCTGCTTTTTCAAAGTCAATGTTGTACAATGTTCAGAAAGCCAGATCTTGTGTTCTGTCTTGCAAAAGCCTGTAAGAGGAATGCGCATCATGCGCACATAAGTACAACCGATCCAGGGGCATGGGAGCAGGTGCAACACCTGCTCGTTCAGATTTAATCATTCCCATCCACAGATTGGAATGGGGGATGGCCTGTTCCCATTGCAGGTGGTCTGTTCCCAAACTTGGCACAGGCATCCCCCTCTAGAACATCCTCGTCTGTCGCTCTTTTATATCCGGCTGATCCGCATCAACCCCACATGTGTCGTCCCCCCCACACAGTGCCAGATTGAAAAGAAGGAATAAAAGGGAGTCACGGGGGAGCTATTGGGCACACCTGTGTGTCTCTTGCTCAATTACGAAGGAATGCCGGTTCCCAATCCGTTCCAGCTCATTGGCTGGCCGACTCTTGTGCATGATTTCCGTTGCAAAAATAAAATAAAATAAAAGACAACTTGCCGGCCACAACAGGCCCATCATGAATTTAGCTTCTTAGGTAAATTTAAATTGAGGTCAAATTGGGACACAACTCAATTAAGACCTGTTTTCCAAAGCAGAGGAGAGTGGACATTTAGGGGCTCGGGGATAGTCCCCAAGCAGCCGTGTGTGGTACGGAGTCGTTATCGCCGCTCCCCTCCACCGCCATCACCTGTCTCGAGGCCATACAGAACAATCTTTGCAAGAAAAGGATATTAATATACCTACTGTTCGTTGTTAGCTTTCTGTGCGCAATTGAATTATTCGCCTTTTGTTATGTAAAACAGTTCTTGGTCGCCAAATTACAAAGTTCCCCTTCGGTGCCGCTGCCGGAGTAAATTAAATGATAAGGTAGGGGAGGGGGTGACAAAAGGGTCTCGTGTTCGGGAAAAAATAACACAATGCAAGAGATAAACTATTAAAACTCAAGCCATTGGGTGCGCAGGAAGGAAGGACAGGTCTATGTTTGATGGACAGAGACTCCTCAGATATGAAATCAAACAATTACTATTATTAATATAGCCCCCCAAACCTAAGAGAGTCACAACAAAGACAGAGGAACAGAACAGAAATGGATGGAGGAACAACTAGGGGCGTAATCCAGAGAAACCCCCCCAATCCAGAGTAACTACGAGAGCACTTAAGAGTCTTTACGTGCACCCTTAGTTACTGCACCACCTAGCGAAAACCTATGGGATATTCATATTGGAATCCAGAGTAAGTTGTTCTTACTCCGGAGCAAGGATTCCCCATAGTTACTCTGGATTTTGCCCTATCTACAGGGAGTCCTTGCTGCGGTATAAGAACAATTTGCTCTGGATTGCAATATGAATTTCCCATAGGTTTTCACTAGGTGGTGCAGTAACTACGGATACACGTAATGTCTCTTACGTGCTCCCGTAATTACTCTGGATTGTAGGGCTGGTAAAACTATGATTATTTTTTACAGGCATCCTCCACTTATTGGACGGGGCAGGGACCGGAACACCATCCAAAAGTGAAAACGGTTGAAAAGTGGAACCACTTCAATTTTTAGTTTATAAATTTTGTTTCTAATGCTTTCTTAGCCAGCAAATTGCCAATGCCCCTTTTATCTTGCAAATTCCTGCCTCCACGCTGAGATTTCTGCAAATGGATTCTCATTAACTCCTTTGGAAATGGGGTTAGACCAGTGTTTCTCAAAGTGGGGGTCGGGACCCCTTTGGGGGGTCGCCTAGAGCTTTCCTGGGGGTCACCTAAAGACCCCTGGTGCAGGAGGCCAGGTCAGGCTTGCTAGACCTCTGGCTGTAGCTGCACGCTCACTGGGGCTGACTGACAGCCTCAGGGCCCAATCCTATGCATGCCTACTCTGAAATAAATCCCATTATAGTCAGGATGGCCTTTACTCCCATGTAAATGTGGATAGGATTGCAGCCTCAGGGCCCAATCCTATGCATGTCTACTCTGAAATAAATCCCATTGTGTTCAATATGTGCATAGAACACACATTTCATTTGTAACCATGAAAATACATCCAGCATATCAGATATTTACATTATGATTCATAACAGTAGCAAAATTACAGTTATAAAGTAGCAACGAAAATAATTTTATGGTTGGGGGTCCCCACAACATGAGGAACTTATAAAGGGGTCACGGTGTTAGGAAGATTGAGAACCAAGACCAAGAGCTTCAACATAGGAAAGGCAATTTTGGCCTTTAGAGCAGCAGAGAGAGGTTGAAAGAGCAGAACATGCATTGAATGAATGAGTTCTGGGTATAATTGAAAGGTGTTGAAAGAGTGGATCGTCAGAAAATGAACTGTCAGAAAGTGGGGGTTACCTGTATAAGAAAGCATGACTTAGGCTTATATCCTAAAGTCAAAATTATTCCCCAAATCCAGAGGAACTACAGAAGCACGTAAGAGTCTTTACGTAGATACTGCACCACCTAGTGAAAACCTATGGGAAATTCATATTGGAATCCAGAGTAAGTTGATCTTACACCAGAGCAAGGACTCCCGTAGTTACTTTGGATTTTGCCCTATGCCCCGAGCTCCAGAGCAGTCAATATTCCATAAGTTAACACTAGAGGGTGACGTAACTGCATGGACCCGTAACTACTATGGATTTTGCCCATACTTCAGTTCTTATAGGCACCGCATCCATTGGTGTGGTGGAGCGAAACTGGCACGCACTACATCCAATGGTGGATAAGAGGTGGTTGCAGAAGTGCACAGTCCTAACCATGTCTACTCAAAAGGAAGCTGAAGTCTTCCTTTTGAATCGGTCTTTAGGATTGAATGGGTCTTTAGGATTGCATGGGTCTTCTTATTCCCAGGAAAGGTCTTTAGGATTGCATGGGTCTTATTCCCAGGAAAGGGTCCTTAGGTTAGCAGCTGAAGTCTCCTCTGGGTAAAGGAAAAATAATTCCCATACCAGGAGATAAGCCTCCGCAATATGAATGGGTCTCCTTGGAAGTGGCCTCACTACGGTTTGCACCACCCAGTGAGGAAGGCCAGTGCATCGCCCCATGATGAACTTTCTCCCATGCAGATTGTGTAGGGTCGCCATATGTCCCAAAAAACAGGGACAGTCCCAATTTTGGGGGGGGGGATTGTGTTCACATACTGGCAAGTGTGACAGGGTCCTCTCCTAATTTTGTGCAAGAGAATTATGGCAACCCTAAGGTTGTAATGCTTGATGTATCATTAATATTTTTTGCTATAACTTTTGATATATATGTACAGTAAAGTTTGTTACTATTTCATTTTCTTTGTGAGCTTTTGGTTGAAAAGCAGTATATAAATACTATTGATTGTTGAATTCAACATGGTTTGTTTCTCCGTTGTGTACGTCTCCATTGTATCCGTTGTACAACCCATTTCAATATTGCAAACAGCAACACAACACTGGAACTTTCCAAGACGGTTGAAATGAGGATGAAAAATAATCCAGGGAGTAGAGAAGTCCACGGCGAACCTGCCGACCGGATCCCACCGACGCCTGGACGGTAAGCGTTACCGACAAGGCAGCCAAAACGACAGCGTTCAGCAAATGTAATTTAATGGCAAAAGCTGGGGACTTCATAAAATCAATGAAGTCAGACAAATTGACTGAAACATTTAACTGCACACTCAATTATGAATCACGGCAAGTGGGTTATGAACATTTTAGGAGTATCAAAGGATTTGAGGCGATTACCTTTAATTATGTCCCCGGCGTCTCCTCTCGTTTGCTGGCTCTACGGAGACGAACTGCGCAGAAATATTTCATCAGGCACCGGTGGGGAGCGAAGGGGGGAGAGCGAGCCCCAGTTGTAGGAGTTGATGTTTTCTTAATGGGATTCCTTGGGAAAAAATATTTGAAACAATTAAGAAGTACACCAAGGGGACAAACCGAATGCAAAATAAATGCAAACAGGAATGAAGATTTGGCCAAGGAATGTGGCTCTGCCATATGATCAACTGTTTGCATTGACCTAAATTCTCCCTTGATAAAAAATAAAAATTTCAGCGACTATGGGCACAATCCAGAGTAACTACAGGAGCACGTAAGAGACATTACATTGCACCACCTAGTGAAAACCTATGGGAAATTCATATTGCAATCCAGAGTAACTTGTTCTTACTCTGGAGCAAGGACTCCCCATAGTTACTCTGGATTTCTCCCTCTGGCTGCAATTCTAAAGACACTTTCCTGGGAATAAAACTCATTGACAATGCGGCTTACTTTTGAGTAGACATGGTTGGGATTGTGCTCTTTAAATAGCGTTATTAGGGGGTTCAAAGGGTGATGGGAGGGATGACGCAACTTCTGGCCAAAGTTTTTAAAATCTTGGTATTTTTGAACAACACCATCATGTTTATATAGCAATTGGTGTGTAATTTTAAGCAGAATGCCATGAAACAAACCACACTGGATTGTCTCTATCAAAAGTTAAAGGGGGAAAAAACCAATGGAGATGATGGTCCATCACTAAGCCGAGAGTGTTGCCCACCATTATGAGGTCCATCCTAGGGGTGACATGCTGGCCTTCACCGGGTGATGCAAACCCTAGTGATGCCACAGCATCTATTATTTATTTACAAAATTCATATCCATATACTCAAATAAATACTGTAGATAGATAGATAGATAGATAGATAGATAGATAATAGGTGGAAGGAAGGAAGGAAGGAAGGAAGGAAGGAAGGAAGGATGGATGGATAAATGGAGTATATCCATATACTCACATAAATACTCACATAAATCTATCTATCTATCTATCTATCTATCTATCTATCTATCTATCTATCTATCTATCTATCTATCTATCTATCTATCTATCTATCTATCTATCTATCTACACTTTTCAACTAAAAAGTTTGCATAGCAATTTAGAAAGAAAATGAAAAAAATAGCTAATGGATCCTGCACACTTCCTGCACACTTTGCACACTTTTTTCTTGCACACTGCTTTGAAACCAGAGCATCTGAGATAACAGCAGAGCTACTTCCATCAAGTTCTCCACTCGTGCTCAATGGCACGTCCACCCATACCCAGTTATTTTTATTTGCTGGCCAAGCAAGCCTTGACAGTGTGTGATGAAACAGGAGGGACCATTCCCCCCCCCCCCCAGGACTTGCAGGCAAGTACCAAAAGTCATTAATAGATTAATCACAGCAATTAATCGATCAAGGTATTGATTGCAGTTCAATGAGGACATGCTAATGAGTTTGTGCAGAAAGAGATTATGGATTAGCAGTAAACAAAGTTTGACCCTTGTGATAAAAGGAGATCTGGGGTGCAAGCAGGACCGTCTTGCCAAATGTGGGGGATCCTAAACACATGGTGAGCATTGTAAACATGATAAAAGGATTATGGTTAATACATACACATTATTATTATTTTTGTCATTTGTTGTATTTGTATCCCATCTTTCTCCCCTTAAGAGGACCTGCTGCATCTGAACACTGGCAATCCAGGATCCTGTGATGCCCAGGGCCATAACCGTAGGGAAATATCGCCCCAAATAATGCTACCCCCACCATCTGGGGGATTTAGAAGGGCCAAGGATGCTGCTTGTGGGGGGAGGGAGAGTGGGGATTAAAGACCTTTCATAGGCCCCCAAAGTTGGCAGCAGTGAGTGGGTAAGGAAGGTGATGCTTGGTGGTTCTTGGAGGTGCACGCTGCCAATACCCAATACCTGCAGCAATACTGGTACTTGCAACACTGCTACCTTCTCCCCCCTACTCTGTGTGAACACTTTTAGAAGGTGTCTTACAAGATAAAACACGTGCATTGATATACCAAGAACAGATCCCCAGAAATCAGAACTCATCCCTAGTCAATAAGGATGCTCGGAGCGCATAAGTTTGATATGTCATTGGAATTCATACCGGCAAAAACTAGCAGACTTTTTTCCCCCTCTTGTATCAAGCTTCAGCTATGCAATTCAACGTCCCCAAATATCTAATAAAATCTTAAATGGTTTCTTATCCTTTTCTTTTCAGGACAGCACCGTCATCATCAATATGCATTTGGTACTCGGGCGCCTGATATATCGGAATGTCAATAACTCCGGGGCCTCTGAAAATACATCAAGTGCTTTCATATTGTACTCAGCCTCATAAAATCACACTTGAGCTGATAAACAACAGTGATAAAAACAGAGAAAGGAAGGTGTGCTGAATCCAGATTTTCTCGTAATTGGCAAACGATGAATTGAAACGAAATCTGTTTGAATTTTCAGAACCCAGAGCTGGAAATGGGGAAGGAGGGAAGTGAGGCTACCTGCGTCCCCTATAACAAGGGGTTAGATGAACGATGGGAGCCCCAGACTGTTCATGGATGTGTCACCCCTTTTTGGAAACACACTCAAGCTGCAATCCTAAGCCCCAGTTAGGACAACTTAAGTCTTGGCACAAATCCACACTGGCCTGGTGCCCACTGGTGCCCGGTGCCTGGCTTCCCAGAAGGGATGCCCAGTGCTCATTAGGGTTGCCTGGTGGTGCCCGAGGCTGCCTAGTGGTGGGGATGCACAGTGCCCAGTAGTGCCTAATGTCTGGTGCACCATGCCTGGCAGGAATGCCCGGTGCCTGGTGCTGCCCAGTGATGCCTAATGTCCTGTGCCCAGTAGGGATGCTTGGTGATGCCCTGTGCCTGCTGCCTGGGGGTGGGTGGTGCTCAGTGGTGCCCACTTCACAGTGCCCACTGCCTGCTGGTGCCTGATGGGAATGTTCAGTGGTGCTCAGTTGGGACACCCACTTGCTGCTGGTGCCCATCTCTGCTCATCATTACCATGTACCTTCCAGTGCCCACCTTTTCAGTGCCCTCCTTGTGCCTGCTGCCCAGTGCCAGTTTGCAATGCCCAACAGGTCCCACAGATATTCTTGAAATTTTACTCTCATGATGTTGGGTAATTCCTCTAGTAATTAATAAATTATATGTAATAGTTTTTTTAATAGAGGAATAGTAATTCCTCTAATAATTAATAAATTATATGTAACAATAAGTAACATCATGTTTAAATTAACCATATGAAAACAATATACATTAGTGTTTATAGGTTTTATTTTGCATTTTTATAGGGTGTCCTACAACATAGGCCTTGTCCTCTTTTCCGGTTATGTCATATGGTCACCCTGAGTCTACCCAAATGGTCCAGTGTTCCCCAAGTCTGTAGTGAGCATCATTTTAGCCAAGATCACATCCCACCAATGTAAACGGGACAGAGAGAGAGAGAGAGAGAGAGAGAGAGAGAGAGAGAGAGAGAGAGAGAGAGAGATCTTGACACATCTATTTTTAATTCCTGTTAGCAAAGGGTAGAATTTTCCTCCCATCGATTTGACCTTGCTGATCAATAACTACAGTGTGGGAGATGGATGACCATGCGTATCACTGTTCGCTCCCCCCCCCAGACCTTTGATTCCTGCACATCACAAGGGTGGGGGGAGAGAATAGTAAATACTGATTATACTTTTGAGACCCGCAATTTCATGCTCAAGTCAGACCTGAAACTTCCCCCACTCAGTTTGTGCTGCTATGGAAAGGACAGCTCATTTTCTATCTTGTCCGTCGGCCAAGAATGGGCCGCGTACCATTCGTGACACCTGCCAAGTATGACATCATTAAGTAGGCAGTGACATCATGGATAAGGTCCAGAAAGAAGCACTTTGTTCTCATCTAGAATCTTATTAAGTTGCATCCTCAAAGTGAGGAAGATAATAGAGTTTCAGGTCTTTGCACTGAACCTGGAAGATCCAGGTTGGAATCCATCCTCAGCCATAAACCTTTCTGGGTGACCTTGAGCCAGTCACTCACTCTCAGCCTTACTCACAGGGTTGTTGTGAGGACAGCAGTTGGGGAGAAACTAAAGCTTTATAACCTATTGGCTGAAAACTGTAATCCATCCATCCATACGGACTGAGGGTGGGTGGCACAGGTGGACACTTACCGGTTCGGGCTGGATCGCCCGAACCAGATGTTGAAATTTCCCCCCGCTACCGATCCGGTAGCAGGGGGGAAGCCAGGAAACTGGCCGTACCGGTTCCCGGCAGGCCCACCACTGCACTGCGCATGCGCCAACTTTCGTTGGCGCACGCACAGTGCGTCCTGAAGCTAGCGCGCTTCAGGATGCTCTGCGTGTGTGCCAACCTTGGCGCAAGCGCAGATTATCCTGATGCAGGCACACTTCAGGACGCTCTGTGCGTGTGCCAACCATGTCAGGCCCTCCCCGGTCCCCACCCACTCCCCGGTCCCCACCCAGCCGACCCTGACCCTCCCCATCCCTGACCCCGGCCCCGCCCCCTGACCCCCGGCCTTGCCCCACCCACATCTGGCGAACCGGATGTTGGGCCAGGCCAGGCCCACCCCTGGTGGACGGACGGATGGACGGACGGACGGACGGACGGACAGACAGACAGACAGACAGACAGACAGACAGACAGATAGATAGATAGATAGATAGATAGATAGATAGATAGATAGATAGATAGATAGATAGATAGATAGATAGATAGATACTGTAGACTCAGCAAATGGATACTGTAGATCCATAAAAGTAAGCATGTGGATGGATGGATGGATGGATGGATGGATGGATGGATGGATGGATGGATGGATGGATAGAAGCTTCTTCTCCCCATCCCCTTCCCCAAATTTCTCCATAACAGCAAACACAAGAAGAATCCATTCCGCACAGCTGTTTCTATTCCCTATATTGGGAATCAGTTTCATCACAACACTCAACTTGCAAAACCCGCCAAATCAAACCTCTTTCTTTGGGGAAATAATACATCAATTTACTTCTCTTTGTTGCCCATATCTCATCTCACTCCATCATCAAAAAAAAAAAAAAATCCAACATCTTGAATCTGTAGTTAGCAATTATCCCCTACGGCTCCCGCTCTTTTCTCCCCTATATATAGCCAAAGTTTTGATTTTCCTTCTTAAAAAGAAAAACTAGGTTTTTTACGGGGAGAAAGATTAAAATTGCAATCTTGCATTGAATGTTCTGACTGAGAAAGGCAGGGGGTGGAATTCTGAACTGCTGCCACTCAAAATGCGGGGAGGGGGTTGACTAGATGACCTCTGAGATTGCACCCAACTAGGGTTGCCATATGACCCAAAAAACAGGGAGCTTTTAAAACTGTTTTTATAACTGTGATTTGCAGTGGCTGTTTGTGTTGAGTTAAATCCATGTGTTAAAAAATGCATATATAAGAAGGTTACACCTTGTAATCCTATACACACTTTCCTGAGAGAACATCCTGTAGAACACAATGGGACTTCTGAGTAGACATGCTTAGGATTGCACCCTATATTGCTTAAATTATATAACTGATTACATGTATTGATGTATTAATTATCAGAAGGCTGCATGCTGCCTGCTCACAAGGAAAAGGAAGACAATGAAGATTTTTTTCTCCAGGACACAAGGCTAAAAAAGAGGACACATCCTGGAAAAAGAGGACTTGGGGCTGGTGGTTTGGAGGCACAGCTAGCCAAAGTCTCTAGTTTTGCCGCCTTTATTTTTGGTGCAAGCCTAAGCATGTCTACTCAGAAGTAAGCCCCATTGTGTTCAGTGGGTGTTACTCCCAGGAAAGTGTCTCTAGGAGTGCAGCCTTTATCTTTCAACAGCCAGTTCTGCACCATCTTTGTCCGGCTGTGTTTATGGGGAAAAGGATGGACAGCTGCACATTAGAATGCGTTGTTTTGAGCAGTGATCGTTGAGCACCACCATGAGGTCATGCGCAAGATGTTCATCCTTTTCCACATGCTGTGCCTTGGTGAGGTTTAAGTAGTTCAGGTTGTCCTAGCTGAAGGTCACGGTGAAAGGTTGCAATCCTAAAGCTACTTTCCTAGGAGTGAGACCCACTGAACACAATGGGGCTGACTTTTGAGTAGACATGGTTAGGATTGAGCTCAAAGTCTCCCAAAGGCTTTGGGTTTGGACCCCACAACTCTTTGCAATTTGCATGGAAACTTAAGGTGTGATGCTGTGCGTTACATCCTACAGATCCTACATACAGGGACCCATTAGCCATTAATTTTTCATTTTCTTTGGAAACTGCTTTGGGAATTTCTTAGTTGAAAAGCGGTATATAAATACTGTAGATAGATAGATAGATAGATAGATAGATAGATAGATAGATAGATAGATAGATAGATAGATAGATAGATAGATAGTAGTTACATATTTATCTATCTACTGTAGAGAGAGATAGTAGTTACAGAGAGAGAGAGTAGTTACATATCTATCTATATATACTGTAGATATCTATCTATCTATATATATATACTGTAGATATCTATCTATCTATCTATCTATCTATCTATATATATACTGTAGATATCTATCTATCTATCTATCTATCTACCTATCTATATCTATATCTATATCTATATCTATATCTATATCTATATCTATATATATATATATATATATATATATATATATATATATATATATATATATATATATATATATATTCCCCGTAGGTAGAGAGAGAGAGAGAGAGAGATTGTTGAGAGAGAGAGAGAGAGAGAGAGAGTCATTACATATCTATCCATCTACCTATACTGTAGTGTAGATAGAAAGATAGTAGATCGATACAGAGAGAGTAATTACATATCTATCTATTTATCTATATACATAGAGAGCGAGAGATAAAAGAGATAGATAAATATGATTAAAGGTGTGATCCTAGAACAGTGTTTCTCAAAGTGGGGGTCAGGACCCCTTTGGGGATCGCCTAAAGTCATAGAATCCTAGAGTTGGAAGGGACCTAGTAGGTCATTTAGTCCAACCCCTGCCTGCAGCAGGAAATCCTCCTAGAGCAGTGTTTCTCAAAGTTGGGGTTGGGACCCCTTTGGGGGGGTCGCCCAGAGGTTTCCTGAGGGTTGCCTAAAGACCCCTGGTGCAGGGGCCATGTCAGGCTTGTCAGACCTCTGGCTGTAGCTGCATGCACACTGGGGCTGACTGACAGCCTCAGGGCCCAATCCTATGCATGCCTACTTTGAAATAAATCCCACTATAGTCAGGGGGGCCTTTACTTCCATGTAAATGTGAATAGGATTGCAGCCTCAGGGCCCAATCCTATGCATGCCTACTCTGAAATAAATCCCATTGTATTCAGTGTGTGCATAGAACACACATTTCATTTGTAACAATGAAAATACATCCTGCATATCGGATATTAACATTACGATTCATAACAGTAGCAAAATTACAGTTATAAAGTAGCAACAAAAATAATTTTATGGTTGGGGGTCCCCACAACATGAGGATCTTATAAAGGGGTCATGGCGTTAGGAAGATTGAGAACCACTGTCCTAGAAGAACCTTTTCCAATACAATTCCCATGTGCTGGACCAGGAGTGTTGCAAGGTGCTGTAAAGTGCCATTCATAGGGGAGATGTGTTGGCGCATGGATGTGCACTGGCCTCCCTATGCCAAAGTAGGAACCAAGAAAGGGATAAGTTGTGCTGCCAGATCTTAGCTGAGGCATGGGTCTAGGGGGGAGGGAGGACAGGGATAGGGTTGCCGTATGTCCCAGAAAACAGGGACAATCCCAATTTTTGGGAATTGTGTTCACATACTGGCAAATGGGACAGAGGATCCTGTCCCGATTTTGTGGAAGAAAATTATGGCAACCCTAGACAGGGAGTGTATGGGAGAGAGGCTTGGAGAGGCAACCCTAGATGGAGTATCTGGGGGCACGAACAGGGTGTGCAAGGCTATGTGCAGGCAGGTGCCTTCAGCTTCTCCTCCATTTTTTATCCATATTTTTTATACATTTGGACCCTTCTTATAAGCAGAAAGAATCCAAAACATGGTATAAATCCATGTTTTTTGATGTCAACTGATTTAGGGCCGAGGCCCTAACATGATGAAACACTTTGCTCATCGGTGTTTTATCACCCGCACGGTGTCAGTTTAATTTCCTCTCTCGGAAAGAGATCAATGGGAAGAGGAAACTGCCGAGAATGTCGCGCCGTTCCTCTTGTGCATCGCGGTTCCTGTAACCTCTTGGTTTCCAAAGTCATTAATAAGACCGGACATTAGATTTAAATATGGCATGTGCAAAGGAAGCTTCCTTTCCTATGGTGCATCCTGAATGATAATACTCTTGCAGGACCCGATCTTGGTCCGATTCCTCTTTCTCAGAATGACTGACCAGATTTTCATATATGGGAAGCCCATATACGCAATAGGCTCCAACCAGGGGTGTCAAACCCATTGCATTTGTGATGTCATCTGAGGGCTGAAAGTGATGTCATTAAGCAGGTGGTGACTGAAAATAAGCACTTTTTCACACTTAGGAACTCATTAGGTGCCCATGTCCTGCAGCAAGGAGTTCCCCAGATTAATTATTTGCTAGATATATAAATAAAGTGTTCCATGTGCATGCAAGCCACATGTCTGACAATGATGGATCTATGGTTCTTGAAAGAGGGATGAACACCAAACCCTATAATCGGTCACTATATATACCTAGTGTATATACTATACACTGTATACAAACCCTGTATACTAGCACTATAACCTGTAGGGGACATCTTTACCTTTAGGTAAATAAATATTTAATTTGTTCTACCTCTTCTAACCCCCAATTTTAGTGAACTGCTTTTGGTGTTGTGAAATAGATATAAGAACATCTCCTTATGCACTCTACCCACCCCTTGCATGACTGTCTTCCATTAGGTCATGGCAGAGAAGGGGTTAACACCTCCCATAACTGTTTCTCTATATTTTACCAGAATTTTTGCCCCCACCACAGACAATACCAGTTTTATAGAGGTGAGTCACCTCCATTCACTGAGTTTTATTAATAAGTTTATTAATATTTTATTTTATTAATAAGTTTATAAATAATCCCCCCCAAAATTGCAAGAAGCCCCCCCCATTATTAATATTGCAAGAAACAGGATCTTTCCAATAAGGTGCAGTTCACCTTACTGAACACAAGATGGCACTGTGCACAATCATTAGAATGCATGTAAAAGGATAGCAAATGCTGGAACTTATCCTGCCCTGTACAGGGACTAGCAAATGGGGCTAGCAAATGGGACTACCTTTACTAGGATAACCATATGTCCTCTTTTTCCAGGAAATGTCCTCTTTTTTAATCTTGTGAGCAGGCAGCATGTAATTAATTCCATATAATTAATTGCAATTAAAAATACATATAATTAATGTATTAATAAAGAAATTATATCTAATTAATTAATTACATATTAATTAATTTATTTAAGATTTATTTTCTTATCCTCCATGGGTGGTGTGTGTGTGTGATCCTCAATCTCGGGTTCTCTACCAGAGGCCTGGGAGTTTGAGGGTTCTGCGCAGTATCTTACTTCTTCCTAGCATTGTGCTTTTCTTGATATATATTTAGGGCAAAATCCAGAGTTACTCCGGTGTAAGAACAATGTATTGTGGATTGCAATATGAATTTCCCATAGGTTTTCACTAGGTGGTGCAGTAACTATGGGTGCATGTAAAGTCTCTTACATGCTCCCGTAGTTATTCTGGATTTGTGGGTTACTGACATGTTGGCCTTGCTAACTGGGTGGTGCAAACCATACTGACACCACTGGGCATGTCATCTGTTGGTAAAGAAATCTCCTAAATATTTAATTTGTGGGATAACTCAGGCATAGATTGCCAGCATTTACAGAAATATTATACATTCATGGAAGCTTAAATAGGAGAGAGAAGGCAGGGGTAGCGCTCATATGTCCCAATCCCAATGTAGGTCTGTTCAGAAATAAGGCTGCAACCCTAAAGACACTTTCCTGGGAGTAAGATCCACTGAACACAATGGGGCTTCCTTTTGAGTATACAGAGTTAGGATTGTGTTCTTATTTATTTCAATGGGAAGTTATTTATTTCTCTGGGAAGTGGGTCTAGGATTTCAGCAGGTGATGGTTGTTTGAAAGCAACCTAATGATTTTCATTCCTCTTTAGGATTAAACACCAGTTCTACCAGTTTACCACAGAAGAAGCAGTGGTGAGGATTGGATTGCACCAACTTCTCCCACCGCATACCTTGGAGCATTTTTGCAACTATTCAAAGAAGAAAGAAAAGCATGAATGTGCAAAGATATAAATGTCAATGAAACATTTAATCTGCCTGCAGGATGGGTGGAGTAGAAAAATTGATAGCTGATTATTAATCCTGATTTAGGAAGTGGATGAATACGCCGCTGTGATTTCTGTTTATAGACCTTGAGCCAATCACTCAGCCTCACCTACCTCGCAGGGTTGTTGTGAGGACAACAGAAGGGGAGCAAGGAAAGCTTTGTAAGCCACTTTGGGCATTTGAAAGGTGGGATATAAATCCCTTAAATAAACAAACAGGAATAATTTTGATTTTAAGACAGCAAAATCTGTCTTACTTTTGCCCAGAATCACCATATGTCCTCTTTTTCCAGGACATTTTAGCCTTGAGTGCTGACAAAAAAACATCTTCATTATCCTCCTTTTCCGTATGAGCAGCTTTCTTGGAATTCATAAGGGGCAAGAGGCTATTGCTAGCATCACAACCTATGGGGAAAATCCAGAGTAAATACGGGGAGTCCTTGCTCTGGTGTAAGAACAACTTACTCTGGGTTGAAATGTGAATTTCCCATAGGTTTTCACTAGGTGGTGCAGTAACTACGGGTGCAGGTAATATCTCTTATGTGTTCCCGTTGTTACTCTGGATTTGAGGGTAAGTCACATCAGGATGACCAGATGCCCAAACTTCAAAAGGAGGACAAGGTCTTGGATCCTTCTCAGCCTGGCCTTACCGGCAGACAATGGCACATTTGCCTACTAATGAGTAAACCCAGTATATTGGACACTTTCATTTCCCATAGAGCTCAATGCATATTTTTTTATTTTTAGTTTTTTGGCCATAACTTTTGATAGGAAGGAGATATTTCAAAACCAATTTTTGCTTTGGATTCTGCTCATCAATATGAATCCAACGACATATGACTTGATGGGTATTGCACACCATTGCAAAGTTCCAAAATGAAGCAAAAATAAAGGACAATGAAGCCCTTTTGGAGGACACCTGGACAGGAGACTAAAAAAGAGGACAAATCAGAAATTTATGGTCATATGGTCACCCCACCTATGTCCTCTATGATGGGGGTTCTTCTTTGTTTTCCCCTAAAGGATCAAGTCCTGGGAGGTGAGCAGGTTTGGTGGTGGATCCATTTCTGGGTCACGACCCATCTTTTGAAGACCACACAACTTCAACGACCAAACAGAGCCATTCCACAACTGTGGTCCTGTTTTGCAGTGAGCGTGTATGATCTGGTTACTCCAGGTTTTCTCTCCTACTCCCTGGCTTAAGAACTTCTTTACTAAACCCTGGATCCGTGACTCACTCTCTGGAGCTGAGCTTTACTGACTCTCAGCGGGAGCTGTGTTTATCTCTAGAAGACGGACCCAGAACTCATGCAAACAACTCCAGTGGCAACAGTGCTGCTATTTTTGTCACACTGTTTGTGCGCCTTTGATACGTTTGACTTTTTCCGTGTGTGTCAGTTTATCCGACTTTCTCCCAAACACTCTCACTGCTAACCGAAGTCACTTAATTCCTCTCCTGTCTTGTAGTAGTGGATGAGTAGTTACTCTCCTGTCTCTTGACATAACAACCATTTTCTACACTATTGAAAACACTGAGCAAGGGCCAACTCTGGTGTGTGTGTTGTGTGTGTGTGTATATGTGTGTGTGTGTGTGTGTGTGTGTGTGTGTGTGTGTCTGTCTGTCTGTCTGTATGGGCAAAATCCAGAGTAACTATGGGAAGTCCTTGCTCCGGTATAAGAACAACATACTCTGGATTCCAATATGAATTTCCCATAGGTTTTCACTAGATGGTGCAGTAACTATGGGTGTACATAATGTCTCTTATGTGCTCCTGTAGTTACTCTGGATTTGGGGGTCTCTCTCTCTCTCTCTCTCTCTCTCTCTCTCTCTCTCTCTCTCTGTTTTTACTGTCCTGGTCTTATGTGTCCCACTATAACTTTGGTAACAAACCCCATGTTATGTTTTTTTATTCCAGCCCTAATCCTATTTTTGCATTTTTTAAAAAATCAAAAAGTACATCTAATATTTGTACTGGGATATAATATAGAACCATAAGATATAAAATACCCATATTTGCTAGAATCTAATGTGCCATCAAATCTAATGTGCACCCCAATTCTTGAAACAAAAATGTTTACTGGCGATTGTAATGCACAACAGCAAGTGCAAAATTTAATTTACATTTCCTGTCTTGGTTGGAAAAATAGTAATAGTACTTTATGTATTCCACTTGAAGGACCAAAGGCGGCTTACAATTTGTGAATACCTATGGGAAATTCATATTGCAATCCACAGTAAATTGTTCTTACATCGGAGCAAGAACTCCCCGTAGTTACTCCGGATTGCACCCTAAGTAAGTAAGTAAGTAAGTAAGTAAGTAAGTAAGTAAATAAATAAATAAATAAATAAATAAATCTTCCGTAGTGGTATCTTCTTCTTCTGTCCACATCGGGACAGTCTCACCAGCTGGAATATAGGATGCTTTCAGTTGCTTAAAATGCACTTTTTCGGTGCTGGGGGGATGTGTCTCCCTGAATGACTTGACTGCGGCCCGATAGGAAACTACGCAGAGTAAACTAATATACTCCTGCGGTCAAAGAGTCTCATGTCCCCGTGGCCTTGTTTTATGACTCGGGGAATGTGCAGAATGCTGGCATACAATGGGCCGGGCTCCAGAGGCCGACAGCATGAATGCCCGAGGCGTGTCCCTCTTCAAAGAACAATGGGCAAGATAGCGTTTGTGAAAGCGAGACCATGTGTTCCATGCGCACCCCCCTTTAACTTTGGAACGCAAAAGATGGTGGGTGGGAAAAGAAGAGGCAAAGAGAGGTCAGAGAAGGATGGATGTGGCGCAAGTGGTTAAGGCACTGTGCCTGTTAACCAGCAGGCCAGGGTTCGAGACCCGGGTCAGCCCCACAAGACAGGGTGAGCACCTGTCCTTAGCCTAGCTCTGCGACACCCGCTGGATCCAATCATATCGGCTCTGCCTTTCCATTGGACTAATTCAGTGGCGTGGAGAGGGGGGATTTGCTGCTTGGGTAACAGCCTATCCTCCATAACAATCTAACCCAGGCTTTCGTGCTTTGCATGCAGCATATGCAGCGCCGAGCACAATACCATAGTCTCTCAAGATTGATGGAGGCCTGCTGATATGATTTCTGTATATATCACGGGTATATATCTATATCTATCTATCTATCTATCTATCTATCTATCTATCTATCTATATCTATATATATATCTATATATATATATATATATATATATATATATATATATATATATATATATATATATAAAGAGTGTCCAAGTAATGGCTTTAATACAGGGTGACCAATGTCCTCTTTTTTAAGCCTCATGTGCTGGAAAAGAATGGGAAAGTGCTGGAAAAGTTATATCCACTTGAAAATGAAACTGTACCAAATAACCTATTTACTCAAATGTAGTGCTCACCTTTTCCAGCTGAATTTCATCTCCGATATCAAGGTGTGCATTAGATTCGATGGTGCATTAGATTTGATGGGACATTAGATTCAAGTAAATATTGTATTTGCAGGTTCCCCAGGCTTCTACAAACTATTCCCAGGGCCCCTGACAACCCAGGCGCATGTTAATTTAAAGCAGCAAAACTTCCTGGACCATATAGGGTGACCATATAGAAAGGAGGACAGAGTGTCTCTACCATTAAGAATTGCTTAGAAGAGGAAATTTAGGAAGGTTTAGCTCAATATACCCCCAAATCCAGAGTAACTACGGGAGCACATAAGAGACCTTACGTGCACCCGTAGTTACTGCACCACCTAGTGAAAACCTATGGGAAATTCATATTGCAATCCAGAGTAAGTTGTTCTTACACCAGACAAAGGACTCCCCATAATTACTCTGGATTTTGCCCATAGAAGGGTTTAAAAAGCAGCACCTGCCAAAATTCCCTCTTCAATGCAATGATTAAATGTACAGGCACTTTGTACTCCATTCTATAGGGTCACCCTATCCTGGACTGGCACTTTGCTAGAGCATCTGGTTGCTCATCCTACACCATGTTTTTCATGCCGAACCAGGACTTTTCTCATCCTCCCAAATGACCTTCCTAAGAGCTCGGACACCATGAACCCCTTCAAGTGAACCTGCACAATTATTTATGACTTTCTCTGTGGTCAGCCTCCTATTCTCAGCTGGACCCTTTATTTGGGGAGCCAAAAATCTCTTGTCCTTTTTGGCTGAGGGCCTCTTTGCATCTCCCTGGGAAGGTTTTGACAGCTGCCCCAAACTTCAAATTTAATGCCGTCGCATTGATACCCATGATCTTTGGCCTCCTCGTCCCCTCCATATTCCCTTCCCTGCTGCCCTTGCTTTGATCTGCTTTATTTTCTGTCTTAAAATGATCCCTTGCCAAGTCTTCAACAATGATTTCTTGGATCAAAACTTGCTTTCTGTTGACTGTGGTGGAAAAAAAAGAAAAAAAGGGAGTGAATGAAACCACTAAAAGGGAGAAGAAAAGGAAAAAAACTTATAACAATGACACATATCTGTAATGTCAGGAATAGATCAGGAATCTCTGTTTCCTCTCGTTGTTGGTTCCATCACAAAAAGAACTCAAAGCCTGAGTTTCTGCAAATGAGTGCGCTTGTGATAGCAGAAGTTCAACTCAGAAAAGAAAGGAAAAATATAAAAATAAGAGAGAGGAATTGTGATGAGCTAAAGAGGGGGAACAGCCAAGAACAGGTATCTATCTATCTATCTATCTATCTATCTATCTATCTATCTATCTATCTATCTATCTATCTGTCTGTCTGTCTGTCTGTCTGTCTGTCTGTCTGTCTGTCCGTCCGTCCTTCCTTCCTTCCTTCCTTCCTTCCTTCCTTCCTTCCTTCCTTCCTTCCTTCCTTCCACCCACCATATATCTATCTACGTATCTACCTATCTATCCACCCATCCATCCATCCAACTATCCATCCATCTTTCCTTCTACCCACCACTATGTGTCTTTCCTTCCTCCTTCCTTCCACCCACCCACCATCTACCTATCTACCTATCTAATCTATCTACCTATCCATCCATCCTTCCTTCCTTCCTTCCTTCCTTCCTTCCTTCCTTCCTTCCTTCTTTCCTTCTTTCTTTCTTTCTGTCTGTCTGTCTGTCTGTGTCTCGTCTCGTCTCATCTTGTCTCGTCTCATCAGGTTACCATGGGTATGGGAGGCCAGTGTGTTACCTCCACGGATGGACATCCTCCCACGCAGTGGATGGAGTAATACCCCCAGTGGTGTTAAAACCCCAGTAAAACCCCAGTGGTTTAATTATAACATTAAATAGAATAGAGATATTTAAATGTGGTGTCTTTTGTTGAATTTTGCGTGAAACAAAGGCTGCAATCCTATACATGCTTTCCTGAGAGTAAGTCCCATAGAACAGAATGGGACTTACTTCTCAGTAGACATTGCACCCATAAAATGATAACTATTCTTCAACAACAAAAGATATGATAACTATATATCAACAACTATATATATTTGTTGATATATACTGTATTTACTCGAATCGAACACTTTTCCAGTTGAATTCAGTCTCCAAAATCAGGGTGCGCATTACATTTGGTGATTAATTAGATTTGAGTAAATGCTGTATTTTTATTATAAGTATAGGGTGTGCATAAGATTTTATGGTGTATAAGATTTTATGGCGTATGTTGTTCAATTGTTGAACATTATTGTTTTAAAATACCAAGATTTTAAATATTTTGTCTAGTTAAATGTGTCATCCTCCTGGTCTGCATCACTCAGTATGGCCCGCACCCCCACACCCCCACGGTGATGCCACTGCCCTTGGAGGAATGGTAGTGTTAGAAGAGAAACACAGCATTTTCCATAGAGGGTTATGACAAGACAACTGTTATCTCGGTGCAAAAGTCTGTTGACTCCAAAGCTTGTTGATCGAGACTGTGCCTTGTCTCTGTTCGGTGACAGAGGATTTTTATTCCAAGTGGAAAGGGAAAGGGGGGGCCATTCCACACAGACACCCCCGGGGACTACATTCACTTGATACAAGCCAGAAGAAATTCAACTCCGAGATTAGGGTGAAATCAGATGCGCCTAATGGAGTGGCACAGAAGCATTTTGGGCCCTGGTAAAAAGGTTATCGAGCCGGTGAGAATAGCATGACCCAGAAGGGATCTCCTTACTGATTAGGTATCTCCAGGCTCTCTCTCCAGACAACGCTTTTGTGTCTTGCTGCTTTCAGGATCCGACTGTGTTTCACTGTCTGGATCACTTGGAAACTGGGTGTCTCTCTCGAAGGGGATTCAATGTTATCATAAGGAGAGGGGGAGATCTTAAGCTACACATAGGGCAAAGGAAGGGATATTTTCCCACCAGCCTTTCTCTCTCTCTCTCTCTCTCTCTCTCTCTCTCTCTCTCTCTCTCTCTCTCTCTCTCTCTCTGTAGTATTTTCAGGAAGATCTTACACTGCACATCAGTAGTTCCGAACTAAATCCTAAATCCTAAATCCACAATCCTAAATCCTTACTCAAAAGTAAGCCCCATTGTGTTCAGTAGGGATCTTACTCCCAGGTAAGTGTGTTTAAAATTGGAGCCCAACCAACTAAGGGCAAAATCCATAGCAGTTATGGGTCCACGTAGTCATGTCATCCTCTAGTGTTATCTTATGGAAAGTCATCTTAACTGCTCCGGAACAAGGGGCTTAATTTCACTTTAGGATATAGGCCTAAGAGCACAATCCTATCCATGTCTACTTAGAAGTAAAGCCATTGTGTTCAATGGGCCTTACTCCTAGGAAAGTGTGTTTCGGATAGCAGCCTAATTAACCCTACAGTCCAGAGTAACTACAGGAGCATGTAAGAGACATTTACGTCAACGTAGTTATGGCACCACCTAGTGAAAACCTATGGGAAATTCATATTGCAATCCAGAGTAAATTGTTCTTACGTCGGAGCAAGGACTCCATGTAGTTACTCTGGATTGTGCCGTAAGAGCACAATCCTAACCGTGTCGGCTTAAAAGTAAGCCCCACTGGGTTCAATGGGTCTTAGTCTCAGGTAAGTGTCTAGGATTGCAGACTAGCTAGATAGCTAGCTAACTACAATCCTAAAGACACTTTCGTAGGAGTAAGAGCCATTGAACACAATGGGACTTATTACAATCAGAGTAACTACGGGAAGATGTAAGAGGCACTTACTCTGGATTAATCTATGCATTTCCCATAGGTTTCCCATAGGTGGCACCGTAACTACGTTGGTGTAAAAGATCCCGTAGTTACTCTGGATTGTTGACTTTTTTGTAGACATTGTTAGGATTGTGCCCTGTATGTCTGTCTATCTGTCTGTCTGTCTATCTAACTAACTAAGGGCATAATCCAGAGTAACTACGGGGTGTCCTTGCTCCAGTGTAAGAACAATTTGCTCTGGATTGCAATATGAATTTCCCTTAGGTTTTAACTAGGTGGTGCAGTAACTACGGATGCACGTAATATCTCTTATGTGCTCCCATAGTTACTCTGGATTGTAGGGTATTCCTGCAATCCTAACCTCCAATTAGGCTAACACAAGTCCCAGCATGAGACCTGAGGGCATCACAAAAAGTGCCATATGAGGTTAGATCAGTGCACAGACATACACCAGCCTCCCCACAACATTACAAGAACAGGGATATGGGTAAGTTTTGCTGGCCTAAATTGGTTAGGATTGTGCCGTAACTAACCCTTGTACTTACAAATAACTAAGAAAGACTACAATCCTAACCTTGATTGCACCCTATGTGTATTTAGTTCAGGATAAATAGCAGGGGTGGGCAAACCCCACCTGGCACCCCTTCGGCATATAGACGATGCTCTCAGTTCTGGCCACATGTTGACATTGCAGTTTTATTTGATCACTTCTGTCCACATCCACATGGAAGGAGGGGATGTGATTTTATCAAATGAACAGGACCGGGATGTTAGTTATGGGGGCGAAAGGGGGGGGAGAGCCTCGGCATTGACATCCCAAATGCCTGGGGGATTAGATCACTAGACCATATTCCCTTCTGCTGGTAAATGCATGCGCTGGGCCAAAGGAAGAGGCAGTGACCCTGTCACCGCACATAAAAGAAGGGGTCACATTTCCAGAGGAGAGGGAAGTCTAATGTGCAAAATCCAATAAGAATGATCCGGGAAAATAGAGGTAGGGAGTTGAGAAAGAGAGAGAAAGAGAGAGAGAGACTTTGCAAACCAACCCAAAGATGTCCAAACATACAATTTTCCAATCCCGCATTATTATTTCCGTCCCCTATTATTGGGACGGTTGCTCCCAATAGGAACGCAGCAGGCATCAGTTCTTCAGGTAAGGTTAAAATGCAGACGAGGCAGGAATGATTTACTGGTTATCTTCTGGATCAGGCCAAATGCTGGGTCCAGCTTCCTAAAGTTTTCCCCCTACTCACTTCTAAGGGCGCAATCCAGAGTCACTACAGGGAGTCCTTGCTCCGACATAAGAACAATTTACTCTGGACTGCAATATGAATTTCCCATAGGTTTTCACTAGGTGGTGCCATAACTACGTCAACATAAATGTTTCTTACGTGCTCCTCTGGATTGTAGGAATACTCTCCTAACCCAATGGTTTTTCAATCTTTTTCAACTCATGCTCAAGGCGCAGCATTAATTTTTTAGACCATTGACAAGGCACATCATGCACATCATAATGGGGGGCTCAAATCTGCCAATTCCACTATTAATAACTGGTTTTCCCCCAAAACATCCGCAGCACACCTATAGACCATTCACAGCACAACAGTGCGCCGCGGCACACTGATTGATAATTGCTGTTCCAACCCGAGGAGGAGATACCATGCATTAATTGTGCATTAACCATGCAGATCAAGAGCAGTGGTGCCACTAGGGGTGTGTGGGTGACACACTCAGGGGGTGACAGCATTAGTGGCCAAAATAGGGGGTGGCCGCCACGTCATGACACTGGGCAATACATGGCCACTAAGGGCGCAATCCAGAGTAACTATGGGGAGTCCTTGCTCTGACATAAGAACAATTTACTCTGGACTGCAATATGAATTTCCCATAGGTTTTCACTGGGTGGTACCATAACTACGCTGATGTAAATGTCTCTTACGTGCGTCTATAATTACTCTGGATTGTAGGGTCTAGGGAACAGTCCCTTTGCTAGTCCATTTCTGGGATATTTCTCGCTCTGGTAAGGAAAGAGCGCAACAGTAGAGCCTCTCTTTGAAAGTCTGTCTTTCCGAGCTTAAAATACCATATTTATTCAGATCTGATGCGCCATTGAATCTAATGCATACCCCTATTTTGAAGAGCTTTATTTTTAAAAAATGTTTAGTGGCAATTGCGATGCATGTGCAAAATTTAATTTTACTGCGTACAGCAATGAATTATATGACAATAAAACTGAATTTGTTCAAATCCAACGATCTCCTTTTTCAGCGAAACTCAGTCTCCAAAAGCAGAGTGTGCATTAGATTAGATAGTTAATTAAATTTGTGTAAATGTGGTATTTTGATTATATGGATAGGGTGCGCATTAGATTTTATGGCACATTAGATTTGAGTATATACAATGGTATTCTGATTATATGTATAGGGTGCGCATTAGATTTTATGGCACGTTAGATTTGAGTAAATATGGGTAATATGATGACAGTGGATTTATGTTATGACTTTTCCCTAATTGCACTACCTTATTAAAACAATGGGTTTTTACATTTTTATTACAATATAGTAAATTGTTAAAACTAAATACTTACTACACTTATAATCAAAATGCCATATATACTCAATTCTAATGCGTCATCTAATCTAATGCACACCTGATTTTGGAGACTATATTTGGCTGAAAAGTTGTACTTTAGATCTGAGTAAATATGGTAAGTCCAGCTTTGGAAAAATCTACATTTCTGATTGGCGAATTGTGTTGCTATCCAGCAGGTGGGGAGGGAAAGACCCACAGATGTCTCATTTTACCTCCACAGACGTCAAGGCCCAGGTGATGGCCATTTGCTCGCCTTTCAACATCCACCACTCTCCCTTCCGACCCACGGTGTGCCAAGGTATGAGAATGAGGTCCAGTTGACAGGATGCACAGGTGGCCGAGTGCTGCCAGAGTCCCAATTGCTGCCGGCAAACTGCCATGGAGGGCTCGGTTTTCCTTATCTCGAAACATGTGCTCCCTAATTTGTTCGGATGGTGAAAGATAAGGTCTCCTCGCAAGGAGAATTTG
Source organism: Cryptoblepharus egeriae (assembly GCA_030015325.1). Classification (NCBI taxonomy): domain Eukaryota; kingdom Metazoa; phylum Chordata; class Lepidosauria; order Squamata; family Scincidae; genus Cryptoblepharus; species Cryptoblepharus egeriae. The sequence continues at coordinate 4,857,364 of JAREYC010000017.1, read as the reverse complement.
TCCTTCTTTCATTGAGCCCAACACGAGGAGATGATAGAAATGGGGATACGAATGCCAAAGGAGCATGTGTGCCTGCATTAAGTATGTCCTTGGAATTCAACCGACTCTTTCAGAGCTGGCCCATTCATAAGACTGACTGTGACATTTGCCTAAGACAACAGTTTATGGGGCACCACTGGGCACCATCTGGCAGGGGGCACCATTGGGTTCCAACATGCATTGCACAGACCAATGGGCAGCAGACACCAGTGAACAGCATACTCCACTGGGAACCAGTGGGCAGTGGGCATCACTACCAGGCCCCAGGCATCCCTATGGGCACCACCGCACCAGGCACAGGGCACCACCAAGCGCCACCTGATGCTAGGCATGGGGCACCAGATGCCCGACACTACTGGGCACCACGCATCCCTGCTAGACATAGGGCACCAGATGCCCGGCACTACTGGGCACCATGCATCCCTGCCAGGCACCCGGCACCACTGGATAGTAGTCACAGGGCATCACCAGGCACCACACATCCATACCAAGCCCCAGGTACCACCTGGCAACCCCAAGTGACAGCGGGGAGGAGACAGGACCTGGCACTACCAGGTGACAGAGGGAAGGGGACAGTAACCAGCACCACTAGGCATCCTTACTGGGAACCAGGTGCTAGGTATCACTGGACACTGGGGATCAGTGAGGAACACCAGGCACCAAATCAGATCTTGGTGGGTGCTCACTGAGCTCAAACGTGAGCTCAAACATGGTTCCCAAATCACGGCTAATTGGAGACCTACACCTTGCGTCCCAGCTGCTCCTGAAGACCTCTCCCTTCAACGACCCTCCATTCCAGCCCACCCCCCAATAGCTCTCTGAATATCAGATCAGAACCAGCGGAAAAATTCCGTGAGCTTCGGAAGCATTTATCATCTTGGCATCTGAGTAGCTCTTCCACCAGGTGCAAAAGGGAGCCTCCAAGGCCCCCTTTTGTAGTTGAGAGCTCGGAGCTGCCACCGACACAATTAACCGCACAGCCCCATTCATGACCGCACATGTTCAGGGATTAATTTGGTTGCGGCAAAGGCGGTAGCCCAGAGGGGTGAAAAACCCAGAGAGTACATCTGCAGGAGAGGGTGCCATTCGAGTCCCGTCTTGTCCTCGTCGTGGAAGAGCCACCAATAAAATAAAAATAAAAGGTTTTGTTTGTTTTTAAGTTGCTTACCCCGAATCCTTTGGGGAGAACGAAACCTGATCGGTGTTGTTGCTTGTTCCAAAAGGAGAGCTGGGGGGACAGGTGGAGACGGATTCAAGAGGAAGAATTGCAAATGTAAATCTTTTGATATTACTTCTCTAGATTGACGCTTGACAGCTTGGAAATTGCAAGCCCCTGAATTGGATCCAAGAGGAAAAAACAGAATTAATATGCCGAGGCTCACAGCATCGTGGATCAGGTTTCCTGTTCTTGCTAAGGGTCAAACCAGACTTTATTTCTCATTTCCTTATATCTTTTAACCCTACCTGTTCAGTTATCAAATGCAAGAAGTTTCAGCCACGTGTAGGTTATACTGCTGATATTTCCAATGACCAGGTATTGGCCAAATCAATATTCAATAACCTGAACCAGTGTTTCTGAACCGGTGGTTCATCTCCCCATGCACATCATGTCCCCCATGTGCATCATTCCCCCATGCACATCATTCCCCCATACACATCATCTCCCCAAGCACATCATGTCCCCCATGTGCATCATTCCCCCATGCACATCATTCCCCCCTACACATCATCTCCCCATGCACATCATGTCCCCCATGCACATCATTCCCCATGCGCATCATCTCCCCATGCATGTCATGTGCTCCATGAGCATCATGTCCCCCATGTGCATCATGTCCCTCATGCACATCATCTCCCCATGCTCATCAACCCCTCCCACCACACACAACCACCAAAGTTGACACCCTCTTTCAATATCCTTCCTGAGATGATCAGCTCAATCAGCCTCATGGACAGACCAGCCTTGGTTGGAAGCCCCAAGACGGTTCTTACCTATTCACTTCCACACCAATTTTCTTCAATGAAAGCATTATTTTTATTCATTCATTTTTTGCTTCGTTCATTCCTTTGTTCATTCATTCCTTCCACAATTTTATCCCACCCTTCCTTCAAGGAGCTCACAGTGATGTGTGGTATGTATACCCTCCATTTGGCTCACAACAGTCTTGTAAGGCAAGTGAGGCTAAAAGGGAGTGATTGACTGAAGGTCACCCAGGATGTTCTATGGCTGAGGAAGAATTTGAACCACTTAGGTTACATTTTGAACCTTTCGGCTACATTTGGGGGGGGGGGGGGCACCGTGTATAAAAGGTATATTATATTATACATGAGGTATGTATTCTCTCTCTCTCTCTCTCTCTCTCTCTCTCTCTCTCTCTCTCTCTCTCTCTCTCTCTATATATATATATATATATAAGAGAAAAGTCACTGTCTGATTCACTGACTGACTGACTCATCAACGCCCAGCCAAAACCGGAGGGCCTAGAAGTGTGAAATTTGGGGTGAGCGTTCCTTCTGTGATGGGGGGAGTCACTAAGAACCGGTTGTTGGAAATTCCAACTGGAAAGGGGTCAAATGGGGCGCAATGCATTTTCCTCCCTATACTTTGCATTGAAGAATCGGTGACTGAGGGATGCTCTGCCCCAACCCCCAGATGCACATGGGGGTCAATGCACATAGGGTGTTGTTGAGCATGGAACGTTGATGCGCATGGGGGGATGATGCGCATAGGGTGGATGTTGCACATGGGGTGGATGTCATATGGGGAATTGTACTTTACTCCTGCAACGCAGGTATGCTTTCGCTAGTTATATTATATATAAGAGGTGTGTGTATGTATGTACACACACACACACACACACACACACACACACACACACACACACCCCTCTTGTACTTTAAAAGGAGTCTTTAAAAGGATCATAGATTTACCGAAGAACATGGCTACATACACAATATTTCAACTTTTTCTTCTCTCTCTTGCCTTTTAAGTCTGGAGTAAAAGCGATCCGGGGGTGTAAGGTGTCGGAGGGGGTAGCTGATCAAATCCCCCTCTTCCCAGGTCAGATTAAAAGAATCACTGACCATGAAAGATGTTGGATTCCTGGTTTGAAAAAGGGAAACTTCCCCACATCTGGTGCCATAGGTTCCTGCTGTGTGCATGTAGTTGGGGGTGCAAAACAAGTTGACGGGTTGTTTTCTCACACCTACTGATTCATCCCCCCCCCCCCATGCTCCCCAGCCAAAAGTCAATGCTGGGAAGAAAGGTTTCAGAAGGTGCCATTTTGCATTTTATAGCTCTTGTCTGTTGGGTCGCCTCTGAAAACAAACAGATTTATAGGTTTAGATTTATAGGTTGAGTCCTTGATGGATGAGATTCAGAGGATGACAAAGACTTTTAAGCATCAATGGGCAATTGAAACTAGTAAGGCATCCCAAAGAGGCCCCCTCATTGATCTCGAAGGCTAAAGTATAATTATGTGATGGACAATCGTTGGCCGGTCAGGGAACCTATGTGACCCACCAAGATCCATAAGAAGATAGGAAGAGCCTTGCTGGATCAGGCCAAAGGATCAGGCCCACTAGTCCAGCAGTGGCCCATCAGAGGCAGGTGGCACACAGGACCACCAGAGACCTCCATTCTGGTGACACTTCCTTGATCCTGGCATTCTGAGATGAACCACGTGTAGGAGGTTGCATCTACCTGTATGTATGTCCATTCATTCATTCATTCATTCATTCATTCAGTGTCCATCTTTTCCATGCCAATGAAAACACCCAATGCAGCTTACAAAGCTTTTATTTATCCTTTTGACCTCACAACAACCCTGCATGGTAGGTATGGCTGATAAGAGTGAATGGTCCAAGGTCACACATGAAGCTTCGAGGGGGGAATTTAAACATGGATCTTCCAGGTCTCAGTCCAACTCCTGGATCACTACACCATCCTGGCTCTCGATTTTTTGATGAAACTGGAGAAACGTACCCATATTGTGAGAGTAAATGTACCCATGTTGTGAGCACCATCTCCCCATTTGCATCAACCCCCATGTGCACCATACCCCCATGCACACCATCTCCCCATGCACATTATCCCCTCATGTGCACCGTCCCCCATGAACATCATCCCCCCACGTGCGCCATCTCCCCATGCACATCAACCACTATGGGCCACATCGCCCCCATGCACCACATTCCCCATGCTCATCAACCACCATGTGCCTCACACCTCATGCACCACACCCCCACGTACATCATGCTTCTGTTTCAGATTTAATGCTTTGGGGGGCTTTCAGAGGGCGAAGCTCTCCAGGTCAAGCTGTTCCTACTTGAAAGGGGACATTAAGAGGCCTCTTATCTGCATGTAGGATTGGAGCTGCTCCTCTCGGAACGAGATAACATCTGTAAGCGAAAGCTGGTTAAAAGAATAATTATCAAAAGGCTGGCACTATGAAAGGAAGTGTAATTTCTGCTGTCATTGATAGTCGGTAATAAATTCATCTGTGGTCGGAAATAAACGACAAAGCGCTTCTGTAATGTAAATGAGGTTTTCTTGAAGGTTTGGGGGCTTTGAATTGGGTATTTCCCCTGCGAGAGTTTGCCCATATTCCCTTTTTCTTCTTAAACTCAACACTTCACGTCACCAAACCTAAATATTGAACACAATCCCAACCGTGTCTACTCAAAAGTAAGTCCCATTGTTTTCTTACAGGAAAGTGTCTTTAGGATTGCAGCCATCATTGGGGTAAAACACTTAACAGCTCCAGCTGGGTAAGAGGAAAGGCAATTAAGGGGATACCCATTAGCAATTAATTAGCTATTAATTTTTTTCCATTTTCTTTGTAAACCGCTTTGTGAACTTTTTAGTTGAAAAGTGGTATATAAATACTGTAGGTGATAGATAGATAGATAGATAGATAGATAGATAGATAGATAGATAGATAGATAGATAGATATTAAATTAGCTGTTAATGTTTTCATTTTCTTGTAAACTGCTTTGTGAGCTTTCCAGTTAAAAAGTGCTATATAAATACTGTGGATAGATAATCAAAATGCTATATTTACTCAAATATAATTAACAGCTAACCTAATTTGCTCCCGATTAAAAAAAAGCAGCCCTCTGTTAGTCTTGAAAGACTATGGTATTGTGCTCGGCGCTGCATACACTGCATGCAAAGCACAGAAGCCTGGGTTAGATTGTTATGGAGGATAGGCTGTTACCTATCCCAATAGTACTCCCGATACTGATAATAAAAATACTATATTTACTCAAATTTAATTAACAGCTAATTTAATGCGCACCCTGTACTTATAACCAAAGTGCCATAGTTACTCAAAATTAATTAACCTTCAAATCTAATGCACTCCCTGATTTTGGAGACTGAATTCAGCTGGAAAGGGTGAGCGTTAGATTCGAGTAAATACAGTATAAGAGTGATTTTAGCTTTTATTTTTCCTAAACTTTTTTCTTGCATTTTGTCCTCTTTTTGTGTTTATAACATATACCCCCAAATCCAGAGTAATTATGGGAGCATGTAAGAAACTTTACGTGTACCTATAGTTACTGCACCACCTAGTGAAATCCTATGGGAAATTCATATTGGAATCCAGAGTAAGTTCTTCTTACGCCAGAGCAAAGACTCCCCATAGTTACTCTGGATTTTGCCCTATCACCCTGGACTGATCCGAAGATGTGTCTGGAATTCTTTGCCTCCACGAACCGTCTCTCAAATATCCTCCGTTCCAGTCGCTCGCTGTCTACGTATTTAAGGCAAAATATGTCGACGATGCACAATTTTTTTAAGTAAAAAGGCAGTTTTTTATTCATTTTTAAGCCATTAAAAAGGACACACTTATTCAGAGGAGACCCCCAGATCAAAGACACAGACCACTCCTTTTCCAGAGGAAGGCATAGGAAGTAATGACAGCAGCTCCTGTTCCAAGTTAAGTTAGGCCAAGCTTTGATCTCAGCAGGGGAACCTGCGTTAAGCACATTGACTTAAAACCTATGGGGTCGTCCTGATGTGCTGACTTGCATGGAGGGGGAAGGAACACTATAATATGAGTAATGTACACAGTAAAATATCCCCCGCTAACTAGATGATGACAAGTCCCATTCTATGGAGGTGGTTCTGCTTTCGAAAAACCAACCTCTGGTGTTTCTTTTTGTGACTGCAATGCCTTTGGGGTCAAAAGATGCAACTTTTCCTATGGCACAGCGACTGTACGTCATAACCCAGACACCCCCCCCCCAAAATGTGGGACCTGACAAAATCAAAGCTAAAAATAATCATATATATTTTGCTTTCAAGTGGTTAATTTAAAATTATTACCCCTATAATCCAGAGTAACTACAGAAGCACGTAAGAGCCATTTATGTCGACGAAGTTGCGGCATCACCTGGTGGAAACCTATGGGAAATTCATATTGCAATTCAGAGTAAATTGTTCTTGCATTGGAGCAAGGACACCCCATAGTTATTCTGGATTGTGCCCTAAATCTAATTTATTACATATATTTTATGAATTTTTAATGATTTAACTCGGGCTCCATGCTGCCTGCTCACAAGGAAAAGAAGGACAATGAAGATATTTTTTCCAGGACACAAGGATTAAAAAAGAGTACATGTCCTGGAAAAAGAGGACATATGAACCCCTGAACCCATCTATACAATACATTTTGATTTTATTTTTATTTATTTTACTTTTATTTTTATTTTACTTTTTTATTTTAATTCCTTTTAATTCTTGACTTTGACCTTACCTTTAAATCTGGGCTCATTAACCCTTCAAATAAATGAAGAAATTAAAGCGATGGTTGCCATATGTCCCCCAAAACAGGAGCAAATCCTGATTTTGGGGGGGGGCGAGGGGTTGTGTTCATATACTGATTTTGGGGGGTTGTGTTCACATACATACCAAAGGTCCTGTCCCAATTTTGTGGAAGAGAATTATGGCAACCCTAATTAAAACCCATGTGGATGTAGATGGTATTGGAACAAAACTCTTTACATTAGAGCAAATTCATATATATTTTACATGCAAATTCACAATCTCAAATTTACTGGAGTAGAAAATTAAAATGTACAAATATAATATAAATAGACTTACTATAAATATATGTATAAACATACGCATAAAATATACATATAATAATATGTATATATTATTAATATATAATATAAATATAATTATACATATATACACAAATGTTCATGATGGGAACCAGGTAGTGAATTTTTGTTGTTGTTGATCAGTTTCTCAAACTGGGGGATCAGGACCCACTAGGTGGGCCATGAGCCAGTTTCAGGTGGGTCTCGTAACACCTAGCTTGCCTATAATATGCTTGCATCTTGAGCTACTGAATAGCTAGCATACCAAACAAGGCACTTTTTGGCAGGACACAACGGCTGCAATCCTAAGAACACTTTCCTGGGAGTAACACAATGAGGCTTGATTTTGAGTAGACACAGGATTGTTCTCAAAGGGACAGGAATCTAGATTAGATTGACCTTTTGGTCTGATCCAGTGGAGGCTCTTAGGGTCTTAACCACAGGTGGGCAGATGCTGGTTCGGGCCTACTCGCCTGAACCGGATCTTCCCCCATGGCGAACACTGATGAACCGGTCAGAGCCGCGGCTGGAAAGAACCGCAGGGACCAGTTCGGCAGCAGCCACCACGCGACTCCTGAAGCTCGGCCCCAGGAGACGCAGTGCGCTAGCGTTCAGCTGGACGCATGCGCGTTGAGTCTCCTGGGGCCGAGCTTCAGGAGACGCGTGGCGGCCGCTGCCGAACTGGTCGGCTTCAGGAGAGTCAGAGTCAATGCGGCGGGGTTGGGGCCCGTCCCCCACCCCGCCCTGCCCCGCCCCCTGACCTCAGCCCCACCCCCTGACCCTGGCCCTCCCCCCAACTTCCAGCGAACCGGATCATGGGGCTGGCTGGGCCCACCCCTGGATTCTGGCCTGCACCGCTAACCCATACCCCTGTTCCCACTATGGCATGAGGAAGCCAGAGCATTTCTGCGCACTGGCCTGACCCACCAGGAATAGTGCAGAAGTTTTAAAGCACTTTTGTGATATCTCCATACCACGGGACTTGTGCTGGTCTAACCTGGGTTTAGGATTGTGTTCAACCTACTCAAGGTTTAGGTCAGATTTATGTCAGTGTCATATGAGTACATAAGTCTGGTGCAATGTTGTCCTCTTACCCTTCACCATCACATACCTTCCAAATTCAATTTGCGTTGGCCGGAAAATTGGTCCGACAGTGCTGCGGACCAGGAGGGGAGATGCGGGGATGGACATCAAAAAAATGTTGGCACCGCACAGATGTTTTGGGGGGAGCAATGTGAAAGATGTTCACAGTGGGGGCTTGTGAAGCTTGGCTGGCAGCATTCCACATCATGTTCCCGCATCGGCTCAAAGACACACTATGGCAAGTATCCAAATCACCTACCCCTGCTCAGAGGACGCTGGAGCAGATGGCGGATGTGAAATCTTGCAAGGACTTGGTGGAGACAAGGCCACTGTTTATGTATTTTGCCAGATAAGGGTCAAGGAACGGCACCCACCCCTGTTTCAAATCTAACACTATAAGGGGATAACCAGGGTAAGACCACCCAGTTACTTAGCATTCTCTGCTCTACCTACATCGATGTTCTCTGAGGAACACCCCACAAGAAGTTCAAACATCAAACAGAGGAGTCCTTACAGGTACACTGAAAATCATAGGATTAAAGAAATGGAAGGGACCTCAGAGATCATATAGTCCAGCCCCATAAGAAGGAAATCCTAGAGCATCTCCAAGCATCTCCGACAGCTGCTTGCTGAACCTTTCATTGAAGATCCCCAGAATCATACAGAAATCCTATAGGATCCTTGCTTGAATCTGCCCCTCTCCCAAATTCTGGGCCCAGGAAAAGGGGCTATAAATGGTAATTACTCAAATTTAATGTGCCATCAAATCTAATATGCACCCTATTCTTATAATCAAAATCCTGTATTTACTCAAATCGAATTAACCCTCAAATCTAATGCACACCCTATAATTATAATCAAAATACTATATTTACATGTCTAATTAACCATCAAATCTAATGTGCACGCTGATTTTGGAGACTGAATTCGGCTGGAAAAGGTGAGCGTTAGATTTGAGTAAATACCATAAACGTAAAAGCCGCTTTTGGGCATCTGTTGCTTACAGAGGAAAAGGTGAGATATAAATAAATAAATAAATAAATAAATAAATAAATAAAGAAAGAAAGAAAGAAAGAAAGAAAGAAAGAAAGAAAGAAAGAAAGAAAGAAAGGAATAATGGAATAATGGAATAAAGGAATCTGACATCTGAGTCAAGCCATCCAGTCCATTAAGTCCATATTACTGACACGTTTTCCAGGACATCAGGTAACAATACCTTTGTTGGAGAGACCTTATCTGAACCAACAATACCGTCGTTGGAGACACCTATTTGAACCTATGCGTACCTGAATCAGAGTACTGCTCCATCCAGATCTATGTTCTATGTATGGTCTGGCAGCATCAACGGTGTCACTAGGGATTGCCTTACCAGGTGCAGGAAACCAGCTTTTCACAACAACCCTGTGAGGTAGGTGAGAATAGAATAATGTGATCTCCCCAAGGAAGTTTCTGGTTCCAAAACTTGGTTTGGTTTAATTCTTGGATTGGTTTGAAAACGTGGTGCCTGGTTTAATTCTAGGTCTTCCAGATCTGGATCTAACTCCTAAACCTTTACACCATCATCCTTTTTCCCTAAAGGGTTTTGGTGATGATATAGAACAGCCTAGATTTTCAAGGGTGGGAGGAAAGAAACCACATCCTTCCATCTTTGAGCTTTGCATAAGATGTTTTACACACACACACACACACACACACACACACACACACACACACACAACTTTTCCACAGTCAGAAATAGAGACATCAAATCTGAACTTTAATAAATAATGCACACAGATATTTGCCTGCCACTCCGCAACCAGAGACGGGAGTATCAAAGCAACAATTCCCTACTTCAAATGCCGTGGGGGGGGAAAAGAGAAACATTTTGCACAAGTTAGTGGTTATGACTGTCATTTGGGGCTGTTTTTTATGTTGGGTCCTTTTTATATAACATGCCTGCATCACATTAGACATCATCCCCTTGGACATACATTTGCCAGGGTGCATGAGAGGGAACCCAGGGCATGGACCTTATTTTCGTTCCACTGCTCTATATCTCCCATACATACATACATACATACATACATACATACATACATACATACATACGTACGTACGTACCTACGTACGTACTGTATTAACTCAAATCTAATGCTCACCTTTTTCAGCTGAATTCAGTCTACAAAATCAGGGTGTGCATTAGATTTGATGGTTAATTAGATTTGAGAACACACCGTATTTTGATTATAAGTATAGGGTGCACATTAGATTTGATGGCACATTAGATTTGGGTAAATACAGTATGTCCATCCAAGCCCCCCTTCTGAGAACGCCCCCTAGAAGTGATGTCATCAACATGAAAGCTAGAAGTGACGTCATTGTGATATACCATGGCTGCAATCCTAAATACACTTTCCTGGAAGTAAGATCCATTGACTGCAATGGGGCTTACTTCTGAGTAGACATGGTTAGGATTGGTGCTCCATGTCTACTTGGAAGTAAATCTGATTGTGTTTCATGAGATTTACTCCCAGGAAACCAGGGATGGCAGTTTGAGTGCACCATTCCAAGCTGGCAGCGCCCAATGCCGGATTCCAAGATGGTGGCACCCAGCTTTCCACGACCCCCACATTGGGAACCACTGATGAAGAAGTTTGTTCTCCTGAGATCCAGGAAGCTGGAGTAGATGGATTTAAGGGGAGGCTCTTCCTGTAATCAGCCTATGGATTTCTTTGCTACTGGAAGATGTGGGAAGCTGGAGTAGATGGACTTTTGGCCTGATCCAAGGAGGTTCTTCCTGTGTAATAAATCTGTGGAACTCCTTGCCACAGGATGGGCCACTGGAAGATGCCAGAAGCTGGAATAGATGGTTCTTTGGCCTGATCCAGTGGGGTTCCTCTGATGTCCTTATGAAACAGTTTGAAACACTGGATCAAAGTCAGGGCAGAGGTGCCAAGAGTTAAGGGTGCCATGCCGTGTGTGTCCGTGCGTGCGTGCGTGTGTGTGTGTGTGTGTGTGTGTGTGTGGCTCATTTGGCTTTTCATGTCTGTTATTTCCAAACTCCCAGTGACCAAGAGGCTGGGCTCCTGGGACCTATTAAACTGTTTACTGGTAGAACTGTGGGAATCAGATTACAAAAAGGAGCGCCATGGGCTGGCACTCATCTCGGCCACAAAGGAGAGGCCAGCGCACTGTTTCTCCATTAGAGGCTGGGGAAAAGGGGGCAAAAATCAGCACCTTGCCCTTTAGGGACTGTAATTTAAATTCACTGACTTTTCTTACACCTCCAACCCTTGAAAACATTTGGTCCCATTAAGTGAAGCTCCTTTGGATCTCCATTTTTTTTCAATCAGGGCAAAAACAAGAGCTCATTTAGGGTTCAATCCAAACCAGTTTAACCAATTTACTTTAAATCCTAACCAATTTAGACACAATTCAACCATCTCCCCATTCCCATAGTGGTGTCTAACCCATCAAGAATGGTGTAAAAATGTTTTGTGACATCCCCAGAACACCATAGGATTCGTGCCAGGACTTATGCTGGCCTCACTGGGGTTCAGGATTGCACTATTAGGGCGCAATCCAGAGTAACTACAGAGAGTCCTTGCTCTGGTGTAAGAACAGTTTACTCTGGATTGCAATATGAATTTCCCATAGGTTTTCACCAGGTTGTGCAGTAACTACGGGTACACATAAAGTCTATTACATGCTCCAGTAGTTACTCTGGATTGTAGGGTTAGTCTAGATCCTACAATGTGGTTTAATTCATGGCTTAAAACTTGCAAAGATAAGGACTGTGGTGCTCAGTGGCTAAAGATGCCATGCTCATCAACCTGCAGGGTGGTGGGTGAGTGGTTTGAGTACAGCACAAAAGAGTGAGCTCCCCGTACTTACCCAACTCATGCCAACCTAGCTTAGAATCCTTCATTCGTCAATGCCCAGCCCAAATCCCTGCACCTGGAAGCATGAAATTTTGGAGTGTATTCCTTCTGTAATGTAAGGACCCACTAAGAATCTATTTGGTGCCAGTGCCCGACAATGTCTGCTATCCGGTGTTGCCTGCTGGTGCCTGGTAGGGATGCCAAGTGCTTGGTAGGGATGCTTGGTGGTGCCTGGTGGTGCTGAAAGCCGCCCAGTGGTACCTACTGTCTGGTGCCCAATGCCCACTATGGATGTGAGGTGCCCGGTGGTGCCTGCTACCCAGTGCCCAATTCCCAGTAGGTATACACAGTGCCCGGTGCTGCCTGTTGCCTAGTGGTGCCCAGTAGGGATGCCGTGTGCCCTGATACCTAGTGGTGCCCACAGTGCATGGTACCCAGTGATGCCCAGTCAGGATGTCCGGTACCTACTGGTGCCCGCTGCCTGATGCCCACTGTTGCCTGGTGGTGCCCATTGCCCAGTGGTGTCTGATGGAGTCCAGTTGTGCTTGGTAGGGATGTTTGTTGCACAGTGGGGATATCTAGTACCTGGTGGTTCCTGCTACCCAGTGTTCCCCATTGACCAATGGTGCCCTGTGTCCAATAGGGATGACTGGTGCCCGTTGCTGCCTGCTGGTGCCCACCACTGCCCCGATACCCTCCAGTACCCAGTGGTGCATTTTGCCTGCTGGTGCCCACTACTCCATGCCTGCTGCCTAGTAGTGGTGCTGGTCCCACTACTCCATGCCTGCTACCAGTGCCTAGTAGTGCCACAAATATTCTTGAAGTTTTCCTCTTGCAATGATGGGCAAATTCCACTAGTAATAATATATTGTTAATAATATATTGTTAATAATATATTCTCACTGTCTCATAAGAAACAATATTTTTAACTACATACTATGATCTCACACACAGGAGCTTTTCCTTTTTCTTCTTTTTTTTAGCAGAAGACAAAAGCAAAAACCGTCAACCCAAATATGTTGTCTCAGCTACTAAAGGATTGCAAAGAATATAAAGAATTTTAATATATTTATATATATATTCAAATATATTTTATCTGTAAGAATTTTTGTAATTTGGGAATTATTTTACTCCCAAACATGGCAGCACAGCCCAGGCACAAGAGGACAGTATCTTCTCCGTACCCCAGGAGTCTGGTTGGCTTTGTTTGTTTGGTTAAGATCTTGTCCCAATTAACAAATGTTTCCCAGTAAGGAGGTGTGGGTGACAAGGTCGGACTAACAAGGGGATGGGGAGTCAGGAAAAGGACGAGGCTTTGAAATGTAAACAGGGTCCCTCCTAGAGACAACTTGGCCTGGGTTTAAATGAGACCCGTTGAACTGAGGGCAACCCAGTGAGATGTTCCTTTGCCCTTCCTTGGAGCTGATTATAAATATTGATTATAATATTATAAATATTGCTGGTATATAAATATTTATATTTATAAATATAAATATCAGATTATAAATATTGTCTGATATATTGGTGTATACTCTTTAATTTCAGTGACTGCACCTGTGGAACTCCTTGCCACAGGATTTATTCATTCATTCATTCATTTGCTGCTTGTTTGCTCTCTCTTTCATTCAATTTATAGCCTGCCTTTCTTCTTAAAGCAGTGGTTCTCAATCTTCCTAACGCCGTGACCCCTTTATAAGTTCCTCATGTTGTGGGGACCCCCAACCATAAAATTATTTTCATTGCTACTTTATAACTGTAATTTTGTAATTGTGAATTGTAATGTAAATATCTGCTATGCAGGATGTATTTTCATTATTACAAATGAAATGTGTGTTCTGTGCACACATTGAACACAATGGGATTTATTTCAGAGTAGACATGCATAGGATTGGGCCCTGAGGCTGCAATCCTATCCACATTTACATGGGAGTAAAGGCCCCCCTGACTATAAGGGGATTTTTTCAGAATAGGCATGTACAGGATTGGGCCCTGAGGCTGTCAGTCAGCCCAGGTGCACACACAGCTACAGCTAGCGGTCTGGCAAGCCTGACCTGGCCCCCTGCACCAGGGGTCCTTCGGCGACCCCCAGGAAAGCTCTAGGCAACCCCCAAAGGGGTCCTGACCCCCACTTTGAGGAACACTGTCTTAAAGGAAGGCTACCTCAGGTGGATACTCAAGGCAGATGTAATGATGGCGCTTGTAAATACTTTTCAAAGGTGATCATCCTCTTCATCCTCAGTCTAAACAATTAAGGGCTGGTCCATCTGGCTTCCCCAGTTTGACCAATATATGCATCATGATATGGTAGCTTGACCTATAGGTGCCAACTTCCATAAAAAGAGGTGCTACCATATAATGCTACCATATAATAATGCATATATTGGTCAAACTGGGGATGCCAGCTGGACAGGCCCTTAATTGTTTAGAAACCTCTCCTCTCAATGATCAAAATCTTTCAACCATTCAGTCTTTCAATCATCGCCAAACAGCTCTTTGCACGTCCAAACATGCGTGTGCATCAGTGTGCAGAGCCCATTGCTATGCACGTGCTCCAATATGCATGCAATTTAAATGCACCTTCTGTATTGCGCATAGTGTACAGTAAGCATCCTCCAAGCGTCCTGACCCCCACCCACTAGGTAGGAACTGAGCCAAAAAGAGGCCCCACCAGCTACCCCAGGGCTTGATGTAGGAATCAAGCCACAGAGATAGGAGTGTGTTTTGTGTTGTGTGAGAGCTGGTGAGTCACAAGAACCCATGGCTGAACCCAGGTGCATCGACATCTCAGAAGGATAGATATTTGAAGGTCTTCGCAGAACCGGTTTCACGCCCAGGTTGCATGAAGATCATTCAGCGCCGACATGGGTGGTTGCTTTATTTGCAGCGGCCCTGGCTTGGGGTGGCCCCTGGAAGCAACCACTTATTATAAATAAAAGAAGTAAACATATAATGCGCTATTATTATCCGGCAATTTAGGCCAGGTGCCAGAGCGGTTGGCTGTCAAAATTGCACCATTCATCCCATTGATCTGGAATTGTGTCACATGAGACAATAGAAAATTGAGAAGGCTTACAAATATAAATATATATGGGATTTACTTCTTAGGTAATGTATAGGATTGCACTGTGTGTCTCCAAAATCAGAGTGCACATTAGATTTGATGGTGCATCAGATTCAAGTAAATATGATATTGTGATTATAAGTATAGGTCAGTATTTTGTCTAACAGTTTACTATGTTGTAATTACAAAATGTAACAATCCAGAGTAACTACGGAGCACATAAGAGACATTTATGTCAACATAGTTATGGCACCACATATGGGAAATTTATATTGCAATCCAGAGTAAATTGTTCTTACGTCAGAGCAAGGACTCCCTGTAGTTACTCTGGATTGTGCCCTAATAGTTGTATAATGTAGTGCAATTAGGTAAAAATCATCATATAATCCCATTGCCATATTATTATTATTGTCATATAATGTGTAATGTGATATGAAATATTGTCATATATTGCATATTCATATGTAGTAAAATTAAATTTTACATCTGATTACCTTTTTTAAAATAATCTCAAGCAAATTTTTTTATCTCAAGCCTTTTAAAATTGGGTGCACATTAAAAAATTTCTAATCTCAAGCATTAAACTTTTCTTATCTCATTATTTATACAGTAAACATTGCTTTTATCTCAAGCTTTTAAAAATTTGGGTGCGTGTTAGATTAGATGGTGCATGCAATTCAAGGAAATATGGGATTATCTTTACTCAGCATTTCGTTAATCTATGGAACACCTTGTCACAGGATGTAGTGATGGTGCCTATAGATGTCCTTCAAAGAGGATTTGACAGATTGGTAGAGGAGGCATCCATCATGGATAGAGGTAAATGCAACCTCCTAGAAGTGCGCAGCCTCCAAAGGTGCTACCCTTACATAGGTCATGTGGGCCAGACAATAACAATTTAGGTCTATCTAGTCTGAGAGATACAATACAGAATAGGCTGATGTTTAAACGTGTTCACCTCTGGCTCAAAAGCGCTATAGGTAAGGCTTTATAGTAAATGCGCTATAGGTTAGGCGCTATAGGTAAGTGGTAGAAAATCGTACACCAGCCAAATGTTATCAGTCATGAATAAATGGCTTTAATTAATTGACTGTTAATTCACGCCTAAGTAACACCAGCACAAAGCAGTGCGTCCCTCTTGATATCATCATGCAATGGCCAGCCCATTGATGAAGCAAGATGAGACAGCCGCAATCCACACCCTGTTGCGGCTGCTGCTGTGCAAGAATGATGGTGTTTAGGACGGTGTTTGCTGAGTTTGCAAAATACTCCAGCATTAATCCTTCCGGCAAGCCCATAAAGTACGATTATCCCCATATTGCAGATAGGAAGACCGAGGCTAATGAGTTCATGCAGTGGTGTCATCGGGAAAAGCCCTAATTTGCAGCCCTCGGATGTGATGCTATCAGCTCTTCATGGACATCATCTTAATATATTATTATTTTAATAGCGCATGGATATTATCTTAATATACTACTATTTTAATATATCAATGCATGGACATTATCTTAATATATTATTATTTGCATATATTAATTCATGTACATCATCTTAATATATTAATATATTAATATATATTGGCTAATATATATTGCCTGCCTACATCACTGTAGAATGTACTAGCATCTCATCAGGAACTCCTTATAAGGCAGGCACCCAGTGGTGTCACCAGACTGGTGCGGCTGGTGAGGGCTGCTTTGGGTGATGCGCTCCGTATGGGGTGATGCGCCGGAGGAGTTTGACTGTCCTTTGGCAGCCGAATGGCTTCAGAAAGAGTACTGCGCAGGCGTCAGAGATGGTGCCTGCGCAGAACTCTTTCTGAAGCCAGTTGGCGACTGCGCAGTCCAGGTAGGGGGGTGCGCACATCCCAGGGGTGACGCACAGACTTCCGCACTGGGTGATGCGCAGAGTTGTGTCACCACTGTAGGCACCACAGCTGTTCCTTGTTCAGTGTGATCTGAGGGATGTCTCCTCAGGAGCAAGTCCTCCCCATGTGTCACTGACTTAGCATGCTCTGGAGCAGTTAGGGCAGCCCAGGCTTCCTGACTCTCTGGATGCAGCATAACTTTCTGCTCTGGATACAGACTAGTTAGGAGAGAGCAGTTAGGGCAGAGCAGGCTGAACTTGCTCTGGATTGTGCCCTTACTTGAGAGTAAGGCTGCAATCCTAACCACACTTTCCTGGGGGTTAGTACTATTAAACACAATGTGACTTACTTCTGAGTAGACATGCTTAGGATTGCACTGAAAGCCCCACTGACAATAATGGGGCTTTGAGCACAATCCTAACAATGTCTACTCAAAAATAAGCTCCATTGTGGTCAATGGATCTTACTCCTAGGAAAGTGTCTTTAGGATTGCAGCCTTTGCCTACTCAGAATTATGGTTGCTTAATAAGGCAGTGTCATTGCCGGGGGGTGGTGGATGCGGGTTGCACTGATTTTCATCTGCGCATTACAATCACCACTATACTTTTTTAAGTTTCTGAAGACTTTTAAAATCAGGGTGCACATTAGCTTCAATGAGCACAATCCTAACCATGTCTACTAAAAAGTAAGCCCCACTGTGTAAACTCCCAGGAAATTGTCTTTAGGATCGCAGCCAATGGCACATTAGATTTGAGTAAATACAGTATAATATATATTTTAAAATGTATTAAAGGATATAATATAATAATAATAATTCTTAGGGCAAAATCCAGAGTAACTACGGAAAGTCCTTGCTCCAGT
Organism: Cryptoblepharus egeriae; assembly: GCA_030015325.1. NCBI lineage: Eukaryota > Metazoa > Chordata > Lepidosauria > Squamata > Scincidae > Cryptoblepharus > Cryptoblepharus egeriae. Next base: position 4,839,479 of record JAREYC010000017.1, on the reverse strand, counting down.
GTAAGAACAACTTACTCTGGATCCCACTATGAATTTCCCATAGGTTTTCACTAGGTGGTGCAGTAGCTACCGGTGCATGTAAAGTCTCTAATGTGCTCCCATAGTTACTCTGGATTTGGAGGTATATCAATCAACCTGTGGAACTCCTTGCTGCAGAATGCGATGTTGGCACCTTGATGCCTTTAAAAGGGGATCGAACAGACTGACGGAGGAAAAAGTCCACCACAGTTAAAAGTGATGGTGGGCATGTGTAACCTCCTGTTTTAAAAGTGTCTCTTTGCCCAACTAGCAGGAGTAACTACGCAGCTGGAAATCAGTCTGTGCTGTTTATTGAGAATATTTCCAGGCCACGTTGTGACAACAACAAAGCTCTCCGAGTGATTTGCATTGAAGAAGGAAAAAGATGGTTCTCCAAGGGGGTTTGGAGTGTAGAAGGAAAGAAGGAAAAAAGAACGGAGATGCTGATGGCAGCTATTTCAAGGGCTGCAGTGCCGGAAAAGGATGGGAACACTCTTCTCTTTGCTAACTAGCCATGACTCACTCCGAGGGTTGCCATAATTCTCTGCCACAAAACCAGGACAGGACCCTTTGTCAAACTTGCCAGTATGTGAACACCATCCCCCCAAACCAAAACTGTCCTAGTTTTCTGGGACATATAGCGACCCTACATGATGAACCCTACAACCTCCTGGATTTAAATGTAGGCTGTCTCTGAATACCAGGTGCAAAGGGAACCACAAGAGGGGTGTAGCCTGTACATTGTACATCTTTTATTGTACATTGTACAGTTTCATTGTACATCTTTCTGGACCACAAACCATGAGAAGGGGGTGTAGGCTTAGGGTTGCCATGTGTCCTGAAAAATGGAAAATGGACAATTCTGATTTTAGGGAATTGTGCTCACATCCTGGCAAATAGGACAGAGGATCCTATAGGGTTGTCATATGTCCCAAAAACAGGGACAATCCTGATTTAGGGGATTGCATTCAATCCCAGCAAATGGGACAGAGGAAGAGAATTATTGCAACCCTATGCAGACTGTACATTGTACCTGGGTCAAGCAGTTAGCCAGAAAGTGGAAATTTCCTAGAACGAAAAAAAGTGTGTGTGTGTGTGTGTGTAAGATGCAGAAAGTGCTTTTCTTTTTATTTTTTAATTAAAACAGCTTCATGCAAAATGTGAAAGCTATTATATATGTTTATATATATAATCTGCATCTTTCTGAGCATCTCTCTTCATAATGATCATTATTTGATGTGCTCATTGTTTAATTTATCCTCCCTCTGTAGTGGGTTTAGTTTTTATTTTAAAAAGAAAAAGAAAAAGATCCTGTATCTTTAAATTAGGGGTCATGGAATAATGGATCTGAAGCTGGGAAAAGGCTAGCACACTGTAGAAAGGAAAGAGTTTAATCTAATTTGGTTGGAGGGTGTCTGTCTATGGCCTTGTTTTCCAGACTGTGGGAATAGAGGAGAGCCCTGGCCCCCCATGAATGGTGCCTCCTTCGCCAGAATCAGTGGGGAGTCCCGCTGCCGCCACTGATCCAAAGCCAGCCCGTGAAAAGGGGATTAAGGGCCATGTTCGGATTTGCAGTTCTCACTCGGGCACCCCGTGGAATCTTTGGTCATAATTCAAACCCTGTTGCAGGGTGAAGCCAACTTGATAGATAGATAGATAGATAGATAGATAGATAGATAGATAGATAGATAGATAGATAGATAGATAGATAGATAGATAGGTAGGTAGGTAGGAAGGTAGGTAGGTAGGTAGGTAGGTAGGAAGGCAGGAAGGATTGGACCAGATCGGAACCAGACAGACAAACAGGATCAGTCGATGGATATAGACAGGCAGGCAGGCAGGCAGGTGACAGATGTAGGCAGGCAAGTGGGCAAATGAATAGGATCGGACGGACGGACGGACGGATGGACAGACAGACAGACAGACAGTCAGATAGATAGATAGATAGATAGATAGATAGATAGATAGATAGATAGATAGATAGATAGATAGATAGATACCTCAAGGCACCCCAAAATGTAATCCACCCCAAGAAATATGCAAGAAAAATATAGGGCATGACAAAATAAAAGTCACAAGACAGTTGCGTATGGATTTCATGCTGTTAACTTAAGCATTAAATAACTTATTATTAAATTTAAAACTATGTTATATATAATTTATCAAACAATTTATTAATTACAAATAGCTCAGTGTTGCGTGCAGGGATCTGTTCATTTCTAGGACCCCTGAAAAACAGGACATTTGGTTACGTTGCACTGGGCCTTCCAATGTGTGTGTTGTGTTGTGCATGTGCATGTGTTGTTCGTGTGAAGCCACAATACACCACAACCAAGAGGACCTGCAAACGCAACCCCGGCCACCAAATCCCAAGCAACTTAATGTTTCCAGGCACATTTCACTTTCTCACCCTGCACATCTTGACTTCACTTACACATATCTGTGACCAGCAAGGAGAATCGATATCAAAATTACACGTTGCACCTGAAGCACTTCTGGAACCTCCTGAGAGTGTCACAGTGGGGGAGGAAGAAACCCCTGCCATTAAGTCCTCATTGCGCCTTTGGCTTTAATAGGATCTAATGAATCCATAATGTCTCCATCCCATTACATGATTGCCTGCAATTTCTTTCCTGAAAATTGCACCTGGCACTATTCCCAAGTGGGGATGCCAAGAAGTTGGGAAATATATTCCAAAATTGGGAAGACTTTAGGATTGAATATTTAGGATTATTTCCTATTATTATATGAATCTTTAGGATTATTTTAGGATCTTTGTCTTGCTCACTGAATATTTTTAGAATTGTTGGAGTTTTGCTGGATCTCCTTCTACTGGAGAGGAAAAAAAGGTCCATCAACCATCTAACCTCATCCGTTAAACTTCCATTGATCTTTACCTGTAAAAGGAAGTGATATAAGTTTCATGTTGATTTATTTTTCCCTCTGATCCATATCAAAGTCTTTTATCAAGTCCCCAACGCTGTGGATTAACCATGTTCTCTTTCATTCCTTTTTTTTTTTTTCTCTCTCTCTCTCTCTCTCTTTTGTCCGCACAAAAAGATTTCCAGTTATGACATGCAAAGATTTGAAAACACTTTAAAAATTTTTATTTTAAAGTGGATCTATGTCTATTCCATGCATTAGGGAGGTTATGGGATTTATGTCTATTCCACGCATTAAGAGAGCGGAAAGATCAACACACCAAGAAACATATCTCCGTTCAGAGCGGGCACATTATTTGAGATCATGTTTAATTAGAAAGTTTCATTTTAAAAAATAAATAAATAAAAACGGCTTCGGGATTTTAAAGGCCTAATAAGATTTCCATTAATTTCCAGATCTGGCTATTCCCATAACGGAGCCAATGCTCCCTCCTCCCCCCTTTTCATCCATGGTTAAATATGTAAATAAAATGTCTAAAGTTGTTCTTCAAAGAAGACAAAAGGGGGGTAAAAAAGGCGCAGGGAACGACAGGCATAAAATTCCTTCCCAATTCTCCATAACATTTGCCAGAGGGGAGGCAGAGATCAGCCAAGCCCAACCAGCAGGGGTGCCGAGCCGCTCATACAATCACACATCTCAAATCCCACACGCAGGGGGTGGGAAAAAAAAAATAAAATATCTTTTCAGCTGGAGCCATCAAAAGAACCTTTTCATTTATTAGTTACAGAGTTTTCTTCCAGTTGTTGATTTCTCAAAACTTTCTTTTTTTTTCCTTTCGGTCATCATGTTCTCTTAGCCGCATTATTTATATTTTTCCCCCCAGTGTGCACTCTTTGTAATGCTATTCCATTTGTATACTGCTTTTGGGGGGTAATTTTTTAAAAATGTTTTTTTTTAATTCTCTTTCTTACAAAAATATGATCAGAAGAGGAAGAAAACAGTTTATACGAAACAGCACTGAGATCAGCCGAATGTGAAAGATAAATTAGAAAAAGAAAAGGAAAATAAATATGTGTTGCATGTGCAATGACATATGGCGTATCTTATAGGTGTCCCTACTAAACGTAAAGCATCAGAAACAACCAAATTGCAGAGACCCAACCAAAAAAGACACTTCATTATCAGGAAAAGAATGACTTGCACCGTAACTACGTTGGTGTAAAAGGTCCCATAATTACTCTGGATTGTAGCCTTACCCTACAAGCCAGAGTAACTACGGGAGCACATAAGAGACTTTACATGCACCCATAATTACTGCACCACCTAGTGAAAACCTATGGGAAATTCATATTGAAATCCAGAGGAAATTGTTCTTACATCGGAGCAAGGACTCCCGGCAGTTACTCTGGATTGTGCCTTATATTTAGTACAAATTCAAGGCCAGATAACTTTTTTTAAATTTAGAATTGAGAAAAAGTGACAAAAGTGAAGAGCGAGCTTTGAATTTCAGACAGGTGGAAAGTTAAATGGCTTCATGGGGGGTATGTTGGAAGAGCCCCAAAAAGTCTAAATATGGGGTTTTTTCAAAGTCGAACCAGCTTTTGAAAAGTTTGCATGTGTTTTGAGACACATGGACACAGAAAGAAAGATGGGGTGTGCCTGAACGAGGGTTGCCATAATTCTCTTCCGCAAAATCAGGACAGGACCCTCCATCGCATTTGCCAGTACGTGAACACAATCCCCCAAAATCAGGTTTGTCCCTGTTTCTTGGGACATGTGGCAACCCTAGCCTGCATCCCGATAGGAAATATAAGCCTAGTTGAGCTGAACATATTCAACATTTAGGGTGGAATCCTAAGCATGTCTACTCAGAAGTAAGTCCCATTGTGTTCTATGGGTCTCACTCCCAGGAAAGTGTGTATAGGATTGCAGTGTCATTTGCTTACGCAGAAGTCAGTGACGTACCAAGACCGTTGGGCACATGGAGCCCATAAATATTTTTCCCCCTTCTTCACATGACAAAATTTTAGTAATAGTTTTAGTTATTGTTTAGTAATAATTTAAGTAATAGATATGACATAAAGAGCACAATCTTAATCATGTCTACTCCACAGAAGGCAGCAGCAACGGGAGTGACCTTGTCCAGGAACCATAAAAAGAAGCAACATTATTGACATGCAATACAATCCTAACCATGTTTACTCAAAAGTAAACCCCATTATGTTCAATGGGTCTTACTCCCAGGAAAGTGACTTTAGGATTGCAGCCGAAATCTCATCTAGACGAAAATCTCACAAGGAAATCTATTTACTCCCACCAAAGAGTCTTTAGGATTGCAACAGTGCAATCCTAAAGACACTTTCCTGGGAGTAAGACCCATTGAACACAATGGGGCTTACTTTTGATTAGACATGTTTAGGATTGTGCTCTTGCCCCCAAATCCAGAGTAACTACGGGAGCATGTAAGAGACTTTACGTGCACCCGAAGTTACTGCACCACCTAGTGAAAACCTATGGGAAATTCATATTGCAATCCAGAGTAAGTTGTCCTTACACCAGAGCAAGGACTCACTGTAGTTACTCTGGATTTTGCCCTAAGTTATATATTTTATATATTTATATAAGTAATTTTTTATAGGGTGCGCATTATATTCGATGGCGCATTCGATTCAAGTAAATACGGTGTGTTGCACGGCTTTCTTTATGCACAGCATGGACATCTCTCTGGTCAGCCGCGCACCTGCAGCACAGTTTGTTTTCTCAGTTGGTCATTTGTACCCTCTGTTTTCCCAGCTCTTTCTATCTAACAAGCTACTGCCGCACATTGATCCGCCAAAGAACCTGTGAGACTCGGATGCATTGATTTTTTGTTCCTTTTTCTTAACTGCGAAGTAGGGAAAAAATAAATAAAACTTTTTCATGCTCAGGCGCAACCAGGAGAGAAGAAATCTTTCGAGTGAATTAAATCAGGTACCTATATTTAAGTGCAAGTTTTGTTTCGGTCAACAAATCAGTCCAAGAACTTTGTTACCTCCAATCCCCAGAGACTCAGCATCACCTCTGGCCCTACAATCCAGAGTAACTATGGGATCATGTAAGAGACATTACATGCACCTGTAGTTACTGCACCACCTAGTGAAAACCTATCGGAAATTCATATTGCCATCCAGAGTAAACGGTTCTTACACCCGGAGCAAGGACTCCCCATAGTTACTCTGGATTGTGCCCTTCCTTTACTAAAATTGGGATTTTTCTTCTTCTGTATATTAACTTTTCTGTTTGCACCCATGTATGGGATCAAGTGGCAAACTCCTCTCTGGCCAGAAAGACGTACTACTCATATAATAAAATATGTACCATGTTTACTTGAATCTAATGTGCCATCAAATATAATGTGCACCCTATACTTATATTCAAAATACCACATTTACTCTAATCTAAATTACCCTACAATCCAGAGTAACTACAGGAGCACATAAGAGACATTTACGTCAACATAGTTATGGCACCACCTACTGAAAACCTATGGGAAATTCAAATTGCAATCCAGAGTAAATTGTTCTTATGTCAGAGCAAGGACTCCCTGTAGTTACTCTGGATTGTGCCCTAACCATCAAATCTAATGCACACCCTGATTTTGGAAACTTAGGGTGCAATCCAGAGTAACTATGGGGAGTCCTTGCTCTGGTGTAAGAACAATTTGCTCTGGATTGCAATATCATAGAATCATAGAAGCATAGAGTTGGAAGGGACCTAGTAGGTCATCTAGTCCAACCCCCTGCCTGCAGCAGGAAATCCCCCTAGAGCATCCCCGACAGGTGCTCGTCGAGCCTCTGCTTGAAGATCCCCAGTGAGGGAGAATCCACCACCTCCCTCGACAATTTGTCCCACTGCCGAACTGCCCTCACCAATATGAATTTCCATAGGCTTTCACTAGGTGGTGCAGTAATTACAGGTACACGCAATGTCTCTTAAGTACTCCTGTAATTACTCTGGATTGTAGGGTAAGGCTAATTATGGGACCTTTTACACCAACGTAGTTACAGTGCCACCTATGGGAAATGCATAGAGAAATCTAGAGTAAGTGCCTCTTACATCTTTCCTAGTTACTCTGGATTGTAGGGTAAATAAGGCTGAAAAGGTGAGTGTTAGATTCAAATAAATACAGTATTTTTAAAAACAATAAAAATACTACTCGTAAAAATACTACTAGAATTTTAAGTACTAAAAATACTAGGTGATAGTGGTTTAATTAAATTTAATTAAACCTTTAATTAAATGTCAAGGTTATTGGATCTTCAGATTTTTGCAGAACATCTTTAGATTTTTCCAGTATCTTAAGGAAGTGGCTCTCTGTCCACCATGTAATCTCAGAGCATTATTCTAACCATGTCTACTCAAAAGTAATCCCATTGTGTTCAATGGGTCTTACTCCCAGGAAAGTGTCTTTAGGATTGCAGCCGTAGTGTCATTAATATACATGTGCCAATTGGCAGGGGAGTTGCTGGAGCACTTCCTTCCCCCCAACAGCGTAACATCCCCGGCCGCATGGTACCCCCTTTCCTGCCAAACAGTGGCTGTTTCAACCTAGCGCATTATGTGCACCCAGAAACATTTCCACAGTGATGCAACTGCAATGTTTGTGCCACTGCAGTTGGCCAACGTGGGCACTATTTGTGGCTGTTTTGGAGGCAAGGGTGGTCTGGTGGACCACCATGCTGAAAAACTGTAGCATGGAGGAAACTCAATGGGGACTTATTGGGGACCCTCTGGCCCTCCTGGAGCATGGCCACCTCAACGCCATTAGGAGAGAATTGAGAAATCAAATGGCACATTAAGAATATTGATTTGTATAAAAGAAGCCCCATTAGACCGATTGGACCAACCCCATTTTTGCTTGTGGACACTTCCAGGTTCAACCTCTGATGGTATCTCCAGCCAGGGGTGGAAATCCTTGCTTGATAATAGCAGGTGACTTGCAAACAGAAGGTCACCAGGGTCTCCAGGTAGGTGTCCTATACTAGGGTTGCCATAATTCTCTTCCACAAAGTTGGATCAGGACCCTCTGTCTGTTTGCCAGTATGTGAACTGGACAGAGGTTCAACTGGGGTTCAATTGAGGTTCTTCAACCTTCAATTGATGTTCAACCTCTATTCAGTTGGACAGAGATTCAACCCCAATTGGGGTAATCCCTGTTTTTCGGGACATGTGGCAACCCTACCCCATACCTTCTCCAAATGGTATATAGTGTCAAACGTTTTAATGCCATTTATTTCCTCCAGGTCCATCCCGGCCCTATATCTCTTACTACTCCTAGTTTGGCCTCTCCAGAGATATATTTTTTTTCTTTGTAATATTTTTATTCAAAAAAATTATATAAAATAATGATAATATAATAAGGGAAAGCACTTCTCCAGAGATTTTTTCATGTCCCCTTGTGACGTTGCAAGGGGATTGAACATCAAGAGGTTTTCTTTCTGGAATCTTTCCAATGGTTCCAATGGGTCTCTGTGGCCCATTGAAGTTTACATTCTGTAAACAGATGGGACTTCTTTTTTTTTTTTTTTTAAAGAAAGCCTTGAGGCCAAGCAGATTTTATGAGCCTTTCAGCTCCGAGGTTTATGGCCTTGGCAATAAAATGTGTCCTACTCCATCTTTTTGGAGCAATTGCTCCACCATCCTTTTTTTTCCTCTGCTCCCCACCCATAAAAAAGGAAGGGATGGACACCCGAGCGCACACACACAGCATTGAGCTGTGGAACCTGTTTGGAGAGTAAATTTCCAAATCCCAGAGTCATGGAGTACAGGTGAATCTATAGGTACTAGTCATATAGGTACCTTCACTTGGAAGCTTGCCACCTGCCCCAATGTTATGGGATCGCAGGTAGAGCGTCCTCTTTTTCTGGACATGTCCTCATTTAGCCTTGTGTGGACATCTATCGATTTTATAAAGTGTATTTTACTGTACGTTTAATTGCTTTTATTAGATTGTGAGCCACGTTTGGTCACTACCAGTAAGGCAGGGTATAAATAAGGTGAATGAATGAATGAATTAGGCTGCAATCCTATACACACTTTCCTGAGAGTAAGTGCCATAGAAGACAATGAGACTTACTTCTGAGTAGACATGCTTAGGATTGTGCCCAAAATCAATGAATGAATGAATGAATGAATGAATGAATGAATGAATCGATCAGTCACTGAATCAATGAATCACTGAATCAATCAATGAATGATCTTCATTGTCCTCCTTTTCCATGTGACCAGCAGCATGTAGCCTTCTTGGAATAAACAAAGGTTGCAGTCCTAAATACACGTTTTGGGGAGTAGGCCCCCATTAAATACAACAGGACTTACTTCTGAGTAGACAGGCTTAGGACTGCATTGTAAGGCTGCAATCCTAACAACACTTTCCTGGGAATAAGACCCACTGAACTCAATGGAGCTTACCTTTGAGTAGATATGGTGAGGATTGTGCTCTCAATGTAATATGGCTGCAATCCTAAGAGCACTTTCCTGGGAGTAAGCCCCATTGAACTCAATGGAATCTTACTTCTGAGTAGACATGACTAGGAATGTGCTGTACAGTATATGTAATAGTTTTAAATAAGGTAATATAGAGCACAATCCTAACCATGTTTACTCAAAAGTAAGCTCAATTGTGTTCAATGGGTCTCACTCCCAGGAAAGTGTCTTTAGGATTGCAGTCATATATATGTTTAAGTTTGCTGCTTATACAAGGATTGCAGCTATATATATAGATTTATATAAATATATATTTATAAGCGAATAAATAAATAGTGTATAGTGGTGACAGAGATCCAGAATAGCGGACTGTCCCACTATGTGGGACAAATACTGAAGAAGAAGAAGAAGAAGAAGAAGAAGAAGAAGAAGAAGAAGAAGAAAGTGATGTCATCAACCTAGAAGTGATGTCATGGGTGGAACTGACGTCAAGCAGGAACTGCCATCACTGTGATGCCAAGAGTTCCTCCATGTTTGTATTCATTCTGTTCAACGAGATGGGCTAAAGACACTTTCCTGGGAGTAAGACCCATTGAACACAGTGGGGCTTGCTTTTGAGTAGACATGGTTAGGATTGTACTCTTACTCCATTTAAAGTATGGATTGCAGCCTGAGTGCCCCATTCCAAGATGGCACCACCTATTGCCAAATCCCAAGATGGCGGCACCCAGGTCTCCACATGAGGTCGCGTAACCCCCCCAAAAGGGTCCTGACCCCCAACTTTGAAAACCCCAGCCTAAAGTATTGTTGTGCAGATCAAGAGTTGGTTATTGTGGGGTTTTCTTTCCTAGCTGGGCATGGGGGAGAGATTACAATGCTATTCATACTTTTGCTGGGAGTAAGCCTCATGGACTCTCACAGGACTTACTTCTGAGTAGACCACACTTTAGGGTTGGGTTTGAGAGTTAAAATACAGTGCAAGGATCCTTTTAAGAGTTTTTTATTCTTGGAAATCAGATTCTCCGAGAGAGAGAGAGAGAGAGAGAGAGAGAGAGAGAGGTTGCAATCCTATCCACACCTTTCCTGGGAGTAAGCCTCATTGCCTCCCACAGTCCTTACTTCCGAGTAGACCATATTTTAGTGTTGGGCTCAGCGAGAGAGCGCTATAATACAGTCTAGGATCCTTTTCAAGAGTTTTTCTTTCTTGGAGATCAGATTGTCCAAGAGAAAGAGGTTGCAATCCACCCTTTGCAATCCACCCTATCCACCCTTTTCCTGGGAGTAAGTCTCATTGCCTTTCACAGTCCTTACTTCTGAGTAGACCACATTTTAGTGTTGGGCTCAAGGAGAGAGAGTTAAAATACAGTCTAGGATCCCTTTTAAGAGTTTTTTTCTTGGAGGTGGGATTCTCCAAAAGAGAGAGGTTGCAATCCTTTCCACCCTTTTCCTTGGAGTAAGCCTAATTGACTCCCACAGTTCTTACTTCTGAGTAGACCACATTTTCGTGTTGGGCTCAAGGAGAGAGAGTTAAAATACAGGCTAGGATCCCTTTTAAGAGTTTTTCTTTCTTGGAGATCTATCAGACTCTCCAAGAGAGGGGTTGCAATCCCATCCACACTTTTTCCTGGGAGTAAGCCTCACTGACTCCCACAGTGTACTTCAGAGTAGACCACATTTTAGTGTTGGGCTCAGAGTTAAAATCCAGTCTAGGATCCTTTTTAAGAGTTTTTCTTTCTTGGAGATCAGATTCCTCAAGAAAGAGAGAGAAAGGTTGCAATCCCATCCACACGTTTTCCTGGGAGGAAGCCTCACTGCTTTTCACAGGCTTTACTTCTGAGTAGACCACACTTTGAGGGTTAAAAAGAGAGCGTTCAAAACCCCGGCAGGGTCTCTTTTCAAGAGTTTTCCTTTCTTCCTTTTGGAGGTCAGGTTCTGGGGAAGGTTTTGCAACTTGCCAGCAATTGGAAAGTGCTGAACAACCGTGTCGGTTTCACCTTTTGTGATGCAAAGAGGGGGAGGCGGATCCCAGGGCCAGGTTGTGTGTGTGTGTGTGTGTGTGTGTATGTTGTGTGTGTGTGTGTGTAAAATCCTGGGCGATTACAGCCCTCCCCAAACCCAGCTGATGCTGCAGACCTTTGGAGAGCCTCTTTTTACGCACGGATCCCTTTCCATCTCTAAAGGGACCCCCCTTTTGGGGACACCCCGGGAGCATCATCTCTGCCCCCCAACCTCTTGGGGGGCTGGAAAGGGTTGGGGATCGCCTTTGCCTGGACCATCAGATCCTGCCTTTCCCCCTCCCCACATCCCAGCCTTCAAACCCCACCTCTAGGGGAGGGGAGAGGAGGGGGCTCTGGAAGTGGAGACTGGTTGGATCGTCCTAGAGAAGCAGACTACAGGCAGAGGTGGGTGGAGAGGAGCCCCACGGAGAGCTAAGGGGGCTGAGAGACTGAGATCCACGCCGACTGGGACCCTCCATCCTGGGGATCCGACCCCCATCCAGCAGGAGAAGCCCCTCCAGAAGGAGATACAAACTTGAATACCCTCTCTCTACGCTGCAGTGAGTTTGCTGGAGGAAGGGGGTGAAAAACTGGTCACTAGTAGTGGATACTAGTCCTGGATCCTGACCAGCCAAGGTAGAAACTGACCAGCTGGGGTTGAATCTGGCCACTGATATTGGAATCTGATCACTAGTATTGGATCCTGACCAGCCGGGGTGGAAACTGACCAGCTGGGATAGAAATGATCAACCCAGTGGAAATGGACCACTAGTATTGGAAACTAGTCTTGGACACTGACCAGCCAGCTTAGAAACTGATCACTAGTGTTGGAAATTGATCACTAGTATTGGATACTAACCAGGCAAGATAGAAACTGATCAGCCCAGTGGATTGCTAGTATTGGAAACTAGTCCTGCATCCTGACCAGCCAGGGTTGAAACTGACCAGCTAGGGCTGAATCTGACCACTAATATTGGAATCTGATCACTAGTATTGGATACTGACCAGCCAGGGTAGAAACTGATCAGCCCAGTGGAAATTGACTGCTAGTATTGGATACTAGTCTTGGATACTAACCAGCCAAGTGGAAACTGACCACTAGTATTGGAAACTAGTTTTGGATACTGACCAACCAGGGTAGAAACTGACCACTAGTGTTGGATACTGACCAGCCGGGGTAGAAACTTTCCAGCCCAGCAGAAGCTGTCCAGCCTGGTGGAAAAAACCACTAGTAATGGAAACTGACAACTAGTGTTGGAATCTGATCACTAGTTTTGGATACTGACCAGCCGGGGTAGAAACTGACCAGCCTTGGTGGAAATGGACGACTAGTATTGGAAATGGAGCTCTAGTTTTGGAAACTAGTGTTGGATAATGACCAGCCGGAATAGAAACTAACCAACATGGACTTCTGCAGCTTCCAGATCTCAGCTATTTGGGTAACAAGCAGTAGCTGGAGTTAAGTGGCTGTTTTGGGGGTGTTTGGGGTTTTTTTAAGGGGTACTTGCAAGTGGCTATGTGGCTGTTCCCCCGGCTGGAGAACGGCTGGGTCTGTTCCCACCTACGGGGCTCCTGGCGACAGTTGGGTGAGCTGGGGAAGGGACCTTTGATTTGACCTTTGATCCTTCTCCATGCCCATTGCACCCTCTTTCTAGACGTCCCCCACATTTTTCTCTCGAAGACCCCAAGTGGCTCGGTTTGGGGGGTTTGCCAGCATGGGGACGGTCCAGCGCAACTCCAAGCAGACCCTGGGAGTCCTCTTGCACCTGGCGTGTGCCTGCTTTGGGATCAGCTCCATTGATATCGACCGGCCAGGGGACGGACGATGCCAGCCCATCGAGATCCCCATGTGCAAGGACATTGGGTATAACATGACACGGATGCCCAATCTAATGGGCCACGAGGACCAGCGAGAGGCAGCCATCCAGCTTCATGAGTTTGCCCCCCTGGTGGAGTACGGTTGCCACAGCCACCTGAAGTTCTTCCTATGCTCCCTCTATGCTCCCATGTGCACCGAGCAGGTCTCCACCCCCATCCCGGCCTGCAGGGTCATGTGCGAACAGGCCCGAGTCAAGTGCTCGCCCATCATGGAGCAGTTCAACTTCAAGTGGCCCGAGTCCTTGGACTGCAGCAAGTTGCCCAACAAGAACGATCCCAACTATTTATGCATGGAGGCCCCCAATAACGGTTCAGAAGAACCTCCAAGGGGATCTAGTATCTTACCACCCATGTTCCGTCCCCAGAGACCCCAGAGCACCAGCCATGATCTCCAACAACATAAGGACGGGTTAGGACGGGCCATCTGTGAAAACCCCGGTAAGTTCCACCATGTGGAGAAGAGTGCTTCTTGTGCCCCACTTTGCACCCCAGGGATCGACGTCTACTGGAGCGCTGGCGACAAGCAGTTTGCCGTTGTCTGGATCTCCATCTGGTCCATCCTCTGCTTCTTCTCCAGCGCCTTCACCGTCCTCACATTCCTGATCGACCCCCAGCGCTTCAAGTACCCCGAAAGGCCCATCATCTTCCTCTCCATGTGCTACTGCGTCTACTCAGTTGGGTACATCATCCGCCTCTTCTCTGGTGCCGAGAGCATCGCCTGTGACCGAGACAGTGGCCAACTCTATGTCATCCAAGAAGGTTTGGAGAGCACCGGATGTACCTTGGTCTTCCTGGTCCTCTACTATTTTGGCATGGCCAGCTCTTTGTGGTGGGTGATCTTGACTTTGACTTGGTTTCTCGCTGCAGGGAAAAAATGGGGTCACGAGGCCATTGAGGCCAACAGCAGCTACTTCCACTTAGCGGCCTGGGCCATCCCAGCAGTGAAGACCATCATGATCTTAGTGATGCGCAGGGTGGCTGGGGACGAGCTGACCGGTCTGTGCTATGTGGGAAGCATGGATGTGAATGCTTTGACCGGTTTTGTCCTGGTCCCTTTGGCTTGCTATCTCATCATAGGTACCTCCTTCATCCTCTCTGGGTTTGTGGCTCTCTTCCACATCAGGAAAGTGATGAAGACTGGTGGGGAGAATACAGACAAACTGGAGAAACTCATGGTCCGGATCGGGGTGTTCTCTGTCCTCTACACAGTGCCAGCCACATGTGTCATTGCGTGTTATTTTTACGAGAGGCTCAATATGGATTACTGGAAGGTCCTGGCCATGCAACAGAAATGCCAGGTGGACACCCAGAGCAAACATTTGGACTGCACCATGAGTGACTCCATTCCAGCCGTGGAGATTTTCATGGTCAAAGTTTTCATGTTGCTTGTGGTGGGCATCACAAGCGGCATGTGGATCTGGACCTCCAAGACTCTTCAGTCCTGGCAAAGCGTTTGTAGCCAGAGACTGAAGAAGAGAACTCGGAGAAAACCCGCCAGCGTGATCACCGGTGGTGGACTTTATAAAAAGCCACAGCACTTCCCTAAAGTCCACCAAGCAAAATACGAGTCTGCATTGCAACCCCCCACTTGTGTGTGACTGCAGGACATGAGATCATAATATTTTTTTCTTAATGAACACTGTAACCCACTTAGAGACTCATAAAGATCCTAAATAGCGGTCAGAACTAAAGCCAAATAATTAATAATAAAAAGTGTGTTTTTTGAATCAGTCTTTTGTCCCAATTTCACATTTAAGGGGGAAGAACCAAAGGCGTTGGTGTGCTATGAGTTGGAGAGTCATGGGGTCCCCAATATGGGAAGTTTGGGGTTCCAATGACCTAAATCATGACTACTGTAATTGGTATGATTTTGCAAATCTTACATAAAAAATGCGTGTAACAAATTTGTTCACAAAGGGCCTTTGATTTGGGGCCAGGAGGAATTTCTAGAGTTGTGTGTGTGTGTATTTGTGTTTGTGTGTGTGTGAGTGATGGAGAGGGGGATCCTAAAAGTTCAACCAGTACCCCAAACGCCAAACCCCCGTACTAAGTTTCGAGAAACCCTTTCCAAATGTTTGATGCCCTACTTGCGGGGTACAGGATCTCTGCAGATAGTAGTCTCAGTTCAACCCACTTGCCCATATTCCATCCTCCTCATCCTTTAAAAAGTCCTCTATCAGAAAATAAGGTGCAATCCAGCTTTTTCTCTCCCTTTCCAGAACATGAAAGGTGGAAGCCGAGTATTTTGCTGGACACAATGGCCACAAAAAGAACCCCCGGACAAAAGGACGGAGGGGTCTAGTCCTTAGAAACCCTTTAGTGTTACATTTTGAGGCTTTTTAATGGAAATCAGACACGTTTGGACTGATCTGTGGAAAAAGAAAAAGGGGGTGAGAATCCATTGAAAGGGATCCAGAGGGGCTTATTGACTCTTTCTATTGTTAAACAAATGCTGGCAATGAATAGATCAAGAAGCAAGGGAAACTTTGTAACATCTGATGCTCCTTGCGGAGGGGGGCACATCAATGTGCATGTGTGTGCGCGCGCGCAAGACAGAGTTTGTATTTGTAATATAGAACTATTTTCCATGCCTTGCTATTTTATTAAATAATAATAATTAATAAAATATGCACTTTTAGTTCGATGATTGGGTATCCATCATGGTGAGCTTTGCTGGGCATCCAGCTCAGTTTTGCAAAAGCTGAGCAAAAGCAAATCAAGTGAATTAATATTTTTTTTAATTATTAAGTGAATTAATAACTTTTTAATTATCAAGTGAATTAATAACTTTTGTGATTAGGACTGGAAAATCTGTTTTCTTCTCCCTCACCCCCCTCTACTCACAAAACATCAACACGTAAGATGGGAAAGATAGGTGATCCCCCCCCCCCCCCATTGAACATCCGCACAGGGCAGATGAGGGGGCTCTCTCTATGAAAATCAGATCCACGAAACAGCAGAACTCCCAAATGGCTAGATTATGGCTGCAATCCTAAAGACACTTTCCTGCAAGTAAGACCCATTGAACATAATGGGGCATACCTCTGAGTAGACATGGTTAGCATGATACTCTATCCCCCAAATCCAGAGTAACTACAGGATCATGTTAGAGACTTTACATGCACCTGTAGTTACTGCACCACCTAGTGAAAACCTATGGGAAATTCATATTGAAATCCAGAGTAAGTTGTTCTTACACTAGAGCAAGGACTCCCCATTGTTACTCTGGATTTTGCCCTATATCAGGTTCTATGTACAAGTCCATGATTTCAAGGGAATGATCGGGCCTTTTTTAAAAGTTAGCACAAAATCTGACACCCATGGAAATTGAGATTATAGGTTATATGTCAAGGGGGTACATCAACACATGGGGTACATCATAGGTAGGCCCAAACTGGGGCCAGGGAGCCAAAGGAGGGTAGATGGAAATTTCAGAAAATATTGCACATTTGCATGAAAACTGGTGTTCACAGCCCTACATAGTGTTATATATCATTATTTGTAGGAATGGTGGTGCTTTGATCATATTAAATTATGATTCAATGGAGAAGGGAAGGATCCAAAAGTAATTTTGTACCCCCAAAAGACGTGCTGTACCCCTGAATAAAATTCCCTATGCTGTTTATAAGTGCCATCTATGCTCTCTGTAATAAGAACCATATATGCAGATGCATATATGCAGACACATACCGTATTTCCCGGCTTATAAGACGCACTTTTTTCCCTTCCCAAAGTGGGGGAAAATGTCAGTGCGTCTTATAGAGTGATAGGGCCAATCCTGGAGCACTTTACCCCCATCATGTCATATGTCGTTGGATTCGTATTGAAGAGCAGAATCCAATGCAAAAATCAGTTTTGAGATATCTCCTTCCTATGAAAAGTTATGGCCAAAAAACAAAACAAAAACAAAAATATAAAAACAAAAAAATACATTTTTGGTAATTTTTAAAGCGGGTACAAATTTTGGTCCCTGCTGCTCTATGCCTGTGCATCCCTCACTCTTCCCTATCTGTCTAGATCCCCTCACCTTTCCCTACCTACCAGGATCACCCCACCCCAAAAGACCCCCCCAACTTACCTATCTTCCTGGACCATTTGCAATGAGATTTGTGCAAAAGTCACAAATCCCTGACACTAGAGATGATGAGTTTTGGGGGTTTCCAGAAAATTAGAAGAGTGCTTGAAGCTTAAAGTCTTTCCTCTTTTGTTAATGACAGTGATAATGGTTCTTAATACCACTATTGATTTTACATGGTTAAATATTATTTTGCTATATTTTATTAAATATATTAGTACACCATTTGGTTCAGAATATTTTTTTTTTCTTGTTTTGCTCCTCTAAACTTTGGTGCGTCTTATGGTCCGGTGCGTGTAATAAGCCGGGAAATACGGTATATACAGACACATGCAGATCTCAAGAATCGTGTGTATACTGATTATACATGGAATGGGTATCATGTGTCAGAGAAACTGCAAGCACTTCTCACATGTAGACCCCCCTGCGGAGAATCGAGGAAATGCGTTTGCATCTGTGTTTGCACAGTCTGCTTCTGTTGGGACAACAAAGTCAGAGTGCCGTGTATTTTTCTAGACATCAAAGGGTAAAGATATGCAAAAACCTCGATTGTGTGAATGGGCTGACACTGATTCAGGCTCATGAGCTCAAGAAATCCTCAGGGTGATACACTGGTTGGAGCTGGTGGCATAGCTAAACGGGGGCAAAGCAATCAGTCTTGGAGGGAGGTATGCAAGGGGCCCTTATGGAGCCTTTCTAGCCATTCCATATGGTGTTGTTTTGCTGCCACCTCCAGGAATGGCTCCCCCCAACTGCACACCTCCCTTCAAGACTGACTGCATGGCTCTAGCTATGCCACTGGTTGGAGCAGTGATTCCCATTAATTCCTGGGGAATTTTCAAAAGCTCCTCAAGGGCTCCTCTATGCCAGAAAGTAAGAAACTGAAAGGGGTCCTTTAATGCATATTGATTGATTGATTGATTGATTGATTGATTGATTGATTGATTGATTTGATTTGATTTGTATCCTGCCTTCCTCTCCAAAGGGCACCCAAGGCGGCTAACAGTCAATAAAAACACAATTAACATGATAAATGTAGTGCACAGATCTATGCGGACAGACCTATATAGAGTGATCTATGCGCACAGACCTATATAGAGTGAAGGTCCCTGCCCTGAGGAACGTACAATATTTTAGATCAGTGCTTTTCAATCTTTTTACTTCAGGGCATACCAACCAGGTGTTAAAATTTTCTAGGCGCACCATCAATATTTGGACGATTGACAAGGCACACCACATGGCCGGCAAAGGGTACAAATTCTCAATAGTCCTATTAAGAATAATGATATTCATTTAATAAATAAATGTGCCAAACTTCCACGGCACACATGGGGACCACTCACCAGTGGGCTACGGTGCACTGATTGAAAAGAACAGATCAGGAAAGGTAAGGCAAAGGTAAACAGGAGAAGAACATGCTGTTGTTTCAGTAGCATGCATTCATCATCATCATCATCATCATTATCATCATCATCATCATCATCATCATCCCAAATCAACCCTTGGCGCCAGTCAATGACTTGATTTTTGTGATTATTAATTTACAAGTGACTGTGTTTCATGCACTATGAATAAAATCATCTATAATAATACTAATATTAATAATACTATTAATATTAATAATAATTCACAAATATTGAGACGATACCTTGTGATTACTAGTTCCTTGGTTAGGAAATGAATTACAATAGAACCAATTCCAATTGAATATCTTCCAACAGTGATATACGTCATCATCATCAACATCGTCGTCGTCGTCACCATCAAATATATTTTCATATTTTCAACAAAAGAGTAGCTCACACGGGATTAATAAATAAAAGTAAATTAATAAAAGCAAATTAATAAATTAATAAAGGTTGCATGGGGTGATGCCAAGATTCAAAGCAAGCCCCCATATTGGACTTTCTGCTGAAAATTTGTGCGCGGCAACCCATCATCACCATTGCGCTACCCCATTTACAAAGCACAGGGATTATCAGACTGATCCTGGGTTAACACTCTTGAAAATCTGCAGAGTTAAGTTTGTCATCTTCGAGATGAATGAGGGAATGAATGGGGCCATTCAGGGCTGGGTTTTGTTGGGGTTTTTTTGTACATTGAACTGGCTCTGTCTTTGTCGGGTGGATGAAAAGAACGGCTCAGCACTACTGTCGTAGCTTCCTCCTCTTCCTCGCTAGCAGCCCATTGGCTCTGATGTCCAGATGTCATCTCCCCATCCTGTGGCATGGAGTTCCAAAGATTAATTACAGCTTTACAACACTGTCACCCTTTCTTGTGTGTTTTCCTTTACACCTTTTTTCCTTACACTCGGGTGCGATGCCTTTTTTCCTATATCGGGATTGGTACCCAGTAAGTGGGTCACAAGCCTATGTCATTTGGGTTGGACGGCATAGCACATGGCTCAGTCACCACTGAAAAAAAACAGGTCCAACCTTGTTTTACACTGATCCGACTTGACACAAATGGCCGCTGCATATCAGTTTAAAAAACAGCTTTTCTACTGTTGTAGTGAGAAAGTCAGGCAAGCAATCATTCCATTCTTTAGCTGAGCCATGCAAAAGCAGGGAATCACTTGCATTTCTAAATGCTGTTTGCCTTTCTACAATAGTAAGAAAAGCTGTTTTAAAGTAATTGTAAAGGTGCACACATTAAAATAAAACTGATTTTATTTAACAAATTTTTTGTATGAGCAGGGAGTCCCAGATGAAACCCCTGCAGCTATTGAGGCACAATCATGATAGGAGCAATGGAGGACCAAGAAACCTGGAAGTGTCTTTAAATCTATCTCTCCACTATTTTTAATCCACAGATTTTTTTATCCATAGGAGGTTCCTTAAAGGAACCCTACTGGATAAGTAGGGACACCGGTACAGGGTGCTGGGCAAGGTGGGCTTTCAGTGGGAGGCAGGCAGGATGCCTTGTCCTGAATAGTTAGGAAGGTGGGATGTTGGAATGGGGTTAGAGCTGTGGTTTGGGCTGGGATGTCAGAATTCAGAGCTATGCATAATGTGCATAATGCGCATAATGCACATAATACAGCGCTATGTATAATATGCATAATGAGTAATGGGACCTGTGGCTGATCGTGCCTTAGGTTAGAAGCCCAAACCGATGATATCACTTTCTGACCATGACATCACTCTAAATTCAAAGAGATCACATCTGGTGGGTCCCAACAGACTGCATTCTAAAAAGTGGGTCCCGGTGCTAAAAAAGTTTGAAAACTAATTTTGAGCTCCAAGTTATTATTTTATTTATTTACCCCCAAACTGCACTTTTGGGGCAAAAGGCACCTCCTGAAAACCGTCCCCTTGTGCGCCGCT
This sequence comes from Cryptoblepharus egeriae, assembly GCA_030015325.1. Lineage (NCBI taxonomy): Eukaryota > Metazoa > Chordata > Lepidosauria > Squamata > Scincidae > Cryptoblepharus > Cryptoblepharus egeriae. The sequence goes on along the minus strand of JAREYC010000017.1, from coordinate 4,818,837 downwards.
TCTTTGCAGAGGTTGGTGTGGTGGTTTTGACGGAGCGACAGAACGATGAAAAGTGTCAGGTGATAAATCAGGCTGCGTTTTTATAAGTGGTTGAAGGTGTATATGTGGTCTCGAGGCTGGAGTGGGGAAGGGGCTGCCTTTGATCCCAGATGACAAGCCCTCGAGGTCCCTGGCATTTGGGAAACCCCTAAAGGGAAGATCAACACCTGTTTGTACTTTCCGGCGCTTCTGCCTCCCGGTTCTTTTAATCTCTGAACTCCTTTTCAGAGCCAATTGGCTCACATTACTCATTTAGAAGGCTCTTTTTATTAAAAAAAATTGCAACTTCTGTAGAAACTATATTGTCAGGTGGGTGGGTGGGAAAGCCGGGGATCTGCTCCCCTCGGGGTGAGATGTATCAATGTTCCCATTAGAAAGGGTTACGTTTCAGTTCCAATCAAACCGGAGAGGCTTTCGCAACGATGAAACCAGATCAGAGTGGCTTTTCTTCTTTACAGAAAAGAGTATGCAATTAATCAGCGGAACTCCTTGCCACATGATGGCATTTAGCCTAGATTCTTTTAAAACTTTTCTGTGAAAGCAGTAGATTCATAATAGGTATAGTGAAAGTGTCAGAGACTGGCTATGGGCAAAATCCAGAGTAACTATGGGGAGTCCTTGCTCCGGTGTAAGAACAGTTTACTCTGGATTCCAATATGAATTTCCCATAGGTTTTCACTAGGAGGTACAGTAACTAGGGGTGCATGTAATGTCTCTTACATGCTCCCGTAGTTACTCTGGATTGGGGGGTAAGAATCAAGATTATGCCACATGGATCTTGCTCTGCCATGGCCCTTGAAGGCCATGGGTAAGTCCCTTAACTATAAAAATACAGCTGTTCCTCCCATTCGGAAACCTCCCGTGGATTAAAAAATCAGTGTATAAAGAAAACAATGGAATAAACCTATTTTTCCATTCTTTTCTTCATACACTGATTTTTTACATCCCACTTCCAGGTTTCTTGCTCCTCTATTGGATCAAATGGAATAAGCTAGTGCCTCAATATCTGCGGTTCGATTCTGGGACTGAAGAATGGAACGATTCCTTGCATGATTGCCTCTACAATAGTAGAAAAAGCAGTTTTTGAAACTATGATTTGCAGTGGTCATTCATGTTGAGCAAAATCCATGTATAAAAAAGCAGCCAACCAATGAAATTTGTATTCGGCTGATGCAATCACTGAGTAACTTAAGAGGAACTTAAGAGTAGAGCTGCTGCTTTCCGCCTTTGCTTTGAAAGTGGGGGATCTCCATTTCAGTCCAGTGTTTTGTTTCCTTCTGGAATAAAAGCTGCTCTTGAGTGTGTATCACATAATGCGCACACAAACCTCAACAAATTTGTTTTGGTTATATGTTGTCGTCCAACCCCTTTGGTACTCCCCTGTCCTCCGGACCGGTACTTTGGTACTCCATCGGTACTCCCCTGTCCCCGGACCACCCCCGGACACCCAGACCACTCCCGGACCACTATGCCGTCCAAGGGTTCCAAACATTCACAATTTTATTCCACGCTGGGGCACACAAGAGAGGTAAACTTGCAACCTGGGAAAAGAGAAAAACCGAGTCCCAACAAGAGCTGAGTTAATTCATTTGCATCACAAAAAGATCCTTAGATTGGGGGAAAAGGAGAGGCCTTTTGAAAGGCAACAATCCCTTCTGTTGTCCAGAGGAGAGGAAAGAGGCAAAGGAACTGGGAGATCAGGGCTCCCTCCTCAAAGGAAAATACACACACACTGAAAGGGGGGGGGTCACAGGACATGGGGGGTAAGCCGTGGGTGAGCCCTAAGTCCAACGTTTCCCAATTTTTGGATGGCCGAAGCACCCGTTTCATTCTGCAATATTATCAAAGACCCAGCTTGCAATTGCACAAGTTTCGAATGGAAGGAGACACCACACTTGGCCCCAATTCCAGCTTTCGGGGGTCCCCTCCCCCAACAAATGGACTGCAAGGGTTAATCTTGGGTAGGGTTGCCATAATTCTCTTGCACAAAATTGAGACAGGATCCTCGGTCACACTTGCCAGTATGTGAACACAATCCCCCCAAATTGGGGCCGTCTCTGTTTTTCAGGATATATGGCAACCTTAATCTTAACCAATTTTAATCTTAACCATCCAGGTGCCAAGTTCACCTCCCAATTTTAGACTCGTGGAATTTCAGTTAACCCATTGTTGTGGGAGTAAAATTTCAAGAATATTTGTGGGGCCTGGGCATGGCTGGGCACTGGTGGACACTGGGCACTGTTGGGTAATGACAGGCACTGGATACAACTGGGCACCAGTGGGCAGCAGGTATCAGGTTTCCCTATCAAGTACCAGGCATCCCTACTGGATACCAATGGGCAGTTGGCATCACTGAACACCAGGCATCACTAATGGGTACCACCATGCACAAAAGGGCCCACTACTGGGTACTAGGCACCATCTGGCACTAGGGACAGGGCATCAGACACTGGGTACCTCGCACTACTAGGCACCATGCAACCCTACTGGGCACCAGGCACTGGGCACCATTGAGTGGCAGCGTGCATTGGGCACCAGACATCCCTGTTGGGCAGCAGACACTGGGCACCAGTGTGCACTGGGTACTAGTGAACAACACCAGGCAGCAGCCACCATCGGGCACGGGGCACCTCTGAGTACCAGATCAGTTTTTAGTGGATCCTTACATCTCAGAAGGAATACACTCCCCAAATTTCACACTTTAGATCTGGAGGTTTTGGCTGGGTGTTGATGAGTCAGTCAGTGACTCTTCAGTTTGATATATGTTGAATATAGGAGACTTCACAATGCCAGATGGAGGGGAGGGCACCAGGATGCAGGTCTCTTGTCTCGTGTGCCCCCTGTGGTGTGGGCCACTTTGCAATCTAGGATACTAGATTAGATGCACCTTTGGCCTGATCCAACAGGGCTCTATTTTATGTTCTTAAAATAACAGGCACCTCTGATGTTCAAAGCAGATGCTATCGGGTTTATTTTGGTGCACAAATTAACTTAATTGCACAGGCAAGCCAATAATTAAGGAGGCCGTTTCCTTCCTATTGCACCCCTCCTTGCAAATTCATGCACGCTTGTAGTTGGGCAGGTACAACAGGCACACGGGCTCCTTAGAAAATGTGGAACATGGTGCGCAGCTTCTGCCAACATGCTCGGTACCATTGGGAGGTTTGAAAAATGCAGTGGCTCTTTTTTTCCTGGGCGAGATTTTCCGACTCCCGCTGTTCTGTATGAACCTGTTCCCACGGCTGGAAACTAGGCCATGAGCAGCCAGATTCTCCACTGAAACAATCCGCATCAGCGAGGCATCTCCTAGTTGCTCAGAGACTCCGCAGAAGGGAAGTGGTTCCTTTTTAAGGATCAAATACTCTTTTTTAATCCACTCCAAGCAAACTTTAAAGACATAACGGCATTCCAACGAGCATCTCATTGCCCCCGAGAATAGGGTGGCCATGTGTCCCAAAAAACAGGGACAATCCCAATTCTAGGGGACTGTGTTCACAAACTGGCAAATAGGAAAGAGGATCCAGTTCCAGTTATATGGATGAGAATTATGGCAACCCTATCCAAGGGGTTTCACACCAATCCTAAAAAGAAGCCCACAGGCTCTGTTCTTTGTCTGTATTAACTGTACCAAGCACTCTGAGCATATGAAAAGTGCCTACAAAGAAACACAAGGATTCTGGTAAAGGGGGCACCTGGGGGTATCCCTTATTCCGGCTAGAAACCCCAGCATGTAATTTACCCAGCAAGTGATTAATCTGTGGAACTCCTTGCTGCAGGATGTGGGTATCCCTTATTCTGGCTAGGAAACCCAGCACGCAATTTACCCAGCAAGTGATTATTCTGTGGAACTCCTTGCCGCAGGATGTGACGACACATAGGCTGCAATCATAAAGACACTTTCCTGGGAGTAAGACCCACTGAACACAATGGGGGCTTACTTTTGAGTAGACCTGGTTAGCATTGTGCTACTAGATGCCTTTTAGTGAGAATTGGACATATTGATGGAGAAGAAATCCTATACAGGGACGCACAAGAAACCCACAGCAAGGATATACATGGTGACTGAAAAGTAACTCCTTATTTTAAAATACTTATATGTTACAAAATAGGGAGTAATTTTTCAATCACCCTGTAGATAGATAGATAGATAGATAGATAGATAGATAGATAGATAGATAGATAGATAGATAGATAGATAGATAGATAGATGGATGGATGGATGGATGGACGGGGAGGAGGGACAGAGGCTTCCCCACAGGATCCTCCTCCAAAGAAATGAATGGAGCCCAGAGGAATAGCAGAGCATGGAGGCAGGCAGGGAGCACTGGTGGGAAGAGCGGAAGAGGAAGCAGCCCATGAGAAAGAGGTCCCTGCTGCTGCAATCCTATGCATCCTTTCCACGGGTCTGGGAGGCTTGCACTTGAGTAGACGCTCACAGGATCTGGTTCCTAGGGCTACAATCCTTTCCAGGGGTGGGGGAGGCTTGCAACTGAGGCTTGCAAATGCACTGAATCTGGTTGGTAGTGCTTGCAAATGCATAGAATTTGGTTTGCTAGAGCTTGCAAATGATGAGTACTTGGAGTTTCCAGAAAATTAGAAAAGTGCTTGAACCTTAAAGTCTCTCCTCATTTTTTTAATGACAGTGATGATGGTTCTTAATACCACTATTGACTTTACATGTTTGTAATATTATTCTGCTATATTTTATTAAATATATTAGTACACCATTTGGTTCAGAATATTTTTTTTCTTGTTTTGCTCCTTTAAACTTTAGTGCTTCTTATGGTCCGGTGCGTGTAATAAGCCGGGAAATACGAGTATGTATATTTCCTTGCCCAACATTTAATCACACTGTGGAACTCCTTGCCACAGGATGCTGTGACGGCATCTGTACTTGATGCCTTTAAAAAAGAATTGGACAGATTTCTGGAGGAAATCTGCCAACCGGTTTGGCAGATGACGGTCTTTTGCAGATAATCCGCACAAAAGCAAAATTGGGTCAGATGAGTGATTTGCACCGAGTGGTTTGGGGAGGCGTAGTTCTCCGGGGTCCACGATTGGTGGCGGCGGCAGCAATATCTTAGTGCGACCCCCAAATCAACTGGGCCAGAGTTATCATGCAATTGTGTCTCCGCTGATTCTGTGCTTGAACATTTCCAAATGCGTTGGGGGGGATCAAAATATTATGACCCCTTCCCAAATTAAGTGATGTTAAAATTTAAATACCATATACTGAGAGAGTAAAAATAGGCAGAATGAGCACTTTTTTTTAGTACAATTCAATGGTTCCCAAAGTTTCAGGAGCCACTTTTTAGTTCCATTGCTCCCCCAGCCCCCCAATGATGCCATTAACAAGGGTGTAGGGTGTGATGCTAGTTAACCTCCTCATGGTACACGCCGGATAGCTCGAAAGTATGAACTAATAATAATTAGTTATTGCTTTTAATTGCTTTTAAATGCTTTTAATTGAATGTTCTATTTATGTTTTTAATTATGTTTTAATGTGAGCCGCCTTGAGTTGGTCTATGACCCGAGAAAGGCGGGATATAAACAAACAAACAAATAAATAAAACTTTATTTATGACCTTTCTCCTGGAGGGACTCAAGGCGGCTTACCAAACATCCATAAAAACACCAACAATCAATCCAATAAATTAAAATCCAATACAATAAAACTGTTAAAACAGGCATCTTAAAAAGAATAAATATAAAACATCTACATTAAAACACTGATTAAAACCATAATAAAAGAGTTGTGCAGTAGAACTAAACAACAAGCAACAATAGGCAGACTATGGCCACAATAGAGTAACTACAGAGTAACTACAGGGAGTCCTTGCTCTGGTGTAAGAATAATTTACTCTGGATTGCAATATGAATTTCCCATGGGTTTTCACTAGGTGGTGGAGTAACTACGGGTGCACGTAATGTCTCTTACGTGCTCCTGTAGTTACTTTGGACTGTAGGGTACTTGAAGAATGGGTGACAGTCGGAAGCCAGACATCATTGTGGAATTCCTGGCAACGGAACATTAACATCTGATTTACTATAAGTCCATGTATTAATAAACAAGGCAGTGATGTCATACCCCCAAATGCAGAGTAACTACGGGAGCACGTAAGTGACTTTACATGCACCCGTAGTTACTGCACCACCTAGTGAAAACCTATGGGAAATTCATATTGGAATCCAGAGTAAGTTGTTCTTACACAAGAGCAAGGAGTCCCCCTAGTTACTCTGGATTTTGCCCATAGCCAGATGTTACATCATTGCAACACAACATCTAAGGGTTGCATCCAGCCCTCTATATAGTGCACACAGCCTTTGGAGAAGCGCAAGTTCATGGAGGTCAAAACCCAGATCTTGAGGACTAGAAACTTTGAACAGCTGTTTCTTGGATCACTGCATGATGCAGAGAGACATGTGGGTTTGGAGCTGATAAAATAAGCCCATTGAAGGGTTGAGGGAGATTCATTTAGTGAATACCCTCTGGGTGAGGAGTCAGAATTTGGAAATAATTAATGGAAACTTTTTTTTTCCTCTTCACCCCATGAGTAATGTGTTAAGGGTGAGACTTTGAAAGAAGTCCTTCTAGGCATACTCAAAAATAAAAATAAAAATAAAGCTTACTTAAACTTGGAATGACGCGTTGGGGGTGGGGGGAGACCCGTTTCATGATCTTTTCATCATGACTTGCCTGTAATTATTTCCTTAAAAAAATAAATAAATCTGGCTTTTGATGGCAAAAATGAGCTTCTTAGGTGTGTCCCGGAGAAGGAGTTGCTATTGATAGTTATGAGGTTTTTCTGTAGTACGATCAGGTTTTGCAGGTCCCTGCCCCAAGGGGATTGCAATCTGGATGCAAGGAAGGGAAAAATAATTATCTGCATCCTGAGCTGAAAAGCAGGTTATCAGTTTTCCAATAAACGTAGTGATATATAGGGGAATAAAATCATATATAGAGAAGTAGAATCCAACCTTATCCACAACCAATCAATCCTATAATAACGTATTTTATTTTTATTGCAATAAAAAAACGCAAACCTGTGCAAGGAACAATGCACAATATTCACTGTAGGTTTATAAGTGCAATCATTGATCATTAAACTAATTATCCTTAATGACTGCTGTTTATAAGCCTATAAAGTCAAGCTTCTAACACAGCAAGCTGGTTTTTCTATGATGATCAGACAACCACGTGCATTCTTTCCATCTCCTGTATCATTTTGTATGTCTCACAGCCCAATCCCATCCACACTTTCCTGGGAGTAAGCCCCATTGACTCTGACGGGACCAACTTCTGCGTAGACATGCATAGGACTGGGCTCTCAGACCACAATCCTATCCATGCTTTCCTGAGCATAAGCGCCATTCAGTATAAGGGACTTACTTCTGAGTAGATGTGCAATTGATTGAGCTCTCAGCCTGCAATCCTATCCATGCTTTCCTAAGAGTAAGCTCCATTGATCATAGAGGACTGAGGCAGCAATCCTAAGAGCACTTTCCTGGGGGTAAGCCCCATTGAACTCCACGGAACTTATTTCTGAGTAGACACAAATAAGATTGCACTGTGACTTCTGAGTAGACGTGCATAGGATTGATCTCTCAAACCGCAATCCTATCCATGCTTTCCTGAGAGTAAGCACCATTGATTATATGGGACTTATTCTGAGTAGATGTGCATAGGATTGAGCTCTAAGACTACAGACCTATCCATGCTTTCTTGAAAGTAAGCTCTGTTGATTATAAGGGACTTACTTCTGAGTAGAAGGGCGTAATATTCCCTACCCCTAGCTAACCACTTTAGCTTACTTATCACTTTAACCAGCCCCAGCTGTTGATATGAAACTATGCAGGAGAAGAAGATGATGATGACGATGACGACAACAATGACAATTTATATTATTTTATTTAATCGAGTGAGGAACAGTAACATTGATTGCAGTCGGAAAATCCAAACCAGCCCCAACCTTTGATATGTACACAGAAGAAAAAGAAGATGCTGCTGCTGCTGCTGCTGCTGCTGATGATGATGATGATGACAACGATGACGACGATGACAAATATTATTTTATTTAATCGCGTGAGGAACAGTAACATTGATTGCGATCAGGAGATCCAGACCAGCCCCAACCTTTGATATGAATGCAGAAGAAGAAGAAGAAGAAGAAGAAGAAGAAGAAGAAGAAGAAGAAGAAGAAGAAGAAGAAGAAGATAATGATGATGATGATAATGATAATGATGATGATGATGATGATGATGATGATGATGATGATGATGGTGATTTCAACGACAACGACGACGATGATGATGACGACTATTTATATTATTTTATTTAATCAAGTGAGGTATAGTAACTTTGGTTGCGATCAGGAGATCCAGTCCAGCCCCAACCTTTGATATGTATGTATGTAGAAGAAGAAGAAGAAGAAGAAGAAGAAGAAGAAGAAGAAGAGTATTATTTTATTTAACTGAGTGAGGAAGAGTGGCATTGACTGTGGTCAGGAGATCCGGATCTTGGATCCAGGTCGAGACTGGCAAACAATGAGCATTTGAAGCTCCTTTGTCGGTCCAGAGCACAGGAAACCTTTTGATGAGCTGGATGTTTGGCGGAGGTCAGGAGAGGAAACAGCCCTTTGGGAGAGTTTACCCACAAAACATCCTTCTCCTCCAAGCCCTGCTTCTCCGTTACACCACTTTTCTTTTTGCTGATTTTTCTTTTTTGGCCGACTCTCTCCCTGGGAGCCGGGCAGCTAAAATCACTGGAAAGTTTCAAATGCACAGTTAAGTATCATGTTAATGAGTCACCGGCCTCTTGTTATCACGGGCTACAGTCAGTGGACATGAACAATACAGCAATAATTCAGGGGTTGGAGACCAAAGGGGCCACTGGAGTCGGGGGATAGTTCTCCAGACTGCACTTCTGGCTGCCTGCACCAAGGGGTATTTACTCCCAGAGTAGCTGATACCGGATCAGAAACTGTAAGCAGGGTAAACATATGACCGGAAATTCCCGGGTTTTTCCGGGTGTCCTACATTTTGAAACTTCGCAATGGTGTGCTGTACTCAGTGGTGGGATTCAAATAAATTAACAACAGGTTTTATGTCCCATTAGTAACCGGTTCTCAGAAGGAGGAGTAGCAAACTCATTAGAAGACAGGAGAAACCTCCAGGAGGATCTGGATAAAATAGAATTCTAGGCTGTAACACATAGAATGAATTTCAATAGGGAGAAGTGCAAGGTTCTGCACTTAGGAAATAAAAACCAAAAATAGAGGTATAAAATGGGGGATACTTGGCTTGGCAGCACAACATGTGAGCAGGATCTTGGAGGCGCCGTGGATCACAAGCTGAACATGAGTCAGCAGTGTGATGTGTCTGCAATGAAGGCAAATGCCATTTTAGGCTGCATTAAGAGGACTGTAGCTTCCAAGTCACGAGAAGTTCTAGTTCCTCTTTACTCAGCATTGGTCAGACCTCACCTTGAGTACTTTGTTCAGTTCTGGGCACCTCACTTGAAGAAAGATGCAGCCAAACTGGAGCAAGTCCAGAGGAGAGCGACAAGAAGGATCAGTGGGATGGAAGGGAAGCCCTACCAGGAAAGGTTGGGGGAACTTGGGATGTTCAGCCTGGAGAAGAGGAGGCTGAGGGGAGACATGATTGCCCTCTTCAGATACCTGAAGGGCTGTCATAGGGAGGAAGGGGCCAATTTGTTCATAGCTGCTTCTGAAAGCAGGACTAGAACCAATGGGTACAAACTGCAAGAAAGGAGATTCCGGCTGGAAATCCGGAAAAAATTCCTGACGGTTTGGGCGGTTCGGCAGTGGAAGAGATTGCCAAGGGAGGTGGTGGACTCTCCCTCACTGGAGATCTTCAAGCAGAGGCTCGACGAGCACCTGTCGGGGATTCTCTAGGGGATTTCCTGCTGCAGGCAGGGGGTTGAACTAGATGACCTACTAGGTCCCTTCCAACTCTATGATTCTATGATTCTATGAACCAGGTGCCTATTAGCAAAGGGACCTGTGAGAACCCCCCTGAAGCCCACCACTGGTTGTACCCCATCATGTAAACCATAGTTGGCTATTCTTCAAGAGTATCTTCTATGTCAGTGTGTCCCAACTTTGGCCAAGGAGATGGAGTCGATGTACTCAGGCCAACAATGTGGGGACTTCAGTTAAATATCTGTGGCAGTCACCCCTTTTATCTTCCCCTTCTTTTACACCTGTAGTTATGGCACCACCTCGTGAAAACCTATGGGAAATTCATATTGCAATCCAGAGTAAATTGGTCTTACACTGGAGCAAGGACTCCCCGTAGTTACTCTGGATTGTGCCCTATGTCAATGTGTCCCAACTTTGGCCAAAGAGATGGAGTTGACGGACTCCGGCCAACGATGTGGGGACTTCAGTTAAATATCTATGGCAGAGTCACCCCTTTTATCTCCCCCTTCTTTTACACCTGTAGTTACGGCACAACCTAGTGAAAACCTATGGGAAATTCATATTGCAATCCAGAGTAAGGGCACAATCCAGGCTAAGTATGGGAGCATGTAAGAGATATTACGTGCACCCATATTTACTGCACCACCTACTGAAAACCTATGGGAAATTCATATTGCAATCCAGAGTAACTTGTTCTTACTCCGGAGCAAGGACTCCCCATAGTTATTCTGGATTTCACCCGAAATTGTTCTTACACTGGAGCAAGGACTCCCCGTAGTTACTCTGGATTGTGTCCTATATCAATGTGTCCCAACTTTGGCCAAAGAGATGGAGTTGACGGACTCTGGCCAACGATGTGGGGACTTCAGTTAAATATCTGTGGCAGAGTCACCCCTTTTTTCTCCCCCTTCTTTTGCCAGCGCAACACTCCCGTCATCAGATAGAGGCTCGTTCTTGTTCTGTGGCTGATAATCCTTCTCCCTTGGGGCAAGAGGCCCAGCTGGTACACTGATGCTGGTTTATTCAGCTACAAAGAGAAATATCTCTTCCTTCCTTTTAGACCGACAGTGACCTACATATGACAGGTTGCTATTCTTTGTGAACGAGATCGGAGAATGGATGTCGGGGAGGGGGGGAGAACGGCATGTTTTTACAGGCTTTGGACTGCGACGGCGGCCAGAACCCAGGTAGATGAAAGAACTTTCTGGAAAGTACAAAAAGGTTTGCTCAGAAGGTATGGCATGTACATACATAGAGGCAACCTGTCAATCAATCAATCATATTTATATACTGCTTTTCAAAAGAAAGTTCACATACAGTTTACAGAGAAAATATGTCATAACCACAAACCAGGACATAACCAGGACATGGATACCCAAAATGTGGGACACCCAAGAATAATGTAGGACACTACAAAATAAAGCTAAACACTCATATATATTGCTTTTATGTGGTTGATTTAACACTATGGCTGCAATCCTATCCACACTTTCCTGGGAGTATGTACTATTGAACTCAATGGACTTACTTATGAGTAGACATGCTTAGGATTGCACTCTATGTTACTTATTAATTAAAACTATTGCATCTAATTTATTATGTTTAATTTATTAATTCCAAGAAGGCTCCCTGTTGCCTGCTCACAAGGAAAAGAATGAAGTTGCTTTTTCCAGGACACAAGGCTAAAAAAGAGGACATGTCCTGGAAATATGGTCACCCTGAATCCATTAGTATAATACAGTTGCCCTTTAGGCTGCAATCCTAAAGACACTTTCCTGGGAGTAAGACCTATTGAAACGGGGCTTACTTTGGAGTACACATGGTTAGGATTCCCTTTAATTCTTATATTTGGTTGCAGATTGTAAGCCACCTTGTACTTACCTTTAAATATGGGATCATTAACCCTTCAAATAAATAGTATATGTGGATGTATATGGCTTTGGAATAAAACTCTTTACATAAGAGCAGTACACCATATATACTCCATATACATGCAAATTCGTAACTGTGAATTCACTTATCTATGTGGGACAGAAAAATAAAATGTACATCTAAGGCTGAAATCCTATCCTAATGCTGCAAAAGAGAATAAGGGCAAAATCCAGAGTAACTATGGGGAATCCTTGCTCCGGTGTAAGAACAACTAACTCTGGATTCCAAAATGAATTTCCTATAGGTTTTCACTAGGTGGTGCAGGAACTACGGGTGCACGTAAAGTCTCTTACGTGCTCCCGTTGTTACTCTGGGTTGTAGGGTATGTGAGCACATAAGAGACATTACGTGCACTCGTAGTTACTGTACCACCTAGTGAAAACCTACGGGAAATTCATATTGCAATCCAGAGTAAATTTTACATAGGATTTGGCTGTAATATAAATATATAAATACCGAAACGCAAATAAGTGATGGGAAAAGAGAGGTGCAAATATTCAGGGACTACAATAATGGCACATAAATCCCGGCATTCCAAAAATTGCACATTTGTCGCATTGGTGCGTTTCACTTCGACACAGTTGCCTGTTACCTTTTTGTCAATCAAATTAATTTTTATGTAATTAATTTCCTAATATGTCATCAATCTGGGAACAGTCTCTGTCATACATGGACAGGAGAGAGAGGAAGAGAGGTGTATGTGTTTGCAGAGTAATGTGTAGTTATGCAACTGCCAGATCCGCAGGAACGAAATCCTTTTAAGGAGCTCCAACGCTGGGCAAGTTTTTCCTTTAAACTTTACCCTAAGAAAATTTTATGGGAGGAGTTACTTTCGGAAAGGTGGGGAAGCCTTTACCCTCAGGTTGCTTCAGTAAGTACCTCCCGCTGTGGCACATGAAAGCCCAATAGACATGTCTGAATTTATAATATTGCCTTGAAGTTGTCATTCATAATCCGGTAGGGATTTTCGAAGCCGCCAAGAGAACGCGGACCTTTTTAACCGGCTGCGGGGAAAAGAGGGGGAAGGGAAATATCACAGATATTAAGACTAATAAACAAATAACAATTTTTGGGGATGTGTGTGATTCTTGAGATAGTGACAGGGCAGCAAGTTGGAGGTATTAAATCAACTGATGTCCCGTCATTTTTTATTTAAATAATTAATAAATTTATTTCAATTTTTGTACTTGGGGTAGGACGGAACATTCCAGAAAGTGGGTTAGAACGTCCGCAAAGGTCCTGATCTGTTTAGCCCATCGTGACCTTTTACACTTAGACCTAAATGGTTAATTTATCAAATCAGTAAAAGGTGTCGGATTTAAGGAAGACATCCAGGTGGTCATTGTGGTTGAAGGGCAAAATCCAGAGTAACTATGGGGAGTCCTTGTTCTGGTGTAAGAACAACTTACTCTGGATTCCAATGTGAATTTCCCATAGGTTTTCACTAGATGGTGCAGTAACTATGGGTGCATGTAAAGTCTCTTATGTGCTCCCATAGTTACTCTGGATTTGGGGGGGGAAGCCATATAAAAATACTGTAGATAAAATACTGTAGATTATAACCTGGTATTGGTCTATAGTGACTCCATATTGTTAGAAATAGGGCAAGGCTAGGCAAGGTTATCTTGTATAGTTAATAACACACCCTCTTGGCAGGATCTTGGGTTTTCCTTCATCAAATCCCAATTTGGCACTCGATAAATTCACACCCCATAGTGGAAAAACTGGGTATGATGCCATTTGGCCCCACCTAAAAGTCCTCCGACTTTGATGGATCTTCTAGACCTCTTGAAAATGGTGTTATCTTAAGAGTGGAACCGCCAATGTCCCCAGGTGACCTCCCACGCCTTAATTATTCGTGGCTTGGCTGATAAAGAAAATTTATCCTATAGCTGGAATGTGACAGCCTCTATATGAGTCACCTTTTTGGGGCACTGCAACCTCGCAGGGAAGTGTATGGAAAAGTGCCATAATTGACTTGGCAAAAAAATTATTGTTGATATCGGTTGGCTTTTTAAAAAATCTACAGCATTTACTCGAATCTAATGTGCCATCAACTCTAATGTGCACCCTATACTTATAATCAAAACTCCACATTCACTCAAATCTAATTAACCATCAAATCTAATGCACAGCCTGATTTTGGAGACTAAATTTGGCTGAAAAGGGTGAGCGTTAGATTTTGAGTAAATACAGTATATTATGATCACTATGTATTATATGATCACAGTATTATAATACTACAGTATTTTATGATCAGTGTAGGGCAGGGGTTTCAAACATGAGCCCCATGGGCCAGATCCACCCCAGAGCCAGCCCCGGTGATAACTGGGCAGCACCCTTTCAGCAGCGCCATTTCGGTTGAGGCTATGAAGCTGCAATCCTAATCCCTGTTAGACCTGTTAGATCCAGGTACAAATCCCGTGCTGGCCTCAGGGTTTCGAAAAAGTGCCGTACATCACTTCTGTGTAACTCCTGGGGGTTAGGCCAGAGCACTGATATGTGCCGGTTGATGCAATGAGGCTGCAATCCTAATCCCATTAAACCGGCTTAAGTCCCAGCACAAGTCTGTGCTAGCCTGGGGGTGTCAGAAAAGTGCCATAAACCACTTCTGCGCCACTCCTGGAGGGTTAGGCCAGTGTACAGACATGCGCCAGGCTTCCCACACCATCACAGTAACAGGTAGTGGGTGAGTTATGCTAGCCTAAATTGCACCTTGAGATGGACAATCCTAAAAAGGAGGCGCAGTGGGTGCTGTCCTTCAACCCTAACGACACCATTGATCAAGAAAGCTTCAATTTTGCTCGCCACAGCACACCTCCAAGAGGGATGGCGGGCTTGGTGGCAATATTTCATAAGCAAAAAGGAGTACAAGGACCCTCCCCAAATATAGGACACCCAAGAAAAATGTAGGACGTGAAAAAATAAAAGCTAAAACACTCATGTATAATGCTTTGACGTGATTAATTTGTTACTTATTATTAAATTTAAAATTATTAAATGTAATTTATTACATATAATTTATTAATTACATGCTGCCTGCTCACAAGGAAAAGGAGGATAATGAAGATTTTTTTCCCAGGACACAAGGCTAAAAAAAGAGGATATGTCCTGGAAAAAGAGGACCTCTCCTGCTCACAAGGAAAAGGAGGATAATGAAGATTTTTTCCCTGGGGACACGAGGCTAAAAAAGAGGATATGTCCCGGAAAAAGAGGACGTATGATCACCCTGACAATGGGAGAGTAAGCAGCCTATAATGAATGCCTGGATCAACCTGAAAGTAGGAGGTGCTTTCTTACCACATCGATGGCAATAACTTCCTTTTTGACGTCTGGTTTTCTATCATTCCCAAAAAAATTGCCGTCTTCTATCTCTTCCTGCTAGAAATTGGCTTTTCCTTAAAACAAAATAAAATAAAGGGAAAGGAGGGAGGTTTATTTTATACTCCACTAATTTGTTTTTGCGTCCCCTGCATCTTTTATCCTTTTCCTGCCTGCAAGCAATCCTATCTTCGTTGCTCCTAAATACCATCTAATCCTGCTTTTCACACTCCAATTCCACCATTCTCTATTCCTCCCTTTTGACTTCCAGGCCCACATCAATGCCGTTGTTTCTCGAGGAAGCACCAAAACAAAAATCCACTTGCTCCCTGTTTACACGGAAGTAAATCCCTTTGTGTTTGACGGCGCTTATAGAATTGGAAGGGACCCATGAGGTCATCTAGTTTGCCTGCAGCAGGAAATCCTCCTTGAGCATGAGTTCCTTGCGCAGCACAATATTGGGCATTCAAGGCAGCATGAGTTCCTTGTGCGGCACATTGTTAGGCAATGAAGGCAGCATTGGCAGGTGTTGGGAGGACAGGCAGAGGGTTGGAATAGATGACCTTGTGGGTCTCTTCCAGACCTATAAATGAGTCCTTCGTCTATTAGGTGGTCCTTTAGATGGCCACATTGATAAAGTGCACTGATTGAGAGAGCCAAGGCCCTATTGGCGCAGGGGATATTTGGAAAGAAAGAACTGTAGTACCACTGCTGGCCACAATTGGTGGTGGCACTGTAGAGCAGCAGGCCAGCATCACCTTAAAGTGACCTTGTTGGCCCAGGGAGTGATGTATCACATCCTGGCTATCGAAGCGTCCATGTTTAAGGTCCTATTAGTGCCATGCATCAGCCCAAATATTCTATAAGGCGCCACAAATTGTCAACTGCCCATAGATGAAATGCTGTATTCTCAAGGGTTAATGTCACTGCTGCGTTCAGATGAAAGGAAGGGAGGAACCAGGGAGTCACCAATCCCATAGTGGTTCTCCTTTGATTTCAAAATTTCATTATTAATTTTTTTTAAGAAAAAGAAGCATTTTTCAGTCTCTGTCGCAAGACACAACCCTCTAAAAATAAAGTAAAATCTTTTTTGCATGCAGAAACTTTTGACGAGCAGGCTTTGATCTGCAAATGCAATTAGCATTAGAATTAGAGATGGAATAGAGATTTGTCGAAAAGCATTAATTCAAATCCCATGCTTGGTTTCTCCCTATTTCCAACCCCCCGCCCCCGTTGAAATCATCCCCACCTCCCCTTATAACTAGCTGTGCCGGCGGCAGATTTGGAAATCGGAAATGCGGGTTAGATAAGGTTGCCATAATTTTCTTCTATAAAATCAGGACAGGACCCTCTGTCCCATTTGCCAGTATGTGAACACAATCCCCCAAAATCGGGGTTGTCCCTGGTTTTCGGGACATTTGGCAATCCTAGGGTTAGAGGTCTACCACTGGCAGAAAATGGGGACATTTGATGGAATCGATCATACAGAGCAGTGATTTTCAAACTTTTTCATCTCATGGCGCACTGACAAGGCACTAAAAATATCAAGGGGCACCATCAATTTTTAGACCATTGACAAGGCACACCACACAGCATGTTGCTGGTTAGGTGCTCAGATTCCCCAAATGCCCACAGTACACGTGCAGACCATCTGCGGCACAGCCGTGTGCCATGGGCATAGTGTTTGAAAATCACTGATATAGATGACTGATAATGTGAAAATCCAACTTTAAAGGCAGGTTGATCTTCTGGTTTAAAATAAACCAGATAAATTTTAAAAACCCTATTTATTATAAACTAGCAAAAAGCGGGCCCACGTTGCGGGACTAACATTTCCCCATATGCCATCCCTCCATAGCACATCAACATCCCAGGCGCATCAACACCCCATGCCATCAGTCCCCCATGCACAACTTTCCCCCATGTGCAACTTTCCCCATGCGCAACTTCCCCATGCGCAACTTCCCCCCATGCGCATCAGTCCCCATGTGCATCAGTCCCCAAGGCACAACTTCCCCCCATGCACAACTTCCCCATGCGCATCACTCTCCCATGCGCATCACTCTCCCATGCACAATTTGCCCATGTGCAACATAACCCCATGTGCATCAGTCCCCCATGCGCAACTTCCCTCCATGTGCATAGTCCCCCATGCACAACTTCCCCATGTGCATCAGTCCCCATGCGCAACATCCCCATGCACATCAGTCCCCCATGCGCAAGTTCCCCCATGCACATCAGTCCCCATGCGCAACTTCCCCAAGTGCATCAGTCCCCCATGCGCAACTTCCCCATGTGCCAATTCCCCCATGCGCAAATGCGCAACTTCCCCCAATGCAAAGTATACGGAAGAAAACACATTGCACCCCTTTTCACCCCCTTCTGGTTGGAATTTCCGAAAACCAGTTCTTAGAGCACCCCTCCGTCACGGAAGGAACACCCACCCCAAATTTCACGCTTCTAGGCCCAGTGGTTTTGGCAGGGTGGTGATGAGTCAGTCAGTGAGTCAGTCAGTCAGTCAGTGAGTTAGTCAGTGACTTTTCTCTTTTATATATATACTAGCAAAAGGCGTACCCGCGTTGCGGGAGTAAAATTACCCCGTATGCCATTCCCCCATAATCATCAACCCCCCATGGATAACTTTCCCCCAGGCGTAACAACCCCCCATGCGCAACTTCCCCCATACACATCAACCCCCCCAAGCGCAACTTCACCCATGCGCATCAACCCAGCATGCACAAGTTACCCCATGCGCAACTTCCCCCCATGCACATCAACCCCCATGCACAACTTCCCCCATGCGCATCAACCCCCCCTTGCACAACTTCCCCCATATGCATCAAACCCCATGCGCAACTTTCCCCATGCGCAACTTTCCCCATGCGCAACTTTCCCCCATGCGCAACTTCTCCCTATGCGCAACTTCCCTCCCATGCACAACTTCCCTCCCATGCGCAACTTTCCTCCCATGAGCAAATTTCCTCCCATGCGCAACTTTCCCCAGGCGCAACTTTCCCCAGGTGCAACTTCCCCCATGCGCAACTTCCCCCCGTGCGCAACTTCCCCCCCGTGCGCAACTTTCCTCCCATGCGCAACTTCCTCCATGCCCAACTTCCTCCGTGCGCAACTTCCTCCGTGTGCATCATCCCCCCATGTGCAACTTTCCGCCATGTGCATCATCCCCCCATGCGCATCATCCCCCATGCGCAACTTTCCGCCGTGTGCATCATCCCCCCATGTGCAACTTTCCGCCATGTGCATCATCGCCCCATGCGCATCATCCCCCATGCGCAACTTTCCGCCGTGTGCATCATCCCCCCATGCGCATCATCCCCCCATGCGCAACTTCCCCATGCGCAACTTCCCCCATACGCAACTTTCCTCTCATGTGCAATTTTCCCCATGCGCAACTTTTCCCAGGTGCAACTTCCCCCCATCTGCAACTTCCCCCATGCACAACTTCCCATATGCGCAACTTTCCTCCCGTGCGCAACTTTCCTCCCGTGCGCAACTTTCCCCCTGTGCGCAACTTTCCCCCATGCGCAACTTTCCCCAGGCGCAACTTTCCCCAGGTGCAACTTCCCCCCATACGCAAATTCCCCCCATGCGCAACTTCCCCCCATGCGCAACTTCCCCCCGTGCGCAACTTTCCTCCGTGTGCATCATCCCCATGCGCAACTTCCCCATGCACAACTTCCCATATGCGCAACTTTCCTCCCGTGCGCAACTTTCCCCCCGTGCGCAACTTTCCCCCCATGCACAATTTTCCCCCATGCGCAACTTCCCCCCATGCGCAACTTCCTCCCATGCGCAACTTTCCTCCATGCGCAACTTCCTCCCATGTGCAGTTTTCCTCCCATGTGCAACTTCCCCCCTGCGCAACTTTCCTCCATGCACAACTTCCCCCATGCACAATTTCCCCTCATGCGCAATTTCCCCTCATGCGCAGCATCCTCGCCAGTGCAACCTCTTCCTCCGAACACCATCCCCCAGTGCACCAGGATCTGAGCACCAAATTGGCTGATGTTGTTCAGTCTCCCATGTTAAGCATAGGACAAAAACACGTTGCCCCCTTTTCAGCCCCTGAAGGGTTAATTTCTCCAGTTGGTTCTTGGTGGGAGTTCAGGTGACAGAAGGAACTCCCAGAATTCCATGCTTCAGGCCCAGCAGTTGGGGAGGAATGTTGATGAGTCAGCAATTCTCAATGCAAAGTATAGGGAGGAAAACACGTTGCGCCCCTTTTCACCCCCTTCCGGTTGGAATTTCCGAAAACCGGTTCTTAGTGCACCCCTCCGACACGGAAGGAACACCCACCCCAAATTTCATGCTTCTAGGCCCAGTGGTTTTGGCAGGGCGGTGATGAGTCAGTGAGTCAGTGAGTCAGTCAGTAACTTTTCTCTTTTATATATATATATATATATATATATATATATATATATATATATATATATATATATATATATATATATATATATAAAGAAACAAATGGACAGACAGACGAACAAATGACCTAATGACCTAATAAATATTTGTCAGTCACCTTATTTCTGCATCTTTTTGACTTTTTTAAAAAAATGGCTTAATTTCAAACTAATTGTGGGTTGACTGGTAGATGATAATGATGATTAATCTTTGATACACAGCCAGTGAGTGGTAAAAACTTAACAGTTCAAGTCTAGGAGATGATGATTAACTTAACAGATCAAGGACCTGGGGGATGATGATGATGATGATGATGTACTGTTTCACAGTCGCCTGGTGTTCCACTGGAATTGGCTCTATTGTGATTCCTATCCAAGGAATTAGGAATCACAAAGGTATCGTCTCAATATGTGATGATGATGAATGATAATGATGAATTGGTTAATCTTTGATACACAGCCAATGACTGATAAAAACAGTTCAAAACTTAACCAAGGACCTAGGAGATGATGATGGTGGTGGTGATGATGATGATGGTGAATTGGTTAATCTTTGAAACACAGCCAATGACTGGTAAAAGCTTAACAGTTCTTAACAACGACCTAGGAGGTGGTGGTGGTGATGATGATGATGATTAATTGGTTAATCTTTGATACACAGGCAATGAATGGTAAAAACTTAACAGTTCAAATCTTAACCAAAGACCTAGGAGGTGACAATGATGATTATGACGATGACGATGATTTATTAAAGGTTAATAATGCTTATTATTAAATTTAAAATAATTTATGAATCACAAGACTCACAATCCATATAATTTATGAATCACAAGAAGGGTAAATTCTGCCTACTCACAAGGAAAAGGAGAACATGTCTTGGAAAAACAGGACAGTCACAAGGAAAAGGAAGAAAATGAAGATTTTTCCCAGGACACAAGGCTGAATAAGAGGACATGTCCTGAAAAAACAGGACACATGCTCAGCCTGCTCAACACAGATTTCTTTTTTCTCCAGTTCTTTGCGGGGTGCCCCCCTCCTTCTTCCTTTCTTTCCAAAGGAAAGAATATAACTTCAACCAGAACAAAGGCTTGAGTGGCTTAAGTAAAAGGCAGCCCATAAGAACCTTATCAAAGCCCCAACAGGGTGAAAATAATTATTCACACCCTGTTGGGGGTTTCGGAGGAAAAGAGCAACTCGGCCCTGGATACGAGGGATCTGAAAAGAAAAACTGCAAGGAATTTCGGAATCCGGGAGTCCAGACGTTGGGAATCCTGGAAGCAGGAGTTTCATCATAGGGGTCATAAACTGTGAAACTCAGCATGGAAGGTCATCACCATCACTCTCCTTTTTGTAGATTAACCTTTCCCTGCACTGGGATGCCCAGACTGGGTGAAACTGGAACAATTTTACTGTCTATTCCAGCAATAACTGAAGTGCAGAATGATGTGGTAGAGTCCTGCTGTGGGAGGACAGGTCGGAGCGAGTGTTTTTGTTGGGGTGGCATAAACTCTATCTTAACGCCAGAACTCAGCTCAATCAGGTGGGTAGATGTGGGCTCCCATCCAGGTTTGAAACCCAGTTCTACCAGCCAGGGCTCCAATCCGGGCAACTATCCTGGATCTGTCTCTTCCAAGCAGGTAGTTCAGGGCCCCAGATTGAACCAGCCACTGCGCACTTAGCACTGCGCACTTAGCACAGGGCATCACTAGACTGGGCATCACTGGGCATGGGGACTGCACACTTAGCACCGGGCATCACTGGATCAGAGGCTGGTTGCTAAAAGCCTCCCCAATTTTTAAAAAATCTGTTTCCAGAGTTTTAAAAATAGGCCTTTTTGAGCTTTAAGTTACTCTGCTCTGCGCATATCCTTTTAAATTGGATGCTCTCATTCATTTTTGGATGCACATGAAAATTTTTGGTGCGCAATTGAATGCTCTCATTAATTTTTGGTGCGCTGTAAAACTTTGGTGCACACTAAATTTTTGTGCACATTAAATTTTTGGTGCATGGTTGGATGTTCTCAATCATTTTTGGTGCACATTAAAATTGTTGGTGCCCCACTGGATGCGCTCATTAATTTTTGGTGCACATTACATTTTTGGTGCACGATTGGATGTTCGCAATAATTTTTGGTGCACGTTAAAATTGTTGGCGCCCCACTGGATGCTCTCAATAAGGTTTGGTGCACATTACATTTTTGGTGCACAGTTGGATGCTCTCCTTACTTTTTGGTGTGCTATAAAACTTTGGTGCACATTACATTTTTGGTGCACCTTAAATTTTTGGTGCACAATTGGATGTTCTCAATTTTTGGTGCACGTTAAAATTGTTGGTGCCCCACTGGATGCTCTCATTAATTTTTGGTGAACCATTGGATATTCTTGTTATTTTTTTGTGTGCACATTAATAAATACTGTCCACATCTATAGTGAAACCCCACTGAGGTCTTTCCATTCTAGTTCTTTCCTTTCTCCCTCACCCCCTGTCTTGCTCAGATCTCCGCCAGGAGCAACTTATACTACTTCATGCCCACATAAAAAAAAAAACCTTGTTCATTTTGGTTTCTCAACCAAAGAATACTCAGGCAGATCAGGTCGGCCTCCCTTGACTGACACTCAAAGCAAGGATGTGCAGCTATTGTAACCTTGGTGCCTCCGCTATTGTTGGGGGGTCAAAGCGCTGAATATCAATAGACAAATTCCTTCCCCCTGCCAACCCGTTCTCTGCCTTGGAACCGCCAACATCTCTTGCGAACGCCATTCACCTTTGGTCCTCACCATCGTTGGCGGCTCCACACTTCAGAGGATGTGATCCGTGTAGAAAAATGCTTTTTCTTGTATTAAAAAAATAAAAGATGGTTATTGCTGAACAATTAAACACCCACAACCCACACACACATTCGAAACCTGCTGATGACAGACGATTCGAGGATGACATCGACACCACCACACCGTCCCCAAATAAGGCCCACTTGCAAGATTCTCATCAAAAATCTTATAAGGCTTTTAAGGATGTGAAAGTCTCCAACTATAATAGTGGAAGCTGAAAGAAACATTCATTTTTGCTCCTCGAAAGCAGGAGGGAATGAAAAGGTTGCTCACAGTTTGACAATCATTTTTTTCCTCCATGCGCCTGAGCATGTCCTGGTATTAATGAAAACAGTGTTCGATTCTGGGATGAGAGAGATTTTTCTCGTTTTCTTTTTTAAAAAAGCAAATGTTTTGTTCTGAAATCTGTGCAGGGGATACTAAAATCATCACATCTCTCTTTTTCCCATGTCTTCTTATATGGGCACAATCCAGGGAGTCCTTGCTCCAGTGTAAGAATAATTCACTCTGGATTGGAATATGAATTTCTCATAGGTTTTCACTAAGCGGTGTCGTAAGTACATTGATGTAAATGTCTCTTACGTGTTCCCATAATTACTCTGGATTGAAGGGTATGTTATGTTGAGGGTGGCGCCATAGAACACTCTATTCTATGCTGGGAATGGAATTAGTCCGAGGAGGTCAGCAGGATTTTCATCATTTTTCAATTCACGGCACACTCACAAGGTCCTTAAATTGTCAAGGCACACCTTCAGTTTTTGGACCATTGACAAGGCACACCATGCTGCAGGTATGCGGCTCACACCCCCATTAGCCCTACTAATTATCCTTCCACAAACCTGAGTGGCACACCTGCAGACCATTTGTGGCACACCAGTGTGCCATGGCACGCTAGATGAAAATCACAGCTTTGGACTATGGCTACAATCCAGAGTAACTACAGGAGCACTAAAGAGACATCATGTCCACCCATAGTTACTGCACCATATTCATATTGCAATCCAGAGTAACTTGTTCATACTCTGGAGCAAGGACTCCTCGTAATTACTCTGGATTGTGCCCTAAAGGCAAAATGCAGATCATTTGGCCCCCAAATTTTTCATCCAGGTTGGCTACTCTATTTGCATGCAGTTTCCTTCCTAAATAGACTATACCTATATTTATCTCAATCTAATGGACCATTGAAACTAATGTGCACCCCTATTTTAAAAGGCTTTTCATTTTAAAAAAATGTTTATTGGTGATTGTAATGCACAGCTGCAATGCAGGTGCAAAACTTAA
The DNA here is from genome assembly GCA_030015325.1 of Cryptoblepharus egeriae. Classification (NCBI taxonomy): domain Eukaryota; kingdom Metazoa; phylum Chordata; class Lepidosauria; order Squamata; family Scincidae; genus Cryptoblepharus; species Cryptoblepharus egeriae. Next base: position 4,795,074 of record JAREYC010000017.1, on the reverse strand, counting down.
ATTTACTGCATAAAACAACAACAACAACAACAACAACAACAACAACAACGATGATGATGATTTTTACTGGGTGACCATATAGAATGGAGGACAGAGTCCCTATAACCATTGCCTAGTATCCAAAATCGAGGTGCACATTAGTTTTGATGGCACATTAGATTCAAGTAAATATGGGTATTTTTATTATAACTATAGGTCAGTATTTAGTTTTACAATTAACTATATTGTGATTGGAATGTAACACGAACCCACTGTTGTATCCAGTAGTGCAATTAAGTAAAAATCTATACATACCCTACAATCCAGAGTAACTACGGGACAGTGATGGGCAGAGAGCGGTTTGGGCCGAATCGCCCGAACTGCTTCCTCTTTCTGACCCCCCGCCACCGATCCAGTGGCTAGCAGGGGGCCAGAAAACTGGGTGCACCGGTTTGGCGTGTCTGGGAAGCCCTACACTGCGCCTGCGTCAAGCCTAGCTCGGCTTCAGGAGACGCACTGCGCCTGCGCTAAGCCTGGTGCACGCGCAGTGCGGCGGGGTTGGGGCCCGCCCCTCGCCCTACCCCCTGGCCCCAGCCTGGCCCCGCCCACTTCCGGGGAACCGGTTGTTGGGCCAGGTCGGGCCCACACCTGTTACGGGAGCACGTTAGAGAAATTATGTGTACCTGTAGTTACTGCACCACCTGGTGAAAAACCTATGGGAAATTCATATTGCAATCCAGAGTAAATTGGATCAAGGACTCCTCGTAGTTACTCTGGATTTTGCCCAATAAAATCTATTTATAATATATTTATATTTATAATATATTTATAAATATATTATATTATTATTTAATATATATTATTATCATATAACTCATTATTATCTGCAGTAAACTTAAATTTTGTACCTGCTTCGCAGCTGTGCATTAAAATCACCAGCAAACATTTTTAAAATCTTGAGCCTTTTAAAACAGGTGCACATTAGATTCAATAGCGCATTAGATTCAGGTAAATTACGGCTCCAGAATGCTCTCTTCTACTGACTCGCACCCCATGAGTAGTGAACAAAAATGATTTATTACTGGTGGAATATAATTGCCTAAAATAGGTTATGATGTAGAGAATGAGGGGGGAAAGAGGGGGAATGGGACCCACACACCAAGCTGCTTCTATTGAGTAAGAGCAAAATCCTACAGACAGAGAAATTATATTCAACGCCACAGTGTTGAGGAGGCAACACGGATCTTCTCCCTTTGGGAGAACGCGTAAGGACGCCTTTTTAGAACTGTCAAAATTCACAAGCTGTAATAAATTATTCTTTTTCATTACCCTCTTATTAAGTAGGCTGTACGGTATAATGGCAGGAAAATTCTGTTTTAATTTTCTGCCGTATTACACAACCTCTGATTTCAGATTTTGAAACAGACTGGTTATCAAGAGAAGCAAGACGTTTTATTTTGTATATTGGGATTTGTTTCCCGTGGGTCCCCCACCCCAAAATGAGATGAAAACAAGCTTTTTTCCTACAAAAAATAAAAAAAACAAGAAAAATGCAACGCAGCTGGATTGTCAGGCTGGTTACGTGTCCCGGCATTGAGTTTGCTGTGATGGAAGTTTTGTTGTCAATCCCTTGATGGCGGTATGGAAGTTTCTGGTGGGCCTGGTAGGGACATAAGAGGATGACATCGCATCCCCTTAATGATGTCGCACAGCTTCAATGTTGTGTGGTAAGGTCCACGCCAGGAGAGGCACAGCCACCAGACAGACAGACAGACAGACAGACAGACAGACACACACACACACACACACACACACACCCCAAAGCAACTGAATGTAATTTATGTTCCTCTGTACAGGCTGAACTTTTTTTCTTATTTTTACATGTACACTATATACATATTGTGCACGCACGCACACACAGAGTGTGTGTGTATATATATATATACACATATATACATATACACATATATATATATATACACATATATACAGTGGTACCTCACGTAACAAACTGAATTCGTTCCGGAGGCATGTTTGTTACGTGAAACATTCTTTACGTGAAGCGGATTTTCCCATAGGAAATAATGAAAACTCAGACGATTGGTTCCACAACCCAAAAAATATTCATATAAAAATATTAACTAGATGTAAAAATGATGACAAAACACTGGACTGAATTCAAAACATGCATTCAATGTACATGATCCTAGGCTGCAATCCTAAAGACACTTTCCTGGGAGTAAGCCCCATTTAATACATGGAGTAAGCCCCATTTAACATGGTTAGGAGGCTGCAATCAAAGACACTTTCTTCTGTGGAGTAAGACCCATTTAACACAATGGGGCTTACTTCTGGGTAGACATGGTTAGGAGGCTGCAATCCAAGACACTTTCCAAGTGTCTCCCCACTTTCTCCTTCTCTCCATCCTGAGCCTCTCTCTCCCATGCTCCCTTCTGGCTACCCTGAGCTGCTTCCCTCTTCTCCACTGCTCTTCTCTCCCTCTGCCCAGTGGACACCCAGCCACAGGAGGAACAGTGCGGAAGTGTTACTTTCACTATGGGCAGGTGTGCTAGGCAGCCCGGCCAGCGCATCTGCCCCAACTGCCAACGAATGTGTTCTTAAGTGAAGCACAGTTTGTTACGTGAAGCAGAATCCTAGAGAAATTTTTGTTGTTACGTGAAACATACTTTACGTGAGGTGTTTGTTACTCTGTGTGTGTGTGTGTGTGTGTGTGTGTGTGTGTGTGTATAAGTAAATCCCCCCATGCAAATCACTGCCATGAGCAACATCCCCCATGCAGAACATCCCCCATGGCTAGCCCTGAGCTGCTTCCCTCTTCTCCAGCATGGATTTACCAAGAATAAATCTTGCCAGATAAATCTGATCTCCTTTTTCGATCGGGTTACGAGCTTACTGGACATGGCAATGCTGTGGATGTCATTTATCTTGACTTCAGCAAAGCATTTGACAAGGTCCCACATGACATTTTAATTAGGAAGTTGGAAAAATATGGGCTAGACAGGGCAATTGTTAGGTGGATCTGCAACTGGCTCGATGGCCGCACTCAAAGGGTTTTAGTAAATGGTTCTGTGTCAACCTGGAGGTCCGTTTCTAGTGGGGTCCCCCAAGGCTCTGTCTTGGGACCGGTTCTCTTTAACATTGTCATCACTGACTTGGAGGAAGGGATACGGGGGAGCCTGATCAAATTTGCGGATGACACCAAGCTGGGAGGAGTAGCAAACACATCAGAAGAAGGAGAAACCTCCAGGAGGATCTGGATAAACTGGAATCCTGGGCTGTAACAAAGAGAATGAATTTCAACAGGGAGAAGTGCAAGGCTCTGCACTTAGGCAATAAAAACCAAAAACACAGGTATAAAATGGGGGATACTTGACTTGGCAGCACAACATGTGAGCGGGATCTTGGAGTCGCCGTGGATCATAAGCTGAACATGAGTCAGCAGTGTGATGTGTCTGCAAAGAAGGCAAATGCCATTTTAGGTTGCATTAAGAGGACTGTAGCTTCCAAGTCACGAGAAGTTCTAGTTCCTCTTTATTCTGCATTGGTGAGACCTCACCTTGAGTCCTGTGTTCAGTTCTGGGCACCTCACTTGAAGAAAGATGCAGCCAAACTGGAGCAAGTCCAGAGGAGAGCAACAAGAATGATCAGTGGGATGGAAGGGAAGCCCTACCAGGAAAGGTTGGGGGAACTTGGGATGTTCAGCCTGGAGAAGAGGAGGCCGAGGGGAGACATGATTGCCCTCTTCAGATACCTGAAGGGCTGTCATATGGAGGAAGGGGCCAATTTGTTCATAGCTGCTTCTGAAAGCAGAACTAGAACCAATGGGTACAAACTGCAAGAAAGGAGATCCCGGCTGGAAATCCGGAAAAAATTCCTGACGGTGAGGGCGGTTCGGCAGTGAAACAGATTGCCAAGGGAGGTGGTGGACTCTCCCTCACTGGGGATCTTCAAGCAGAGGCTCGACGAGCATCGGCCGGGGATGCTCTAGGGGGAATTCCTGCTGCAGGCAGGGGGTTGGACTAGATGACCTACTAGGTACCTTCCAACTCTATGATTCTATGATTCCACAACCCCCAAAATATTCATATAAAAATATTAACTGGATGTAAAAATGATGACAAAAGACTGGAATTGAATTCAAAACATGCATTCAATGTGCATGATCCTATGAAGTCTACTTAGGCTGCAGTCAAAGACACTTTTCTGGGAGTAAGCTCCATTTAACACAATGGGGCTTACTTCTGAGAAGACATGGTTAGGAGGCTGCAATCAAAGACACTTTCCTGAGAGGCTTACCTGGGCTGCTGCTGGAGGTTCAAGGTGGCCGGTGAGGCCCCTTGGGGGCAGTTAGGGACCTCTGCCTCTGGCACCTCCAGGCAACTGCCCCCAATTTGGGGGCAGTTAGAGGCAGCAGCATTGGCTGGCAGCCCTTTTAAAGAGCCTCTGTCCGGAGCATCAGGGCTGCATAGCACGCATGCCCATAGCACGCTTGCTCGTTACTTGAAGCGGAACTTGTTATGTGAAGCAGGATTTCTCAGAAATTTATACCTGTTGAGTGAAACGCTTGTTATGTGAGGCGCTTGTTATGAGAGGTACCACTGTATAGATATATATAATTGCAGAGTGACTAGGTTTCCAATGAAAATAAGACAGCTTACATAATTGGGAAAATAATTGCTGCTTGCATCAGCAATCACTGGGGAGGCTGCAGGCAGAGTTGCCTCAATTCTATTTATGTCATCTATGAAACATCAGGGAGCCAATACAGAGGGGGAAGGTCCATCATGCGCTGGCCTTGTTCACCCTGTGATACACACATAGCAACACCACTATTCCGTAATGGCTGTCTCTGGTTTATTATCCCCTCCATCCCCACTGACCCATATCTGGGGACCTTTGGCGCATCACTGTCCGCCATGCGAACTAGACCCTTTTCTTATGTGGCCAATTCTTTTCGTTTCTTCCTTTGTTCTGGAGGACAAGAAATCATTGGGAGGAGGGAAAAAAACTAAAAATAAACCACAATCTGGTTCCGAGCCAACAATATTAACTAAGTTCTTTTAGTGCCTTTGAAGTTAGCGGGGGGTATCCCAGCTCGCGGAGCAAAGAAAGAACGATACTTTAAGTGATTCCTTTTCATCCCTTTAGCTTAATGAAAGATTAATAACCTTGTTATTTTTATTTTTGCTTTCTCTTCTTCTTCTTTTTAAATAAAGGGACTTTTCTGCACTTGTTGATACCAAAACATTGCTTACACTGATTTAATGGGTCATCACCATCTAATTTTTTTTTAAAAAAAAATAATTATCATATTATTCAAAATCTCCTTTAAATTCCAAATTTGAGAGCTAAGTGCAGATGGTCCAGCAGGTCATCACAGCCAGAGCTGATGAGCAAAATCCAGAGTAACTACAGGGAGTCCTTGCTCCGGAGTAAGAACACGTTACTCTGGATTGCAATATGAATTTCCCATAGGTTTTCACAAGATGGTGCAGTAACTACGGATGCACGTAAAGTCTCTTACGTGCTCCTGTAGTTATTCTGGATTTTGGGGGGTGTTCATTTGTAGTTTGGGGGGTGCAGACGCTAGTTTGCACACACCCCGAGTTCAGGGTCAGAAAATAAATGATGTCATTAAGCAGGACATGATGTCATTAAGCAGGGGATGATGTCATTGGGCAGGGATGATGTCATTGGGCAGGGGATGGTTTGAATGACACATCTTTTTAAATGTAGGAACTTTATCTCTGCCATTGATAGAAGATAAAATATGCACATCTGGATCAGATTTTTGAGCAATGGGAGAGTCACCCATTCATTCATCAGTTATCCCTCACCGAGAGCAATTTAGGGCACAATCCAGAGTAACTACGGGAGCAGGTAAGAAACATTACATGCACCTATATAGTTACTGCATCACCTAGTAAAAACCTATGGGAAATTTACATTGCAATTCAGAGTAACTTATTCTAACTCTGGAGCAAGGACTCCTTGTAGTTACTCTGGATTTCACCCTAAGATTGTAATCCTATACACTCTTTCCTGGGAGTAAGCCCCATTGAATATAATGGGTCTTACTTCCAAGTAGACAGGCATAGGATTGCACCCTATGGCTGCAATCCTAATCACACTTTCCTGGGAGTAGGTACTATTGAACACAGTGGGACTTACTTTTGAGTATATATGCTTAGGATTGCACTGTAATAGTGATTAGAGCTTCCAGGGGCCACATCTGGCCCATTGACATCCATGGTCTACAACCCTGATTTTCAACCTTTTTCATCTCATGGCTCACTATCAAGTTTTAAAAATAACAAGGCTCATTATCAATTTTTTAAACCATTATCAAGGCACACCATGCTGCTTATAGGGGGCTCAAATCCCCTGAAAGACCTGCAAGTCATGCGGCACAACTGCAGACCATCTGCGGCACACCAGTGTATCACGACACAATGGTTGAAAATAACTGGTTTCCACACTGATCGAAAGTAACTTTCCAGTGTTTCAAAACAAGATTTTCCCATCCCTACCTCTCAATCAGTGGTGGGCAGATGCCAGTTCAGGCCTACTCACCCGAACCGGATCTTCTTAATTGGCCGCCGCTGGCGAGCCAATAGCAGCGGCGGGTGGCAAGAACCGCAGGGACCGGTTCGCAGTGCTTGCGACCGAGCGCAAGCGCAGTGCGTCTCCTGAAGCTGGGCTTCAGGAGACACAGTGCGCCTGTGTCATGCACAGTGTGGAGGGGTTGGGGCCCGTCCCTCGCCCCGCCCCCGCCCCTGACCCAAGCCTGGCCCCGCCCAGTTCTGGGGAACCGGTTCTTGGGCCAGGCCGGACCCACCCCTGCTCTCAATGTAATCTGGAATCTTCTGTATACAAATCAGATCCATATCTCTGAGCACATGGACCCATCATACCCTTAATCAGAAGCAGGGCTGTGAATTAATCCTTTTACTGGGTCACTATTACCTGCAGTACGGACATTTAATTTATTCTCATTATCCACTAGGGTTAGATTGCTTAGAAAACCCAGCAGATACTGAAATCAGCAGATAGCAATTCATTGATCTTATGAGAAAATGGGGTTGGAGAAGAAATCAAATTGGCACCCCTTTTTGTCATGATGATCCCAAACTCAGGAAATAATGCTGCCTTGGGTATTTTTAGGTATCCTGCCCTGGGTATCCTTCCTATAGCTGCCTTGGGAATCCTTCCTATAATTGCCTTGGGTATCCTTCTTTGGTATCTTTCCTATACACACCATGGGTATCCTTCCTATCGCCGCTTTGGGTATCCTTCTTGGGTATTCTTAATTGCCTTGGGTGTACTTCCTATAGCCGCCCTGGGTATTCTTCTTGGGTATTCTTAGTCGCCTTGGGTATCCTTCCTATAGCTGCCTTGGGTATCCTTTTGGGGTATTTTTACACTTTGGATATCCTTCCTTGGGCTTCCTTACATGCCTTGGGTATCCTTCCTAAAGCCATCTTGGGTATCCTTCTTGGGTATCCTTGGCTGCCTTGGGTATCCTTTGTGGGTATCTTCCTATACATGCCTTGGATTTCCTTCCTATAGTCGCCTTGGGTATCCTTCTTGGGTATTCTTAGCCAACTTGGGTATCCTTCCTATAGCCACCTTGGGAATTCTTCTTGGGTATCCTTAGCTGCCTTGAGTATCATTCCTATAGCTGCCTTGGGTATTCTTGTTGGGTATTCTTACTGCCTTGGATATCCTTCCTATAGCCACCTTGGGAATCCTTCTTGGGTATCCTTAGCTGCCTTGGGTATCCTTCTAAGGAAGAAAAGCAGGATATGAATGAATGAATGAATGAATGAATGAATGAATGAATGAATGAATGAATGAATAGTATTCTGGTGCTGGAGAAGGGAAGATCTCCAAACTGACCAGCTGGTCTGCAGGGAAGAGCTTCAGACTGGCCCCCGTGGATTGTTTCAAGATGGCTTCTGCTGGTACCTTCAGAAAAGCTGTGGATAGCAGAGGATGGACAACAAATGGTGTGACGGGTGCAAATCCAGAGGTCTGGAGTGGGTGGATTTTTGCACAATATTTTGCACAACTTGAAGAAGCCACAAACGGAAATCCTTTTTAACCCGGATGGTTCAGTCTAACGAACCACACTCCAGCAAACTTCATTACAACGAACCCCATTGCTTTGCTTCTCATAACAAGCTGTTCTAGCATATGAGGTTACGTTTCGGGGTTCGACTCTTCCCCTTCACACGAAACGAGGCCATGAGTTCTTGATTTGGGGCTTCAAGACTCTTTTATAGGTTGAAAAGGAAACAAAAAAAAACATTATTCAACTGCCACACTTTTTTTTATTCACTCTTTCTCTGAAATAACGATTTCTTTCCCGGCCCATAATCACCTCCATCATCAAGGGAAGATCTATGATGGTGGCAAAGAGGGCCTCTGCGCATTGGCACTTTTAAAACATTATCATCACTCGAAGGAGATGCGTTAATAAATGTCAGCTCGGCAGTTCAGACAATGTTTTTCTTCTTTCTCTTTTATTTTTTTTACAGCTTGTTAGACCTCCAACCAGAGAACTGAAAGGGATAGAAGAAAGGAGGGACACAAAGATTCATGGAGAGACGAGAAGAAAGCTTATTTCAGGTGGCGTGAAACAAAAGAGGAAAAGATGTCTCCGTTTGTACGCTCCCACCAAATTTGCCTCTAACCAGTTCAAGATTAGTACCTCCGTTCGGGTCAGCCACGGACCCCCTTGGGGAAGAAAGGAAGTCTCGGTTCAGAAGCGCCCTTGTTAAAGGAAACCATAAAAAACCCTATTGAAGTCCCCGGGACCATTTCCCTAAGACTTCAATGGGACTGAGGAATGGCCTGGATCACAAAAGCATCCTGCCTTTGAAACCTCAGCTCTATGATGGAACAAGTGCTTCATATGGAATTGTCCGTCCGATGAAATCAAACCTAATTTTGAGGGCTTGTCTACATCAGGATCTCTCCTGGGCCAACGTTCAATGAATGTGGGGTTGTTGGCTCGCAATGGGCAAAATCCAGATCAGTTACAGATCCACGCAGTTACGTCACCCTCTAGGGTTATGTTATGGAAAGTCACCTTAACTGTTCCAGAGCAAAGGGCTTAATTTGACTTTAGGATATGGGCCCATGTCTACATAAAGGGTGTCAAACATACAGTGCCAACTCACAAAACATCTTTATCGGAACCTTTTGACAAATGGGATCTCCCATATATTATTTCGGCAGCGCCGCCACTGTTTCGAGACTGTAGGAGGGAGAGACAAAAGGAGGTTTAAGATAGCAAGGAACGTGCTGGGGGGCGTGCTGGGGGGCGGGAAAGATCCCCTTTGATGTCCTCTTAGAGATGTGAGAACAGTAAATGCTGCTGAGGTGCGGGAAGAGACCTTTCCAACGTATGGCCCACTTGAGTCAAGTCATCAAACCTGAGATGAACCATCATCATCATCATCATCATCATCATCATCATCATCAGCGGGTAAAATGATGCAACTAACAAATATACATTGAACTAACTCACTTGGCATATCTTTCTGTGGTGGTGCAGGGATGCTGGTGAGTGCCTGTGCAGTGGGTTGGGCATTTTTATGGCATTTTTGTGACACCCCTAAACTAGGGTTGCCATAATTCTCTTCCACAAAATTGGGACAGGACCCTCTTCCATTTGCCAATATGTAAACACAATCCACCAAAATTGGGATTATCCCTATTTTTCGGGACATACTGCAACCCTACCCAAGGCTTATAACCCTAGTAATATAGGGGCTTACACAGGCCTAAATGGAGGTTAGCCATCATCATCAACATCTATCTACTACTTTTTTAAAAAGTTCACAAACCCTACAATCCAGAGTAACTACGGGAGCACATAAGAGACATTTATGTCAATGTAGTTACGACACCACCAAGTGAAAACCTATGGGAAATTCATACTGCAATCCAGAGTAAATTGTTCTTACGTTGGAGCAAGGACTCCCTGTAGTTACTCTGGATTGCACCCTAAATCGCCAAAATCAGGGTGAGCATTAGATTTGATAGTTAGAATAGAGTATAAATGTGGTATTTTGATGAATATAGGGTGCACATTATATTTGATGGTGCATTAAATTCTCATCCTGCAGGGATGGCATCCAGGGAATTTGCCTCCTTGGCTCCCCCAGGTTTGCTATAGACATATAATCCAGAGCAACTATGGGAGCATGTAAAAGACATTACATGCACCCGTAGTTATGGCACCACCTAGTGAAAAGCTACGGGAAATTCATATTGCAATCCAGAGTAAATTGTTCTTATGTTGGAGCAAGGACTCCCCATAGTTACTCTGGATTTCACCCAAAGTTATTTACAGAGAAGATGAAATGATTAATGGATGATATAGGATCTGAGATTAATTAATCCAAGATTAATGATCTAAGAGTAATTAATGGATGGTTAGTGGTCTCTGGTTACAACTCCTTCTGCCCATCTTCTGCATGAAAATCTTAGAGGACCCAGCAGAACTATTCTTACATATGTGATCTTAACATCTTACTTCCACCTATGGCGAGTCCAGGTGCGCTGGACTCTATAAGGGGCACTATATAAAAGGTGCGCTATACAGAAATCATGTGCGGCTACTATTCTCTTCCTGATATTGGCTTCCAGGCCAAATTTGTTAGGATTTAAGAACAACAAAAGAAACATCCAACAAAGCATTTGACCCAATCGAAGGAATTTTCCGTTGTTTCCTTCAATAAGAAATTGGCATCCTTTTTAATGTTGCTTCCCATCAAAGCTTGGGGGCGTTCTCCGTTTTTGTTTCCCGTAGGCGGTCGATATTTATTCCGCGTCATAAATATTTGAAAAGTACATGGACTTTTCATGTCTTTTGTCCTCCGTTCTCTTTTATTGGAATTTGAATATTGTGATTTTACTGGGAGGGTGAAGGGGGGGATAGAGAGAGAGAGTATCTGTTTTTTTCCCATCTCTTTTCATCAGCTTTGAAAAAGAAAGAGAAAATAAAATAAAAATGTATGGTGATGTGAATCCAAATGGCCCTCTTATTTAAAAGTTTAACTTTTACTTTCATCCATTTATAATCAGAGTTCCTTTGGTATGTTTGATTCCTGACAAATAAGGATAAAAGTCATGCACCCCCCAACGCTAATGAGATGATAAAACAGCAGGGATCAAGTTTTTAATTACTACAGGCTACACATTGGAGAGGTACCCGGGATATTTTTCTATTGCATGTCTAAGATGTAACTTCAGGCTTACGACAGTCCTGCTGGGCTCTTCCGCCTTTGATGCTCGCTCATCTTTGTCTCCGGAGAACATACCAAAAAAAATATTTTTTGAGCCTGGCTCCTATGAGTGGGATAGGGGTCTCACAATAATTGCCATACAAGTTCTGGGGTCACACCAGCACCTCTCGGCAAGGGTTTTGATGCCTGATGCTGTCCATCAAGGCAAAAAAGGGATGCCCAGACTCCATCCAGGATGATGGCTGGATGGCTGGAGTTGACATCAGTTTTTCTTAAGCAGTGGATTGGGACCCACTTGGTGGGTTGTGAGCCAATTTCACTGGTTCGCCATTCATTTTAATGAGTACTTTATTTTTAATACATGAAATTTTAATATGAGTACTTTTTAATACTTTATACACACCCAATCACCCACCCACCCGCCCACCCACACACATACAGTGGCACCTCATGTAACAAATTTAATTCGTTCCGGAGGTATGTTTGTTACGTGAAACGTTCTTTACATGAAACGGATTTTCCCATAGGAAATAATGAAAACTCAGATGATTGGTTCCACAACCCAAAAAAATTCATATAAAAATATTAACTGGATGTAAAAATGATGACAAAACACTGGACTGAATTCAAAATATGCATTCAATGTGCATGATCCTAGGGTGCAATCCTAAAGACACTCGGCAGTTCAGACAATGTTTTTCTTCTTTCTCTTTTATTTTTTTTACAGCTTGTTAGACCTCCAACCAGAGAATTGAATTCAAAACATTCATTCAGTGTGCATGACCTTATGAAGACTACTTAGGCTGCAGTCCTAAAGACACTTTCCTGGGAGTAAACCCCATTTAACACAATGGGGCTTACTTCTGGGTAGACATGGTTTAAGAGGCTGCAATCAAAGACACTTTATTTAATATACGTATGTACTTTTTAGTACTTTTTAATATATGCTGCTACCATGATATGTGACTGTAATTTGGGGAAGATCTGGTGATAGATCTGTACTTTTAACAGGCTACTATCAGTGGTGGAATTTGAATAAATTAACAACAGGTTCTATGTCCTAAAAAAAAAAGCAGGCCTCCGTCAGTCTTGGAAGACTATGGTATCGTGCTCGGTGCTGCATACGCTGCATGCGAAGCACGAAAGCCTGGGTTAGATTGTTATGGAGGATAGGCTGTTACCAGTGACGGGCCCAGCCTGCCGTAACAACCAGTTCTCCGGAAGTGGGCGGGGCCAGGCCAGGTCAGGAGGTGGGGCCAAGGTCAGGGGGCGGGGCCAGGGAGAATTTTTTTAATTAAAAAATTCAAAAAAATTTAAGCATGTGGCTTACCTCTGAGTAGACCTGCATAGGATGTGCTCTGAGGCTGCTGTCCTTTCCACTCCACCCTGGAAGTAAGCCCCATTGACTATCATGGGACTTACTTCTGAGTAGTCAGGTTGGGCTCTCAGGCTGCAGTTCCAGCCTCTTTCCTGGGAGTAAGTCCCATTGACTATCTTGGGTTTCAGCATCCTCAGAGCCCAGAACTGTGCAGGTCTACTCAGAAATAAGCCCTATTATAGCCAATATGCTTACCCCCAGGAAAGTGTGAATAGGTTTGCAGCAGCCACGTTTCCTTTCCCTGGCTGTTGGGGCTACAGCAAAATTAAAAGTGCCCGACCAGCCTCTTTAACTCTTTAACTGCCTCCAGCTGCTGATGGAGCATCTCTTTCCCCATCTAAGGAGCCCTTTGTAAAGCTCTCCATCTACAGCGTGGCTGCCTCATTTGCATATGAGAAACCCATCATGCTTTGCAAACTGCACAAGGAAGTAACTTCTGAAAATATTGCTAGAGAACAACTGAAAACTTGCTGGAAATAAGGTTTATAAGATGTATAAGGTTTATAAAATAGGTTTAGCAAAGACAGGATTCCTGAATAGCTTCAGATAAAGGTTTGGGGCATGAAGAATTTCCTCACTCTCACCTGAAATATTACAGATAAAGAGATATATATATAGTGCTCCAGACCCTTCCCATCTTAGCTGTGAGTGTTTGATATGCTCTGGAATGACTGCAATGCTTTGTCTGAATGAGGTTAATGGGAACAGACTGTTTTTATTTTAAAATTAAAAGATAACCTGGGGGGGGGGGAGGCTTAAAAGGGGAGGGGGGAGACAGCCCAGCTCAGAAGGGGAGGGAGGAGGAGGGAGTAGAGCCTCTCCTCTGGGAAGACAGACCCAGTGGCCCTTTAAGAGAAATTCAAACACACTTGCATGCAATTCAAAGATGATGCCCCCCAATTAACAACCGGTTCGCTAACGTCTACAGAACTGGCCTCAGCCCACCTGTGGCTGTTACCCAAGCAGCAAATCCCCCTCTCCACGCCACTGAATTAGTCCCATGGAAAGGCAGAGCCAGTACGATTGGATCCAGCTGCGTCGCAGAGCTGGGCTAAGGACAGGAGCTCACCCTGTCTTGTGGGGCCGACCCGGGTCTCGAAGGCACAGCGCCTTAACCGTTTGCGCCTAAATTAACAACAGGTTCTATGTCCCATTAGTAACAGTTCTCAGAACCAGGCGCTCATTAGCAAAGGGTTCTATAGAACCTGTGAGAACCACCTGAAGCCCACCATGGGCTGCTATGTACATGCTTTTAATGAAAGTCAATGGGACATCAACTTGTTCAGTGGGTTTTAGGTAAAGGTATCCGTTCCTCCAGCAATCTGTTCAATCCCCCTTAAAAGGCATCTAGCCCCAAATCCAGAGTAACTACAGGAGCACATAAGAGACTTTACGTGCACCCGTAGTTACTGCACCATCTAGTGAAAACCTATGGGAAATTCATACTGGAATCCAGAATAAGTTCTTACACCGGAGCAAACAGGAAGCCTCAGGAGTCAACCCAAACCTGGCTTGGCATTTCCTTGGATGATGTAGCTTTTCCTTGGATCAGTCCCCATAGTTACTCTGGATTTTGCCCTAAGTCTGACATCATCACCGCATCCTGTGACAAGGAGTTCCACAGATCAGTTGCCTGAAATGTCAAATTGACAAGCTGGTGTCAACCATAACCCAAATCTGATCACATGTGCATGCTTTAAAATGGTTTAAAACCATTCCCAATTCCCAGCTGAATTTTGAGAATTATATTCCTATAGGGTATCTATCTCAAAAGAATTCTGAAACCCTTGCCAAACAGTTTCCAGGATCCTCTGGGAGGGGGAATCATGACAGTTAGTAATATAAAACCACTTTTAAGGTTACAGAGCCCAATCCTAATCATGGGCAAAATCCAGAGTAACTATGGGGAGTCCTTGCTCCGTTGTAAGAATAACTTACTCTGGATTCCAATACGAATTTTTCATCAGTTTTCACTAGGTGGTGCAAGTAACTATGGGTGCACATAAAGTCTCTTAAGAGCTCCTGTAGTTACTCTGGATTTGTGGGCATGCCTACTTAAATGTAAGCCCCATTATGTTCAATGGGTTTTACTCCAGGAAAGTATTTTAGGATTGCCGCCAAAGTTGACAGACTTGACTTGAACTGCCAGGTAGCTTAAATAAACAACATGGTTAGATACATTTGCCAGACGTGACGGACTGGGAGAGAAGGGGGAAATAGAGAGGAAAAATAAGTGATACTTCGGTGAAAATTAATACTTCATGTAAATAAAATCAGGAGCTCTCTTAATACGTTGCGTAATGGACCGTGAAATGAAATGGACGACAAAATGTAAGTATATAAACTGAACAGCAGGCATCGCTCTATTTTTTTAATGATCTGCTTGCAGGAATGATTTAGCGTGTTTAAGAGAAGTTTGCAAAATGCAGACATGGGCAGAATAAATAATTCTAACGGGGTTTTACGAGATCTTTGGAAATAGGTTTACTGGTCCAAAAGCAGCAAGGGTAGTATTCCTAAGAAAGCATGCAGGAAAAGTCAGACCGTTGGTGTACTGCGAGGTTTCTCAAACTGTAGGGCCAGGACCCACTAGGTGGGTCGAGAATACACGGGAAGCCTCGGGAGTCAACCCAAACCTGGCTTGGCATTTCCTTGGATGATGTAGCTTTTCCTTGGATCTGTCCCAAATACTGATTTGAGCTGTAATTGTTAAGTCATCCTTTAAAATCATGATATACCATATTTACTTGACTCTAATGTTCACCTTTTTAAGCTGAATTTACAGTGCAATTCCAAACATGTCTACTCAGAAGTAAGTCCTATTGTATTTAATGGGCCCTACTACCAGAAAAGTGTGATTGCAGCCTTACAGCACAATCCTTAACATGTCTACTCAAAAGTAAGCCCCATTCTGTTCAATGGGCCTTATTCCCAGTAAAGTGTCTTTAGGACAGGGTGAAATCCAGAGTTAACTATGGGGAGTCCTTGCTCTGGAGTAAGAACAAGTTACTCTGGATTGCAATATGAATTTCCCATCAGTTTTCACTAGGTGGTGCAGTAACTAGGGGTGCACATCATGTCTCTTACATGCTCCTGTAGTTATTCTGGATTGTGCCCATGGTTGGTATTGTGCCCTGAGACTGCAATCCTAAAGACACTTTCCTGGGAGTAAGAAACATTAATTACAATAGGGCTTACTTTTGAGTAGACATGGTTAGGCTTATGCCCTTAATCTCTTTGTAGGTAACTCTGCCTACCTTATGGTCCTAGATTTTGCCCCTTGTTTGTATATGTGCAAGTGAATATCTTTCTACATAAAAGCTGTGTGTTCGGGTGTCTGCATCTTCTAGCCAACATTCAAGCAGGTTGAGGAGATGCAACTGTCAACATTCCTACTGTCAACTGGTAACAGGCCAGGCTGAGAAGAGTCTAAGGCAGGGGTAATTGAGGTGGCAAAAGGGTAGTTGAGAAGTTGGATAGTGGATTATTTTTTAAAAAAACTGTTGTTATATTGTACCTCCGCGAGCGACGGCTGCAGGCTGTTTCTAGTAATAAACCAAGACTTAGGGCAAAATCCAGAGCAGTTATGGGTCCACGCAGTTACGTCACCCTCCAGTGTTATCATACGGAAAGTCACCTTAATTGCTCCATTGCAAAGGGCTTAATTTGACTTTAGGATATGGGACTTACCGTACAATCCAGAGTAATTACGGGAGCACGTAAGAAACTTTACATGCACCAGTAGTTACTGCACCACCTAATGAAAACCTATGGGAAATTCATATTGCAATCCAGAGTAAGTTGTTCTTACACCAGAGCAAGGCCTCCCCGTAGTTACTCTGGATTTCACCCAGAGTAGCTTTAAAAAGCAGATACTCGAGCACCCCTGTAAATTTATCAATTTCACTTTGAATGGCCTGATTTCGCAACGTGGAGTTCAATAACCACCCGCCATACTGCCGCTTTCTAAGGACACCAAGATGGAGAGAGAGACGTAGAGATAGAGAGCGAGAAATAAAGAACTGGGATGGGCTTTGAACTCGACTCCAGCCAACCCCCCTTTCCAATCTCTTCTTTGGGGTCTCAGTTGAAAAGCCTCCCTTCTTCCCCCCCCCCATCTCATTTGCGTTTAAAATAGATGTTTCATAGGGCCTGATTAGTGTTAGTATGGAATACCAGCCGCTCGGAGGTTGAGCGCGCAGCTTGAGATCTGCGGATTATTCATCAACTGTCCCAGCAGGGGGGACCCTTTTCGTACTTTCCTTGTATAGCCTCAAAAGTCTTCAGGTTTGCTTTTTCAGCTGTTTTCTTTTCTTTCCCCGCTTTCTTTTTCTCCCATTTTTGTTCCCTGACCCCTCCGCCCCAGAGAGGTTACTCGAGTGTACACAACACAGCAGACCCCCTGAACGCCAAATCCTTTGCTTGGCCCAGACGCCTCGGCTAAACCTGGGCCACTCAAACACTGGGTGATCTGAACCGTAGACACCGTTTGGTTTGCCTTTCCCCGGTTGCCAGAATCATCCCATTTAAATTTTATCTTAAAACATTTCTTTTAAAACGCTCCGATCTTTCACCGGTTAAAGTTACCGACGGTGGCTGGCAATACAAGAAAGCAAAATAATGTCATGTCAATATACGGTAAGTAATGCAAAGCCAAGTACGGTAAGAAAGTAATATCAAAATATGGTGAAATATGGGCAAAATCCAGAGTAACTACAGGAGTCCTTGCTCTAGCGTAAGAACAAATTACTCCAATATGAATTTCCAATATGAGATTAGAAAGTCAATATAGGATTCCAATATGAATTTCCCATAGGTTTTCACGAGGTGGTGCAGAAACTACGGGTTACTACGGGTGCAGTAAAGTCTCTTACATGCTCTCATAGTTACTCTGGATTTGGGGGTATGGCTGGTTGAAGCTACCGACGGTGGCTGGCAATACAAGAAAGCAAAATAATGTCATGTCAATATAGGGTAAGTAATGTAAAGGAAAGTACGGTAAGAAAGAAATGTCAAAATATGGTCAGATATGGCTGGTTGAGGCTATCGACGGTGGCTGGCAATGCAACTTACTCTGGATTCCAATTCCAACTTACTCTGGATTCCAAAGCAAAATAATGTCATGCCAATATATGGTAAGTAGTGTAAAGCCAGGTACGGTAAGAAAATAATGTCAAAATATGAAAAGGAATGAATGAGAAACTCGAGGGCACAGCTGGAAAAAATTTATGTTATACAACCTTGGCACAACCGCCAAATATCAACTGCCCACTCAAATGTGGACTGATAATATAAAATTATATAGGAGATAGATAGCGTGGATAAAGGGATGATTTATTCCCTCTAACAAAATGCCAGAACATGGGGACGCACGCTAAAATTGTATGTGTAGAAAGTTAGAAAAAGAAAAACAATTTCTTTACCAAGTATCTGTGGAACTCCCTGCCACAGGATGCAGTGATTGCATCTGACCTAGATGCCTTTAAAAGGGAATGGGACAAAATTTTCTAGAGGAAAAGTCCATGACAGGATACAAGCTGTGATGGGTACAGGCATTCCCCATTTATTGGACGGATTAGGGACTGGAGCACTGTCCAAAAGTGAAAATGGTTGAAAAGTGGAACCCAGCCTTTTTTAGTTTATAGATGTTGCTACCTGTGTGTTTTTAGCTAGAAAATTACAAACGCCCCTTTTATCTTGCAAATTCCCACAGCCACGCAAAGATTTCTGCAAATGGGATCTCATTAAGGGAATGGGATGAGATCAGCAGCGACAACAAGGGGAGGGCAATTTTGGCCTTTTGAACCACTCAGAAAGGTTGAAAGAGTGGAAGATGCGTTGAATGAATGAGTTCTGGGTAGAATTGAAAAGTGTTGAAAGAGTGGATCGTCAGAAAATGAACTGTCAGAAAGTGAGGGAATACCAGTATGGGCAACCATTTGATTTTAAGAGTAGGCTAGGCTTCCTAAGAATGCCAGGTGGAAGGGAGAAGTAACATGGTGCGGGTCTCTTGAAACGTGAAAGTCAGTGTAACGACTTTGTTCCTGGTACTGGGTTGCCATGTGCCACGAAAAACAGGGACAGTCCTGATTTTGGGGGATTGTGTTCCCATACTGGCAAATGGAACAGAGTGTCCTGTCCCAATTTTGTGGAAGAGAATTATGGCAACCCTATCCCAGTGGATACTATATAGTGGACACCATAGTTTATAAACTATAGTTTTTAGTGGACACTATAAACAGATGACAAATCATGATTGGGACATTTTATGGGGTCTTTTGAAGAGAGAGAATTTTTGCCCCAAGAACTTCTCCCCCTCTTCCCTTGTGAAAGGAATTTCACAAAAAAGAGGGGATTTTAGAAGGATGCTACCTCTTTTTATTTGCTGCCTTTTTATATTATTTATTTCAGTCTGTGAGTCAAAAATAAAATCCTTAGAAGAACGAACATATATCAGACATTTCCCGACGTGGTCTGACAGTCCCAAGGAGCTGAGGGTCAACACTGCAAGGCTTGAATCCAAAATAAGTCTGCACGATGGGAGATCTTGATTTATATTTTGGTGGCATTCGGCAGGCCCAAATGTGGGAAACGTACAATGAATCCTATTGATTCTGATGCTGTTTGTGTTACATCTTTGGCCAGATAACACATGGTTAGGTTATGGCTGGGAAAGGTATGAGAACCAAGTATGGCTGGGAAAGACCCTATATCTGAAATCATGGCAGTCAAGGAAGACAATCCTATCCATGTCTACTCTGATCCGTTTTGTTCAGTGGGTCTTACTCCCAGGAAAATGTGTTTAGGATTGCATCCTAAATAGGGTTGCCATAATTCTCTTCCACAAAATTGGGATAGGACCCTGTTTTTCGGGACTTATGGCAACCCTAATACTAAATTATGTGGACTGACTCAGAGCCCAATCCTATTCATGGCTACTCAGAAGTAATTCACGGTATAGTCAATGCAGCTTAGGCTGCAATCCTAAAGACACTTTCCTGGGAGTAAGATCTATTGAACACAATGGGGCTTACTTTTGAGTAGACATGGTTAGGATTGTGTTCTTACTCCCAGGTAAGTTTGGATAGGATTGCAGCCTCAGATGTTCTGACTCAGGCTGTAATCCTATCCATTTTTCCCCAGGAGTGTGAGTCCCATTGACTATAATGGTGCTTACTCTGAGTAGACAAGGCTAGGATTGGGCTCTCAGAAGCTAAATCCAGCCATTCCAACCCTGCATTCAGTATGTGGGGCTCTCCTATCCAATACTGAAAGGTGGTGTAGTGGTCCAGGGGTTAAACCAGGAAGATCCAGGTTCAAATCCTCACTCTGCTGAGCGATCTTGAGCCAGTCGATGTCATTTAGCCTCGCCTGCCTCATAAGGTTGTTGTGAAGAAAAAAGGAGGGGAATCATAGAATCATAGGGTTGGAAGGGACCCAGTGGATCATCTAGAGGATCTATGGGACTGACCATGAGCTCCTTGGAGGAAAGCATCCCACCCACACCCCCATGGGCTGGTGATGTGCCGGTCTGTCCTCCTCTGGATGAAAAAAGAAAGAGGGGGTTGAGCAGAAGAGTGGTGGCCTAAAGCATCTTTCTCCTCTACGCAGCTCTACCACGAAGTTTCTTGAGTGACCTCGGGCCAGCCACTCTCATCCTGGCCTACCTCTCAGGGTTGTTGTGAGGACAGAAGCGGGGAGGAACTACGCTCACCACCCCGAGCTCTTCAGAGGAAGAGCGGTATAAAAACGTGAAATATAAATAGAAATTTAAACAGTGCCAACCCAGATGGTAACCTCCAAACACACCTATTTTAATTAATGTGGGATTTTAATTAATGAGGGATTTAATAGCACATGGTGCGAGTGGGGAAATCCCTTTTTTAAAAAAATTAAGGAAATGAGAAACTGTTGAGCTTGCCAAAAGTGAAGCAAATGTTGACCTAATTTGAACTCAAGATCTCTCATTGGTCTTAAAAAGATCCTACTTTGGTCAAGAGGGCATTTCTTCCACTTTTTCCCAGGGTGACGGTAACCAGATGTTATTACCAAAAAAGTTACAACTCCCCAAAATGTAGGACACCCAGGAAAATGTAGGACATGTCAAAATAAAAGCTAAAAATACACACACACACACCTCTTTCCTTTGGTTAATTTAAACACTATATGAATTATTAAATTTAAAACTACTATATTCAAATTATTACATAGTGCAATCCAAAGCATGCCTACTCAGAAGTAAATCTCATTGTATTCAATAGTACTTACTCCCAGGAAAGAGGATTGCAGCCATAATTGATTAAATACAAGAAGGCTATATGCTGCCTGCTCACAAGGAAAAGGAGGACAACAAAGATTTTTTCCCCAGGACGCAAGCTAAAAAAAGAGGAAATATTCATTCATTCATTACTTACTTACTTACTTTATTTATTTACTTACTAATTTATTTATTTAGTTATTTACTTATTTATTTGATTTATATCCCATCTTTCTTTCCTAGCAAAGGGAACTCAAGGCGGCTAACAGCAATTAAAACAACAATAAAACACCACTAAAATTAACAGTAAATACAGATTAAAACACAATTAAAATACAATTAGATTATATTAAAAAACACTTTACAAACAACTGGACCTAAAAATTTACAATAAAAACCAACTTAAAACATATTTATTTACTCATGTTCATCCTAGTCCAACTAGATAGTACTGACATAACTAGGAAAGTTTCCACCAGCTTGGGTTGGAACAAACTTTAAATAACTTTGAATATCTTTGGTGGACCCCGTGAGCTGGAAGAAAAGGTCAGGCAATCTCTGTGCAAAGAGGTGGGTTCCCTTGAAAATCCTGCTGGACCTCACAAAGAATTTCCCAACAATGGTAATTGCCATACACTAAATAAAATCCTTGAAAAGTAAATAGCTACAAAACCAGGTTATAGTGACTGTGACTTGATAATATAATTTTATTTTTCTCCTAGTGCTGCAGGCCCTTAGGCGCAGGACCCAGCTGGGAGCGTTTGGGAGCCGGTCCTGCAGAAAGGAGCCTTGTTAATTATTAATTTTTGTATTATTAATCTTTATTCATTGAATTTTATTATTATTATTATTATTAAATTTTGTTATTTTGTGTGTGTTTGTCATTTTTTAAAGCATTTGCTGAGATCTAGAGGACGCTGCGTTCTGAACCCAATATAGTCTGCCCGTTAAAATCGTATACACACCGTTTTGGACAGTGAAACGGCAACTAAGTCTGTCCGTAAATGCATCACCTGTATCCTGTATTGAATTGCTTTGATGTTACTTTTCACCACTTTGTTACCCCTATTGCAATTGGACACATGTGGGCATGCAAGGGGAGTAATGGGGGGGGGGGTCAGTTCGGTTCCGCCGCTTTCTGTTTTCATACAACCAGACATTTCCCAAAGATGTCATCACCAAAAAAAGGAGAATGAAAGGAAAACTGGGTTAACACAGAACAAAGAGTGCTGAACAGAAAAAGGAAACGGGAACTTTTTAAGAGGTATATTTGATGTAAGGCAAAAACAGGAAAAATTATGTCGGGAGAGACAGCTGTGGGTTCTTGATTCCCTAGAGGGATTCCAAGGTGGCGCATGTTTGTATGCCACCCCCAAGCTTGATGGAACCA
The DNA here is from genome assembly GCA_030015325.1 of Cryptoblepharus egeriae. Taxonomy (NCBI): domain Eukaryota; kingdom Metazoa; phylum Chordata; class Lepidosauria; order Squamata; family Scincidae; genus Cryptoblepharus; species Cryptoblepharus egeriae. The sequence goes on along the minus strand of JAREYC010000017.1, from coordinate 4,772,791 downwards.
TTACTGCATCAACCCATAACTGTCCATAAATAATAAATGTCCATAAAACCCATAACTGTCCATAAATTCAGTCCTAAGAACTAACCAAAGGGCAATCAAGTTCTCTTATCCAAGAACCAGAGGTGTACCAAGAACACCCAAAGGTGTCACTAGAGTATGTATGACCTGGTGGGAGAGAGTTCATTGCATCACCCCTTCCAAGGTGATGGGTGACCAGATGCCCAAACTTCAAAAGGAGGACAAGGTCTTGGATTCCTCTCAACCTGGCCTTTCCGGCAGACAATGGCACATTTGCCTACTCACGAGTAAAGCCGCGATACTGGGCACTTTCACTTTCCCATAGACTCAACGCATATTTTTGATTTTTAGTTTGGGGCCATAACCTTTGATAGGAAGGAGGTATTTCAAAACTGATTTTTGCATTGGATTCTGCTCTTCAGTATGAATCCAACGACATATGACATGATGGGGTCCTGCACACCATTGCAAAGTTCCAAAATGAAGCCAAAATAGAGGACAATGAAGCTCTTTTGGAGGACACCTGGTCATATGGTCACCCTGTGTCATAACCGGAAAAGAGGACAAGGTCCTCCTGAAATGCGGGACACCTACGAAAAATGTCGGACATGATAAAATAAAAGCAAAAAAATCTCATATTGATTGGTTTTATGTGGTTAATTTAAGCGACTATTTTACTTTTTATTAAAACAAAAATGTATTTACTCATATTTACTCGATTCTAATGTGCCTTCGAATCTAATGTGACTCTTCACTTAGAATCAAAATACTACATTTACTCAAATTTAGTTAACCATCTAATCTAACCCACGCCCTAATTTTAGAGACTAAATTCAGCTGGAAAAGGTGAGCGTTACATTTGAGTACATAGAGCACACATAACTGATTGATTACAAGAAGGCTACGTATGCTTGCTCACAAGGAAAAGGAGGATAACAAATAAAATTTCCAGGACACAAGGCAAAAAAAGAGGATATCTTCTGGAAAAAGAGTATATATAATCACTCTGCAGACAGAAAAAAATTATAAAATCAGACACACAGCCCAAATGCAGTGACATCACTAAGGTTGGGGTCACCCCTTTGATTCCTTATTTATTTTAATACTAGCAAAAAGCGTACCCGTGTTGCGGGAGTAAAATTCCCCTGTACGATATTCCCCCGTATGCAACATCCCCCCATGCGCAACATCCCCCCATGTGCATCATCTCCCCATGAGCAACAACCCCCCATGAGCGTCAGCACCCCATGTGCAACATTGGCCCATGCACAACAAACCCCATGCGCAACAAACCCCCATGCGCTATTTTAATACTAGCAGAATTTACCCATTGTTGTGGGAATAAAATTTCAAGAATATTTGTGGGTCCCGGGTACAGCTGGGCACTGGCCAGGAGGTGCCAAGTGGGCACTGGGAACCACTGGGCAGAAACCACTGGGGGCCCTTAGGGTGCAAAGAGGAAGTGGTGGGCAGCAGTGGGCACTGATGGGCGTCCCTACCTGTCACTGGGAATTCTTACTCGGAATTCTTACCATTATGCAGCCCTGGACACCACCAAGCAGTGGGCACCAATGGGCATTCCAGCCGGGCATCAGGGACTACTGGCCACCACTAAATAAGAGTTGTGCGTCTGAAATCCTAAAGACACTTTCCTGGGAGTAAGACCGGTTGAACACAATGGAGCTTACTTTTAAGTAGACATGGTTAGGATTACGCTATAACCTGCTGTGTCATAATTATTTGGCTCTGGCATGAACTTGAAAGAAGTGTTTAATGCACATAAATTCTGAATCCTGTGAATGTCTACTCAGAACTACTCCCATTGAAGTCAATGAGGTTTACTCACAGGTGTGGATAAGATTGGGCTCATTCATCACATTAATTGCAAAACCCTGGTGTATTATGGAGCCTCTGTTAGAAGATGGTTCTGAACAGGGTTGCCAACTGACCTGGATAACCAGCCGGCTCTGCTCTTATGACTCAATAAAACAGTTTAATCTGCAAGGAGCAGCTGGAGCTGGATTTGATTTCTGGATTTGTGGCTCCATCTGGCGGAAGATGCTCCAGTCTGCCTTCCAAGCCACTTTAGGGATCCTGGACCTTTAATAATAGTATAGAAGAGGGAATTTCAGCAGGTTCTGCTGGTCTACTTAGGAGTAACTGCCATTGTAGACTATGAAGTGGTTTAATCACAGAAAAGAATGGCTAATCCAGTGCTAATATCAAATGTGATGTGATGGTTGTGTGGCGTAACACACCTGGCTTGAGCATGGCTGCAAGGAAGTATGTCCCATTGCAGTCAGTGGGGTTTACTCCCAGGTAAGCAATTCAGTGCTTAATGCATCTGTGAATCTGCAACACATCCGGATCCACTCAGAAGTAAATCCGATTACCCAGGTGTAAATGGATAATTAAATGCTAATACAACTGTGACACTGCAAAACACCCAGCCTGAGCTTTTGCAGGTCTACTCAGAAGAAAATCCCATTGCAGTTAATGGAAGAAAATCCCATTACAGTCAATGGGAATTACTTCCAGGTAAGTGGATAATTCAGTATTTAATGCAACTGTGACTCTGCAACACATCCAGCCTGGGCCTGGCGTACTACTCAGAAGTAAATCCTATTGCAGTCAACGGGGCTTACTCCCAAGTAAGTGTGGACAATTCATTCCTTAATGCAACTGTGACTGCAATATACCCAACCTGGGCTGTTCCAGGTCTACTCAGAATTCAATCCCATTGCAGTCAATGGGGATTGCACCCAGGTAAGTTGACAATATAGTTTAATGAAACTGAGTCTCTGCAGCATGATCACTCTTGGCTTATCCTGGTCTACTCAGAAGTAAAATTCCATTGCAGTCTGTGGGGCCTACTCCCAGGTAAGTCTCTTGCACACAGGTCTACTCTGGCTCTTGCACACAGGTCTACTTAGGAAGTAGATGCCATTGCAATCAATGAAGCTTGCTTCCAGGTAAGGCTCTTGCATACAGTCTACTCCGGCTCTTGCACACAGGTCTACTTAGGAAGTAGATGTCATTGCAATCAATGAGGCTTATTCCCAGGTAAGGCTCTTGCACACAGGTCTACTTGGGAAGTAGATGCCATTGCAATCAATGAGGCTTACTCCCGGGTAAGGCTCTTGCACACAGGTCTACTTGGGAAGTAGATGCCATTGCTATCAATGAGGCTTACTCCCGGGTAAGGCTCTTGCACACAGGTCTACTTGGGAAGTAGATGCCATTGCTATCAATGAGGCTTACTCCCGGGTAAGGCTCTTGCACACAGGTCTACTCTGGCTCTTGCACACAGGCCTACTTGGGAAGTAAATGCCATTGCAATCAATGAGGCTTACTCCCAGGTAAGGCTCTTGCACACAGGTCTACTTGGGAAGTAGATCCCATTGCAATCAATGAGGCTTACTCCCGGGTAAGTCTCTTGCACACAGGTCTACTTGGGAAGTAAATGCCATTGCAGTCAATGGGGCTTACTCCCAGGTAAATCTGCCCATTGGTCGTCAGGCTGCAGTCCTAAATTAACAGGGTTGATCCTAGAATTATGATGACTTCGGGTATTTCCGGCAACTCTCGGCTCTTCGGTGAGGAAACGAATGCCTTCGGGGATCCTCGGGTCTTTCCGTAAACCCGACTCACCTCCGGGGATACGCGCACACTTCGGCAACCTTCGGCTATTTCCGTCGCGGAGCGAGGGAGATGATCACGTGACGTGCCTCCCTCCAATCAAGATCCGGCGCGCGTGACTCGAAGTGAGTTGCCACGAGGCATTAGAAGATGTGTCCTTCCGCGGAACGCGAGGAGGACAAAGTAGTCCCCGCACCGAAGGCGGTCGTTGGGGGCACGGAGACGCGGGGAGGCGGAGAGCGAGGCCCGGGAAGTCGAGGGGGAGCGCCCTGCCTCCCCTGCGGCCGAGGGGTCCGCCGTGGGGGCTCCCGTGAGGCGCTGAGGCGGAGGGATACGGAGCGGGCCTTGATAAGGACTGTGTGAGGAGGTTCCTGGGCGCGCGCGCGAGCTCTGGTGGCCGTTTAACCGTCGTTCTTCCAGCACAGCGGAGCGCAGGTGGGTTCGCGCTCCTTCCGCCTCGTCTCCGACGGGGGTGGGCGGCCTTTCCCGGTCAGCCTGCGGAAACGGCCTCTGAGCACGCACAGAGTGCCCTGAACCCCTTCTGGCTTCTAGAGTGCCTCTGAGCATACACAGAGTACCTTTAGTTAAGCCCTTTGGAAGAGGTGCCTCTGAGCGTGCACAGAGTGTCTTTGCCTCTGAGCTTACACAGAGTGCCTTTAAGCCCTTCCTTCTAGAGTGCCTCTGAGCATGCACAGAGTGCCTTTAATTAGCCCCTTTGGAGAAGGTGCCTCTGAGCATACATAGAGGACCTTTAAGCCCTTCTTTCTTCTAGAGTGCCTCTGAGCATGCACAGAGTACCTTTGCCTCTGAGCTTACACAGAGTGCCTTTAAGCCCTTCTTCCTTCTAGAGTGCCTCTGAGCATGAGTGCCTTTCATTAGACCCTTTGGAGAAGGTGCCTCTGGGCATACACAGAGTGTCTTTAAGCCCTTCTTCCTTCTATTGTGCCACTGAGCATGCAGAGTACCTTTAGTTAAGCCCTTTAGAAGAGGTGACTCTGAGCATGCAGAGTGCCTTTTTTAGCCCCTTTGGTGAAGGTGCCTCTGAGCATACACAGAGTGCCTTCAAGCCCTTCTAGAGTGCCTCTGAGCATGCACAGAGTGCCTTTCATTAGCCCCTTTGGAGAAGGTGCCTCTGGGCATACACAGAGTGTCTTTAAGCCCTTCTTCCTTCTATTGTGCCACTGAGCATGCACAGAGTACCTTTAGTTAAGCCCTTTAGAAGAGGTGACTCTGAGCATGCAGAGTGCCTTTTTTTAGCCCCTTTGGTGAAGGTGCCTCTGAGCATACACAGAGTGCCTTCAAGCCCTTCTAGAGTGCCTCTGAGCATGCACAGAGTGCCTTTCATTAGCCCCTTTGGATGAGGTACCTCTGAGCACACACGCAGTGCCTTCAATTAAGCCCTTTGTAGAAGGTGCCTCTGAGCATACACAGAGTGCTTTCATTAGCCCCTTTAGGAAAAATGCCTCTGAGCCTTTCATTACGTTCTTTGGAGTAGGGGCTTCTGAGCATGTGCAGAGTGTTTTTCATTAGCTCCATTTGGAAAGGTGCCTCTGAGCATACACAAGAGTGCCTTTAAGCCCTTCCTTCTACTAGAGAATATATATAGAGTGCATTTAAACTTTTTTGAAAACGTGCCTTTGAGCATGTGCAGAGTGCTTTTCATTCAGCCCTTTGGAAAAGGATCCTCTGAGCATGCACAGGGTGCCTTTTCTTAAGCGTTCCAAAGTGGTCTTGAGTAGAACCTTTGTGTGCATTTAAGCCTTTATTCTACAGTGTCTCTTAGCATACATAGACTACCTTCCTTGGAAAGGTGCCTTTGAGCACGTGCTGAGTGCTTTTCATTAGCTCCTTGGAAGACGTGCCTTTGAGCATACATAGAGTGCCTTTAAGCCCCACTTCCTTCTAAAGTGCGTCTGAACAGACACAGAGTGCTTTTCATTAAGCCCTTTCGAAAAGCTGCCTCTGTGCCGGTGCAGAGTGCCTTTTATAGCTTCCTTTTTAAAAGATGCTTCTTTGCATGTGCAGAATACCTTTCATTAGCTTATTTGGAAAAGGTGCCTCTGAACATGTGCTGAGTGCCTTCAACCCTTTCCATGTTTAAAAGTAGCTTCTGAGCATATGCAGAGTGCCTTTCATTAACTCCTTTAAAAATGTCCTCAGAGCTTATGCAGAGTGCTTTCTATTGCTTCCTTTTTAAAAGGGGCTTTGAGCATATGCAAAGTCTTCTCAACCCCTTCCTTTTTAAAAGTTCCCCTGAGCACATGCAGAGTGCCTTTCTTTAATCCCTTTTTAAAAAGGTGCCTCTGAGCATATATGGAATGCCTTTATTAATCCCTTTCTTGTACTAACTTGTGAATTCTGCCTTATGCTTCTAGTATTTTTCAGGAACCATGTCTGGCCGTGCCAGGGCAAGAGCCCGGGGAAGAGCCCGTGGACATGAGGGGGCTATGCCCATTGTTGGGGCTGCTGTGAGTGTGGGGTTTTTGTTATGGGGATCAGGGTGTCTTGTCTGATGACCTGGTTAACAGTGACATAGCTAAAGGGGGGTCGGAGCAGCCATTCTTGGAGGCAGTCTCACCCCATTGGAGCCATTCTAGGTGGGGGTGAGGGGGAAGCGGAACAGAGCTGTACAGTTCTGTTCTGCTCCCCCGTCTGGAATGGCTCAAAAGGCTCCCTCCAAAACTGGCTTTGCCACTGTTGGTTAATAAAAAGTGCACACATTAAACTCTTATTTGTAAAATTTTGTGTAGTTGTGAACATTGGATGTGAGCTTTTTCCTGAAATGGGATGTTCCTGTGTGTGTGTTTCTTTATGAACTTTAGAAAAAAAAAAGTTTTATGAACTATATCAAATAGATGCTCAAATATTAAGTGTAACTAATATTGTAATCATAGAATCATAGAGTTGGAAGGGACCTAGTAGGTCATCTAGTCCAACCCCCTGCCTGCAGCAGGAATTCCCCCTAGAGCATCTCCAACAGGTGCTCATCGAGCCTCTGCTTGAAGATCCCCAGTGAGGGAGAGTCCACCACCTCCCTTGGCAATCTGTTCCACTGCCGAACCGCCCTCACAGTCAGGAATTTTTTCCGGATTTCCAGCCGGAATCTCCTCTCTTGCAGTTTGTACCCATTGGTTCTAGTTCTGCTTTCAGAAGCAGCTATGAACAAATTGGCCCCTTCCTCCCTATGACAGCCCTTCAGGTATCTGAAGAGGGCAATCATGTCTCCCCTCAGCCTCCTCTTCTCCAGGCTGAACATCCCAAGTTCCCCCAACCTTTCCTCGTAGGGCTTTCCTTCCATCCCACTGATCATTCTTGTCGCTCTCCTCTGGACTTGCTCCAGTTTGGCTGCATCCTTCTTAAAGTGAGGTGCCCAGAACTGAACACAGTACTCAAGGTGAGGTCTCACCAAATCTAAATATTGTTTATATTTAGTAATATCTAAATATTGTTTGGGAGTAACGGTAACAGTTACAAGACCCAGAGTTCCAACTTCAGGACTGCTGGACCTTGAAATATTGTGTAGAAAAGGGAATTTATTTATTTATTTAAAAGATTTATATCCCACCTTTTCTTTGTTAAAAACTCAGCAGGTGCTGCTTATGATCTATATGGTAAAACGCTGCACTTGCTAAGATTCCCTCTTCTACACACACTTTGTTAAATACACACACTTGTTAAATACACACTTGTCCAGGTGCCCCTGCAAGATAATCAAGTAATCTGGTTAATATGGGAGATTAAGAGCACAAGGCTTACATGTCTACTCAAAAGTAAGCCCCATCATGTTCTATATGTCTTACTCCCAGGAAAGTGTCTTTAGGATTGCAGCCTTAGAGCACAATTCCATTAATTGAGATTCTCAAATCAGAACCTGAACCTGAAAGAATCAGTGTTTCTGATTCCATTGAACTTAAGTGAGTTTCAGGACATGGAAGTTTAAACTGAGATCAATTTCTAAAATTTTGGTTGCAGTCCTAAACATCCTTTCCTGGGAGTAGTTGCCATTGAATACAATATGCCTTTCTTCTGAGTAGGCATGCTTAGGATTGCACTGTTTTTGTTCTGAATTGTATGGTTATCTGAATGTTTTCAGTTTTTGAAGAGTGCAGAACAAAAAATAAAACATAACATTCTTAAACTTCTTAGTTCCAGCTTAAATTTGTTTTATTTTAACCTCTTAAGTGCTCTTGCATTCCATTCTCCAGGGCCAACCACCAAGCCACGAACAACTTAAACCTCAACAGCCTCCAGCAGAGCCATCTGGAGAAGGAGAACTGATTGGACGAGGGCGCCAGAAGCGAGGGCCTATTGCCCCAAGGTCTCAGGGTGAGATTGCCCAGTGAAACTGAACTGTTAAGGCCCAATCCTGTCCAGCTTCCCAGCTCCAGTGTAGCTGATCAATTAATGCGGATCAGCCTAACCGTTCTACTCCACTTTCTCTTCTGCGCCTTCTAGCCGAGCTTCAGATCTCAGCAGGCTTTCAGGAAATGACCCTGGGGGAAAGAGGTGGGCGTCGCAAAGACTTCCACGACCTTGGGATCAATACTCGTCAGTCGATGGAGCATGTCAGAGAATCCAAAACAGGCAAGCAACTTAGGATTGGTCTGTTCTTGTGGTTGCATAATTTGACCTTTGGGTTGGAAGAATAACTCGGATTGGTCTGCATTCTGATGTACAAAGTGGTATTCATGTGCAGTCTGTGGGCAAGAGGTGATTTATAGCTCCATTTTTATTTTTTCAGGTGCTTCGGGCACTATGATAAAACTAAGCACAAACCACTTTCGGCTGACCTCTCGCCCCCAGTGGGCCTTATACCAGTACCACATTGACTACAACCCTGAAATGGAAGCCCGGCGTCTTCGTTCAGCACTGTTGTTTCAACATGAGGACCTCATTGGAAGGACACACGCCTTTGATGGGACAATCTTGTTCTTGCCAAGAAAACTGGAGAACAAGGTGTGGTATTGTTGGAAATCTGTTTTCAATCAGGACCCCACAGTAAACGTTACTGTACATTGCTACTTTTGAAGAGCTCACAAATTCAAAAGGGACAAAGTTTGGTTCGAATCCTGGTCAAGGCTCAGGGTGATGAGAAGAAATGGCAAGAGATGTGTGAATTGGTTGTCTTTGAATATTTCATCACGTTGGATCTGTACTTTCACTCTTAAATATTTAGTGAACTTGGCTGTTATGGTTAATCCCAGTAGAAATGTTAAGTCTTTTTCTTTTTTAAAGGTTACTGAAGTGCTTAGTCAGACCCGGCAAGGAGAGACTGTCAAGATCACCATCACTTTAACTAATGAGCTGCCATCAACATCACCTACCTGTTTGCAGTTTTACAACATTATTTTTAGAAGGTTAACTTTCAGCATGTTTTTCCTGTTTCTGTTAAACTAATTCTAGTTTTAGAGCATTGCTGTGCATTTGATAACGTTTGCCTGTTATAATTGAATGTTGGTGTATGGGAAAAAATAGCAGTAAGAATTGGGCCCAGAAACTCTTCAGATATGGTGCCTAACAATTAAGGTGCTCACTTGAAGCTATATGTGTAATTCTAGGACACAGCTGAGATCTGAAACAGAAAATAGTGAATATTTGTGAATAATAGTGAATATTTTACCAAACAGTGAAACAGTCTGACTTAGCAGTACTCTTCTTCTTCCAGGCTTCTGAAAATAATGAACTTGCAGCAAATTGGGCGGAACTACTATAATCCAAGCGACCCCATTAGTGTTCCTAATCACAGGTATACAAAATGGAGCTTGTCCCCTTTGGGTTTCTTGTAATAAATTTACAAGGTTCTTGTAACTTGAGTTAGTTGAGCTTTTGCCAGTTTGGTAGAATTTCTGTTCTTTTCCTGGCAGGCTGATGATCTGGCCTGGCTTTGCAACGTCCATTTTGCAATACGAAACCAACATCATGTTGTGCACAGATGTGAGCCACAAAGTGCTCAGGAGCGAGACTGTTCTGGATTTTATGTACACCCTCTACGATCAGGTAGAAGAACAGAGGTTCAGGGAAGCTTGTGCTAAAGAATTGGTTGGCCTGATTGTCCTTACAAGGTAACATCTTTTATGAAAGGGGAACATAGAAAATATTTGTGAAACCATATTGCATTTCAGGCTGAGTCCAGGAATACTGGGAGGCTAGTTCAGTGTAATGCCAAGCCATGATTTGGGGTTGGGCAAATGAGCAGGTGTGTGTATTTGTGAATTGGCTTCCAGAATTATTTAGTAAAGTCTCTCTCTTCTATATAGATATAATAATAAAACCTACCGGATTGATGACATCGACTGGGATTCAAACCCCCAAGGTGTCTTTAAAAAAGCCGATGGATCTGAAGTCACCTTTATGGAGTACTACAAAATGGTATGGAATCCACGCTTAAAGGAGTCTTGATATTTAATGTGTATATTTGGTCCCTGATTTAACGGATGACAGCGTAGGCATCTTTGCCTAAGTGCTTGGAACAGCATTCTGTCCATTCCATGCATAGGCACAATAGCTCTTGAGTCAGCAAATCCTGTATGCTTTGACTTCCAGACATATATTCAGAACGAGGTCAGGAAGTCACTCAGATTTAGTTATATGGTTTTAACTTGTGTCTCATTTGGGGCCTTTTGTACTTTGATTTCAGCAATATAGCCAAGAGATCAAGGACATGAACCAACCAGTCTTGGTGAGCCAGCCAAAACGGAAAACAGGTCCAGGAGGTGTCATGAAAGGACCAGTAATACTCATTCCTGAACTCTGCTTTCTTACAGGTATGTCTGTCTTTTGACAGTAGCCTTTCTATACCATTAATTTGTTCCAAGACTGCTGGTGCTCCTCCTTTGGATGGCGCTCAGTGTAGGCCTGATGGCTAAATGTATAGCATTGGAAATGGTACTTAAACTATACTCCAAAAACTTCTACATTTCTGATCCTAGTAAAACATGCCTTCTGGGGAGTGTGTTTTCTTGTTCACTGATGCTGCACAATTGCAGTAGGATGGTGAGCTCTTGTGTCTCAGAAAGGGCTGGATTTTATTGTTCTCTTTCTGTAAAGCATATGAATGGTTTCTGCGCATAATTTGAGTTGTATTCTGCTTCTCTCCCAGAAGGGCTAACAATCAATAAAACGGCAATAAAATACAATTTAAAACAATATTAAAAAACAACTGAACAGCAGTAAAACCAGTTTTCTGGGTTCTGGTTTCAAACTATATATTTTTTATATTTTAAGGGCTCACAGATAAAATGCGTAGTGATTTCAATGTGATGAAAGACTTGTCTGTTCACACCAGACTCGCACCAGAGCAGAGAATGCGTGAAATCGGAAGGCTCACCGATTATATTAATACGTATGTTGCTTAGACTGCTTTTTCCCCCGTAAAAATGATTGCCCTGAAGCACTTTGCTCCGATGTTAGCAGAATCCTGACCTCTTGACTTTGTCTAATTGAACAGAGATGATAACGTTCAGAAGGAACTTCGTGACTGGGGCTTGAGTTTTGACTCCAATTTGCTTTCCTTCTCTGGGCGAGTCATTCAGTCCGAAAAGATCCATCAAGGGGGAAAAGTGGTAAGTACTTGTCTGTCTTTAAAAGCACTGCATGTTGGGCTGGACTACCTCTGACCAGTAAAGGGAGTTGTTGAAGTTTGGAACAGGACAGAATCCCAACTCAGGAATGATTTTTCTTTCAGTTTGACTACAATCCTCAGCTTGCAGACTGGTCTAAAGAAACCAGAGGAGTGTCTCTCATTAGCATAAAGCCATTGGACAACTGGCTGCTGATATACACTCGCCGAAATTATGATGCCGCAAACAAATTGGTTCAAAACCTCTTCAAAGTCACACCAGCGATGGGCATTCAGATGAACCAGGCAATAATGTAAGTAGCATAAAATCTGCAACCCAGAAAATGGGAAGACTGCTTTTTCTTGGAAATTCTAGCAGGCGTGATAGGGATAATTGGTAGTGTGGTCATTGATAAAAATGTGTAAGAAATGGTCAGTAATGACAGCATTCAAGAACATCTAGAACACGGAGTTATCTACATATACCTTTATTCTACCTGAGGTCTGTAAAATTTATAGGCATGGACTGTTGGAAATCATTTGTGCCACAAAAGCTTGTTGGACTGTATGAGTTGCTTAAATTAGAATAAGGAAATATCAGAAGAATAAAACATGGTGACTCTTGCAGGATTGAAGTAGAGGATCGAACAGAAGCGTATTTGAGAGCCTTGAAGCAGAAAGTTTCCTCTGATACCCAAATGGTACGTCTTAAGGGACTTCTAAAGCCTGGTATGGCATTTTGGGTTCAGCTTGCTGGGAAAATAACTCGTCATTGGGTAGTTCAGTTGTAATTTTGTAATGAAAGGTTCAATAGGTTCTGTGTTCTCTGCCCCAACAACCTAGAATGCTCCGGAGAAGGGCTTGATGGCCCTTTTGGGTCCATTGTGTAGAAATGAAATGAAGGATGAACAATGGGATGGTGAACCACCTGATAAAAAATGTTTTCACACTAATCTATTTCACACTAGAATGGCTTTTATAAGTATTTGATACCTGCCATATGAATAGCTTCCTGCTAGAAGGGAGAGAATCTTAAATTGTTCTTTTTTTAAGTACCCAGGCTAGGTATTCACAATGTGTTTCTCCTCCAAGGTGGTTTGCCTTCTGTCGAGCAATCGGAAGGACAAGTATGACGCCATCAAGAAATACCTGTGCACTGATTGCCCCACACCCAGCCAGTGTGTGCTCGCTCGCACCTTGAGCAAGCCTCAGACGGTCATGGCCATAGCCACCAAAATTGCTTTACAGATGAACTGTAAGATGGGTGGAGAGCTCTGGAGTGTTGAGATCCCAGTGAGTAGCACGGCTTTTGTTTTTTCCCCAGTTAAGTATTTGTTACCAAGCTGAATGCCTCATATAATGTTATGTTAATTTATAATGTTACCTCATAAAATTCATCAGTAATAGCTTTAACGAGCAAACATGAGTTGACTTTATTCCCTAAGCAGTGAAGAGGTTGTTGGTGACTATTTATGGCGCAAGATGAATATAAGTGTTTCTATTTGACTCTAATCTATTCCAGTTGAAGCAACTTATGGTGGTGGGAATTGACTGTTACCATGACACCACAGCTGGCCGTAGGTCCATTGCAGGATTTGTTGCTAGCCTGAATCAGGGGATGACACGGTAAGATAATGCAAAACGGAAAAACAGCCACTGCTTCTGTAATGTTCTTAAACCCTTGTGTCTGTTGTTGTCTTCTGTCTGAAGAAAGTGTTGTGACGTTCACTTGTGATGCTGGGTTCCAGATCTCTGGGATCTGGAGTTTAGCAGGGAGCCTAAACTTCAATCTCAATACAGTATTGAAATACCGCTTTTCAAGTAAAAAGTTCATAGCCTCTCCCCTTCTAAGCCATTCAGGGTAGGGGTAAAGCTCCCTGTAAAACGTAGTGCTTTGCACCCCCTCAAGTTATGCCACTGGATGTAGGTACTAGTCTTATTTGGAGGTTTGTAGGCCTTTCAAGGCTAAAATTACTCTGTTGTCATAGGCTGAAATTGGGGTGTCTGCAGGTTTGAAATGATTTCTTTGGCTGCAATCCTAAAGACACTTTCCCGGGAGTAAAATCCACTGAACACAATGGGGCTTACTATTGAGTAGACATGGTTAGGATTGTGCTCTTTGTGTCATTGCAGTTGGTATTCAAGATGTGTCCTTCAGGATCGTGGACAAGAACTGGTGGATGGACTCAAAGTCTGCCTGCAAGGTAATCTGACAGCGTGATTGACTACAGATGTGGCGTTTGTTTTCCCCCCATCATGAGATGGGTTTTGCAACAATGTGCTCCATTTTGAAAAACAAAGAAATAAGGCAAGGCAAAAGATGGGGGGCTGAGGGATTGCTGTAGCAAGGAGAGCAGGAGGGAGTTTGGGGGCTTGGCTCATGTACACATTCAAAGCCAGAGTTTTGGAGATTGGCTTTTTAGAACTGTTGAAAGTGTGCAGGATTAAACATCAAAATGTGGTAACTGGAACACACCTGATGTCAGGTTGCGATACCCTTGCTGAAGATTTGTGGTAGAGCCCATTTGAATCACAAGCAAGCGAGAAAACAACCAGATTTCCTTTTTACATCTCTAGCAGTGACACAAAGGTTGTATCAGGACTGAGTGTTCTGCTTTCTTTTCAAGCTGCCTTGAGAACTTGGTACACATACAACAACCAGATGCCGTCTCGCATCATTGTGTATCGAGATGGGGTTGGAGATGGTCAGCTCAAAACATTGGTGAATTATGAAGTCCCTCAGTTCTTGGAGTGCATACACTCTGTTGGTAAAGACTACAAGTAAGTTGGCAATCTGGATTTGTTGCATGATGGCCAGGAGCATGTCTGGGATTCAGCGGAAGGGAGCCAATTGGTAGTGAGTCACAGGACATGGAGTAGGTTAGGACATCTTTAATTGGTGAAATGGCATGTATGCTTTTAAGGCTTTGCTGATGGAAGAACCTTCTTAGGACAGTCCTTCTAAAAACTTGGCTGTAGGTCAGTGGTATTCAGGCATTTCACCCTTGGGACCCCCTTTCCAACTTAAAATGTGTCTAACCTTACAATCCAGAATAACTACGTGAGCACATAAGAGACAATACGTACACTCGTAGTTACTGCACCACCTAGTGAAAACCTATGGGAAATTCATATTGCAATCCAGAGTAAATTGTTCTTACACCGGAGCAAGGACTCCCCATAGTTACTTTGGATTTCACCCTAAGTTTGACTCCTTGTCAAACTTACTGGGATGCTCCTCCATGTCTACTTGGAAGAAAGTGTTCAGTGAGACTTAAGCTGCAATCCTGAAGACACTTTCCCGAGAGTAAGACCTAATGAACACAATGGGACTTTTGACTTGACATGGTTAGCACTGTGTTCTAATTCCCCAGAAGGCTTAGTGCCAGATTCCAAGATGGAGCCCACTCTGGTGACCCCTTGAGGGTGCTGCCATCTGAGAGTGTACCTAGCAGTGTAGAAAACAGCTAACTGTGGGGATCTTTAACTTATTCTTGGGGTTTATACCCAAAAGACAATACTGGTATGAAAAGCCATAGTTTGTCGAAGCTCCTTTATACGGACATCTCCCTGAATCCACAGTATCCAATCCCATAGATAGTAGAAAACACTTCTTATCCCAATCATTCCTGACACCTCCCACTGTTTGGAAATGTTTTGCAACAGGAAGCAGATCTAACTCAACCCTTCCATGTGATCTTTCCTAGCCCCAAACTGACTGTGATAGTGGTCAAGAAGCGTGTGAATACCAGATTCTTTGCTCATGTGGGTGGAAGACTTCAGAACCCCCCACCTGGCACAGTCATTGATTTAGAGGTGACAAGACCCGAATGGTAAGTTTCAAAGCAGTAACTAAATACAGCTTTATCCCAGGACGCCATTCAAGTCCTTACTGGTCCTCCCTTCTGACAAATGAGAAGTAATAGCACAAACCACATGCTTGTTTACACCTTGCTTGGGGTTTTAGGAGAACTGGAAAGGGACATGTTTCTCTTAGAGTGTTTTTTGTTAAGGGAGATGGGAATTCCAGGTTAAAACAAGGTTTGTATCTGGAAAAGCTGGCAGGGATGGGTGGAATCATTCCAGGTAGCACTGGCTATGCAGCTAATTTTGAGCTAGCGCAGAATGAATCTTGAGCAAGCGTTTGTAATGGTAACAGTCTGTCTCTTAGCCTGTTAAGCTTTTTAAAAATCCAAAGGTCAACTCTTAAACCCTTGCTCACCTGTTCTCACTTTTACAGCCAACCTTTATTATTGGCTGGGAACCATCCTTGTGTCGGACCCTTCCCATCGCTTGCTTTCTCTTTGTCGCAGGTATGACTTCTTCATTGTGAGTCAGTCTGTGAGATCCGGCAGCGTTTCGCCAACCCATTACAATGTCATCTACGACAACAGTGCCCTGAAACCAGACTATATGCAACGCTTAACGTACAAGCTCTGTCATATGTACTACAACTGGCCGGTAAGTGTTTTGTTTTGTGTATAGCTAGGAATGCCATTCTCAGGCCAGACTGTGATTTGTTTAGCCTCACATCTATATTCTTGGCCTGTTCCTCATGTGTTTTCTGTGAAGTCACAAGATCTCTGCTGAGGGTCAGTTGGATTCATGGACAGAGCTTCACAGACAGTTATTGAGTCTCTTACTCTTTAAGTTTGGTATACACCTGTAATGACCCCAGGGACCACTGGGGAGTATTTATTTCTATGCAGCATGTAATGTATTTAAAGGCTAACTAATGTTTAACTAACTGTATATGACTATATAACTTTTCTTTTCGCTAGGGAGTTATTAGAGTGCCTGCTCCCTGCCAGTATGCCCATAAGTT
This sequence comes from Cryptoblepharus egeriae, assembly GCA_030015325.1. Classification (NCBI taxonomy): domain Eukaryota; kingdom Metazoa; phylum Chordata; class Lepidosauria; order Squamata; family Scincidae; genus Cryptoblepharus; species Cryptoblepharus egeriae. The sequence continues at coordinate 4,756,751 of JAREYC010000017.1, read as the reverse complement.
GGCATTCCTTGTGGGTCAGAGCATTCACCGTGAGCCCAACTTGTCTCTTTCGGAGAGCCTGTATTACCTGTGAGTTTGATGTGGTGGCAATTGAAACAGAAGACGTACACATGGAGTTTGACTGACTTGCAGCTTTATCATGTGCTGCTTATAGGGGAGAAGTTAGTGGTGTTGGGGTTCCAACCACTTAATTTACGTTGGGGTGTCTTGATAAGCAAAGATAAAGCAAAGAAAGCAAATTTATGTTGGGATGTCTTGTTAAGCAAAGATAAAGTCTTTATAAGCGAAGATAAACTTCTTTAAATATTTTGGTTCTGAATAAAATGGTTTGACCTCATTTTCAATAAAGTTAAGTTGTTCGTATCCTTTGCATTGTTAGTTTTCTGCTGTTCACTTCAGTAGGATTAATAAGGGGAAAGGACCAAAGCAGCAATCCTAAAGACACTGGGAGTAAAACTCGTTGAACACAATGGAGCTTGCTTTTGAGTAGACATGGCCTAACAGGTGCTCAGTGTAGGTATCAAAGCTGTGACCTGAAACTGCTGAGCATCATTAGTGTGCTGCATGTCAGTCCAGCCTCACAACTACGGCTGTGTGAATAAAAAGACACACACCTAGACAAGTCTACAAAATATCAAATTTATTTATATAAAATACTTTACACATGAACAACTGTACACATGCACACGCCCACACAATACTTTACCACAAAGTTAGGCCAGAATTGTTTTTGTTTTCTTTAATTTCATAAATCTAGCACACGAGATTTTACAAGAATTTACATTATAGTTCTTTTTGAAGACACAATGGGGAAAAGCTTTGATCATTCATATTATAAACCTTCCGTCAATTACAAAAAAGAAAGGCAGTCTGAAAAGTATGTATAAACAGTAAAAAGAATTTACAAATGGACAAGTTACAAAAGAGTAACAGCCAAATATGTCTGCCAGTAACTACTTTGTCGTGGGATTTTTTATTTCCTTCTCTCTCACAATGCCAGTTCGAGGCAAATAGCATGTGGCAAACTTTGTGCATTTAAGTGATGACTTGCTGGCAAGGGCCAGTGGATAACAACTTTCTCATTGTAGTACTTCCTCATATTTAAATATCTGGCTGTTGGAATACCAAAACCTTTATACCTGTGCCAGGACCTACAAAAATATTATTTTCTCTTAAAATGGCTTGACAAGGGTGTGCATTCTTTAGGTAAAATTGATGTAATAATCTGACTTCATGTACTAGGGAGAGGTTGACCAGCAGAACTCATAGATTTATTTTTGAAAATGCATCTTGCACAACACTTTCAGACTCCGAAGAAACCACATCAGACATGAAACGGAGTCGGCAACACCCATCGCTTGAATTGTTTTTCCTCTGTCTCAGTGAAGATGGGAAAGACAAATTGAATGAACACAGTACATACAAAGTATACATTGTATAGTTCAGACAGTACAAATAATTGTGCATTAATAAGGCAAACATCAAGGCAGAGTAAACTAGGAGTTTCAAGACCATTTATGCATTAAGAAGTTTGTGCAAACAGCAGAGGAGGGATCAAAGAACTCTACTTTTGCTCTCCACTTTTAAAGGGGGGGGGCGAATCCCCCCTAACTGTCTCCAAGGGTCTTAATGGGAGGAGTTGCTGCTTTTCTTCATCTTTCTCAAACCCCCTCAAGTCTTCCATTTGGGGATTGGTTAAAAAAAAAAGAAAAACCACAAAAAATATGCACATCAGCAACTTGCGCTCTTGCTTAGCAATGCTGCAGTTGACATTTTTATTCTCCACGCCACCCGATTCAAGTTTAATAAAACACACCAAAACCAACCAGATGGTTTCTGCTGATGTTGGAATGCAATAAGAAATGGCCAGCTTCAAGAGAGAAAGATGTTCAGAATAGTCATGAAAGCCCTAGTTTTGGAGTTTTAAAAAAAATACACAGAATCGGAAGCTTTACAGGTTGTCCAGAAGAACACGAAATTATTTCACTGCACCAAGTTTTTTCAGAAGTCTCTTCCCTTTGGAAAGCAGCCCCTTTTTCTTTTTCGAGGACATTTCCCTGCCTCTCCCGGGACTACCAGAACCCACAGATGACGGAGGTGACCCCGAATGGAGATGGACTGTGGGGGATGGCGCTCTCCTTGGTGAGGTACCTGTATTCTCAGGAGGAACCTGGTAGTAGGTACATTGTTACAGTTTACTGAAAGCCAGTGACAACAAGAAAGTTGGTAACATTTTTCTTTTTTGTTTTCATTACTTTTTTTAGGACAATCCATTTTTTTCCTTTAAAGTATGCCACATGACAGACTCGTTTAATTTTACCAAAGCATATACAGCTAAAGGTTTGAATTTTAAGAACCTCAAAACCGTTTTTTTAATTGATTTTGCCAAAATAAATATTTTATTTTTTATATTTCAATAATAGTGACTCTGAAGTTGGGTTTAAAAGTACTACAGCTTGCAAGTTCTCTATACACCAGCCACTTTCCAGAAGGAATTGCCAATTGTGATTGTAATTAATGTTTTAATATCCTTTTATTTGGAGGGGGGAGCATACTGTATATACATAATTTGAAAAAATGGCACACTGGTTGAAAGAAAAAAGAGCTAAAATGAACCTTAATTGCAATCAAAGAAAGCTTTCAAGACTCCTGCGCTGCATGGCAATTGATGTCGCACATGGGAAGTTGTGCAATAGGTGCAAATTTTCCTTGCACAGGTGTGTGCAAAGCGCATGTGAGAGCCAAGAGTGGGGGAGCACCTCGTAACCATGGCTGAACACCATTTACCGGTTTGGCTGAACACCATTTACCGTTTGCTTTTGGGTAGCTGTGATGCTCAGCTGGTTTCGGAGAGAGCTCAGTTCCATAGAACGAGCGCGGTGGGAAAACCATGAGGTCACAAGCTTGCTTTGATCTCTAATCAAGGTCTTTTGTCTAATGAAGGAAACCAACGATCAAAAAGAAACCACTCTTTTGAAGCACCCCCAACGTACACCTGAAGATACCATATAGAGTTTTCTAATGCATTCCGTTCATGGGTTTGAGCTGCAAGGTTCAGGTCGACTATTGCATTGATAAACCAGATTTGGCGCCACGTGCTGCGCAAGCAGCTGTCGGACCTCCATGGCGTTGGAGAGACTGCATGGTTTTTGGAGCAAAAACTAGATAAACCGAACCTGGGTGATATCATCAACCAGCAGAGATGCATTTAAGGCAAACAGTTTAAATGTAATTTGAGGTTAGTGTGTTGTCAAAAACAACCGTTCCCCCCTTTTTTATCCAACGACCACTTTGATCTGCTTTTTTTTGTACAAAGTATTGTGCTTTTTATCACCCCCCCCCTTTGAGGTGGGACATTTTCTCTCCAGATTGGCTAACAATGCAATATGCAGCTTTTTATTAAGAGTTAAGACACCAGGAGAACTTTTATTTTATGCAAACAAACAGGACGTCCCGTAAGAAATATGTTCCAAATTTTAACCTTTTTTAAAAAAAAAATTATAATAAACATGAGCCCTGAATACGAGGAAGAAAAAAAAAAAAGCCATCAGACAACGGTCAATCCAGTTGACATTTTAAACTACATATACCCTAGTAGTTGTAGTATTTTAAAAAATAACAAAAGACGTACAAATGAAAATCTGCAACCGATCAGGGCTTAAATGGTTTTGGAGACATATTTCTCTCGCTCTACCTCTCTCTCTTTTTTAATATATATATTTTCTTTTGCATTAGAGATGGCCCGCTAAGTTTAAATTATTATTATTGGTATCTTCAGTTGCTGACTTACGTGAAGGCGGCTACAGTGCCTTTTTTAAGGTGTGAAATGTACACTCTTCTTCTGTTCCCAAGCAGATGAGCAAAGAAATAAAAATATATATATAATATAATATATAGAAGAAACTGCAGTGATGAAAAACACAAGTGAGATACTACACATGAGAAGTCATTGGCTCCAGATCTCTTGCCGGGTTACTCGCTGACGGCAAAGCTTTGGCTATACTTGACGGCTAGGAGCAATTTTCCCTTCTTCCCCCCCTGCACTTTGTCTCATGGGAAGCTTCTAGAGTAGCTACGTTCTGCGGACGTAGCTGGGCAGGCGCGGAAAGTGTTCACGATGCGAAATTTACATTGCAACGAGCCAAACGAGTTACGGTTATTCTAATTCGCCATGGCCTTAGACATGCTAGTGGGGAAAACGGGTTTATTTTGGTGTTTACTGGCCTCTCTCTTTTAGCAAGTCCTTAAAAATAAGCGTGGATTAAAAAAACACGTAACGTGGAATGACATACGTTAAAAAAAAACCAAAAGCAATGGCGGTTTCTTTTTCAATGTTTGCTTACCCTTTTTGCTTTAGTGCGCATGGGCGTATCTTGCGCGTACCGTGATGGGGCGTCCGATAGATACACTTCGACATCGTCAGGCACTTCTTCAAGAAAGTTTGAAGGAACGAAGCCCTTCTGGCCGTTTAGTTCACCCTAAATGGAAAGCAGGAAGTGAAAACCAGGCTAATGGATCAGAACCCCATCCGAACAGAGCCCCACCCTACCATCCAGAGTAACTACGGGAGCACGTAAGAGACATGTGCACCCATAGTTACTGCACCACCTAGTGAAAACCTATGGGAAATTCATATTGCAGTCCAGAGCAAATTGCTCTTACACCAGAGCAAGAACTCCCCGTAGTTATTCTGCATTGCGTCCTCAGTTATATAAAGCATACATACATAAAGTACATATAAGCATCAGTGATATAAATCAAGAACTTACATAGTAAAAACCATCTTCGTCAATTTCTCCTACGACTGTTATAATGTCTCCTGTACAAAAAGTTAGCTCAGCCTGTAAAAAAAAGATTAGATAAGAGATTATGAACATTGAATATTATAAATGATGGGAAAAAATAATAGGAATTGATTAATTAGATGTATGTAAAGTAGAATTGTGGAATTGTAAAAGAGATGTTGTGCCTGAAGAATCTTATGTGTGTACCCTTTTATACCCATTCCCACTGTTGTACACCAAATATCCTTTTCCGTATCTGAAATAAATAAAATAAAATCTTATTGAAAAAAAAACACAGGGTATAACAATAATGATCTTGGAAATTAAAGGGGATTAATTTATTTTTCATATTTTATACCGCCCTCCCTCTGAGGTGGTCAACAGCAATGCTTAGCATTGTACTGTAATGCAGAGGGCTAAACCTTTCTGACCGTGGATTGTACATAAGGCTAGTGTAGGATAGGTGTGGAAAAAGGTATAAAAATATATTTTCAAACCATGGACAGTTAAACCAATGCATGCGGGATCTGTGGGGACAACGGGCAGGCTATTTTGATGCCAAATACCTCCACGTCAACGTTGGGAGAGCTTTCCCTTGGGTCATAGTCATACAGAGCCACCATCCTCCTGGTTGACGCGGCAGGTGGGCGACCGCTTCTCCGGTTCCGTTCTGCGCCAACCAAAAAAGGAGGAAAAACTTAGCCAGGAACTTATTTTTCAACCCAGCTTCAACCACTCAGCTTTTCAACATGTTGGTCGGAAGACCAATCCACCACTGGCAATGAGAACCACAAAAATGTGACGCGGCCCATCCATGCTTCAGTTGATCTTCCCTAACTGTAATGTTGCTATGTTCAAGTATTATTTTTAGTTGGTTTTTTTATAGTAATGTTTAGGATGGGATGTTTTTAAACGCTTTATACGTTTATATACGCGTGTTTGTATAATCTCATTTTAACTGTATTTTAATTGTGTTTTAACTGTATTGACTGCTATCTATAAGTCAATTAAATAAATAAACTGTAGATCCAATTTGCAGTAGAAGGTTCCCTGATTTCCTCTTATACTGTAGTACATTTCCTCATATATATAGATATATATTTCCTCTCTTATATTTTTGTACACACACACACATATATCTCCTCTTTTATATATTTTTATATATTCTTTTATAAATTTTTATAATTCTTTTATATACTTATAAAAGAATATACATTCTTATATTCTTTAATAAATTCTCTTATAAATTTTATATATTCTTTTATATATACTTTTATATATATCTTTTCTCTTTTATATTCCTCTTATATATTTTCCTCTTATATATATAGTACACGCCTCCGCTGGATAAGGGTAGCAAGGAGTCAAAGGCTTAAATACCTGACATCGTTTTTACAAAGGATGCCAGTTTTTAGTGTTTTTTGGGGGGGACTTTTCGCGAGAAGCACCATTAGAGGTCTTGGGGTGGCACAGTTACAAATGCATGGCACTGTTGCCCCCCCTCCAACATCTTTTGGTGCAATTCCTACCTCTGTACCCCCTTCCAACTACATCACTGATAGAGTCTGTGGCAGCCAGAAGGAGCCATGGATTGTCCTCAGATGTTCCAAGTGGGGGAACCACCACCAGACCAGAACTAATCAAACCTCATTTGTGCAATGGGAAAATTGCTTGCATTTAATTTTAAAATGTGTCTGGATTTAAACATTGCCAGTTCTTTCCTTTGCATTTCCCTCTTGTACAGTGATTTTCAACTTCTATGCCATGGCACGTCAGTGTGCCGCAGACGGTCCATAGGTGTGCCATGGGATTTGGGGAAGAGAGGAAATTGGGGGAGTTGAGCTTCCTTCCTGCAGCATGGTGTGTCAAAAAGCTGATGATGTGCCATAACAATTTTAGTGCCATATTAGTGTGCCCTGAGATGAAAAAGATTGAAAAATCCATGCTCTAGAGGGGTCTCCGAACCCTGGCCACAATACATGCGGCCCTCGGCAATCCTCAAGATCCTTCTCTCCGGTCCCTGGGCAAGCCCTATAATCCACACCATACATTCTTAAATGTAAATGTATGTAAAATTTATTCAAATTTGAAATGTTCAAACTCCCTGACAGTGTCAGAGAGATGATGTGGCCCTCCTGCCAAAACATTTGGAGACCCCTGCATCTAGTTGGAGACAAAACCATCCAGAACTTCCCAGCTGCTCCCTGCTGAAGCCTCCTTTATATTACACACACACAGGGCACAATCCAGAATAACTACGGGGAGTCCTTGCTCCGACGTAAGAACAATTTACTCTGGACTGCAATATGAATTTCCTATAGATTTTCACTAGGCGGTGCCGTAAATACGTCGACATAAATGTCTCTTACATGCTCCTGTAGTTACTCTGGATTGTAGGGTCACACACACACACACACATATTGGTATATATTCTAAATACAATTAATGAGAGAAGAGAAGGAACAGAGTTTGAGCAATTACCACTTGTGAAAAACCGTAGTGTAACGTGAAAACGACACCAAACGTTCTACGTTTTCCAAGCAAACTTCTATTGATGCCTCGAGTATTTTGCCACGGGGTATTGTTTGCCATACAAACTTTGGGGCAGAGATGATTTGGGGATGAAAAGCAACGAAGGAAACACAGAATACTGATTTTAACTTTTTAAGATCAGGAACATCTTCTGTATAATGAATGGTAGGGGTATTTTAAAGACGGAGGAACGTACAGCTTACCCTGATAGCTGGGCATTCCTTTCTAGACAGACAGACACACATCTTACATTGAAGCAATCTGAAATCTTGGTTGGGTTGAGCTTCACGGTTCAGCTCACCAAGGAAAGTTTGGTTAATGTTGATTCAAGGTAAGGTTTTGACACCCCCCCCCCACAAAGGCCCCAATCCGTAAAGCAGATCTCCAAATTGAAACCAAATAGGGTTTCAACCAAATAGGTGTTCCTTCCCAGATTGATGGACAGACAGACATGTCATATTTAAGTGATCTGAAATCTTGGTTGGGTTGAGCTTCGAGGTCCAGCTCACCAAGTAAAGTTTGGTTAATGTTGTTTCAAGGCAAGGCTTTGACCCCAAAAATGGATCTCCAAATTGAAACCAAATAGGTCTTTTCGTACCAAACCCCAAACTACACCAGTATTTCAGCTGCTCGGAGTTGCCAATGGTAGAACAACCTCAGATGTTGGAGAAGTCACAATCACAAAGGGTAGGGAGAAATTGAGGATGAAAATAAAGGAGAAGGTGTACGCCAGGTTTTGGCCTCCTTTCCTCATCATGCCTTGCACTGATGTAGCAAGGGGCACAAGGGGCTGAGCTTGACGAGGGATTGGGGCCCCCTGCATCAGATCAGAAGCATCAGAGGAGAATGAATGAAACCAGCCAGCCCAAACTACTTCTTCTCATCAATGGCTCGGATTGGGGTACGGTGGTGACGGGGACGTGTCTAAAGCACAGACCTCTCTTAGACTTTCGGGCTCTGCGGTGTACACAGCAGGCATCCTCTTTGAAGCAGCCGCAGTCGCCTTCGGGAAAGGGACGCGTACAAACAGAAGAAGAGGAAAAGAGGTGAAGCAGGTCAAAATGGATTGGGGGAAATGTGTGCACGTGTCGTGGGTCGTGTCGTGGCTGACGAGTGCACATCCACTTAGATCAGTCGTTTTCAACCACGTCCTTCTCCAGATACGGTGACCTTGAGGGTCTCCTCTTCACCTTTTGTGATGTCCAGCTTCTGGGAGACCCTCTTGGCTTCTGTGGCTCTGCTTCAAGGGCAACTGTCTGTAATAACAGATTGTCCGTCCTTCTATGGCAAGATATAAATTTCATTGGTATAGACCAGCGATTCTCAAGCTGAGAACTTTGGAGATCACATATGGAGAATATGGAGAACTTTGGCTGATCACAGTTTAGGTTTGATACTGCATTGATGACGTCGTGTCCCGCTATGACATCACATCCCGGTTAATGACATCACACCTGGTGTGTCCCAACGTTCTAAAAAGGTCCTGGCATTTGAAAATCACTGCTATACATAGTTGTAATGATATATTGTATGTAATAGTCTTAATATTAATATTAATATAATGTTGAAATTAATATAATTTAATATTAATATAATGTTGAACTAGTTGCCCCAGGAACAGAGCCACAGAACCCAAAAGAGCCTTGTTAACCAAGAATTTTGGGCAGGTTTACTATAGAAACTGGGATAGGTTTACTATAGAAGCAAAGCCATATGGTTAAAAGTAAAACAAACGGACCAAATCGGCACTTCTACCTATGGGGAATCTCACCCCGAATGGGTGATCTCTTACCTATTTTCTCAATGGGAGTGTTCAGAGGGAGAAAGCCTTGCTTCAAAAGTTGCTCCATCATCTCTTCATCATCAGCTTGGATTTCGGAGACCATATTGCAAGGGATCAGGCCCAGCCTGGCGCAGGTTTCCCCCCGGTAAAACCCATCAATGTCTTTATCGCCGTAAACCTGCCAGGTTTCAAGAGAGGAGATAAGAAAACAAAGCAATACTTAGATGCAGAAGAGTGAGAAAAATAAACTCAGCACTGCTCTGTGGTTCTGTCTGTCCGTCCGTCCATCTGTCCAACCATCCATCCATCCATCCATCCATGGTACTCAGCATATATTGGGTCCGCATCATACCTTGATAATCTGCCCTTCCTTAAACGGGAGCTCTTCCTCCGCCGCATCCGGATTGGGAGACATGGTCAATGGATCGTAGTCAAAAAGGGCCACAAAGATACGCGTGGAGACCTCCTCGGCACCCGGATCCGTTTCGGATTCCTCGTAAATTTCCGGAGAGAGGCGCTCCCGGCTACAGTATCCATCTGTGAAATAAAAAACCAGAGGTGGGAACGGCTCTGTTAAAAAAGCATTTGGAAAGGTGCCCTTATTGGGGCTTCTCAACCTTGTGGTGGAGAATCCGATATTTTTAATAAAGCCAATTTGCACAACAGCCAGAGAACATAGGAGCAAAGATCACATATGTATCTCTTTCCCCTTTACTGCCCCATCCATCATCACATCTTGTGGCAGAGAGTTCCACAAGCCAATGATGGCTCGTCAGAAAGCAGTGCTTTCATTTGTCGGTAGTGAACATACCACAATTTTATCCCACATATTCTAGTGGTTCAGAAGAGGAAAGAAATCCTTTTAATCCTTATGTTCTCAAAATGTGCGTTGTGATGCCGTGGGGTGTCACTGGGGACTCACCAGCATCTGGCGGGCTGCCCTGGAAGGGACACGGTGGCACACATCTCTAAGCAGCAGAAGTAATGCAACCCATCTACACGGACCCTTTTACCACTGTTTGGAGGGCTTGTGATGCCCCCTGAACCCAAAAATGAGTGACCATTGATGTCACTGGTTTCCACTTTCCCATCACTACCTCTCCTGGGCACTGAGGACATTGCAGCTCCGGGAACCACTGCCCTAAGTGTTCACCGAGATCACATCGCACTTATTCTGTGTTTCTCCCATACTTTCCAAAAAGGCTTCCAAAGTACAACCAAGGGGACCCGTAGACTCTGCAGAACAAAAGAGGGCCTGATCCTGGGGTTTTGCACCCTTCTAATCAGTCTGCTCCGGGTCCAACCACAGGTTTTTCTTGCTCATTCATCCTCTGATCAGAGACACCTTATAGCATTGGTGATCAAGGGCGCCATAAGCCCCTCTAATGTATACCCAACAACATCACAAATCCACCTTCGTGGTTTACTCGAATCTAATGCACACCCGTATTTTAAAAGGCTTGAGAGTTTAAAATGTTGACCGGCGATTGTAACACGCAGCTGCAAATCCGGTGCAGAATTTAATTTTACTCCATATAATAATTTTATCATATTTTATTCCATAATAATAATTTTATTCTATATAATAATAAGGAATAGATTTATGTTTTTATTTTTACCTAATTGCACTACTTTATACAACAATTGATTTATGTTACATTTTTATTACAATATAGTAAATGGTTAAACTAAATACTGACCTATACTTATAATCAAAATATTTTCTTAAATATTTACTGTATTTACTCAAATCTAATGAGCCATTGAATCTAATGGCTGATTTTGAAGGCTAAAGTTGGATGAAAAAGACTGAGCATTAGATTCGAATAAATACAGTATGGCTGCAATCCTAAACACACTTTCCTGGGAGCAAGACTCACTGAGCACAATGGGGCTTGCTTCTGAGTAGACATGGTTAGGATTGTGCTTTAAGTATTCCAAGGTGCAGACAGGACATTTGGGGAGGGGAGCTCATTGGCATAACCATTTCAAAAAATCCACTTTGCCACTGAGGAAAAGAATAGCCTTGGTCTCTGTCTTTAGTCTTCAACCACTAAGAGCACAATCCTAACAATGTCTACTCAAAAGTAAGCCCCATTGTGTTCAACACATGTGACTGGTTTAATCAGGTTAAAACAGAGAGCCAGGATGGGGTACTGGTTTTGGAGCTGGAAGATCCACCAGGAGGATCCCAGTCCAAACCCCTGCTCAGCCACAAAGTTTCCTGGATAACCTTTCTCTCAACCTCACCTACCTCACAGGGTTGTTGTGAGAACCAAAAGAAGGGAGGAAGCGTGAATCCCTCCCTGAACTCCTAAATAAAAATTGGAAAAATTAAAAAAGCTCATCTTAGGCCATATATCTTGGGCCATATATCTGGCGTACGAGCAGAGATTCATTCTTTACGTATTATTATAAGGGCTATGAATGAATCTCAGCTTATACGCCAGGTGAATTATATTTAATTATACTTATAATTAAAGCATATTATTATAAGTGTTAAGCAAAGATTTTTAAAATATAAAATATTTTATAATTTTAAAATATAAAAATTATTTATGAATATTTATAAAAATATAAAATTTATAAAAAATATTTAAAAATTTTTAAAATATAAAAATTTATATATATATATACACACACACACACACACACACACACACACACACACTATAAATATAATGTAAAAATAATATAAACATATAAGCAGGGTTGCTACATGTCCTGAAAAACAGGGACAATCCCGATTTTGGGGGATTGTGTTCATATGCTGGCAAGTGTGATAAAGGGTCCTGTCCCAATTTTGTAGAAGAGAATTATGGCAATCCTATATATAAGCAATATTTATTTATTTATTTATTTATTTATTTATTTATTTATTCATTCATTCATTCATTCATTCATTCATTCATATCCCACTTCTGTTCCTAAAGGAGGACACCCAAGGCCCTAATGAGTTTCTCACAAGCCAACTGTGTCAAGTGGCCACAACGCCACTACACGTTTGTGACGCAGTTGCGTCAATGGCTGCTTTGGATCGCAGCCCCCACCACAGCGCATTTACGTCCGTGTCCAACCATAGAAACACATATCTCAACAACATGGCTTTTGAGAGCAAGTCACATGCGCTGGGCATTTTTGCTTCGCCACAGTCCGAATTTGCCCACTGTCATTCCCAACACTCTCATGTATCAGTTCATTGGCGCACTGTTCATCGAGGCATGCAGCCTTTTCAAGGCAGGGGGAGAGTTACCAAAACATTTCCAAGCACTGGCGGACAAGATGCACGCAGCCATACGATGAGGGCAGGATCGGCAACCCCTGAAGCCCTGAGACTGGTCACAAAGCACGGACGGTATGTGGACACGCAGAGAGGACAGAGAGTGTGGGAAGAGAATCATCCCCTCCACTCACACAAACACACATGTGCGCAACCCACAAATCGGTCACCTAAAAACAAGGTGCCAAATTTGCTGCAAGGGCATGAGTGGACGTGGTTCTCAAACTTTTTGGCACAGGGACCTACTTCTTTTTTTTAATGACACCCTATTGGGACAACCTAGCTTTATCGGATTTTATCCTTATCATTTATAGACTACGGGAATAAAATGCTCAAACATTGCTCACCCTATATTTACACATCCTTGCAAACTGCAGGAGCTCGACTCGGCGGGGCAATTAGCGGCGAACTTGCAAACAGTAGGAGCTCAGCAATTTGCAAGGCAGCAAGCAGCTATTTTTTAAATATCCTCGAGGCAATACTTTATCTGATTTATTTCCACCAACCAGTTTTCATTGGAGGAAAATCAGAAATCGAGCTCCGACCCGGTGGGTCCTGACCCATCGTATGAGAAATTCTGGCCTGCAAGATTCTTCCCAGTGTTTTTGGTTCTGCTTTGCCTTGCTCTGCTTTCCATTTCTCCAACTTTTGGGTTTGAGAAGTTCTAAGAGTGCATAATCCTAACCAGGTCTACTCAAAAGTAAGCTCCATTGTGTTCAATGGGTCTTGCTGTCAGGGAAGTGTCTTTAGGATTGCAGCCTCCATCTGTTCCACAGTGGTCCACCACTTTGGAAAGCATCTCCGCAAGAAGGATATTAAGGTTTTCCCAATTCCTGTTAGTGCTCCTGGTTAGTTGAGCCCTACAGTTAATCCTGGATGCCAAGGAAGAAAATATTTCTTGACCCAGCATGTAATTACTGCATTTACTCAAATCTAATTTACTATAATATAATGCACACCCTATTAAAAAAAGCAGGCCTCCGTCAGTCTTGGAAGACTGTGGTATCGTGCTTGGCGCTGCATATGCTGCATGCAAAGCATGAAAGCCTGGGTTAGATTGTTATGGAGGATAGGCTGTTACCCAAGCAGCAAATCCCCCCTCTCCACCCCACTGAATTAGTCCAATAGAAAGGCAGAGCCAATACAATTGGATCCAGCTGGCGTCGCAGAGCTGGGCTAAGGACAGGAGCTCACCGTGTCTTGTGGGGCTGACTCGGGTCTCGAACCCTGGCCTGCTGGTTAACAAGCACAGTGTCTTAGCCACTTGCGCCACCCACAGCCCTATACTCATAATCAAAATACCATATTTACTCAAATCTAATTAACCATCAAATCTAATGCACATCTTGATTTTGGAGACCGAATTTGGCTGGAAAAGGTGAGCGTTAGATTTGAGTAAATACAGTATTTTAGATCAGGGTCGGCCCAAACGAGGCTAAATGAACCTGTTGCCTATGGCTGCTGATTTTATTTGCCTTCCCGTCTCCTTCCACACTTCCTTTAATATATATACGAAGTTTTGTATCATTACAGAGCTAATAATCAAATCTAATGCACACCCTGACTTTGGAGACTGAATTTGGCTAGAAAAGGTGAGCGTTAGATTTGAGTAAATACAGTAATCTGTGGAACTCCTTGACACATGAGATGCCTTTAAAAAGGGGATTGCCCAGATTTACAGAAGAAATGTCATCACCGCTTACAAGCCATGTACTCAACCTTTGAGTTTTGAGGGGCAACCTATTTCTGAAACACCATATGCGATTAAATGGCAATGGGGCCCAAGTAGCTTGTTGTCTTGAAAGATCCCGGAAAGATCTGGAGGGCCACAATGATATATGGGAAGCCGGATTAGATGATCCGGCAGAGCTCTTCGGCGGTCCATGAGATTGCAAGAGGATCCAGCGTCAAGCCAATTTGCAACACGTTCAATGGAAGACAATGGAGGTGGCCAAGCAAATACATGGGTCAGTTCTGTGGTGCAGCCAGGTGGGAGGTGAGAGAGGGGAAGAGGGGGCATGCAACGGTAGGGGCATTTCAAGTTTTTTTTAAAAGCCTGGCGTGGGATGGGGGTGGCTGGCCAAAAGCTTCCTTCTCCCTTGACAGCTGAGCCTAAGCAAACTTACCTTTTGGGATCAGAGAGGACAAGGCACAGGGAGGGGGGTAGCCGGACAAGACTCGCCTTAGGAAGAGGGGAGGACAGCTGCGTCGGCATTCAGCATCGCATGCAGCGTCGACAGACAGAAATGGCGCTCGTTTCACACCCAGCGCTAAAAAAGCAGCCACTGTATTTTTTTTCAGCGGAAAAGGATGAAGTTTGGGGTTTTTTTTGGCATACCGTATCGATAGTCAGAGGCCACGGTACGTTGCCGGCACCATTTCCTGTGTCCGTCAATTCTGCGATAATAAGCTTCTTCTTTTACGGGGGAAATATTTCCCTCACTACCTGACCAAGACCGACCTCCTTCACTGTTACTGTCCATTGTAATTTCTACGGGAGAAAAATGGAATTGGTCTATAAGGGGGCATCAATGGGGGTACAGTTCCTGTACAATGTGGGTACAGTTCCTGTACAGTCCTTGTAGAGCGGCACCACCTGCCTTTTGGTGAATGTGTGGATCACATTCAGGCTATACATATACTTGACTCTGTGACTGGTACCAAGTCTTTTATACTGCATGCCATATATACCATATATTGCCATATATACTGCGTGCCAATATACCGCAGGATCCAACATAATTTTTTTAAAAGCAAACAATTCTGTTCCGTTGGTGCTAACTCGGGTTTAGAGAGCTTCATCTCCAGACCTAACATCCCCTCCCCAACCCAAATTAACCAAATTAACCAAATTAACT
This sequence comes from Cryptoblepharus egeriae, assembly GCA_030015325.1. Taxonomy (NCBI): domain Eukaryota; kingdom Metazoa; phylum Chordata; class Lepidosauria; order Squamata; family Scincidae; genus Cryptoblepharus; species Cryptoblepharus egeriae. The sequence goes on along the minus strand of JAREYC010000017.1, from coordinate 4,741,514 downwards.
AACCAATTGACGGGACCATCATGGGTCGAGACCTCTGTGGTCCGGTGCCAGCGTGAGAGATCCGTCGACCGGTGTGCTCCACCCTGTCCGGTCGTCCGGAGGAGGATGGGTTGCCTAAGAGCTATAGAGACAAAAAAAGAAAAAGAAAAAAAGGAAGAGAAGGGGGAAAAAGAGAGAGAGAGATTTGAGTTATAGGGCTGTAAATACATTAAATAAGGTGTAGAGAAGGGAAGGACAAGGTGTGTGGAATCAACAAAAAAAATCAAGTTAATCATTATCAAATGCACAAGCTCTAAAGGCAACTAAACTTTGTTTTTTAACTGAAAGGTTAGCTGATGCCTGTAAAACCTGGAGAAGGAAACCAAAGCCAAATATATATACCAGTATATATATACATATATACAGTATATACATATGAAAGAACCAAAACAGAGAGAGGAAGTTGGCTAGCCCGATGTGGTAGGTAGTTTGCAAACAACAGTCACATACTGGAACATAAAAGACATTCTTTTGCCTTTGTTGTTGCCCCTCTATGCACTTCCAGTCCCTGCGCATGTTTCTGATCCACGCTTAGATCTCTCCTGGAATAGGAACACAGTCCTCGCTCGGAGCAGCAAAAGGGTGGCGTTGCCACTATGGTGTGTGGCGGACTGACTTCTTCGTGCGCCAACCAAAACGGCGTCTTCTCCGCCGCATTGTCATCCGCCATCTTGTTCGCCTTACGGCTTAGTCAGTGACCGACTAGAGTCATGAAGACTTGCCGGAATTAAAGGACCCTCAAACTTTCTTTCGTCGCTTACATAAAAAATAAAAATAAAAGGTACTGGTACACAGTGCAAGTTTGTTGGACAGGACACCAGGTTGGCGTTAAATGGGTGAAGGAACCTCCAGGCACCCATTTTTTTCCATGGATGGTTTGTTGAAAAAAGAGATAAAGTAGGAGGACTCCAATGGCTGCCTTGAATACTGAAGGAGCTGAATCTATTGCTGTTGGGACATTTCGGAGACTTCTGTTCTCTAGGTTGCTGCAGATCTAATGGATTAAGAAACCATTCTTGCTGTATTTTCAGGTGCAGGGAGAGGCTATGAAAGATCTCATGCTGGTTTCATATAAGACAGGCCACTCTTAAGGCTTAAATATAAAACGGTATATATTTAATATAAAAGAAGTTCCCGGGGTGGGTGGGAGGTAGAACCAACGTGGGACCTTCTCCTGCATGCTGAGATGCAGTCTGCAACTTCAAAGGCAAGAAGAGATTGTTGTTGTTGTTTTAAAAAATAACGAATAACTAACAAAATTAAAGAAGTGATAGAAAAAAAGAAAAGTGGACAATAGAAACATAATGATCTTTTGTGACTTCAGTGCCTTAGTCATTATAGGATGGAAATGGAAATAAAACCAAATTTTTGGTTGATGGTACTTGCCCAGATATTAGGACTGAAGAGAAAGAGGATTCTTCCATGAAAATCTGGGAGTAAAGAATGCAAAAAGCATATGGCATGATGGAGTACTTTTTTAAAGCAGATCTTAAATAGAATAAAGAAGCAAATGGGTTAAAATAAGGAGAATGAGCTTAAAGATTTTATAAAATTAAAAAAATTCCAAGATAAATAATGTACTATATGTTATGACTCTGTTTCAATAAACACATTCCACCCACCCCTCCAGATGTTAGGGGGGGAAAAGAAACTTCAGCTAACCCTTAATTAAAATTTAGTTTCAGTTGTCCTTTAAAAGAAAAAAAATAAGAAAGAAAGCCAGTTTTTAAATTAATTGATTACTGATACTATCGTCATTGTCTGTAGGTGGAGGAAATCAAACAAATAATATTAATAATAACTTGATCGGAATGCAAAATCAATCCCGTTTCTAAAAATTAAAAGGAAGCAAAACAGAAGTGCTAAGAAGCTCGTGAAGGTTGAGAAGAAAATAATAATAATAATAATATTAATAATAATAATAATAATAGTCGTGCAGGGGAGACGAGGAAAGAGAATGAAAAGAGAGCAGGTGGGTGCCAAGGATGGAATTCTATGAATAAAAGGAAGAAAGAAAAAGAGTCAACGGAAGAGAAGAGGTTGATTTGGCAAGCAGATGTTAGAAGTTTTTTTTAATTATTATTTTCAACACACCAGTGGGTCTCCGGGTTCTCTGTAGGATGACTTTACATGTGGGAAGGACGGAGCCCTAACACCATCCCCTTTAAAGCGGCTCTTCCAGCCTCCCTGAAAATCGTCCCGGGTGAAATTATCTGCTCTATGGCACCTCTGAGGTTGGCACTTCCAATCGTAATAGGGCTGCTTGACCTCCTCGTTCCGAGCGTCTAGAAAGGAAGGAACCGGCTCGTCAAAGTCTTCCTCCACGCTGCTCTGCCGCGTCAATGTCCTTCGGCGCTCCAGCAGCGGCCGCGGAGTCTTCTGACACGAACAGGTCCTGCCGTCGGCGCAGCAGCTGGGCACCGCACTGGCCAAAACCGGGTCGCGAGCATTGCGGAAACTAAACCGCAATTCTTCTTCCTCGCTGCCGCAGTCCAGGCCACTGTCTGGGCTCCGGGTGGAAGATCGGCTGTATTTGTATCCACGGTCTTCGGAGTATTTGTATATGCGGTCTTCCAAGTATTTGTATCCGCGGTCTTCCGAGTATTTGTAACCGCGGTCTTCTGAGTATTTGTAACTGCGGTCTTCCGAGTATTTGTAACCGCGGTATTCCGAGTCCTCCAGAATCCGTTGCTTAGCCGGGTGCCAAAAGACGTGTGGGTGATCTTGATTGTAGGTCCTGATAGGTCTACACTCTCTAGCTAGGGTGCCTCTCATTTTCCGAGGCACCCCTAACCCCTGCCTGTGCAAAAGTTCCGAATAATCGCCGTCCTCTTCGGCGACCTCGGGAATACTGAACAGTTTTTTACGGTGGCGGATCTGCTGCGCAAAATTGGGTTGTTCCGAAAAAGCTGCTTCTGAGATCCTATTCTTATAGCATTCCTTTAAGAATATGTGTGTGTGCGTGCATTTTTTTTAAGGAACAAAATCAGCGAGGAAACGAAGAGTGTGTAAAAAAAATTTAAAAAGAAAGAGGGGAGATAAGAAAAAAAATAGACAGAATTAGTTCTGAGAGCAATGGTGAACAGAAAACATGCAGCTGTTTGTTTGTTTGTTTCAGTGAGGAAGGATGCCATGCTTAGAATGAGAATCTGTGAAAATAAAAAACATGATTAGGAAGTTGCCTGAGCATTATATAAAGTTGTCAGTATAGATGTGTGCCGGTTAGTGACCTTCTGCTTAACAACCAACTGCATATAGGATGCTACGGACACTATTCCAGTGGTTTTGGAGCATTACCCCCTACTGAGGATGACTATCTGGAACCCTCTGGAAGTAATACCGTGGCTGGAAATTCCATCACTGTGGTGCCAGACCACCTCCATGTCTACTCAGAAGTAACCCTACAATCCAGAGTAAAAACCCTACAAACCCACAGCAAACTACGGGAGCACGAAAGAGACATTACGTGAACCCGTAGTTACGGCACCACCTAGTGAAAACTTATGGGAAATTCATATTGCAATCCAGAGTAAGTTGTTCTTACACTGGAGCAAGGACTCCCTGTAGTTACTCTGGATTGTGCCCTAAGAAGGCTCGTGTTCAGTGAGACTTACCCCCAAATCCAGAGTAACTGCGGGAGCACGTAAGAGACTTTATGTACACCTGTCGTTACTGCACCACCTAGGGAAAACCTATGGGAAATTCATATTGGAATCCAGAGTAAGTTGTTCTTACACCAGCGCAAGGACTCCCTGTAGTTACTTTGGATTGCGCCCTATGTGATTTTCAAACTTTCTCATGTTGTGGCACACTGATGTGGCATTAAATTTGTCAAGGTGCACCATAAGTTTTTTGACCGCTTACAAGGCACATTATGCTGTTGATAGGGACTCAGATCCCACAATTGCCCTATTAATAGACCCGATCCAAAGTCCTGTGGCACACTTGTAACCATCCACGGTACACTAGTGTGCCACGGCACAGTGGTTGAAAATCAGTGCTCTAACTACTGAGCGGAACCCCCAGGTGCTTTTTTATTTTTACCTTGAGTGTGTTATGGGATGTGATGCTGACTCGCCTCCTTCCTCCATCCTCCATTTGCATCTCCGAATACAGCTCTTCCTCATCTTCTTCCATGATGTCAGACAGGTCGGAGCCCCGGCTACTCTCGGTGTGGTACTCTTCCCCGTGGCAATAGTGGGGCTGGCGTGTGGGGGGAAAGTAAAAGAGGAAATAGAAAGCAAGGTGGACTTCAATCCACCCATTAATCTATCCATCCTTCCATCCATCCATCCAAGACCAGTTTCAAAGGTCAAGTTAGGACCCAATGGATAGGGTTGCCATAATTCTCTTCCACAAAATTGGGACAGGACACTCCATCCCATTTGCCAGTGTGTCAACACAATCCCCCAAAATCAGGATTGTCCCTTTTTGGAGGGACATATGGCAACCCTACCTATGGATCAAGAATTATAGTTGGACTCCAGGTCCCATGTTAGCCCCATGAATGTTGGCACGGCTGACTGAGCATGCAATCCTAAATCCCATTAGGCCAGCGTAAGTCCCGGCACAAGTCCCGCACTGCCCTGGGTTGTCTCAAAAGTGCCGCAAGGCACTTCTGCACCACTTTTGGGAATGGGGAACAGGTGATTTATGCCAGCCTAAATTGGTTAGGATTCCATCCTCAGTGACCTGACCCCCCCATGGATCAAGTGCATAATCAGGTCTATATAGGGCTGCCATATGTCCTGAAAAACAGGGACAATCTTGATTTGGGGGGATTGTGTTCACATACTAGCAAATGGGACAGAAGGTCCTGTCCTGATTTTGCAGAATTATGGCAACCCTTATTGATCTGTAGCCCTTATGATTGTGTATATGTGTGCAGGCACACATGTGCGTATATAGTGACATATTTCCAGGGGTCTCTAATGCGCCCAACAAGTGAGGTGGGATGGTGGGTCTCAGTACTTACCTGCTTCCCAAGCTCAGATCCTTTCAGGAAATCATCCACAGAAGCCCCTCTCCTTTTGACCCGTGGCGAGTCGTAGCCATCCTCTTCCTCGTCCGAGTTTGCAAAATGCATTGCATTGCTCCTTTCACTGAAGACGCTTCTCCTCTCCAACTGCAGAAGGGGGAAGAGATGCAGTGAGAATTGCCGTGGGAATTTGCGCTCTGCGCGAAGCCGTCACAAGGACGCACCGGTTATACGCCCACATTTATGTGCAAAACTTTCTTGCTATGCTATACCCAACCTTATTTCTCGCCATTTGGAAAACAAAGGCAGCCCAATCCTAACCTGCGCTTTATGGCGTGCACCATATCCAGCATAAGCTGAAGCTCACTTCAGAGTAAAGGGACATTTCCCCTTTTCACCTGTGTCGAGATCCTGTCTTGAGATCCATCCTGTCTTATGGGCTACGCATACAGACCCCATACGCCATAACCAAAAAAGAGGACACAGCCCTCCCCCCAAAGGTAGGACACCCAAGAAAAATGTAGGACATGACAGAATTAAAAGCTAAAAATAATTTATTCAATTTATATCCTACCCAAGCTGGCTAATAAAATAAAAATAAAATTAAAAGCTAAAAAGAAAATAAATAAAAGCTAAAAACACTCATATATGTTGCTTTTAATTTATACACGATTTTATTTAGGCTGCAATCCTAACCTTGGAGTAAGTACTGGGAGTAAGTACTATTGAAAATAATGGGAGTTATTTCCTGGGAGTAAGTACTATTGAAAATAATGGGACTTGCGTTTGTGCAGACATACTTAGGACTATGCTATTTACTTATATTCTGCCATTCTCTGCAGAAGCAGACGAAAGGTGGCTAACAACACAGATTACTAATTATTTAATTAAAAACCATTACATATAATTAATTACAAGAAGGCTACATGCTGCCTGCTTACAAGGAAAAGGAGGACTTTGAAGTTTTTTTCCCTCTAAGATACAAGGTTAAAAAAGAGGACATGTCCTGGAAAAAGAAGAGATATGGTTACCCTGGTCTACTCATGGGGCAGGACAGAAGATAGAGAGGGACATTATAGGAAATATTTCTTTGAAATTGATCTGTGGAACTCCCTGCCACAAGATGAATATGTGTGTGTCAAGCTTTGCCCATCCTGTTCCACTTACCCTGTTACTCTCCGCGACCCGCTGAGCTGCTTCCCTTGCTATGGCCTTGGCAACCGTGTTGGGGACGGGGGCACCTTGAGGTTGGGGGAGGATCCGGTTCGGAGAGGGAGACCTCCTTCCGTGGAGGGGGCTGCCGTGGAAGTTGGGCAGCTCCAGAGTGTGTCTGTGAACGGGAGAGGTCGCCCGGGTCTGCTCCCAAGATTCATCCCTTTTGACATGTGGACATAAATGTTCGTCTTTGGTATCGGGGATGCCGGCACTTGGTAATGGCTTTGATTTGGGAGCTGGACGAGGGTGAGGGGCTGGAGGCACCAGTAGGTCAGGCGGAATGGCAACGCTCAACGAGTCCACGGATTCCCCTTGGGCGGAAAGAGTCCGGACAAGAACTTCCCTGGCTTCCAGGGCCCGGATTCTCAGGAGCTCCACGATGGTGTTCTCCGCTGTTGGAAACATCACTTCTGCGACCTACATGAACATGAGCACACAGCAACCACTGAGACGGAAACACGTTTTATATAGTATATATAGTATATATAGCAGTATAGCATCTTTTCCCAGCAGGGGTTTTACTGGTATAGCATCTTTTCCCAGCAGGGGTTTTACTGGTGTCTCACATGTAGTACTGGGAATCTGTGGAGGCCCCCCCATATGGGTACCCATTTCTGTGGATAATCAGATCTGTGGTTGACCCTCACAGGACTTCCTGAATGTGCCTTCCAGGTGGTGTAGTGTAAAGTGCACATCACCACTAAACCTCCATACATGCCTTCAAATGACTTTTCTAGCCAATGACCACATACATGACAGCTACCCACTGTCATATATGTGGTCATTGGTCATTGCAGTATAGAGTCTATGGGCGCAATCCAAAGTAACTACAGGGAGTCCTTGCTCCGACGTAAGAACAATTTACTCTGGATTGCAATATGAATTTCCCATAGGTTTCCACTAGGTGGAGCCGTAACTAAGTTGACGTAAATGTATCTTACGTGCTTTGGTGGTTACTCTGTATTGTAGGTAAGCAAATATATTCTGGGGTGACAATAAAGAAACCTGAAAGTGATCTTCAAAGATATTTTTCCATTTATTTGGTATCCACTTATTTTTTTAATGTGACCCAGTGACATGGTCCAGAATGTCCTGCAGCTCCTGGGTAGTGCTCGCCCTGAAACCTATCATATATTGGGTCCAGTTTGAGAAGCTCTGGCTTAATGAGTCACCAGTTTAAAATGCCTGTTCTTAGTTGGGAATCGGACCTACCCTTTGATCTTTTGCATAAACACCATAGCCAGTAACATTCGCTCCATTAGAGGTCCCTGTTGCAGTAAGGATCGGTGGCTTCCAAGTAACCACTATCTTTCCCGGCGTTGGTCCAGCCTGAATTCTGATGTCTTGTGGAGGGGCCGGAGGACCTAGAATTAACATAAAATCAATTAATTTTACATTTATTAATTAACATTTATTTAATGAATTAATTCATAATGCACTATACGTGCTCCCACAGTCTTCAATGGAGCTTACCCTTGGGTAAGCACGCATAGGGTTCCATCCATTGTTCTGTAATACATACCTACCAGGGATTTCAGTCCTATTGAAAAGGATGGGACTTAATTCTGAGTAGCCATATATAGGATTAGCCTGCCAGTACTATGCTTGCTCAGAAGTAGGTCCCACCGTCTACAGTGAAGCTTACCCTCTGGTAAAAGTGCACATAAGGTTGCAAACTTTGTTCTGTAATCCTATACTTTCCTACCAGGAAATCAGTCCTATTGAAAAGCATGGAACTTAATTCTGGTAGCCATGAATAGGCTTAGAACCCAATCCTATGCATGTATACTCAATCAACACCGTTATATTCAATGAGGCTTAGGGTGCAATCCTAACCATGTCTACTCAGAAATAAGCCCTACTAAATTCAGTGAGTTTTACTCACAGGAAAATGTGGATAGGATTGCTACAATCCTAAATACACTTTCGTGGGAGTAAAATTCGTGGAAAACAATGGGATCTAAGTCTTCTAAAAAAACAATGGGGTGTTTTTTAGTAGACTTAGACCACAATCCTAACAATGTCTACTCAAAGGTAAGCCCCATTGTGTTCAATGGGTCTTACTTATGGGAAAGTGTCTTTAGGAATGTAACCACAGGATTGTGCTCTTAGTTTGCCAGTACTATTATTTATTTATTTTTATTTAATCAATTTATATCCCGCTTTTCCTCCCCCGCTAGGGGGAGCCCACGGCGGCTAACAACAGGAAATAAAACATCATTAAAATTGCTCATAAATAAAGATTAAAACACCATTAAAATATAATTAAAATACAATTAAATTGAATAAAATGTGCAGATTAAAAATATTTGTTAAAAACAGTAAAAACAATAAAAACAACTGTCCCCCACCTCCGCCCCATTTAAAATGCTTTTTTTTTGGCTTTTTTATTTTTTTTATTAGCACTAGTACATATCAGTACTATTAGCACTATATGGCACTGGAGCAGGGTGACCATACATCATAAGCAGAAAAGAGGTTTATTGGACATCCAAGAAAAATCTGGGATATGATAAATTAAAATCTAAACACACTCATATATATTGCTTTCATGTGGTTTATTTAAACACTAGATTAATTATTACTGAATTTAAAATTAAAACTTATAATTGATTAATTACAGGAAGGCAACATGCTGTCTGCTCCAAGGAAAAGGAGGACAATACTGATTTTTTTCCTCCCGGACATGTCTGGGGGAAAAGAGGACATGTCCTGCTCATAAGGAAAAGGAAGACAATGAAGATTTTTTGCTAGGACATAAGAATATAAAAGAGGACATGTCTGGGGGAAAAGAGGACATGTCCTGCTCACAAGGAAAAGGAAGACAATGAAGATTTTTTGCTAGGACATAAGAATATAAAAGAGGACATGTCTGGGGGAAAAGAGGACATGTCCTGCTCACAAGGAAAAGGAAGACAATGAAGATTTTTTGCTAGGACATAAGAATATAAAAGAGGACATGTCTGGGAGAAAAGAGGACATGTCCTGCTCACAAGGAAAAGGAAGACAATGAAGATTTTTTGCTAGGACATAAGAATATAAAAGAGGACATGTCTGGGGGAAAAGAGGACATGTCCTGCTCACAAGGAAAAGGAAGACAATGAAGATTTTTTGCTAGGACATAAGAATATAAAAGAGGACATGTCTGGGGGAAAAGAGGACATGTCCTGCTCATAAGGAAAAGGAAGACAATGAAGATTTTTTGCTAGGACATAAGAATATAAAAGAGGACATGTCTGGGGGAAAAGAGGAAATGTCCTGCTCACAAGGAAAAGGAAGACAATGAAGATTTTTTGCTAGGACATAAGAATATAAAAGAGGACATGTCTGGGAGAAAAGAGGACATGTCCTGCTCACAAGGAAAAGGAAGACAATGAAGATTTTTTGCTAGGATATAAGAATATAAAAGAGGACATGTCTGGGGGAAAAGAGGACATGTCCTGCTCACAAGGAAAAGGAAGACAATGAAGATTTTTTGCTAGGACATAAGAATATAAAAGAGGACATGTCTGGGGGAAAAGAGGACATGTCCTGCTCACAAGGAAAAGGAAGACAATGAAGATTTTTTCTAGGATATAAGAATATAAAAGAGGACATTTCTGGGGGAAAAGAGGACATGTCCTGCTCACAAGGAAAAGGAAGACAATGAAGATTTTTTGCTAGGACATTATAATATAAAAGAGGACATGTCTGGGGGAAAAGAGGACATGTCCTGCTCACAAGGAAAAGGAAGACAATGAAGATTTTTTCTAGGATATAAGAATATAAAAGAGGACATTTCTGGGGGAAAAGAGGACATGTCCTGCTCACAAGGAAAAGGAGGACAATGAAGATTTTTTGCTAGGATATAAGAATATAAAAGAGGACATGTCTGGGGGAAAAGAGGACATGTCCTGCTCACAAGGAAAAGGAGGACAATGAAGATTTTTTGCTAGGACATAAGAATATAAAAGAGGACATGTCTGGGGGAAAAGAGGACATGTCCTGCTCACAAGGAAAAGGAAGACAATGAAGATTTTTTCTAGGATATAAGAATATAAAAGAGGACATTTCTGGGGGAAAAGAGGACATGTCCTGCTCACAAGGAAAAGGAGGACAATGAAGATTTTTTGCTAGGACATAAGAATATAAAAGAGGACATGTCTGGGGGAAAAGAGGACATGTCCTGCTCACAAGGAAAAGGAGGACAATGAAGATTTTTTGCTAGGATATAAGAATATAAAAGAGGACATGTCTGGGGGAAAAGAGGACATGTCCTGCTCACAAGGAAAAGGAGGACAATGAAGATTTTTTGCTAGGACATAAGAATATAAAACAGGACATGTCTGGGGGAAAAGAGGACATGTCCTGCTCACAAGGAAAAGGAAGACAATGAAGATTTTTTCTAGGATATAAGAATATAAAACAGGACATGTCTGGGGGAAAAGAGGACATGTCCTGCTCACAAGGAAAAGGAGGACAATGAAGATTTTTTGCTAGGACATAAGAATATAAAACAGGACATGTCTGGGGGAAAAGAGGACATGTCCTGCTCACAAGGAAAAGGAGGACAATGAAGATTTTTTGCTAGGACATAAGAATATAAAAGAGGACATGTCTGGGGGAAAAGAGGACATGTCCTGCTCACAAGGAAAAGGAGGACAATGAAGATTTTTTGCTAGGACATAAGAATATAAAAGAGGACATGTCTGGGGGAAAAGAGGACATGTCCTGCTCACAAGGAAAAGGAGGACAATGAAGATTTTTTGCTAGGACATAAGAATATAAAAGAGGACATGTCTGGGGGAAAAGAGGACATGTCCTGCTCACAAGGAAAAGGAAGACAATGAAGATTTTTTCTAGGATATAAGAATATAAAAGAGGACATTTCTGGGGGAAAAGAGGACATGTCCTGCTCACAAGGAAAAGGAAGACAATGAAGATTTTTTGCTAGGAGATTATAATATAAAAGAGGACATGTCTGGGGGAAAAGAGGACATGTCCTGCTCACAAGGAAAAGGAGGACAATGAAGATTTTTTGCTAGGATATAAGAATATAAAAGAGGACATGTCTGGGGGAAAAGAGGACATGTCCTGCTCACAAAGAAAAGGAGGACAATGAAGATTTTTTGCTAGGACATAAGAATATAAAAGAGGACATGTCTGGGGGAAAAGAGGACATGTCCTGCTCACAAGGAAAAGGAGGACAATGAAGATTTTTTGCTAGGACATAAGAATATAAAAGAGGACATGTCTGGGGGAAAAGAGGACATGTCCTGCTCACAAGGAAAAGGAGGACAATGAAGATTTTTTGCTAGGACATAAGAATATAAAACAGGACATGTCTGGGGGAAAAGAGGACATGTCCTGCTCACAAGGAAAAGGAGGACAATTAAGATTTTTTGCTAGGACATAAGAATATAAAAGAGGACATGTCTGGGGGAAAAGAGGACATGTCCTGCTCACAAGGAAAAGGAGGACAATGAAGATTTTTTGCTAGGACATAAGAATATAAAAGAGGACATGTCTGGGGGAAAAGAGGACATGTCCTGCTCACAAGGAAAAGGAGGACAATGAAGATTTTTTGCTAGGACATAAGAATATAAAAGAGGACATGTCTGGGGGAAAAGAGGACATGTCCTGCTCACAAGGAAAAGGAAGACAATGAAGATTTTTTGCTAGGACATAAGAATATAAAAGAGGACATGTCTGGGGGAAAAGAGGACATGTCCTGCTCACAAGGAAAAGGAGGACAATGAAGATTTTTTGCTAGGACATAAGAATATAAAACAGGACATGTCTGGGGGAAAAGAGGACATGTCCTGCTCACAAGGAAAAGGAGGACAATGAAGATTTTTTGCTAGGACATAAGAATATAAAACAGGACATGTCTGGGGGAAAAGAGGACATGTCCTGCTCACAAGGAAAAGGAGGACAATGAAGATTTTTTGCTAGGACATAAGAATATAAAAGAGGACATGTCTGGGGGAAAAGAGGACATGTCCTGCTCACAAGGAAAAGGAAGACAATGAAGATTTTTTGCTAGGACATAAGAATATAAAAGAGGACATGTCTGGGGGAAAAGAGGACATGTCCTGCTCACAAAGAAAAGGAGGACAATGAAGATTTTTTGCTAGGACATAAGAATATAAAACAGGACATGTCTGGGGGAAAAGAGGACATGTCCTGCTCACAAGGAAAAGGAGGACAATGAAGATTTTTTGCTAGGACATAAGAATATAAAACAGGACATGTCTGGGGGAAAAGAGGACATGTCCTGCTCACAAGGAAAAGGAGGACAATGAAGATTTTTTGCTAGGACATAAGAATATAAAAGAGGACATGTCTGGGGGAAAAGAGGACATGTCCTGCTCACAAGGAAAAGGAGGACAATGAAGATTTTTTGCTAGGACATAAGAATATAAAACAGGACATGTCTGGGGGAAAAGAGGACATGTCCTGCTCACAAGGAAAAGGAGGACAATGAAGATTTTTTGCTAGGACATAAGAATATAAAAGAGGACATGTCTGGGGGAAAAGAGGACATGTCCTGCTCACAAGGAAAAGGAAGACAATGAAGATTTTTTCTAGGATATAAGAATATAAAAGAGGACATTTCTGGGGGAAAAGAGGACATGTCCTGCTCACAAGGAAAAGGAAGACAATGAAGATTTTTTGCTAGGAGATTATAATATAAAAGAGGACATGTCTGGGGGAAAAGAGGACATGTCCTGCTCACAAGGAAAAGGAGGACAATGAAGATTTTTTGCTAGGATATAAGAATATAAAAGAGGACATGTCTGGGGGAAAAGAGGACATGTCCTGCTCACAAAGAAAAGGAGGACAATGAAGATTTTTTGCTAGGACATAAGAATATAAAAGAGGACATGTCTGGGGGAAAAGAGGACATGTCCTGCTCACAAGGAAAAGGAGGACAATGAAGATTTTTTGCTAGGACATAAGAATATAAAACAGGACATGTCTGGGGGAAAAGAGGACATGTCCTGCTCACAAGGAAAAGGAGGACAATGAAGATTTTTTGCTAGGACATAAGAATATAAAACAGGACATGTCTGGGGGAAAAGAGGACATGTCCTGCTCACAAGGAAAAGGAGGACAATTAAGATTTTTTGCTAGGACATAAGAATATAAAAGAGGACATGTCTGGGGGAAAAGAGGACATGTCCTGCTCACAAGGAAAAGGAGGACAATGAAGATTTTTTGCTAGGACATAAGAATATAAAAGAGGACATGTCTGGGGGAAAAGAGGACATGTCCTGCTCACAAGGAAAAGGAGGACAATGAAGATTTTTTGCTAGGACATAAGAATATAAAAGAGGACATGTCTGGGGGAAAAGAGGACATGTCCTGCTCACAAGGAAAAGGAAGACAATGAAGATTTTTTGCTAGGACATAAGAATATAAAAGAGGACATGTCTGGGGGAAAAGAGGACATGTCCTGCTCACAAGGAAAAGGAGGACAATGAAGATTTTTTGCTAGGACATAAGAATATAAAACAGGACATGTCTGGGGGAAAAGAGGACATGTCCTGCTCACAAGGAAAAGGAGGACAATGAAGATTTTTTGCTAGGACATAAGAATATAAAACAGGACATGTCTGGGGGAAAAGAGGACATGTCCTGCTCACAAGGAAAAGGAGGACAATGAAGATTTTTTGCTAGGACATAAGAATATAAAAGAGGACATGTCTGGGGGAAAAGAGGACATGTCCTGCTCACAAGGAAAAGGAGGACAATGAAGATTTTTTGCTAGGACATAAGAATATAAAAGAGGACATGTCTGGGGGAAAAGAGGACATGTCCTGCTCACAAGGAAAAGGAGGACAATGAAGATTTTTTGCTAGGACATAAGAATATAAAAGAGGACATGTCTGGGGGAAAAGAGGACATGTCCTGCTCACAAGGAAAAGGAAGACAATGAAGATTTTTTGCTAGGACATAAGAATATAAAAGAGGACATGTCTGGGGGAAAAGAGGACATGTCCTGCTCACAAGGAAAAGGAGGACAATGAAGATTTTTTGCTAGGACATAAGAATATAAAAGAGGACATGTCTGGGGGAAAAGAGGACATGTCCTGCTCACAAGGAAAAGGAGGACAATGAAGATTTTTTGCTAGGACATAAGAATATAAAAGAGGACATGTCTGGGGGAAAAGAGGACATGTCCTGCTCACAAGGAAAAGGAGGACAATGAAGATTTTTTGCTAGGACATAAGAATATAAAAGAGGACATGTCTGGGGGAAAAGAGGGCATGTCCTGCTCACAAGGAAAAGGAAGACAATGAAGATTTTTTCTAGTGTATAAGAATATAAAAGAGGACATGTCTGGGGGGAAAGAGGACATGTCCTGCTCCCAAGGAAAAGGAGGACAATGAAGATTTTTTGCTAGGACATAAGAATATAAAAGAGGACATGTCTGGGGGAAAAGAGGACATGTCCTGCTCACAAGGAAAAGGAAGACAATGAAGATTTTTTCTAGTGTATAAGAATATAAAAGAGGACATGTCTGGGGGGAAAGAGGACATGTCCTGCTCCCAAGGAAAAGGAGGACAATGAAGATTTTTTGCTAGGACATAAGAATATAAAAGAGGACATGTCTGGGGGAAAAGAGGACATGTCCTGCTCCCAAGGAAAAGGAGGACAATGAAGATTTTTTGCTAGGACATAAGAATATAAAAGAGGACATGTCTGGGGGAAAAGAGGACATGTCCTGCTCACAAGGAAAAGGAAGACAATGAAGATTTTTTGCTAGGATATAAGAATATAAAAGAGGACATGTCTGGGGGAAAAGAGGACATGTCCTGCTCCCAAGGAAAAGGAGGACAATGAAGATTTTTTGCTAGGACATAAGAATATAAAAGAGGACATGTCTGGGGGAAAAGAGGACATGTCCTGCTCCCAAGGAAAAGGAGGACAATGAAGATTTTTTGCTAGGACATAAGAATATAAAAGAGGACATGTCTGGGGGAAAAGAGGACATGTCCTGCTCCCAAGGAAAAGGAGGACAATGAAGATTTTTTGCTAGGACATAAGAATATAAAAGAGGACATGTCTGGGGGAAAAGAGGACATGTCCTGCTCACAAGGAAAAGGAAGACAATGAAGATTTTTTGCTAGGATATAAGAATATAAAAGAGGACATGTCTGGGGGAAAAGAGGACATGTCCTGCTCACAAGGAAAAGGAAGACAATGAAGATTTTTTGCTAGGACATAAGAATATAAAAGAGGACATGTCTGGGGGAAAAGAGGACATGTCTGGGGGAAAAGAGGACATGTCCTGCTCACAAGGAAAGGGAAGACAATGAAGATTTTTTCTAGGATATAAGAATATAAAAGAGGACATGTCTGGGGAAAAGAGGACATGTCCTGCTCACATGGAAAAGGAGGACAATGAAGATTTTTCCCAGGACCTAAGGCTATAAAAGAGGACTTGTCCTGGAAAAAGAGCGTGTGGTTACCCTGCTCTGGTGAGTCTGGCCTGGTGGAGACAGACCAGCCAAGAAGCCACTGAGTGGAAACTTATGAAGATGGGCCATGCACAGTCAGTATCAAGCACTCCAAGCATCTCAGAAAGTTTCTCCGGCAGGAACAATTAGAGGAGGAGGAGGAGGGAAAGCCGGGAAGCCTGCCAAAAACTCCTTGGATCTCCAACTTTCCGTGAGCGAACCAGAGGAAGAGACATGGCGACGGCAGGCCTTTCCCAAGACTCTGCACCAAACTGATGGTGCGGAAACAAAACGGTTCCATGCCGCAGTGCCAAGCCGGTGCCGGAATAAATGCTTGGCTATTGAGATGGTGCAGGGGACGGGGAACGGCACGGATTGCAGAGTACCAGTTCCAGATGTGCCTGCGGGGTAGCAACAAGGACTGCAGGAACAGAACCTTGCAAACCGGCCCCTGGAGAATAAGGACCAGGCCTGGTCAATGTGGAGACTGTGCCAGTTTTAGGACACCTGATTGGGATTGATTTTTCTGGGGAAAAGGTGCATGTACTCAGCATAGTGGCACAGCCATATCATCCACATATGACAAACTATTAGCTGCTGGAAGGCAGGTGGAAAAAGGTGCCGTTACTGAGTACCAATGAGTACCTCCAGAATAAAAGCATTGATCATCATCATCATCATCACCATCAACAATGTGTTTTTTTGTGGGAACAAAGGTGCAGGTACTCACCACAGTGGCATAGCTAGGACATCCCTATATGGCTAATTATTAATTAGCTGCTAGGGGGGCAAGTGGAAAAAAGGTGCCGGTACTGGATACTGGTGAGTACCCACAGAAAAGCCCTCATCATCATCATCACCATCATCAATGTGTTTTTTTCCTGGGTAAAAAGGTGCAGGTACTCATGACAGTGGCATAGCTAGGACATCCCTAGATGGCTAATTAGGTCCTGGGGGGCAAGTGAAAAAAAAGGTGTTGGTACTGAGTACTGGTACCCACAGAAAAAGCCGCCATCATCATCATCAACAACAAATTCTTCCTTGGTCTCCTATTAATTCACTAAAATCCTCACTTAGCTCCAGCAACTGTGCTGTATTATATATCTGGGGGCGATGGGTTGGGGGGAGGATGAGCTTCCAAACCACAGCTTGCAGACCTAAAAATAACTGAGCCAAACCCCTCTCCATTTGAAGGCCCTGAAAACCTGTTATCACGATCCTGCGCTCACTACATCTTTAATTAAAGCCAGTCTGCTATAAATAGCCTGGTGGAAAATGGAAGCCTAGCCTAAAAATACCTCTGCCGTTATTAGGGTCAGGAGATCGCTCACATGTGGCCACATCCCAGTTGCACAGAGAAAGCTTAAAAGGCTTGGGAAGGGAGCGCATCTTTCTCTCTCCTTTGCCTCCTTACTCCACACCCCATCAATCAATTCCCTATCAGTTCCATATTGCCATTGATAGATAATTATAATTATAATCAGTGGGGGATGTATTTATAGGGTGGGCTGAAACTAAGCAATTCAGTCCCTCTACATTGAAATTCTGCTCATTTTACTCTTTGCATTTTTACTTTATACCCCTTTAGGTAGAGATAAGACAGCAGGGTGACCAAATAACTGCAACAGAGGACAAGGTGTAGGACACCCAAGAAAAAAGTAGGACATGACAAAGTAAAAGCTAAAAACATTTGTGTGTGTACATATATTGCTTTCATGTGGATAATTTATACACTATATTATTAAATATAAAACTATCTGCATTTACCTGAATCTAATGCGCTATTTAATCTAATGCACACTCTATACTTACAATCAAAATACTAAACTCAAATATAATTTACCATCAAATCTAATGCACACCCTAATTTTGGAGACTGAACTCGGCTGGAAAGGGTGAGCGTTAGATTCGAGTAAATGCAGTATTACATGCAGAACACAATCCTAATAATTTCTACTCAAGTAACTCCCAAATCCAGAGTAACTATGGGAGCACGTAAGAGACATTACATGTACCTGTGGTTACTGCACCATCTAGTGAAAACCTATGGGAAATTCATATTGGAATCCAGAGTAAGTTGTTCTTACACCGGAGCAAGGACTCCCCGTAGTTACTCTGGATTTTCCCCAAACCTCATTGTATTCAATGGGTCTTACTCCCAGGAAAGTGTGTTTAGGATTGAAGCCATAATTTACTATATACACTTTATCCCCTTGAATCTAATACACACCTTTTCAGCCAAATTTAGTCTTCAAAATCAGGGTGCACATTAGATTCACTGGCACATTAGATTTGAGGAAATATGGTATTTTGATAATAAGTATAGATCAGCATTTAGTTTGTTTACTATACTGTCATTAAATTGTAATGTACAGCCTAATCCTATCCATGTCTACTCATAATAATAATAATAATAATAATAATAATAATAATAATAATAATAATAATAATAATAATAAAAACAAACAAACAAACAAACTTTTATACCCGCCTTTCTTCTGGAGGGACCAAAGTAAGCATATAATCCAGAGTAACTACGGGAGCACATAAGAGACATTACGTGTACCCGTAGTTACTGCACCACCTAGTGAAAACCAATGGGAAATTCATATTGCAATCCAGAGCAAATTGTTCTGACATCGGAGCAAAGACTCCCCATAGTTACTCTGGATTATACCATATGTAAGTTATATTGTGTTCAATGAAATTTACTCCCAGGAAGTATGGATAGAATTGCAACTATAAACCCATTGTTGTATAAAGTAATGCAATTAGGTAAAATCATAACAAACCTATTGTTTTATTATTGTTGTTGTTGTATGCAGTAACTCGTTACATGCAATAAAATTAAATTTTATACCTGTTTTGCAGCTGTGCATTACAATCGCCTGTGAAGATTTTAAAATCTCAAGCCTTTTAAAATTGGGATCTGCCTTATATTTGATGGAGCATTAGATTTGAATAAGTACGGCACGGCAATATATTAATTATACAAAAGGCTACATTGTAAGGACCTGCTTACAAGGACATTGAGGTTTTTTCCCCCCAGGACACTAGGCTAAAAAAAAGAGAACGTCCTGGAAAAGAGGACATATGGGTCACCCTGAAGATTGATAAATAGTGCAACCCTAACTCTGGCTGCAGTCCTAAAGACACTTTCCTGGGAGTAAGATTCAGTGAACACAATGGAGTTTACTTTTGAATAGATATGGTTAGGATTGTGCTCCATGTCTCCTCAAGTGTGTTTAGGATTGCAGCCTTCGTTCGTTCGTTAGTTAGTTAGTTAGTGGGCTGTGGGTGGCGCAAGTGGCTAAGACACTGTGCCTGTTAACCAGCAGGCCAGGATTCGAGACCTGGGTCGGCCCCATAAGACAGGGTGAGCTCCTGTCCTTAGCCCAGCTCTGCGACGCAGCTGGATCCAATCGTATTGGCTCTGCCTTTCCATTGGACTAATTCAGTGGCGTGGAGAGGGGGGATTTGCTGCTTGGGTAACAGCCTATCCTCCATAACAATCTAACCCAGGCTTTCGTGTTTCGCATGCAGCGTATGCAGCGCCAAGCACGATACCATAGTCTTTCAAGACTGACGGAGGCCTGCTGCTAGTTAGTTAGTTGGTTGGTTGGTTGGTTCGTTTGTTCGTGCAGAATCCTAACCATGTCTTCTCAAGTGTAAGCATCATTCAGTGGGTCTTACCCCCAGGAAAGTGTCTTTAGGATTGTGGCCAGAGATGAATAGGGTTGCCATATATTCTGGAAAACCCAGTTTTGGGGGATTGTATTCACATACTGGCAAGTTAGACAGGGGATCCTATCCTCGTTTTGTGGAAGAGAACTATGGAAACCTTAAAGATGAATGAAAAATTTTTTAAAGATTTTTTTTCCCAGGACACAGGACCAAAAAAGGAGGACATGCCCTAGAAAAAGAGAAAAAGGGTAATTCCTGTATTGCTATCGGCTGAGAATAAATGCAACAACAACCAACAATACAACGTACAAAAATTTAGCCAAACCTGCAGGTAACGTTGAGAATTCAATGAAGGCTTCTTTTTTTTCCCTCTGTTCCAGAGGAAGCTGCCAGGGCATCTGGTGAGGCTTGGCCAATACCTTCACCTTATAGGACATGTTGGGCTTTAGGTTAAAAAACTGATACTTATATCTGGCAGCCTTGACGATGTCAAACTCCTCTTCGTTGAGGAAGATCATGTGACTGTAATTGCTGTTGGTGGGGAGCCAGGAGAGCTCTGCGGAGATCTGGGTGATGTTCTCCACCTTGAGATGGAAGGGTGCCACAATGACATCCTTCCCCACTAACAACGTGCATTGAAGCTCGTCCGAATGGCCCCGACTGGTGATGCTTTGAATCGAAATCCGATAGGTGCAAGTGGCAATGTTGAGTTTTTCTATGAGAGCCTTAGTTCTGCTCCCCAACGACACGTTCATCCGTATCTCCTTGTCTACCAGGACGTTGTAACTATGAACGGTTCCCCAACCAGGTGGAACAACAGGGGGATCCCAACCCACAATAACACTTTTGGCTAGTTGTTTGATAAGAGTAATTTTTCTAGGATAAGGCACAATGTCTTCCCCGATTTCGTCAATGTTCATGTCCAGGGTTCCTGCACTGTTGTTGACGACGCTGGACTCCAAGTGGCTCGGTGGGTGGATCTCCAACAGGCCATCTCCTTCCGATGCATGGCTGGTCTGGTTGATGTAATTCTGGTCCTGCTCGCTGCTCACCCCACTCGACAAACGGGATTCGTTGTCTTGAACAAAATCCACAAAATTGGAAGGGACCAGACCTCTCTGTCCGTCTAGAAGTTCACCTAGTTGGAAAAAAGAAAAAGGGTGGGAAGGAGAACAGCATTGACCTATGTCGTTCCCAAACGTGCCAACATTGGGACCCACTTTTTCAGTGCTGGGACTCACTTTTTCAAATGACACTTTATCAGGGCCCACTTATGTTTGCTAGACTTTTGAAAAAGGAGATCTAGAAAGGAATATTTTATTTCTTTTTAAGTAATAATATCCACAATAAGGCTGCAATCCTAAACTCCAGTTAGGCTGTCATACCCCCAAATCCAGAGTAACTACAGGAGCATGTAAGAGACTTTACGTGCACCTGTAGTTACTGCACTGCCTAATGAAAACCTATGGAAAATTCATATTGGAATCCAGAGTAAGTTGTTCTTACACCGGAGCGAGGTCTCCCTGTAGTTACTCTGGATTTTGTCCCTAAGCCCCATCATAAGTCCTGTGCTGACATGGGGGTGTCATCGAAGTGCCATAAGACACCTGTGTGCCAGTCCTAGGTGAGGTGCGCAGTGCGCAGGCCAGTGCTTTCCTCCCTACATCACTGTGGGAATAGGAAGTCTGATGAGTTGTGCCTTCCTAGGTAGGACTGCACCCTAAAACATTTATCCCCCTCTATTTACCTGTACTTGAAAACTGCAGGAGCTGAGCTGTTGAAGGACAACTAGCAGCTACCATATCTTGAGTAGCCTTAAGTCTTGAAGCAATGAGTTATCTGATCTTCACTCCTTGGTGACCCACCAAAAATCAGGTTGTGACCCATAGTTTAGGAAACAATGATCTATATTATTACCAAATCACAGGGGGAAAAAAAGAATTCACAATTTTTAAAATGCTAACTCTAATCAAGTTTTCACATGCAAGAGAATTGGGTAGGAATGAGGTCATCTGAACCTTCTCAAATTATAGGCGGGAAATATCACCGCATTTACTCAAATAAAATGTGCTGTTGAATCTAATGCGCACCATATACTCATAATCAAAATACTGCATTTACTCAAATCTAATTAATCATCGAATCTAACGCGCACTCTGGTTTTGGAGACTGAATTTGGCTGGGAAAGGTGAGCATTAGATTTGAGTAAAAACAGTATTTCTTTCTAGATCTCCTTTTAAAAAAAAGTCTAGCACATATAGGTGTTGCTTTATAGGTTACTGCTTTATAGGTTAGTGCTATATAAGTGTTGCGCATATAGGTTAGTGCTTTAAAAACGTGACTTCTTTTTCTATGATGTGGTAGTACATAGATTCATCATTGGTTCTCTGACTTTTGGTGGGTCACCAAGGAGTGATGGATATGATCAAATAACTAATTGCTTCAAACCCTGAGACTATTCAAAAATCAGATATGGTAGTTGCTATTTGTCCTTCAATAGCTCAGCTTCTGCAGTGTGCAAGCTTGAGTAAATATAGGGGGATGAATGTTTTAAGGTCTTATTCTGGTTATTATTACTTAACAAGAAAGTAAATCAAGGCTTTCCCAAGATCTTCCGGTACCCGAGGCAGCAGACGCAATGCTTTTTAAGATCAAACCCAACGTACCTTCATAGAAGCCATCTTCATCCATGTCTCCATATACATAGAGGTATTTTCCTGCTGTGAGGGGAAGCTCCGCTTCAGGGTGTTCATTTGGTCCATCGAACGGGTTGTAACTGGAGCAAAATAGTGATGGTGAGCCTTCTGCATCATCTTTGGAGTACATACAATTAGACCATATAAGAACAACAGCAGAGCCCCACTGAAACAAGCCAATGGCCCATGAGTCCAGACTCCTGGGTCTCATATGTTGGAGTATTCCATGAGTCCAGACTCCTGGATCTCATGTGTCGGAGTATGCCAAGAAGTCCCTGGTGTTGGTGGATCCCATATTCGTAGAATATGGTGGATCCCATATTTGTAGTATTGGTGGATCCCATATTCGTAGAATCACTTCCTAGGGCCACCCCATGCTTCTTAATTATTTCTAAAGCATTTATTGATTTATTGACTTAATTATTCATATAGCATTTAAAACACTACTTCTGGTTTCCCTGTGAACTGTAAGTCACATATGGAGGTGGTGGACTCTCCCTCTCTGCGGATCTTCAAGCAGAGGTTCAACGAGCACCTGTCGGAGATGCTCCAGGAGGATCGCCTGCTACAGGCAGGGGGTTGGACTAGATGACCTACTGGGTTTCCTCCAACTCTAGGATTCAATATTAGGAGCTGTCAAGCTCAGTCTGAGCCCAGCAGAAGCTGTGGACAGAAATCTGGTTCTCTGCAGGGCTCAGCAATCTCTCTGGAGGCTAGGAAAGCTGAGCTCCAGAGGGTCAACAGGCAGGCTTTCCCCATATTGCAATTTCAGATAGCCATAGGGTTTCTGAAACAGAACCCCAAAAGATATAGTGGTATGCTGGTATTGGTTTATACCAGTGGTGGGATTCAAATAAATTAATAACAGGTTCTATGTCCCAATAACTTAAATTAATAACAGGTCGTATGTCCCATTAGTAACCGGTTCTCATAACCAGGCACTCGTTAGCTAAGGGTTCTATAGAACCTGTGAGAACCCCTGGAATCCCACCATTGGTTTATACCCAACCCAACATTGCCTCCTCCAATCCACAGCAGCTTTTGGAGGTCTCATGCATTGATCTTTCTTTAGTTAAATGAGGCCATTCTTGCTCGAAATGTCGGGGATTGAGCATGTCAAGGATTGAAACTTCAGGTACAAAGGCCAGAGTGCATCCCGCAAATTTGGGATTTCCAAGAGGAGACCTGGTGGCTGTACAAGTCAGGGTCATAACAGTGACAACTTTCTTTCTTTCTTTCTTTCTTTCTTTCTTTCTTTCTTTCTTTCTTTCTTTCTTTCTTTCTTCTTAAAAAAAACAGGAGGGAGAACAAAGACATAAATCGCATTCAAACATCATGGGCAGGACTGATGTTACCTATATCTGGCGATGCAAAGATGGACTTTCCCCGAGTATCTCTGCTTTGAGGTATTAGAATTTCGTTCATTATCCATCTGGAAGAAGAAGAACATCATTATGGCTGCAATCTTAAAGACGGTTTCCTGGGAGTAAGACCCATTGAACACAATGGAGCTTACTTTTGAGTAAGGATTGGGATTGTGCTCAGGAAGAGCCCTGCTGGATCAGGCCACAGACCCATCTATTCTAGTCCAGCTTCTTGTATCTCACTAGAGCCCACCTGATGCTTCAGGGAGCACAAAAGACAACAGCAAACCTACATCCTTGTGCTCTCCTGTGCGTTTGGCATTAGCCTACATCAGTGGTGGGATTCCAATAAATTAACAACAGGTTCTATGTCTTAATAACTTAAATTAACAACAGGTTATATGTCCCATTAGTAACCGGTTCTCATAACCAGGCACTCATTAGCAAAGGGTTCCATAGAACCTGTGATAGGTCCCCCTGATGCCCACCACTGGACATCTCCCTGATGCCCATAGATCCCCCTGATGCCCACCATTGGACATCTAAAACAATTATTTTCAACCTTTTTCATCTCATGGTACAACGACCCGGTGCTAACGTTGTCATAAATTTTGACAAGGTATACCATCAATCTTTGACAATGGACAAGGCACACCATGATGCTGGAGGGGAGGTGTTCAGTTTTCAATAACCCTATTAATAATGTTTATTTATTTATTTATTTATTTATTTATTCATTCATTCATTCATTCATTCATTCATTCATTCATTCAATTAATTAATTAATAGGACAACCTCCCATAGCATACCAGTGCACCACTTGCGCTTGTGCATGCTGGTTGAAAATCTCTGATCTAAAATAGGGAGGTTAGAGTAGGGTTGCCATATGTCCCGAAAAAAACAGGGACAAACCCAATTTTGGGGGGTTGTGTTCACATACTGGCAAATGGGACAGAGGGTCCTGTCCTGATTTTGTGGATGAGAATTATGGCAACCCTGGGTTGGAGACTCACTTTAGAGGCAGCAGGATAGAAAAAAATAGGAACAAAGAAGGGTTATGGTTGGAGTGGTCTCTCTCTCTCTCTCTCTCTCTCTCTCTCTCTCTCTCTCTCTCTCTCTATCTATCTCTCAGTGGTCAGGGAACAGGGGTAAATTACCCCAACTGGGGTAAAAATGAAATTCCTGGAACAATATAGGGGAAGTAAGGAGAAACTAGGGAAGGGATGGGTGCAGGGTTTGGTGGGGGTAATGTCAGCATATCATGGGGGTAATGTCTACGTATCTAAATATATTTTGGGATAAAAGGTAAAAAAGTTCCCTGACCCCTGATCTATCTCATAACATTAGAACGTAACATTAAAAACAGTTGCCATCCTCATTAAATATCTGTGAAGATCACAAAACGCTGTCCCTTTGTACTATATATTTTGGGCAAAATCCAGAGTAACTACGGGGAGTCCTTGCTCCAGTGTAAGAACAACTAACTCTGGATTGCAATATGAATTTCCCATAGGTTTTCACTAGGTGGTGCAGTAAATACGGGTGCACATAAAGTCTCTTATGTGCTCCAGCAGTTACTCTGGATTAGGGAGTATGTTTCAGTTTCTGGTCCTCCCATTTTCTGAATGGAAAGGAAGTATGGAGGAGAATTGAAGAGTGACCTAGAGTGGACACATGCCAAAGAGAAGAAGGGTCTAGATCAGTGGTTCTCAATCTTCCTAATGCCGTGACCCCTTTATAAGTTCCTTATGTTGTGGGGACCCCCAACCATAAAATTATTTTCGTTGCTACTTTAAGATATGCATAGGATTGGGCCCTGAGGCTGCAATCTTATGCACTTTCCTTGGAGGCAGTCCCACTGAACTGAATTGACTTACCGGTACTTCTGAGTGCACATGCATAGGATTGGGCTCTACTGCTCCAGTGCTATGCACACTTTCCTGGGAGTAAACCTCACTCAACTCAATGGAAGTGACTTCTGAGTAGACATGCATAGAATTGGGCTCTAAGCTGCAATCCTAGCATTTTCCTGGGGCTAACTTCTGAGTAGACATGCATAGGATTGGCTTCTCAGGCTGCAAGTCAGCAAGTTTACCTGGCGGCGGGCAGCGGCTGGCGGGCAGACAGCATGCGTTCCTGGAGGGAAGTTCCCTCCTGCGTGATCTGGGCAGGCAGCGCACATACGCCTGTAGGGGAGCAGCCTGCAGAATCTGGGTGGCTGGTGTGCGCACCTGGGGGAAGCCCCCCTGCCACTCTGCAGTCAGAAGTCCCTGAGGCAGCCTCTAAGGAAGCCCCAGTGCACGCGCAGCTACAGCCGGAGGTCTGGCAAGCCTGACCTGACGCCCTGCACCAGGGGTCTTTAGGTGACCCCCAGGAAAGCTCCAGGTGACACCCAAAGGGGTCCCGACCCCCATTTTGAGAAACGCTGGTCTAGATGGAGCTGGGTGTTCCATGACCAGCTTGGTCTGACCACCTCGGTGGACAAGATCTACTGATTGCTCTACTCAAGTGTCTCCAATCAACCCAACACACACCCAACTTACGTCGGATTCAAATCTGCATCTTGGGCTGCCAGATCGTGACCGGGAGAGGAAAGTTGGCTTGACGGATAGTTGCTCGGGCTTGTCGCCAGAGAGCTGCAGGGGTCGAATAAACTCTGAGATCACACAGTGGCCTCCTGAAGAGCTTTCATGACCTGGGTAGAAGAGAGAGTTGGGAATAGGAGCAATAGAAGTCACACATGCTGACTTAGAGACACTTCCATGGGATCCTTCATGATTTTGGTTTCAAAAGAACATATTTTATGAGAGTTCCATGGAATCCCAGTATAACCATAGATTCCCAATAGTACAATATGGAGTCAACCATTGAGTCTCAATAGTACAACCCTGGAGTCCTAAAACACATGGAGTCCTAATACACCCTTGGAGTCTTATTCTAATATGAAGTCAACAATACAACTAGAGTCCCAGTATAACCACAGAGTCCTAACAGTACAATATGGAGTCAACCCTGGAGTCCTAAAACACATGCAGTCTTAATACAACCATGGAGTCCCATTATATCCATGAATTTCCAAAATATGGAGTCAACCATGTACTACCATGGAGTCCCAATAGTCAATATGGAGTCAACCATGGAGTCCTTATATAACCATATATATCCATGGATTTAGTACAACAGTACAATATGGAGTAAACCATGGGGTCCCAATATAACTCTGGAGTCTCAGTATAACCATAGATTTCCAATAGTACAATATGGAGTCATCCATGGAGTCCTAATACAACCAAGGAATCTCAGTAGCACAATATGGAGTAAACCATGGAGTCCCATGCGAGTCCTAATAGTACAATATGACGTAAACCATGTAGTCCCAATGGAACCATGGAGTCCCAATTGTACAATATGGAGTAAACCAGGGAGTCCCAATACAACAACAAATTCTCAATATAACCACGGAGTCCCAACAGTACAACATGGACTCAACCGAGTCTCAGTATAACCATTGAGTCCCAATAGTATATATAATAGAACTCACTGCCCTGAGTTATCCAATTGTCCAACTGTCTAACATCCAATTGTCCTGTAATATATGGCGTGGCCCGAAACAGAGTGAGAGTACTCTCTCTCTCATATATATATATATATATATATATATATATATATATATATATATATATATATATATATATATATATATATATATATATATATATATATCAGTATATATATATATCTTTCTATCTATACCTATACCTACACCTATATATATATATATAGATTTTTGATCATCTACTCACTCTCTCCTCCTGCCTGATATCCCCAAATATTTCCTTCTGGTCCCCTGAAATCTCGAAGCCATCATCTTTTGTGTAACTGTCAGCAAAGTCCTGCAGGAACCCCTCCTGCCCTCGTTCTTTAACCCTGCAGGGTGCCCTCCATCTCGCTCTACAATAGACGCAATTTTTCCAAATAACTCTAAAACGTTGGCTGCATTTCAGAGGTGGACGATCATCAGGACTGTGGCCACATCACAGTTGGTTACTATACTAGTTATTTGCCCTGATGTCCTGAAATGGAACAAGTAACTGGAAGATAATAACATTTATATAGATTTTTTAATGCATTTGAAGAACTCATAGGGCTTCATATACTGTAAACTACAGGCTAGTGGTGTCATTAGGCAGTGTGGACTGTGCTGAGTGATGCACAAGGGTCCGTGTGGCCAATTTTTTTTTTAAACCTTGAGGTTTTTGAATAATGCCATCATGTTATATATCATCCAGTGTGTAATTTTATGTAGAATGCAATGAAACAAACCATGTTGAAATACTGTATTTACTCGAATCTAACACTCACCTTTCCCAGCCAAATTTAGTCTCCAAAATCAGGGTGTGCATTAGATTCGATGGTTAATTGGATTAGAGTAGATGCAACATTTTTATTATAAGTATGGGGTGCTCATTAGATTCAAATGCGCATTATATTCAAGTAAATGTGGTATTTCTATATATCAAAAGTTATAGTCCCAAAAGCAGCAGGAGGGGGTGATGGTGCATCACTGCACTCGCTGCCTGGGTATTGCCCCAAACATTGCATGTAGGGTTGCCATAATTCCCTTCAACAAAATTGGGACAGGACCCTCTGTCCCATTTGACAGTATGGGAACACAATCCCCCAAAATCAAGATTGTTCCTGTTTTTTGGGAAATGTGGGAACCCTAATTGTATGGGAGAAGGTCCATCATGGGGGTGATGTTCTGGCCGTCAGCATTGGGTGAAGCAAACCATAAGGGGGCCACTACTACAGGCAGGACCCCAAATCCACAGATTTAGTTGTCTGCGGATTAGGGCCCCTTTAATGGTAATGTTCAGTTGGTCTCCTGTGTGTGGCATGAAGGTTCATTCAATGAACTGAATTCAAGGCAAAAGAGCAAGGAGGAGGCATCGCAGCTCAGGTCTCTGATGATCTCAGCACTGACCTCATTCAGACTCAGATGCTTTGCTACGGCTGCTGATATAATTAGGCCCAGTTGGCTATTTTCTGGGCCTGTCTCTGCAGCTTCAGAGGATGGTTGCTCAGTGCGGAGTTTAGGATCTGGTAGATCAGTCCTTCCCCCCCGCCTTCTGGGTCAGTTCCTCCCCTTGCCTTGCCTTCCCCCACCCTTGTTCCTTTCTCCCCCACACCCTCCAAGTCCACACCTCCGCCCACTGATCCTATCCCTGTGGCAGGGCATCCTCCTTCTGTTGGCACTGGACCTAGCACTTGATTGGCGCATGCCAAGTGCTAGCTTCTATACCCTGCTGGTGCCATAAATGTGCTTTATGGCCACACCACCACCCACCAGTCCCACCCCAGTGACAGGGCATCCTCCTTCTTGATTGGCGCATGTCCAGTGCTAGTGTCCATACTCTGCTGGTGCCATAAATGTGCTTTATGGCCACACCACCACCCACCAGTCCCACCCCAGTGGCAGGGCATCCTCCTTCTGCTGGCACTGGACTTACCACTTGATTGGTGCATGTCCAGTGCCAGCATCTATACTCTGCCGGTGCCATAAATATGTTTTACGGCACGTTTACGACACCCAGTAAAAATAGGGAGCTCAGGATTGGGGCCTTAATTAGATCCACAAACCCAACCCACTGAATTCGGTCACATCATGCCAACTCTGGTACCCCTCTAAAAAAAAGAAAGGAAAGGGCTGGAATAAAAGAGAAGGGGGTTGCGGTTCCCCTTTCATAATTTGCACACAGAAAGCACAATCCTAACCGTGTCTACTCAAAAATAAGCCCCATTGTGTTCAAAGAGTTTTACTCCTAGGAAAGTGTGTTTAGGATTGCAGCCTTTGTTTTTTGAACAGAATTTCTAGGATCAAAAATAACTTTCTGGAATGGAGAGGAACGTTCTCAATACCTTTCCTCCCATTGGCCATGAATCCAAATGCCCAACACTTACCTTTGCCTAAGGAAGTGGCGACTCCATTCATTAACTGGGATAGGGATTTGCTCGGGGAACCAGAGAGATCCGAGGGCGCCAGCAGGTTACTACTCAGGAGATCGATCTTCCCAGCTTGTTGCCGAAACCTTTCCAGTTCCTTGGAGAGGAGGTTAAACTGTTCACTCTGCGTCCGGCATTTTTCTTCCAGCTCTCGGACCTTTGCCTGGACAATTGAGGAAAGGAGAGATGTGGCTTAGCGGGATGGCAGCTCCAGCCACTGGGTGCTTTTGGTGTGGGTGGGGAAGGTATGTGCACTTGTGCATGAACATCAAAGTCTCAAAATGGGCTGGGATGCCTCTTATTCCACATCCAAGTAGGTACCCCTGGTTCTGCAGTGGTGCATGTGTATTTGGAGATCCCAATCAGAAGGCATGTTCAAATGCTTGGAAACTCACAACCACACAGTTCTGAAGAACTGGTTTATAATTAGCGTTGCCATAATTCTCTTCCCTAAAATCGGGACTGGATCCTCCATCCCATTTGCCAGTATATGAACACACTCCCCCCCAAATTGTCCCTGTCTTTTGGGACATATGGCAAACCTATTTGTAAATCACCTTTGCCACCTGGGGAAAATGGGGGGGGGGGGACTAGAGAAATAGATCATTCTTGGCAAAGTAGTAAGTTAAGATCTTATGAAGGTCCTGATTCTTTATCCAACAATGGCTGAACCCACGGGGTAGACGTGGAAGGTCAGATACTAACCATTCCCAGCAGAAGACAATGGCGCTAGGTGCTCTCCTAAATGCTCGGTACCTATGGAAGTGGCAATGATGCACCCTGTGGTAATACCCATGTCACTCCAATGGTGCATCATTACCACTTCCATGGGTACTGGAAGTGGTACCCATTGCTCCAGTTCTCATGGTACCACAAGACCGTGGAACCCTTTCAAGAATTGTGCTGGATCTTTATTCTCCAAAGGTTTATTGGACTCCTAAGGGCAAAATCCAGAGTAACTACGGGGAGTCCTTGCTCCTGTGTAAGAACAACTTACTCTGGATTCCAATATGAATTTCCCATAGGTTTTCACTAGGTGGTGCAGTAACTACGGGTGCACGTAAAGTCTCTTATGTGCTCCTGTAGTTACTCTGGATTTGGGGGAATGTATCTTCAAGCAACATCTAAGGGACTCCAAACACGTCCAGTCCTGCCCTGGTATTTTTATACAACATACTTTTCTCTTTAAATATACATGAATTTACTCAAATTTAATGCGCCATCAAATCTAATTTGCATCCCTATTTTATAAGGCTTGAGATTAAAAAAATTTTTTACCGGCAATTGTAATGTGCAGCTGCAAAGCAGAAGCAAAACTTTATTTTACTGCTTACAACAATGAGTTATATAATATTAATACTATGACAATGGATTTATGTTATGATTTTTACCTAATTGCATTACTTTATACAACAATGTTACTTTTTTTAGAACAATACAGTAAACTGTTAAAATAAATACTGACCTATCCTTATAAAATAAAATATTGTATTTACTCAAATCTAATGAGTCACTGAATTTAATGCACACCCGGATTTTGGAGACTGTGGGCGAAATCCAGAATAACTACGGGGAGTCCTTGCTCCTGTGTAAGAACAACTTACTCTGGATTGCTCTATGCATTTCCCATAGGTTTTCACTAGGTGGTGCAGTAACTACAGGTGCACGTAAAGTCTCTTAACGTGCTACTGTAGTTACTCTGAATTTGGGTTTGTGGCTACAATCCAGAGTAACTGTGGGACCTTTTACACCAAGGTAGTTACAGTGCCACCTATGGGAAACCTATGGGAAATGCATAGAGCAATCCAGAGTAAGTGCCTTTTATGTCTTTGCATAGTTACTCTGGATTGTAGGGTTAGGCTGCAATCCTACAGAAACTTTTCTGGGAATAAGACAATGGGGCTTACTTACTTACACAATCGGGCTTACTTTTGAGTAGACTTTGTTAGGATTGTGCTCTAAGGCAGCAATCTTAAAGACAATTTCCTGGGAGTAAGACCCATTGAACACAATGCTTACTTTGAGTAGACATGCTTAGGATTGTGCTCTAAATTTGGCTGGAAAAGGTCCACGTGTTAGATTAAATATAGTATTTCATGGGCATCAACGACTGCCTTTTCCACTTAAGGTATGCACTGTTAGGAAGTGTTCGGTATGACTCTGGATCTAGCCCTTTCCACCAGCTTTATAAGCCTTTACATAAACTTCAAGTTCACTGTGTGTGGCTACAATCCAGAGTAACTACAGGACCTTTTACACCGACGTAGTTACAGTGCCACCACCGGGAAACCTATGGAAAATGCACTGAGCAATCCAGAGTAAGTGCCTCTTATGTCTTCCAGTAGTTACTCTGGATTGTAGGGTATGTGTGTTTGTTGCTCCTTCAAAAACCTACTGCAGATTTGAAAACCTAAGAGAGGGTGACTCAGAATAACAATGGGGCTTACTTTTGAGTAGACATTGTTAGGATTATGTTCTAAGGCTGCAATCCGAAAGACACTTTCCTGGGAGTAAGACCCACTGAACACAATAGGGCTTACTTTTGATTAGACATGTTTAGGATTATGCTCTATGGCTGCAATCCTAAAGACACTTTCCTGGGAGTAAGTCCCACTGAACACAATGGGCTTACTTTTGAGTAGACATGGTTAGGATTATGCTCCAATCCAGTTGGTAATCTGAAATAGTCCAAAAGTTTACCACTTTGCATGAATGTTTGAACCATTCTTACTGCGCATGCTCAGAAGAATGATGGCCAACATTTTAAAAAGCAGGCGTGAGAGTTTGTAAGACATCCCGGTTAGTTTTGGTTACCCGCATCCCGCACCCGCGTCCCTTGGTGCGTGTTATAAACCAGGCATGCTTCATTAATAATGGTTCCACAATGCGCATTTCATGCAAAGGTAGGTGGAATTGATGCACCGCCTGGGGCAGGGAGGTCAAAGAAGGAAACGGGAGGGAGAAACGTGTGTGTGCGTGTCCAAAATACCTGCATGCTGTCCAAGGTGTTCTGCACGTGGAGCAAAGCAAGAGACACCAACACAAGACACGGGAAACAAAAAGATGTGAAATAAAAATAATAATTCTTTTAAACACAATGAACGGGGAAAAAAATTGAACGACAACAACCACATATTAGAAAAAAAAACACACTTCCACCCCACACATTTCAAATTGTCACATGTACCCCTTCAAATTCAGTTTGTGGCTTCCTGGGAACTATAGTTTTAAAAGGGCACTGGGCGGCTTTGTTCCAAGCCCTTGATAGAACCACAACACCCCAAATTTCTTGAGGATTATCTAGGTGTGACTTTAATGACATTAATAGGAAGGTTTGCTTCCCCCCTCCCATTAGACTTGGCATCTATGTAGGGTTGCCAAAACTCTCTTCCATAAAATATGGACAGGACCCTCCGTCCAGTGGTGGGATTCAAATAAATTAACAACAGGTTCTATGTCCCATTAGTAACCGGTTCTCAGGTGCTCATTAGCAAAGGATTCTATAGAACCTGTGAGAACCCCCTGAAGTCCACCACTGCCTCCGTCCCATTTGCCAGTATGTGAACACAATTCCCAAAAATCGGGATCGTTCCTGTTTTTGGGACATATGGCAACCCTACATCTATGGGTACCAAAGTTTGTGACTGTGGAGCCGGAGGATACAAAGGGCTTGTGGTCCCCCAAATACAGGTATCAAAAGGGTTTTAAATAAGCAGTGCAGACGCTTGTTCCAAACATCTATCACACTTTAAAAACAAAACAAAGGCATGCATGAACGGCAACCAACACTGGCATCGTTTCAGGAAAAAAATCAATACTGCCACTGATTTGCTATCTCAACAGGCCAATTGAATATAAAGCATATGTTGGGGGGAGAAAGAAATTAATAGGCTTGAGAGCAACATAAGAACAATAAGCAAACTGCAAAGGGGGGAAGGGGGAAAGCACACCGTTCAACCTCATATAAGGTTACGTATTCGAAGTTTCTTAGCGCAGCCCTAACCCTACCTTTGCATTTTAAAAATAAAAGACAATCTAATATAAAGATCCATAGGCTGGGACACAAACATCTGGGAAGCCGAGTAAAAGGATATAAATACCCACTATTGGGACACTTTTGAGCCGCCAACCCAAATTCTGGAAAAAGCAAAGCTGGGATTCTGCAAACTGAATACACTAACTAACTAACTAACTAACTAACTAACTAACTAACTAATCCATCCATCCTTCCTTACTAACCAACTAACTAACTAACTAATCCATCCATCCTTCCTTACTAACTAACTAACTAACTAACTAACTAAGCAATCCTAAGCATGTCTACTCAGAAGGAAGTCCCACTGTGTTCAATAGTACTTACCCCCAGCAAAGTGTGGTTAGGATTGCAGCCTAACTAATTACTCCCACTTTTCTGGGAGTAAGACCCACTGAACACAATGGGGCTTACTTTTGAGAAGACATGTGTAACTAACTAACTAACTAAGGCTGCAATCCAGAGCAAATTCAGCCTGCTCTGTCCTAACTGCACTCTCCTAACTATTCTGTATCCAGAGCAGAAAGTTATGCTGAATCCAGAGAGTCAGGAAGCCTGGGCTGCCCTAACTGCTCCAGAGCATGCTAAGTAATTGACACAAGGGGAAGACTTGCTCCTGAGGAGACACCCCTCAGATCACACTGAACAAGGAACAGCTGTGGTGCCTACAGTGGTGACATAACTCTGCACGTCACCTGGTGCGGAAGTCTGTGCGTCATCCCTGGGATGCGCGCCCCCCCCCCAACCTGGACTGCACAGTCACCAAAATTGGCGCCTGCGCAGTTGTTTCTGAAGCCAACTGGCTTCAGAAAGAGTACTGCGCAGACACCATCTCTGACACCTGCGCAGTACTTTTCTGAAGCCTTTTGGCTTCGGGGGAGACTGTGCAGGTGTCAGAGTTGGTGCCTGTGCAGTACTCTTTCTGAAGCCATTCGGCTGCCGCTCCGCCTCCTGAGTGAGGCCGAATGGCTGTGCAGAGGCACGGACTTTCTCTGCTCTAAGGAAGTCTCCTCTGAAGCTGTTCGGCATGCTCAGTGTGTTTCTGCGCAGTGCACCTCAGATGGCCGTTCAGGCCAGCTCCTCAGACAAGTGGCAGCTTCTGGCTGATTCTCCGCCTTGGAGCAGGCCTGAATGGGTGTGCTGACGCCCAGGGCCTGCCAAAGGACAGTCAAACTCCTCCGGCACATCACCCCATACGGAGCGCATCCCCAATGCAGCCCACACCAGCCGCACCAGTCTGGTGACGCCACTGGGTGCCTGCCTTCTAAGGAGTCCCTGATGAGATGCCAGTACATTCTACAGTGAATACAAGGGGCTTCTTGGAGTGGCCTGCTGTATCCTGAGGTTTGTGGGCAGCCGTAGTTTGTTCCATATCCTGAGGTTGAGAGGCAGGGGTTGCAGCTAGGCTGGCCAAGAACTCAGATTTTTGGTCAGCACTGCCATTCTTACTCGGGCCTTATCATGGACCCCTATGGGTCTACTCATTACTATACCTGCTCCTGAGGTGGTATAACTCTGAGGGCTGGAAGAGGGCATTTCTGCCTTGGAAACAGGCTCTGGATACAGAGTAACTGCTCTGCCCTAGGCAATGCTCAACATGCCCTCAACTTGCCTCTCCTGAGCTGCTTAGGCTGCCCCAGTTAGGGCAGAGCAGGTCCACCTCTCTTAGGGCACCCTATCTTGCCTTGCTCTGCCCTAAGCCTCCTTCAGAGTAACTGGGCTGGAGCATCTTGCAGTTGCTCCAACCTAGTGTTAGATAGGGCAACCTAAGGGCTCTTATGTGGACAGATTAGTTGCTCTGGATTGGGCTGCCTCTAACTAACTAACTAACTAACTAACTGAAATCCTACAGACACTTTCCTGGGAGTAAGACCCACTGAACACAATGGGGCTTATGTTTGAATAGGCATGGTTAGGATTGTACTGTAATCCTATTTGAGTCTACTCAGATGTAAGTTCCACTGTGTTAAATCGGGCTTCCTCCCAAGTGCTCTTAGGATTGCTTGCTAACTAACTAACTAACTAACTAACTAAAATTCCCCAGTCCACCAATTTGTTTCGTTTTTCTTATGTAGAGATTTTTATTCCTCCCATCCAGTTTCACATGGAGGTGTAGCTGAGTCTTCCCCTTCTTTGGTCCTCACAACAACCCTGTGAAGTGGGTATGTGTGTGTGAGAGAGAGAGGTTGTGTGTGTGTGTGTGTGTGTGTGTGTGAGAGAGAGAGAGAGAGAGAGAGAGAGAGAGAGAGAGAGAGAGAGAGAAAAGCTTCATGGCTGAGCGGGGATTTGAACCTGGACCTTTGAGATTTCAGTCCAACTCCCAAACCCCTGCACTAAAGGTATAGTTAAGTCCATGAAATCCTGCTATTCCAATTATAATATCATTGCCAAGGAAATAAGTTTCTTACCTCTAGAAGCTGAACTGCACCCTCATGTTCCTTCTTAGCCTCAACCTGAGCCTAGGAGGGGGGAAAGACAGAGAAATTGTACCCAAGTCCCATTACTCTAGCACTGTCACCCCCCGAATAGGATGGGACAACCTCATAAGGAACTCTTAGCCCCCAGGATGAATTGGGGCTCTGCTTAAGGAAGACCAGTGGCATCACTAGGGTTTGTGTCACTCAGTGTGGGAAGTCAGCGCATCAACCCCATGATGGACCTTGTCAGGCAATGCCTGGGGCAGTGGGCACCATTGCCCTTCCAGGGCCGGTTTGGGGGACTATGACTTTGGATAGAATAGAGGTATTTCAGTGAGGTTTGTTTCATTGCAATCTGCACATCAGTGATGGTATTATTTGGAAACACCAAGATTTTTAAAATTTTGGCCAGTTGTGATGTCACACACACAACATGCGATGCCACTGGCAGTCTCGGAATGGATTCCCTGAAGACACCAAAAACTCACTGTAGAAATACGATTTTTTTTGGGCGAGCAGGACTATGAGTGCAATCCAGAGTAACTACTGGGAAGTCCTTGCTCCAATGTAAGAACAATTTACTCTGGATTGCAATATGAATTTCCCACAGGTTTTCACTAGGTGGTGCCATAACTCCAGGTGCACGAAATGTCTCTTACATGCTGCTGTAGTTACTCTGGATTGTAGGGTATGAAAAGTCCGTATCTTTATTTTCACGAGGATGGGTGGGAATTTGGGTTTGAGATTATTAAGTTTTCTTTTTCAGGTATATATAGTTTATTTATTCATCTACTAAATAAAATATTTATTTTATTTATTTATCTTATTTATTTTTAATTTTCTTTATGTATTTATTTGAGTGGTACTCAAAGTGGTACTCAAAGTGCGGGTTAGGGACCCCCTTGGGAAAACTCAGCTTTGGGTCAGGGCGTTGTGAGAGGTGGGATCCACCATATTGAAATCAGGGCTTTCCTGGGAGTAAGGCTGCAATCTTAAAGACACTTTCCCAGGAGTAAGCCCCATTGAAGACAATGGGGCTCACTTTAGTGTAGACATGGTTAGGATTGTGCTCTAAGTCTAATGAACACAATAGGGTTTACTTCCAAGTAGACATGGAGGAGCTCCGACATCACAGTGATGTCACATCCTGGTAAGTTTGACAGGGGGTCCTAGACAGATTTTTAAGTATGAAATTTCTAAGTTTGAAAGATTTTAAGTTTGAAACTTTGTTTCAAATATACTATAATATAAAATATATTATATATTAATATATATTAAAATAAAATATATTGAAATATACTACATTAATATAAAAACAAATATATGAACTAACGTAAAAACTGTTCTAATATAAAAACAAACAATAAACAAGAGACAATAAAAAAATATCTAAACATACACTAGAAAACTATATAAAATAATTCTGACCAAGATTAATAAGTTTTCTTGACCATCATCTGATAAAGCAAATTTCTTTTTAAAAAAAGGGGGGGGGGTTTCAAATGCAAACAACTTGGGAGGTAATGAAACCTCATCTTATCTATCATCACAAGTGTAATAATAAAGAACGGACAAAATAATCTTCCCAGAATGCAGCCATACGGCATACGGAAAGTCACACCAGTCCTTATCTTGTGCCGCCATCAACCTACGTTCACAGCAAAAAATTCCTGGCTTCATCAGATTCCCCTTTATTGATATCAAGCCGGGGACAAACAATATTAGGTTCTCCGTTCTGCGATGGCGAGGCTGGATAGGGGACACGAGAGGCGCTTTGTATATTGCAAGCGAAGGACAATCATATTGATTTGAAGCTATCAGAGGACTGGTGTGAAAGAAACTATTATTAGTATTATTATTATGAGAAATTAAACTAAGGGCAGAATTCTAACCAACTTTCCAGCGTAGCTATCCTGCAGTTGGGGGGGTGGGCAGGCATGGAGACCTCCGAAAGGTAAGGCAATGTTTGTTCTTTTACATTGGGGTTGTGTTGTCCATACCCTGGTGAATTGGTTAGGATCGCACCCTAAGTAACCTCAAAAAAATCCATGGCAGATGGAAAGGTAAGTTTGATGCCAGCATTATATTTTTCGAGGCCAGGAGGGTACCAGTACAAGAGTCAGTGTAAACTTTATATAGAGATACTGATTTGGGGAAGTTGGGACTGTACAGGTTGACTATATAGAATGGAGGAGGGAGTGTCTATATCTTTAACCATTGCATCGAAGAGGGAATTTAGGTAGGTTTGTTCTTCTGTACAATGGTTAAATGTACGGGCACACTGTCCTCCACTCTATATGGAGGGACTGTACCACTTTTCAGGACAGTGGTCCACATCTGGGAGGGGGTTTCAGACAGTCCCCCACATCCCAGCCCCATGCCCGGCCTTGAATACCTGACATTATCCTATACTAACACCCTACAATGGTTAAAGGTGCAGGCACTCTGTCCTCCATTCTATATGGAGGGACTGTACCACTTTTCAGGGCAGTGATCCACATCTGGGAGTGGGTTTCAGACAGTCCCACACATCCCAGCCCCATGCCCATGATGCCTGGCCTTGAAGACTTGACACTTTCCTATACTATCTTACACCCTACAGACCCTATATCAGTTTTTGTGCCAGCAGTTTAGCAGATGTGGATCTGAGTATACCCATAGAGGCTGCAACACAGGATTGTTCCCTTACTTCAAGGAAATAGTTGAAGATCTTCTTGAAGTCATGGAATAAATCTGCATTGAGTTCCACAGATTAACCACATGGTGGGTAAAGAGATGTAAAGAGTTGTGGCTGCGGTGCATGAGTCTGTGTGTATCCGAGTGGATAGCCCTATCCCTTATCCATGCCTCACACCCACTACAATGGGCCACATCACCACCACCCCCGGCCCACTGGTTTACCTTCTGCAGGAGTTCAATTTCCTGTTGCTTTGCGTTGAGAACCGCCAAGGCTTGCTCATGCTCCAATTCCAGCTGTTGCCGGCGTTCAGCAGCCTCTCGCATATGCTTGGAAAGGGAAAAGAAAGTCGCATGTTAGGTCAGCCAAACATCGCAGTACTTTCCAAGAGGACAAGGTATGGACACCGGTATAGGTGTCCAAGTACTTTCCAAGAGGACAAGGTATGGACAAGGTATAGAGCCGGCCCCATCACCAAAGCACACTGAGGCAGGTGCCTAAGGCAGGGAGAGCCTACCTCTGTCCACTCATTCACCTTCATTGCTCCTCCTTATTCTCTCACTGCCTAGATTAGATAGGAAAGGAAGTGGGAGAGAAAGTATGGGGGAGGCACATCTTGGAAAGGAATGTGCTCTGGAAAAATTAGAATTTTTTTTTAAATTTCTAAATTTTTTTTTCCAAAATTTTCAAAGTTTCCCTTATAGAAAACTAGCAAAAAGCGTACCTGCATTGCGGGAGTAAAATTCCCCCGTGTGCCATCCCCCCCACTGCGCATCATTCCCCCACGCACACCAACCCCCATAAAACATCCCCCATGTTCATGCACCCCATGTGCATCATCCCCCCTATGTACATCAGACCCCCATGCACAACAACCCGCATGCGCAACATCCCCATGTTCATCCCCCTATGTGCAACATCCCCCATGCGCAACATCCTCCCATGCGCAACATCCTCCCATGCGCAACTTCCCCCATGCGCAACATTCCCCATGTTCATCCCCCATGCGCAACATCTCCCCATGCACAACATCCCCTCATGTGCATCAACCCCTCATGTGCATCAACCCCGAAGCTCAACATCCCCCATGCGCAACATCCCCCCATGCGCATCAACCCCCCTTGCGCAACATCTCCCCATGCACAACATCCCCTCATGTGCATCATCCCCAAAGCTCAACATCCCCCCATGCGCAACATCCTCCCATGCGCAACATCTCCCCATGCGCATCAACCCCCCATGCGCAACATCTCCCCATGCACAACATCCCCTCATGCGCATCAACCCCTCATGCGCATCATCCCCAATCCGCAACATCCCCCAAGCGCAACATCCCTCATGTGCATCAACCCCCCATGCGCAACATCCCCCTGTGCATCAACCCCCATGCGCATCAAGTCCCTATGCGCAACATCCTCCCCAGTGCAAACCCTCCCTCCAAACAACATCCCCCCAGTGCACTAAGCACCAAGCACCAAACTGGCTGGATGTTGTTCAGTCTCCCATGTTAAGTATAGGACAGAAACACGTTGCCCCCTTTTCAGCCCCTGAAGGGTTAATTTCTCCAGATGGTTCTTGGTGGGAGTTCAGGTGACAGAAGGAACTCCCAGAATTCCATGCTTCAGGCCCAGCAGTTGGGGAGGAATGTTGATGAGTCAGCAATTCTCAATGCAAAGTATAGGGAGGAAAACGCGTTGCGCCCCTTTTCACCCCCTTCCGGTTGGAATTTCCGAAAACCGGTTCTTAGTGCACCCCTCCCTCACGGAAGGAACACCCACCCCTAATTTCACGCTTCTAGGCCCAGCAGTTTTGGCAGGGCAGTGATGAGTCAGTAATGACGATGAAGATTAATTTTATAAAATGCATTGCGCCCCTTTTCACCCCCTTCTAGTTGGAATTTCTGAAAACTGTTCTTAGTGGATCCCTCCATCATGGAAGGAACACCCTCATCAAATTTCATGCTTCTAGGCCTGGTGGTTTTGGCTGGGTGTTGATGAGTCAGTGATGATGATGAAGATGCCTTTTATATATATAGATTTTAGAAATTTTATATATTTTCCATAAGAAAATTGGAACAATTTTTG
The DNA here is from genome assembly GCA_030015325.1 of Cryptoblepharus egeriae. Classification (NCBI taxonomy): domain Eukaryota; kingdom Metazoa; phylum Chordata; class Lepidosauria; order Squamata; family Scincidae; genus Cryptoblepharus; species Cryptoblepharus egeriae. The sequence continues at coordinate 4,700,878 of JAREYC010000017.1, read as the reverse complement.
TGGAGCTCGCAGTGGAGCAGAGGAGGGGGTATCATCGAGGCTGATTTGATCCTTACCGTCATGTTCAACCCCCCCAATCTAAATTGGAAGGAGGTGCATTTATTCAGAAAAAGCCAATTGGGAGAGGGTCATAAGAAGAGCCCCTTGGATGGATCAATCCAAGGGTCCTTCTGGTCCGGCTTCTTGGATCTCCCACCAGATGCTTGAAAGAGAATAAAAGACTCCTGTTCCCTTTGAAAGAAACCTCCTTGAATGGCATTCCGGGTGCCATCACATCCTGTGGCAAGGAGTTCCATAGACTAATTACACATTGGGTAAATCAATATTTTCTGTTGTTTGTTCTCACTCTCCCAAAACTCAGTTTTCTGAATGCCAGGATACCTTTGGCATTTTGTGCCTGGTTGGATCCCACAGGCCAGTGAAAAACATGTTTTGGTTGACTTTTATCTGGCCACCTTTCCCCCAATTTCTTTGCTCTACTCCCTGAAATACTGTAGATTAGATTAGATTAGATTAGATGGATGGATGGTTGGATGGATGGATGGAGAGAGAGAGGGACGGATGGATGGATGGAGAGGGGGGGGGCGGATGTATGTATGTATGGATGGATGGATTATGCTGGTGGAAACTGAGTCACTTTGGGCCAGGGCTGGGGGTGGATTAGAGAGTAGCGAACACATTTCTGGAACTTGGAGACCAACTTTTTTTGTGTGTTGAAAAAGAATATACAGAATTGGCTTCCCATCAGGACACAAAAGACTTTCGACATCATTCTCTGCATCCCTGCCTGTCTTTGAAGGATGACAATAGGGATGAAAACCTTTCCAAGCTGTCTTTGTGAGTCAAAAAAGAAAAGGGCAAGGGTCGCCTTTCTGGAGAGGTCTTCCGAAATCTAAGGCACTGTTGCCTCCCTTCCTTTGTTCCCCTCTGAAGGGCACATGCTGTGCTTGCCCAACTCTCCTTTTTGCTTGCACAACAGAGTTGAAAACTCCAAGGCAATGTTAGAATTTCTCCGAGATGCTTAGAGAGAGACTGCGGGGATTAATCCAGTTATTATGGGCACTCGTGAAATAGAACCAAGATCTTCCTTTAGGATGGATGGATGGATGGATGGATGGATGGATGGATGGATGGATGGATGGATAGATAGATAGATAGATAGATAGATAGATAGATAGATAGATAGATAGATAGATAGATAGATAGATAGATAGATGGATGGATGGATGGATGGATGGATGGATGGGGGTGGTTTGGATAGGTGGGTGGGTTGGATAGGTAGGTAGATAGGTAGGTAGGTAGATAGGAAGGTAAGAAGAAAATTATTGAAGGGAGATTAGTTAGAAATTATTAAAAGGAAAATTAGACAGACAGATCTCAAATCATCATTCAGTAAAGCTTGGGTTACGTTTTCCCTCTGCATATGTATCTTGGGGTTCTAGAGATCCTTTGTGATTTCTAACCAGTTTGCCGTGCCGAGTACTCAGCTATGGACAGTACTTGGGTGTGCCGTGGGAATTTGGGGAGGAACATTTATTAACAGAAAAACTTGGGGATTTGAACAGCGTTGTGAAAAAAACAACTGATGGTGTACCATGAGATGAAAAAGGTTGAAGATCACTGCTTTATTACCTGCTTATTAACTGCTCTGAACTTCAGGCTGCAATCCTATGTACATTTACCTGGGAGTAAGCCCTAAAACTGTAAGATTTACTTTTGAAAAAACATGGATAGAATTGCTCTCTCTCTCTCTCTCTCTCTCTCGGCACAATCCAGAGCAACTACGGGGAGTCCTTGCTCCGGTGTAAGCTCAATTTGCTCTGGATTGCAATATGAATTTCCCATAGGTTTTCATTAGGTGGTACAGTAACTACGGGCACACATAATGTCTCTTACGTGCTCCCATAGTTGCTCTGGATTGTAGGGTTAGTCTCATACACACACACACACTCACACACACACACACACACACACACACACACACATATATATATATATATATATATACACACACACACACATTTGCGTGTGTGCATGTATGTTAAGAAAAGCTCTCGCCCCCCCCCCCATTAAATTGGCTGTCAACATTAACCATGACTCAGATGGTTTCCTGAATGTCACTGCCTTGTTTGGACAAAAGATAACTGGGACACGGCACAGAAAAAGCAGCACAAATTTAATTCCACCGTAGAAAAGGGTGATCAAAGGGACCAGCGTCTGCTCAGCAGATGTGGAGGTGGTGGAACGGCAATGATGGAGGGAGTTGTGGCTGGATCCGCAGTGGGGCTGGTTGTGGGGAGGAGAAGGATGGAGGAAAAGAGTGCCATTTTCTCCGAGAGGTTATATTTAACTTTTCAGGGAGTTAAGCTGGGTCAGCACATTTCAGCCTCGGTTCCTCCGCCAAGTTAATACATCCCGATATGATGAAAGGGAGAATTAAACGCTGTGTCGGCCAGGCTGACAAGACAGGCTGCATCCTTTGAAAACGCTTAAACCGTTTGCGGAGATTGAAGCGGGGCAAAAAAAGAACAGGGAAACACCGGTATGGTGAGTGTGCTCAAGCTCTGCGGCACAGTTTGGGGATGAAGTTGTCTGCAAGCTCCGAATGTGAATCCTACCACAACCCCAGCTTAAACTCTTCCGTGTGGCGGAGGAGAGGCTTCTTCAGTTATGGCCACTGTTGTACATGTGGTCTGTCATTAAGTGAACCGTTGGTAAGTGGCACTCATGCATCCTTGTGATGCAAACAGATGTTCAGGCAACATATTTCCATGAGTCACACATTATGGGTCAAAGATTTAATATAAGTGTCTTTTGCACCATGGTTTGGCCACCCATGTTATCTAGCAGGGGTCTGTAAATGTTTTGGGCACATCAGAAATGTGACATACTGTCAAGGGCTGGAAAAAAAATTCAATATAAAATTGAAATAAATACATAGATTAATGAATAAATGGGATGAAATTTCCAGAATTTCTGCAAGCACCAACATACAGCACAGAAATAAAGCACAGACTTAAACTGTCATCAATTCCCCCACCCCACCATCCCGTTGTTTAGTCAATTGAGTAGGGAGCAAAGGCTAGCTGTGGGCTGGTTAAAGGCACCCTCTGGGCCGCATCAAGATTTGGAGACCCCCATCATATGGTAATATATCATGAGCAACTGCAACTGATATACATTTCCAATGTTCAAACAGTTTCCCAGTTCTCCCAGTATACCTTTAGGACTTGCTCTAAGTTCTCCAGTTTGGCTTGGAGCTGGTGTTTCTGCTTCACAGCCAAATCACGTTCTTTGGTCACTGCGGCGAGGGTTTCTCTAAACCAATCATAGTCTGTTTTTACCTAAAAGGAAGCAACGCAGGAAAAAAAACTGTGAGATCACAAAGACCCACTTAATTGCTATCAGTATGAAAGAAGAACCACCAATCCTGAACCACCAATACCGAAGGGACGGAGGATACAATCCTAAGCCCCAGTTATGCCAGCTTAAGTCCCGGCACAAGTTCCATGCTGGTTTGGGGGTGTCACAAAAGTATAGGGTTGCCATATGTTTGCAAAAACCAGGGACAGTCCTGATTTGGGGGGATTGTGTTCACATATTGGCAAGTATGACAGAGGGTCCCGTCCCGATTTTGTGGAATTAAGGCAACCCCACAAAAGTGCCATAAAGGCACTTCTGTGGCACTACTGGATGGGTTAGGCCAGTACACAGACATGCACCAGCCTCCCCACACCGCCATGGGAAGAGGAAGACAGGTGAGTTATGCTGGACGAAGTAGTTTAGGATTGCATCCTGGCCGAAGTTCTTTAGGATTGCATTCTGGCTGAAGTTGTTTAGGATTGCATCCTGGCCGAAGCTGTTTAGGATTGCATCCTGGCCAAAGTTGTTTAGGATTGCATCCTGAGAGTGCAATCCTAATAGTTCCCACAACAGCATCTTGCAAAAGCAATCATGAGATCCACTCACACCAACATGAATTAATGGGATTGTGTGTCCATGTGTACTTCCATGAGTGTCTTGGGAATGGGGCAAACAAAATTGGTCACAGCTGCGCCCCTGAATCAAGGCAAGATTCAATGGGAGGGGGAATATAACTATTAACAGAATGCAATCTTGAAATGCCAGCCACCGACTGTGTGCGTTACCCACCGTTGCCAAATAAGCATTCAGATTCCGTGCGTGGAAACCCACGCTGAAAAACATGACCCTGAATAAGGTATAAAAAATAAGACATTTTCTCCCAGCTATTCTTAAAAATTAATTCCTTCAATTGCGTTTTCTGCCATTTGATTCATTTGTGTCTTCCCCACCATTGCATTGCATTAATGTGCAGCCCTACAATCCAGAGTAGCACGTAAGAGACATTACGTGTACCCGTAGTTACTGCACGACCTAGTGAAAACCTATGGGAAATTCATATTGGAATCCAGAGCAAATTGTTCTTACACTGGAGCAAGGACTCCCTGTAGTTACTCTGGATTGCACCCTAAGACAACCACCAGGATGCAGGCTTGGTGTGACGGTTCCTCTGATTCAACTCCTCTGCAGCAATATTTTGCACCTGTGCATCCATATGAACATAAGATCTTATGTTGCTGGATCAGGCCAAAGGTGCATCTAGTCCAGCTTCCTGGTTCTCCTAATGGCTCACAAGATGCCCTCAAACATCATATAAAAAGATCCTTCACACACACAAAAATATAAAATAAAAATAACTTTACACAAAAACATCATACAGAAAGAATGTCCATAAAACAATATAAAAATAGAATCATCACAGAAATACACCATACAAATATATCTCCATGAAACACCATAAAAAAGAATCTTCACACCAAAAAAACAATGCAGAAAGAATCTCCATAAAACACCATGCAAAAGGAACCTTCACACAAAAACACAATACAAAAGTATTCTCCATAAAACACCATACAAAAAATCTCCATAAAACAAAATACAAAAAGAACCTTCACACAAAATCACAATACAAAAATATTCTCCATAAAACACCATACAAAACAATCTTCATAAAACTCTTACAAAAGGAATCTCCATAAACAACATACACAAAGAATCTCCATAAACATCATACAAAATAAATCTCCATAAAACATCATACAAAGAATTTTTACACAAAAACACCGTACAACAACCTTCATGAAACACCACACAAAATGAATCCTCACAATATAAAATATTCTCCATAAAACACCATACAAAAAGAATCTGCATAAAACACATAAAAAAGGAATCTTCACACAAAACACAAACAGGATCTCCATTTAGGGCGCAATCTAAAGTAAATATGGGAGTCCTTGCTCTGGTGTAAGAACAACTTACTCTGGATTCCAATATGAATTTCCCATAGGTTTTCACTAGGGGCACAATCCAGAGTAACTATGCAGAGTCCTTGCTCTGGTGTAAGAACAATTTACTCTGGATTGCAATATGAATTTCCTATAGGTTTTCACTAGGTGGCACAGTAACTACGGGTGCACGTAATGTCTCTTACGTGCTCCCGTAGTTCCTCTGGATTGTAGGGTAGGTGGTGCAGTAACTAAGGGTGCACGTAAAGTCTCTTAGCGCTCCCATACTTACTCTTGATGGTGCTCTTAACATCATACAAAATAAATCTTCATAAAAACATGATAAAAAAAGACTTTTTGCACAAAAAAAACACCATACCAAAAAACCCCATAAAACACCTTACAAAATGAAACTACACAAAAACACAAAAATAATCTCCATAAAAAAGCAACACAAAAAGAATCTTGATTCTTTTTCAATCAGGTTCAATCAATTAATCAATCAATTCAATCAATTCAATTGGGTTCAATCAATTAATCAATCAATTCAATCAATTCAATTGGGTTCAATCAATTAATCAATCAATTAATGAATCAATCTGTCAATCTATCTCTCTGTCTGTCTTGCCAGTCAATCAGTCAGTCAGTCAGTCAATCAATAGTATTTATATACCACTTTTCAACAAAAAATTCACAAAAATTTCAGTCCTAAGCAACTTTCCAACACTGGCAATGCTGTTAGGGTGAAGTAGGATTAGGGATTTTCATTGGGGTTAATGACTGCAGGGTTAGGGATTTTTCCAGTTTTCGTTGCCAAACTTCCATTCCCAGCATATTTTGGGGTAAGCCGTGTCAGGAAAACTGATTTAATACCAGTTATATAGAGTACATGTCATGTACCATAGAACTGCGGGTTCTGTAGTGTGCATGACCTGATTTTAGTATTACCAGAGATGAGAGATACTCTCTCTTTTTCTCTCTCATATACACTTCACCATATCTGTAATTAAAAGACCTGCTAATGAATTTTTCCTTTCTTCATCACAGCTATATCGGCAACCCGACTGTGAAGTGTGCGCTCAGAAACTGTCCTCGCCGAACACCTCTATTTATTGCAAGATCCTCCCTGTAAACTTGATGGCCACCTAAGAATCGTTGCCAGATGTTACGGAGAGGACCAGATGAAGGGATCAAACAGATGGACTTGAGTGTGACAGATGTTGCGGATACCAAACAGCTGTCCTGTGTAGAAGTCCCCCTATAGGAGCCTACTTTCTGAAAGGCAGATTCACTGCTCCACTTCTTTGGGATATCCTCAAGGGACCTTGCTGCGTATGGGTAACAAAGGGATCATGCGGAAAAAGCAGGTGAAAAAGCAACAACGTACAGGATTTTAGGATGCAGCCATATGTGACCATGAGCAGAATCCTAAACATGTCTACTCAAAAGTAAGCCCCACTGTGGGTCTAACTCCCAGGAAAGTGTCTTTAGGATTGCAGCCCATGTTCCACAAGCAGCTCTGGATCCTGGCTAAGAAGGAACATAGCCTAGGGTGTCAAACCCATTTAATACAGTGGGCTAAATAGTATTTATGGTGCCAGCTGAGGGCCCTATTCCATATACACCACTAGTGAACTTCTGCTGACATAGGGTAGGACCTCCCCAGAAGGTCTTCTTAGGAACACTGCTTCTAAAATGGTGCAGTCCCAGCAGAGTTCATAAGTGGTACAGTCCCAGCAAAGTTCAGAAATGGTACAATCCCAGTAAGGTTCAGAAGTGGTACAATCCCACCAGAGTATGAACACTTGGGGAACTGTTTGTCTAGCTGGGACCGACCCCAGACATACCACTTAACATTCCCTTTCCAAGAGCCTTCACCAGCATAATAATGTTCTGATATGAAATCCACAGCCGCAAGGTATGCATGATTTAGGACCGAAGGTACCCGACCACTGGCAAAAGATTTTTTTTTAAGAAATTATGTTCATTAATATGAGACGGGTCCACGTGGGGGTGACTGTAGGGTGTGATGGAAGAAGAGGGCCCTAAATATTAATTGATGGAACAATGGCAACAATCAAAAACAGTGTGATGTGTCTGCAAAGAAGGCAAATGCCATTTTAGGTTGCATTAAGAGGACTGGAGCTTCCAAGTCACGAGAAGTTCTAGTTCCTCTTTATTCTGCACTGGTGAGACCTCACCTTGAGTCCTGTGTTCAGTTCTGGGCACCTCACTTGAAGGAAGATGCAGCCAAACTGGAGCAACTCCAGAGGAGAGCGACAAGAATGGTCAGTGGGATGGAAGGGAAGCCCTACCAGGAAAGGTTGGGGGAACTTGGGATGTTCAGCCTGGAGAAGAGGAGGCTGAGGGGAGACATGATTGCCCTCTTCAGATACCTGAAGGGCTGTCATAGGGAGGAAGGGGCCAATTTGTTCATAGCTGCTTCTGAAAGCAGAACTAGAACCAATGGGTACAAACTGCAAGAGAGGAGATTCCGGCTGGAAATCCGGAAAACATTCCTGACGGTGAGGGCGGTTCGGCAGTGGAACAGATTGCCAAGGGAGGTGGTGGACTCTCCCTCACTGGGGATCTTCAAGCAGAGGCTCGACGAGCACCTGTCGGGGTTGCTCTAGGGGGATTTCCTGCTGCAGGCAGGGGGTTGGACTGGATGGCCTACTAGGTCCCTTCCAACTCTATGATTCTATGATTCTATGGCAATGTCACAAATAGGGTTGTCCTAATTCTCTGCCATAAAATCAGAACAGGACTGTTGGCCCCACTGGCCAGTATGTATACACAATCCTCACACTGTCCCTGTTTTGGGGGACGTATGGCAATCTCAGGCACAGAGGAACCTGGTTTTTGGTGTTCCCACCAAGACGTTACCTGGTCATCCTGCAATGCCTTGTGGGAGAATCTTGCATCTTGGAGGATCAGGTAGTTCTCTTTGTGCACAACATCCTTCAGGTCCTTTTCCTAAAAAAGAAGAAGAGTCATATGGGAACGAACTCAACCCAGTGGCGCTGCAGTGGCTGTAATGGGACAAAGCTCATCATGACACCCTCCACACCCCATACACACTATAGCCATACAGCCACATCCCTGTTAAGGCCATAACAAAATGCAGTTCTTAATATTGGTCTCCTGAGAAACTTGCATGTGGGCCAAGAAACAACAGTCAGAACCACGTATGGAACAACACATTTGATTAAAATTGGAAAAGGAGTGCAACAAGTACATATATCAATACCTTATTTGATTAATGTATATTGAGAGTAAATTATGCGACAGCCAGGACTGGATGAATCACAAGCCAGAAGAAATATCAATAACCTCAGATATGCAGATTATACCACTCATATAATATGATTATTCTTTATAAATATAATATTTTTTTTCTAGATTTCCTTTTTTAAAAGTCTGGTAAACCAAGGTGGATCCCCATAGAGGATCATTAAAAAAGCAGATCCTGGTGATAAGTTTGACAACCTTGCCCAGAGAGATCTTATAATGAACTGTATATATAACGAAGCCTACAATCCAGAGTAACTACAAGAGCACGTAAGAGTGCACCCATAGTTACTGCACCACCTAGTGAAAACCTATGGGAAATTCACATTGCAATCCAGAATAAATCGTTCTTACACTGGAGCAAGGACTCCCCATAGTTACTCTGGATTGCACCCTAAGATTTATTTACAACTAAGATTCTACCTACCATTGCTTCGATTCTACAGTGTTTCCATTCCCCCCCCCCCACACCTATATCTGCCCCCTACAAACAAACCTAATTTCAAAAACTCAGAGGTCTAGGCAACATTGAGCTCCTTGGTCCATGAGAACCAACAAGTAATTTTTCAAATGAATTCAGATCCAACGTGTATCATTTAAAAAAAATAATTAGTTAAAAATTGTCTTTACGACACCAGGTTTCTATTCTATACGTACCTACCAGGATTAAGTCCTATAAAATTCAATGGAGCTTACTTCCAAGTAAACACACACAAAAGCACACTGTGGCTGTGCTTTGATAAGAATAAAACATGTGTCTTTTGGAATAAAATGTTGGTAGAATAAAATATTGGAATAAAATTTGGAATAAAATATTGGTAGAATATTTTGGAATGTATCCCCAAAGCCTGGATCTAGATCTCTGCAGTTTAAACAACTGATTAATCTATTTTTTTTTAAACTTCTTATACTTCTGATTAATGCTCTGAATAAACGGCATTGGAAACTGTTCATGGTCAGGAGGCAAACAAGCCACAACTTCTCCATTCCTCTCCAAAAGCTGCATATTTTCAGATGTGCCCTACAATCCAGAGTAACTCCGGGAGCACGTAAGAGACATTACGTGCACCCGTCGTTACGGCACCACCTAGTGAAAACCTATGGGAAATTCATATTGCAACCCAGAGTAAATTGTTCTTATACTGGAGCAAGGACTCCCCGTAGTTACTTTGGGTTGCACCCCAATTTTGGGGGGGATCAGCAAAATACTGTCCTCTGTCCATCTGTCTCCCCCCCCCTCAAATAATAAACAAACAAATAAATAAATCTTCACAATGCATCCTAGTTAAGTAGGAATTCAGGTCCCTGAAAACTTTCCAACTAGCTTGCATACCACTAACTCCTATACACTGACTTATTACCTTATAGGTCAGTTGCATCTCTACAGAAGGAAAGGCAGAAGCTTGTCCGACCTTTTAAATAACATCCCAACATTTAATAATAATTTTTTTTTTTTAAAAAAGGGCTCTAGTTAATGGATACAAATCTGGCGGAGTCCGGGAATTCACCAGGGGAGGGGGATGGCGTCAGTGGATTTAATGCATTCTGACACCACTGTCTGTGAAACAAGGTTCTCCATTGCCTGGGGTTAAACATCTGTTGTCCTGTGTTCTAGTTTGCTCATGCATCAATTCCGATATCGGGAAACACAACCGGCACACTGTTGGATCGTCATGTTATTCAGCCACATTGACTCCAAATCCATGCGCTTGCCTGTCCTTTTTACCAGACATCGTCACATGCTCCACAGACGCACTGCTTTCTTAATTTTGAGCACAATCCTAACCATGTCCCCTCAAAAGTAAGCCCTATTGTGTTCAATGGGTCTGACTCCCAGGAAAGTGTCTATAGGATTGCAGCCTAATGTCTCTATTTCGCCAGTTGGGAACACCTGAAGATTTTTTGTCATGGAAGTCGCTAAAATGATCCTTTTCGGATCATTTGCTCCGAGTTTCTAGAAGCAAAATCTCCAAGTCTGGAGGAGATGATGGTCTTTCAGTGCAACTCCTATGACGTCATTAATCTGTGGAACTCCTTGCAAAAGGATGACCCACTGTGAGATACCGAAAGCTGGACAAGGCGGTCCTTTGGCCTGACCCAGTGAGGCTCCTATGATGTCATCAATCTGTGGAACTCCTAGCTACAGGATGACCTACTGTGAGATACTGAAAGCTGGACCAGGCGGTCCTTTGGCCTGACCCAGTGAGGCTCCTATGATGACATTAATCTGTGGAACTCCTTGCAAAAGGATGACCCACTGTGAGATACCGAAAGCTGGACAAGGCGGTCCTTTGGCCTGACCCAGTGAGGCTCCTATGATGTCATCAATCTGTGGAACTCCTAGCTACAGGATGACCTACTGTGAGATACTGAAAGCTGGACCAGGCGGTCCTTTGGCCTGACCCAGTGAGGCTCCTATGATGACATTAATCTGTGGAACTCCTTGCAAAAGGATGACCCACTGTGAGATACCGAAAGCTGGACCAGGCTGTCCTTTGGCCTGACCCAGTGAGGCTCCTATGATGACATTAATCTGTGGAACTCCTTGCTACAGGATGACCCACTGTGAGATACCAAAAGCTGGACCAGGCGGTCCTTTGGCCTGACCCAGTGAGGCTCCTATGATGACATTAATCTGTGGAACTCCTTGCAAAAGGATGACCCACTGTGAGATACTGAAAGCTGGACCAGGCGGTCCTTTGGCCTGACCTGGTGAGGCTCCTATGATGACATTAATCTGTGGAACTCCTTGCCAGAGGATGATTCACTGTGAGAAAAAGAAAGCTGGAATGGATGCACCTTTGGCCTAATCCAATGGGGGGTCTTCTTATGTTCTCATAACTATGTACCACTATGGCCTGACCATAGTGGTTTTGATCCATTGCTCGACAGGGCTTTTTTCCATGTTCATAAACACTAGAAAAATTCCCTTTTGTTCTTGCTGGTTCCTCCCTTCTCATTTCCCTGGAATTCTTTGGGAACCAAACTTAACTTCCAGGCAACTTCACACGCTCGGTGGCAATTTCAGATACTCAGCAAGGAACCTAACACCTCATTGCTTTGCATGGCAGACAGAAAAGAACTGTGCACGGAAGGGTCCAGGGAATTCGCTCGCTGGTAATTAAAGTACAGGAGAAGAAGATTAAATCTGGGCAGGTTATTAACCCAAAAATGCTTCCCCAAAGCACTCCTGCTCTTACATATAAATCGCTACGTGTTACATGCTCTGCTGATGCTCAAGGATCTCTCTAACTTGCACTGGGTTGAGAAGCCTTGGCTTGCTTGAACCCAGCACAAGTTATGGGACTGCTGCAGCCGGGAAGGGAACCTTGGGTTGCAGCAATCCCAATGGGTCTACTCAGTTATAGGCCACATCCTCTTTCTGGTTGTTTCACAATGCCTGGGAATGGGGGGTTTGGATCCAGCACAGCTTCAGGTCCAAGCCCCCAACCCCACATACACCCTCCACCTACCTTTGCTTTGTAAAAAGCAAATAAGGTTGTAATCCAAAACACACTGTCCTGGGAGTAGACCCCATTGAAAACCATCGGACTTACTTGTGAGTAGATGTACTTAGGAGTGTACTATATGTTTCTTTTTACCATCATGTTATATATCATTCAATGTGGAATTTCATGAAGAATGCAGTTAAAAATGCTACGTTGAAACATGTCCGTACTAGGAAAAGTTATAGCCACAAAATCACTGGGGTTGGGGCAATGGTGCATCACTGCACCTACAACTAGGGTGTTGCCCTGCTGGGAGGAGGCCCCCTGCACTGGGTGATGCAAACCCTAGTGATGCCATTGGGTTGGACAGAAGGATGGACAAAGCTTAATAGATCTCAGAATATGGGATCGATCAGATCTCAGGTCTCAGATTATGGGATTATGGGGCTGGGATCTATCTCACTAATAGGTATGCCCTCTTTTACTCAAGAGAGTATGGCCAGGGCACTCTTTACCCAAGGGTGTACATACTTTGGGGAGAAAGGTGGAGTATAAATTCAGTAAATCAATAAGTCAAGCAGGATGGAAGGGAGGAAGGAAGAAAGGAAGGAAGAAAGGAAAGACAACGGAAAAAGAGAAAGAGACAAAGAAAGAACGAACAAACGAACAGAAGAACGAATGAACAAACGGAAGAACAAAAGAAAGAATGAAAGAAAGAACAAAAGAACAAATGAAAGAATGAAAAAAAGTTGGCCACAGGTCTGCTCTTGGAAACCCCAAATTTTGGGGATGCATCTCATCTAACACAACAAGTCCAACTGGTTTGAATGTGGTGATGGGAAGATGGTGAGATGGGGTAAGGTTGCCATAATTCTCTTCCACAAAATTGGGACAGGACCCTCCATCCCATTTGCCAGTATTGAACACAACACCCCAAAATCAGGACTGTCCCTGTTGTTTGGGACATACGGCCACCCCTAGATGTAGGGGACAAAAAACAGCAAGCAGCTTTTTAAGATGTGCCGAATTGTGGGAAAAAAGAAAGTCTGCGCCAAACCATCAAGCAATTGCTTCCCTTTGGAGGTTTAAAACCTGACAATTTGATTCCAGGCAAAAAAAGAACGAGATCCTGCCTGCCTTGCAAGAGCTTTTCCCAAGAGAAGGTCCTGAGCTGATTCAGGCAGGGAACAGCTCCAGCCACAACAACAGCATGTAAATTGGCTCAGAGGCTGGAGAGGCAAAACAGCCTGGAAATCTAATAGTCTCACCGTCTGTCTGTTCTTAAGGGGGGGGGGGTTACGACAACAGTGGGAACAGGCAGGCAGATGAGTAGGGAGTCATAGGATTTCCCACCCCAGACCCCACCCAGTGATGGGCTTCAAAGAAATTAAGAACCGGTTCTCTGTCCATCTGGCAGCCACTTTTAAATGGCTATTTTTAAACTTTATATGTACTATCTCTTGTTAAGAACCGGTTCCATAGTGTAGGTGCGAACCTGCTGCTGCCCACCACTGACCCCACCATAGTTCTGGATAAGACCTTTGCGGAGTTTAAGGGTGGCTCCCCTGCTTGCCATGAGCAATCTAGGGAAGGGGTTTTCAAACTCTGGCCCGGGGGCCACATGTGGCCAATGGTGAGCCTCTAACTGGGCTACACCTAACCACTGCTCTCCTAAGATTCTCTGATCTAACTTATCAGCCACCACTGGATCTGTGAAGGGGGAAATGTGGTGGGGAAAATGGGGACCCATTTAAATGACCACTGGATCTGTGATGGGGGAAATGTGGTGGGACCCATTTAAAAGCACCCATATTGGTGCTTGCAGAAATCAAATTTGATCCCATTTATTCATTCATCTGAGTTCTATCTCTAATCATCACCATCATCACCACCAACCACAACTGGATCTGTGATGATGGGGAAAATGGGGACCCATTTAAATGTGTGCTACATATTGGTGCTTGTAGAAATCAAATTTGATCCCATTTATTCATTAATCTGAGTTCCATCTCTAATCATCATCATCATCAACATCATCACCACCACTACCAGTGCTTTTTTCCTGGGAAAAAGGTACGGGTACTCACCATACTGGCATAACTAGGTCATCCCCCTATGATTAATTATAGCTGCTGGGGTGCAAGTGGATAAAAGGTGCTGTGTACCGGTGAGTTCCCCCAGAAAAAGCCATCATCAATAATCTGTTTATTTAAATTTTATATTTTAAATATTTTTTTCCCGGCCTTTGACACATTGCAGGGAATTTCATATGGATCTTTGGCCTGAAAGTTAGAGACCCCTGATCTAGGGCAGTGTGTCTCAAGGTCCACCAGTTTGAAGTACCACCTGAAATAGCAACCTATTAGCTGATGCCTCTTTCCACTCCCATATGCTTCACTCAAAGCCTTATACTGGGCAGTCTAAGCGCACAACATAAAACATCAGTGCTTCCACATGTAGGGTTGCCATAATTCTCTTCCACAACATTGGGACAGGACCCTCTGTCCCATTTGCCAGTGTGTGAATACAATCCCCCCAAATCAGGACTGTCCCTGTTTTTCGGGATATATGGCAACCCTATCCACATGCATTTCTGCGTGCATAAGATGCTCCTAGGGATCACTCCTGTGGATTTGCCCTTTGCTTAATGAGCCAGCTGTGAGGATCCAGGCTAATCTTTTATTAATCAAAGCTGTTTTAAAACATTGACATATAAGTATTTTTAAAAAATTAAATAGCTTCTGGGATATTTTCCTTGCAGTACACCGGATTCCTTTGAAACAGTGGCCACAACTGTCTCCAACATATTTTCTAAACCCCCCAAAATGCAAGCTTTCTCTCTCTCTCTCCTTCCTTCTTCGCCCTTCTATCTATCTATCTATCTATCTATCTATCTATCTATCTATCTATCTATCTATCTATCTATCTATCTATCTATCTATCTAATTTCACGTGATAAGCCAAATGTTGTGTAGGAAAATAATATTAACAGCAAAATCACAGAGGTCCAAAATTCTAGTTCCCACATTGCCCCACCTCTCCAATGGGAGGATGCAGAGCACAATCCTAACCATGTCTATTCAAAAGCAAGCCCCATTGTGTTTAATGGGTCTTCCTCCCAGGAAAGTGTCTTTAGGATTGCAGCACAACACACCCTAACCTTTTATATAGAATAGGGTTTTCAAAATTCTCTTCCACAAAATTGGGACAGGACAGCCTCCTTGGGTTCCCTTTTATTGGAGAAGAAAGGCAGGATATAAATATGATAAATAAGTAAGTAAGTAAATAAATTAAATTAAAATAAATAAATTTGCCAGTATGTGAACTCAATCCCCCCAAATTGGGATTGACTGTTTTTCAGGACATATGGCAACCCCAATATAGAAGAGAGAGTCCCTCTGAAATCAAACCCAAATCTGGACCACTTGGAGGGTCTGAGATGGCCCTTGAAATCTGAGATCTCTAGATAAAAGACGTAGATAGAATGAAAATCAAATACATCCTTCAAGTGGTTCTCAAACATTTTAGTATTAAGATCCCGTCTTTAGAATAACAATCTGTCATGACCTATAGGAAGTAATCTCATTAATCCAAAATTAATCCGATGGCTGGAAGTGACACCATCAAGCAGGAAAACATCCTCCCCCTCCCAGAATACAAAATTAAATTATATAAATCTAATAAATAATGCTAATTAAAATGAATGGAAACACACCTTATTGGCTTGTAGCTACCCAGCGGGTCCCAATCCACAGTTTGAGAAATATTGTCCTGGGTTATAATAACCACTTTTTGCTATTTAGGCTGCAATCCTAAAGACACTTTCCTGGGAGTAAGACCCATTGAACACAATGGGGGTTACTTTTGAGTCAATATGGTTAAAACTGTGCTCTATCCAAACAAAGTACACACAAGATAAGGAAACTCTGCTAATCCTTTGGACTAGATGACCTACTAGGTCCCTTCCAACTATATGATTCTATAATCCGGTGGAGGCACTTTTTATGTTCTGTTCCTCAGTGAACCCACATCAGAGCTACAATCGGTGCCCACACAAGAAACTCACACACACAAGAAATCAGAGATCACAACACAAAGTTTATGATGCCATAGGTTTGCCAGGGCTAAATAAGCCTGAATCTGATCGGTGCCCAGTTTGAGGACCATCTGGGAACCCTGGAAGTTTGACTTCCTTGAGTTCCCAAGTTTCGGGGTGCGCTCAGAACTTACCAAGGAAATCCAGACATCACCCCAAACCAGCACGTACCTTCCTCAAGTTCTTTATTCCCCAAGATCCACGTGCACATTTAGAGTCTGATTCTGAAAGGAACCCCAAATCCATGCACAGAACCAGCCCCGATCCGTGCACAGAATTGTGCCATTATAAAGGCACCTGAGTGTCAAGAGTGACAAGCCACCTCCTGGGCTGCGCCACTGCAGCGCACTGCTGTTCAATTAACATTAATCTTTCTCACTGGCTGATCACTGACCTTTCCAATGTGTGCCTGGATACAGAACATCATTTCCCTGGAGGCTCAGCAGAAGGTGGGGCTGTGGGGAGGGCGACACCACTTTCGTCCCCCAAGCCAAAAGAAAGGCAGGAATACCAACTTAGAACTAGTGCCACCCCTGAACATGTTGGCACATGGGTTTTGCGTCCTACTCTTGGGGACCCACAGATTCCAGAATTTACTCAGGAACAAACTTTGGAAGCAGGACTTTCTGGTTGAGTTATGGGAAGGAAGGATGAGAACCTTCTTGCGATCAAATCACACACCGTTAATCAAATCAAATCCCAACCCCGTTAATTAATTTAATTTATTATGAATATGTAAAATTGGATTAAGGCTGCAATCTTAGACTTTCCTGAGAGCAAGAACCATTGAACACAATGGGGCTTATTTTTGAGTAGACATGGTTAGGATTGTGCTCTTTATCAGTTTTGAATCAATCCTATTGATTCTAATGGGACTTACCCCCAAATCCAGAGTAACTACGGGAGCATGTAAGAGACTTTACCACCTAGTGAGATGCCCCATCTAGTGAAAACTTGTGGGAAATTCATATAGCAATCCAGAGTAAGTTGTTCTTACACCGGAGCAAGGACTCCCTATAGTTACTCTGGATTTTGCCCTGACTTCTGAGTAGACATGCATAAGATTGGCCTCTGACACTGCTTGGGGATCTGCCATGGTCCTGATAACGTCATTGGCAATCACAATTAGCCATCATGCTGAATTATGATATTAATTTATTTGCGGGATTTGTATCCTGCCTTTCTCTGCAAAAGGAGGCTAACAACATGGATTTTAAAAAAACCCATATAAATCAATACAATATTTTAAAACACTTAAAAATATTGTCCTTAAATGATACTATCCTCTGGGATTCTCAGCGGTGGATGGTCCGCTTATGATAATGAGACAGACTGATCCAGCACAGACTGTCTTCCACACCATAAATTGACAGTCTATCTAAAAAGGGATTATGGATCGTCAACACCGGGATTAGCATCATTAACTAAAACACAAGCATGGGAGGTGATCTGCCTTTTCCTTAAATGAGCTATTACATGAAGGCTGCAATCTCATGCGCACGGACCCAGAACGAAGAGCCACTGAACATACCCTACAATCCAGAGTAACTACAGGGGCACGTAAGAGACATTACGGGCACCCGGAGTTACTGCACCACCTAGTGAAAACCTATGGGAAATTCATATTGCAATCCAGAGCAAATTTTTCTTACACCGGAGCAAGGACTCCCCGTAGTTACTCTGGATTGCGCCCTTAGTCTCCAAAATTGGGGTGCGCATTAGATTCAATGGTGCATTACATTAGAGACTTTGATTATTAGTATAGCTCAGTATTTAGTTTAAAAGTTTACTATACTGTAATAAAAATATAACATAAATCCACTGTTGTATGAAGTTGTGCAGTTAGGTAAAATCTCTATATATAAAAGGCATCTTCATCATCCTCACTGACTCATCAACACCCAGCCAAAACCGCTGGGCCTAGAAGTGTGAAATTTGGGGAGGGTGTTCCTTCTGTGATGGAGGAAGTCACTAAGAACCGGTTTTTTGAAACTCCAACTGGAAGGAGGTGAAATGGGGTGCAACAAGTTTTCTTCCCTATACTTTGCACTGAAGAATTGATGACTCATCAATAATCCGCCCCAACCCCCGGACCTAGAAGCACGAAATCCAGGGAGGGATCCTTCTGTCACCTGAACTCCCACCAAGAACCATGTGGAGAAATTTAACCCTTAAGAGGCTGAAAAGGGGTGCAAAGTGTTTTTGTCCTATACTTAACATGGAAGAATGACCAATATCCAGGCAATTTGGTGCTCGGTGCCTGGTGCACTGGGGGGGGGGGGATATTGTTCGGAGGAAGGGGTTGCACATAGGAAGATGCACATTGGGGGGTTGATGCGCATGGGGGGATGATGTGCATCGGGGTTGATGCTGGGGGATGTTTTCACTAGTAATAACACTTTCACTTTTCACTAGTAATAACATGGGGAATGTTGCGATTGGGGGTTGATGCACATGGGAGAATGATGCGCATGGGGGTTTGATGCACATGGGGGATGTTGCACATGGGGAAATGATGTGCATGGGGGATGTTGTGCAAGAGGAGATGTTGTGCATGGGCAATGTTGCGCATGGGGGGTTGATGTGCATGGGGATGAACATGGGGAATGTTATGCATGGGGCATTTGTGCATGGGTTGTTGATGAGCATGGGGGGTTGCGCATGGGGAGTTGGTGCTCATGGGGGATCTGCATTGGGGAATGATGCGCATGGGGGATGTTGCGCAAGGGGAGATGTTGCGCATGGGCGATGTGCATGGGGGTTGATGTACATGGGGGATGTTGTGCATGGGGAGTTGATGCAAATGGGGGACTGATGCACATGGGGAGTTGATGCATCAGTCCCCCATTGCGCATGGGGCATGAACATAGGTAATGTTACGCGTGGGGATGTTGAGCATGGGGGATTTCCGCATAGGTGGTTGATGAGCATGGGGGGATGATGTACATAGGGGAGATATTGCATATGAACATGGGGGAAGTTGCACATGGGGGTTGATGAGAATGGGGATGTGCAGTGGGGGGATGGCATACAGGGGAATTTTACTCCCGCAATGCAGGTACACTTTTCACTAGTAATAACATAAACCCAATATCATATTATTGTAACTTTTGGCACTTTTGTGATACCCCAGTCCTATGCCAGCCTAAATGGAGGTTAGGATTGAAGCCTTATTCTCTCTCAACCTCACCTACCTCACAGGGTTGTTGTACTTCATCCACATTTGTGGTTAACTATTCCACCAAAGGAATAACATATGCTGCACAGTTCCAGCGCAGCACATAATTGCAGACTATATTTTCTGTCTCAACGCCCATCTTTCAGCTCACCTCGAGAGAACCCGTGGCGTCCTTTCCGCTCCCTAATGCCAAACTCCTCCTAAATGAATATGAAATTGAATTGGAGAGAAAACAGCATTACGGCTCCTTGTTTCCATCCCCTCTTATGTAATCTTGGGCTCCTGCTCTATTTAACAGGGAGAACAAGCTCTGCCTGTGATTTACTGCAGTCTCGTCCCAAATATATGATCTTCCTTTGTATAATCCTATATTTTGGACTTTTTAAAAAATCTTCCCAAACTGGTTTGGAAATGAGAACGAGATGGGTATATTTAAGGGAGGGCTTGACAATCAAGGAAAATGTAGCACACCAGGAAGGGTATATGGGTACAATCCAGAGTAACTACAGGGAGTCCTTGCTCCGCTGTAAGAACAACTTACTCTGGATTGCAATATGAATTTCCCATAGGTTTTCACTAGGTGGTGCAGTAACTACAGGTGCACATAATGTCTCTTACATGGTCCCATAGTTGTTCTGGATTATATGTCAGTATTAATCCTGGGGAGGGGATCGAGAAGGCAAATTCCCTGGATGCCATCCCTGCAGGGGTGGTGTCCCCTTCCTCACTCCATCAGCCCCCTGTATGGAGTCCTTAGAGAGACTCCATATGGCCTCCCCTTTCTCTGGTTTTCAAAAGGCCTTCTAACCCCATAAGCATCTCTTCTGGTTTTGGTCCAAGAACCAGAATTGGGGTTTTGAGACATCAGTAGGATGGCGAGCCATGCCCAAAATTCAGCTTTCTCTTCTCCCCCTCCCAGAAATTGGGGAAATAAAAAGGAGTATTTTGCATGTCATACGGTGAGGGAGTCCTGAAATCAACCTATGGCTGCAATCCTAAAAACACTTTCCTACGAGTAAGATATTGAACACAATGAGTCTTACGTTTGGGTAGACATGGTTAGGATTGTGCTCTATGTCTGCCATCACCCTGAGATAATAATATAAATGAATTTATATTGTTAGACCGAGAAGGTGGGAAGGGCACGATCCTCCACTTCCTTTGAAACCATCCGGCGCGATCCTTGTCACCGGATCAGCTTCGTCTCAGCAACACATACATCTGATCTTTCTGAAGTGTAAACAGGAGGAGATTATCTGCTTAATCCTTTCTTATCACTCCTGCACGTCGGAGATGCACAACTATGCAAAACTTTGATACCTTATAAGTATCTGCGCAACTGTTATGACAAAGAAGAGATGGAAAAGAGCAGCAGGCCCATTCATGTGGTAGATTGAGAACATTGCCTTAGGTGAAGATTGCTCAAGGGGGGCTGACACCCTACATTACCGCTACTCTGGGGACTTAAAAAGGAGTCGATGGCTCTCCTAATCCCATTATACTGGGGCAGGGGCATCACTAGGGTGCGCGTCATCTGGTGCAGGAGGCCAGCATGTCACCCCCATACATTGGGCTGGGCAACAATATCAATGGTGGACATGGTTATGTGCCATTTTTAGCCACACTTTTTAATAAAACCACACATTTCAATATTTATTTTTATTAATAAAATAAATTTACCCTACAATCCAAAGTAACTATGTGCACAGAGTACAATCCAGAGTAACTACGTAACTACAATTCTACAATCCAGAATTGTAACTACGTAACTACAATCCAGAGACATTAGGTGCACCCGTAGTTACTGCACCAACTAGTGAAAACCTATGGGAAATTCATATTGCAATCCAGAGCAAATTGTTCTTACACCAGAGAAAAGACTCCCCGTAGTTACTCTGGATTTTCCCCATAGCCACAAGTTTTAATAAGGTTTGTTTCACTGCATTCTGCTGTAAATTGCACAGTCAAAGGTGTATAACATGATGGGATTATTTCTACAAACCATGATTTTAGCCATTTAGGTCACGTGCTGCCACCTCCTTCAAGGGTGCCTCCTTTCTAACGCCCGAGTAACATCCCTGATTGGGACCATTTTGGTCTTGTCCTCTCCTGGACTGACCTTCCACTCCAGCCAAGGCATCCCTGCTTACTCGCCAGTAAACACAGCTGTGCAGTTCACATCCATTTTCAATGAATTTCAGTGCAATCATCAGGGACCTCCTTCTAGGGTGATTTGTGGGGGCTGCATTCATTGGATCAGGACAATTCTGGTGTCCTTAGATTCCTCTCAGCCTGCCCTTTCCAATGAACTAAGCACGTTTGCCTACTCACAAGTAAAGCCACGACATGGGTCACTTTCACTTTCCATAGACTTCAATGCAGATTTTAATTTTTAGGTTTTTTTGCCATATCTTTTGATAGAAAGGTGCTATTTCAAAACCAGTTTTTGCATTGGATTCTGCTCTTCAATACAAATCCAACGGTATATGACTTGATGGGGCGGAACACACCAAAGTTATGTGCGTTTTTATGTTTTTAATAAAACAGTGCGCGTCACCCCCTTGGGCGCGTCACCTGGTGCGGACCACACCACCCGCAATACCCTGGTGACGCCACTGTACTGGGGGTTCACATCCCCCAATGGCTCTACTAATATTGACCTTTAGCCAAACTTTGGTGGCACATATTTATGGCACACCACTGTTTCTCCCCGGAGAAGAAGCTTTGCCTATATATACATCACAAAGCTAGGTACGTAAAGAGGTTGTGCATTACAGTACATTCCTCTCCCCCATCCTTGAATTTCACAGCGGCTCATGACGGACGTAAAGAGGCAAATTACTCAACTGAGCAGAGACATCCATAAAACAGATTAAATTAAGCCCCATTATAAGCTCCGAGACTGCTCCTTGTTCGCCAGGCTGGCAAAAATATTATGAGTACTTCATTTCATATAAAAAAAGAAATGTCAAGAAAAACACACACACACACATGCTCCTGTAACCCACGGCATTAAATGGAGAAGATTAAATAAGACGCCTGTCATCCGAGTCTTTTGTCTATCCATTGCCCCCCACCTACCCACCCACTGGTTTCATTTGACAAGCAAGACACCGTCTGCTCTCCAAGTAGGACGAGATCTTTCAAATCCAAGCCAGTTGAAAAGTCCAACCAAAAATCAGAATGATTTATTAATTTATTAGTGCAGGGTTTATCAACCTCCGGTCCGGAGACCACTGGAGGTCCTTGGCAGCTCCCTGACCGGTCCACAAGAGGACTCCTGTAAGTGCATCTTCCCCTCCTCACAGCAGGAGGACTCTGTTGGAGGATTGAAGCCTCAGAGCCCAATCCTCTGCCTATCTACTTGGAAATGTCCCATTGTAGTCAGTGGCGTTTACTCCCAGGAAAGCGCGGATAAGATTGCAGCCTCAGAGTCCGATCCAATGCCTCTCTACTCAGAAATAAGTCCCATTATAGTCAATGAGGCTTAAGACACAATCCAGAGTAACTACGGGGAGTCCTTGCTCCGGAGTAAGAATACTTTACTCTGGATTGCAATATGAGTTTCCCATAGGTTTTCACTAGGTGGTGCAGTAACTATGGGTGCATGAAATGTCTCTTACGTGCTCTCGTAGTTACTCTGGATTGCAGCCTTACTCTCCAATAAGAGTGACGAGAATGGCTTTGTGCATTCTCAATGCATCCTGCACTGAAAAAGGTTGAAAATCCCTGCTCTGAGTAGACATGCATTGAGACATTGGGCTCTCACCTATCCATGGTGGAGTAACTGAGCAATAGCTCTATTGATTATAATGGGATTTACAGCTGCTGTGCTCTAGACGGGGAAACCCTCCCTCCAGGTCACTGGGAATGGGGGGGGGGAGGTGAATGCGCAAGGGTGTGTGTGCATGATGCGCATGGAGATGATGCATAATGGGAGAATGACGTACAGGGGATATAACCAGAAAATGCAACTGCTTTATAGAGCAAAAAGTGGATTTTCTTATACCCAAAACTGACTGGGAGCACAATCCTAACCATGTCTACTCAAAAGTAAGCCCCATTGTGTTCAATGGATCTTACCCACACGAGAGTGTCTTGATGATTGAAGCTAGGGTTAGCCTGCGCTGAGTCGAGTGCAAGTTTTGGGTTCCCACTTTTGCCACCAATCAAACTGCATACGCCGAGATTAGTTTAACTAGGGGTGCAATCCAGAGCAACTACAGGGAGTCCTTGCTCCGATGTAAGAACAATTTACTCTGGATTGCAATATGAATTTCCCATAGGTGCCATAACTACAGGTACACGTAATGTCTCTTATGTGCTCCTGTAGATACTCTGGATTGTAAGATATGGCTGCAATCCTATCCACACTTTCCAGGGAATAAGCCCCATTGAGCATAACAAACTTACTTCAGAGTAGACAGGTACAGGACTGGTTTCTAAGAAAGTTATTCAATTATTTTTTTTTACCTCTTTTGGTGCACTTACGATCTATGGCAACAAATTTATGCTCCTTCCCACATCTCTTTAATTTGAAACAGTGATCCGCGTGCCCAGAAAACACTCACACTTGTCTACCCGCACTGAGTCACTCGGAAAGGATTCCCCACTTCTCCGGCATCAAGGGTAATAATCACTGCTGTTCCTAATGATCCCCCAAGATGCTACTCCCAGAACAGAACGATCCAAAACAGAAGAAGGAAAAGAACAATTCCTTGCCCATTTACCAATGCCCGGGCTTCACATCCTTGCCTCCTCCCAGCACCGACTCCATTGCTGCTAATTGAAAAATCAATAACCTCATTTCCTGCCGTAGATCCAATAATCAACGTTAAAATTGCAATCTGGTTACACGCAGACATCATGGACAAACCTAATTATCCTCCCCGAGAAGAAACACAACAGAAGCCCCCTCCAAAATGCTATTAATCCTGGCACTGCTGTACCATCCTCGCTGTCGGAGACGTGCCCAGTGGTGGGCACCAGCAGGTTCGCACCTACTCTACAGAACCGGTTGTTAATGAGAGATAGTATATATAAAGTTTAAAAATAGCCATTTAAAAGTGGCTGCCAGATGGGCAGAGAACCGGTTGTTAATTTCTTTGAAGCCCATCACTGGACGTGCCCCATTACCTTCCAGAACCAAAATGTTCTTCATTGGTGTCATGCTGCAGGCATGCAGGCATGCTTTATATATATATAAAGCACCGTATATATATATACGGTGCTTTAATTATAAGTATAGGGTATGTATTAGATTCGATGGCACATTAAATTTGAGTAAATAGGGTATTTGAGTTTTCTGAGCGTTAGGACAGAAGGATTTTATTTTAACCTTAGGGTTGCCATAATTTTCAACCACAAAATCAGGACGGGACCCTCTGTCCCATTTGCACAAACCTAACAAAAGTAAACCCCAGGAAAGTATCTTTAGGATTGCAGCCTTAACCTACAATCCAGAGTAACTACAACCACAGTTACTCAACCACAAAATCAGGACAGGACCCTCTGTCTCATCTGTCAGTATGAGCACAAACCTAACCATGTCTACTCAAAAGTAAGCTGCAAGAAAGTGTCTTTAGGATTTCAGCCTTACCCTACAATCCAGAGTAACTACGGATTGAAACATTATGTGCACCCGTAGTTATGGCACTGCCTAGTGAAAACCGATGGGAAATTCATATTGCAATCCAGAGTAAATTGTTCTTACAAAGGAGCAAGGACTCCCCATAGTTACTCTGGATTGTGCCCTTAGTGAGCACAATCCCCCCAAATTGAGATTGTCCCTGTTTTTTGGGACATATGGCAACCCTGCATGTAATTAATCAGTGGAACTCCTTGCCACAGGATGCGTTCGGCCTAGAGGCTTTTAAAAATGGGATTGTACAGATGGTGTTGTTCTTTCGTTTGTTCAATTACGATGAAGAACCACATCTTTTTCTCGTCAGCGTTTCCACCTCATCACTCTCTCCAAGGACCGCGAGTTGCGACTGCCGCGTTTCTTGGGACGCAAATCCAATTTGCAGAAAATAAAAAAGGGCTTCAAGCTTTGCAAATCCATTTTTGAAGCCCACATGGATGCAAACAGCAGAAGGGCAGCCTTGATGTGCTTCAAAAAGGGGGAAAGAAACATGAGGGTTGCAATCCTAATCACACTTTCCTGGGAGTAATTAACATTGAACACAATGGGACTTACTTTAGAGTTGACATGCTTATGATTGCACTGGAGGAGACCCACATTTCCATGAACATCTCAAGAGATCTGATGTAGGGATGGACTGTTGCCAGGTTAGTGAAAAATGAAGGCTGCAATCCTAAAGACACTTTCCTGGGAGTAAGACCCATTGAACAAAATGGGGCTTACTTTTGAGTAGATACGGTTAGGATTGTGCTTGAAGAAGCTTTGCTTTTCTGGCCTCTTGCCGTGGGGAAAGAAAGCTAAACCACCTCATTTTTCTTTAGCCAGGGTGTAGTTAATCTGTGGAACTCCTTGCCATAAGATGTAGTGGCCCATCTTGAGAACCAGGGAACGTCCACAAAAACTGAGTATTAAAGAACAATCCGAACCATGTCTACTCAAAAGTAAGCACCATTGTGTTCAATGGATCTTACTCCCAGGAATGTTTCATTAGGATTGCAGCCTTAGTACAGTTAGAAAAATAAAAAAGAAATACCATATTTAATCGAATCAACCATGCACCTTTTTCAGCCAGGAGGACAATTCTAATCATGCCTACTCTAAAGTAGGCCCCATTGTTTTCAATGGGTCTTATTCCCAGGAAAGTTTCATTAGGATTGCACATGGGGGGAGCCTTAGAACAGCCTTAGAACAGTAATAAAAATAAAAAAGAAATACTGTATTTAATCGAATCTAAGATGCACTTTCTCAGCTAACAGCATAATTCTAACCATGTCTACTCTAAAGTAAGCCCCACTGTGTTCAATGGGTCTTACTCCCAGGAAAGTGTGTAATATAATTCATAACTGTAATATAATTCATTGTGGTAAACAGTAAAATTAAATTTTGCACCTGCTTTGCAGCTGCGCATTACAATTGCCAGTAAACATAAAGCCTTTTAAAATGAGGGTGTGCATTAGATTCGAGTAACAGACAAAAGGGATTTTTCTTTACCCAGAGTGTCAGTAATCAGTGGGACTCCATGCTACAGGATGTTTATGGCCTGGATGCCTTTAAAAGGAGGTTGTTCCTCTGCTTAATAACCTCGTGGAGAGCCAAATGACAACCTAAGAGACATCCGTTATTCCATCAACCCAGCCTATGAAAATTACATGACTTTTAACACACTTTTTAAATTGTCTTCAATTATTAACGGCAACAACTGCATTCAAAACGATGGAGCACCCCAGCTGCAAATGTCGCTAAATTTTTAATTGCACTTAGAAAAGCTGTACAACGTGGTCGACGCACCAGTCAGGAAAACGGGAGGCTTCATGAGATGCATGCGCACCAGGCCCTGAAATGGTGCACCTGAAAGATACATGTTCCGACCACCCTTTGATTTCCCAGATGCAAAGGATCTTCTGTCGGGGATGATCTAGGAGGATTTCCTGCTGCAGGCAGGAGGTTGGACTAAATGACCTATTAGGTCCCTTCCAACGCTAGGATTCTATGATTCTATAGGGCCTATGATGTTGAGCTACTTCCCCCCAAGTCCAGAGTAACTATGGGAGCACATAAGAGACTTTACGTGCACCCATAGTCACTGCACCACTTAGTGAAAACCTATGGGAAATTCATATTGGAATCCAGAGTAAGTTGTTCTTACACTGGAGCAAGGACTCCCCATAGTTACTCTGGATTTTGCCCTTCATTATAGATGAGATCAGTTTCATAAGTCTGCGCTTTTTTGCCATGGGGATCCATGGATAAGTACACCAGTACATAAGAAGACCATCTGCAGACCCGTGGAGACGTCTGCAGACCTCAGAAATCCTCATGGTTTGAAGAAGTGTGCATGATTGTGTGTGTGTGTTTTATGTGTGCATGCGCATTCAGTTGGAACATCAACTCCAATGCCGATCGCTGACTGCTCATTTTCAACCAAGCCATCCAAGTTGTCCGCGCATAGCCAGGACTCCCAACCGCTACTCTCCAAACGACTGCTATGCCTGGAACATTAACCAAAGCGCCGTTAATGAGCCAGGAAGTTGCTAATCGTCGCTCAGCTGTTACACAAGGAAAAGAGCCAACGGAACGGATACCTTGCTGTTCTCGAAAGATGCAATCCCTGCCGAAAATAACAATACAGACAACAACAGCGTGGAAGAGTTGGATGGCCCTGTTTAGGAAATGAACTCCCAATAGGGTTGTCGTACGTCCCCAAAAATGGACAATCCCAATTTGGGGGGATTGTATCCACATACCGGGAAAAGAAACAGAGGGTCCTATCCTGATTTTGTGGAAGAGAATAATGGTAACCTGAACTCCAAAACAGGGCAAAGAGTGGGAGACAGAGGGAGTGCCATCACTAGGGTTGCATCACCCGGTGTGGGAGTCCTCACTTGATGGACCTCTTTTGAGTAAGTGGGCAGGGCAACATCTTGGATGGTAATGGTTCACCATTACCTTGCCGTGCTACTTTTTCACTATATATTTTGACAGCATCAAGATATTTAAATGTGGCCGGCTTCATTGTATCCTGTATTAAAATACGCATTGACTGATATATAACATGATGCTATTATTTGAAAATGCTAAGATTTTAAAAATTTTGGCCAGAAGTGGGGTCACTTTCTCTTCCCTGTGCATGTTACCCAAGTGGTCAGTGGGTCGAGGAGTTATAGAAATATTGTGGATGGATGGATATGATGCAATCCTAAAGACACTTTCCTGGAAGAAAGGCCCATTGAACATAAGAGGGATTACTTTTGAGTAGACATGGTTAGGATTGTACTCGCAGCCAGCCAGCCAGCCAGCCAGCCAGCCAGACAGACAGACAGACAGACAGACAGACAGACAGACAGACAGACAGATAGATAGATAGATAGATAGATAGATAGATAGATAGATAGATAGATAGATAGATAGATAGATAGAATTGGGTACCACCACCAGCTGGACTCATAGATCAGATAGCCCTGGTTATGGGAGAAATGTGTGAGATGAAGGGTGCAATCCTAAACATGTCTACTCATAAGTAAGTCCCATTGTGTTCTATGGGATTTACTCTCAGGAAAGTTTGTATCGGATTGCAGCTGAAATGTTTGTGTTGACTTCTAATCCTTCTAGCCTTCAAGTCATGGGCTGCAAACCCATACACATTTTCCTGAAAGTAAGTTCCATAGAATACAATAGGATTTACTTATGAGTAGACATGCTTAGGACGGCACCCGAAGTCGGGTGCATTAACTGACATTTGTCTCCACCGTTGGCACTGCTTTAGAAATATCAGCTATCTTAGAAATACCACCGTCTCAGAGACAGACAGACCCTGAAGCCCAAATCTATAACCACTGTATTTTTAGCCTTAGGTTAGCCAGAGAAGTTTGTAAGAAGAGTTTGATCTCTTTATTAATGCAAATTTATTTAAGCAGCCAAGCATTTAAAAAGAGTTTTAAAAATAGATTAATTGCGGCTTCTTTCTGGACTGGGGAGTCTCTCACATCTCCACCAGTGACAGCCTATGTATCTATGGACTTTCCTGTAGGAAATGTGGTTCGTTGGCTGATGGGCTCATTAACTGAAAGCAGCTTCTCATAGGATGCAAATCAAGATGTGGATGGGGGTTCACCACATCTTGTGGCGCCATGGCACATGGGCTCCTTGACGCACTCTTAGGGTGCTTCAGGATGGCATCCTCTGTTCCACCACCATGGATCTCGCAAGATTTTGTGCACCCAAATCTCAAGAAATTTGGAGACTGCCATCTTAGATCTCATAAATTATTGTGAGAGTTGGGTGCCACCTTCATGGATCTCAAGAGAGTCCCCAAGATCCAAGAGGAAGAGGATGCTACAGGGCACTGTGACCCCATTAAATCTGAGAACCACTGTGATAGATACTTAAAACAAAGCCTCGGAACGCCTCCTCTATAGCAGAGAGTTTCAACCGGTGGTCATAGATGTGCGGATGTTGCCCAAAAGAAATAAAATTAAATCAAATTTAAATAAATTTAAAATTAAATATATTTAATTGATTTGTATCCTGCCTTTTTTTCCCCCAAGAGGGAACTCAAGGCAGCTTTTGTTTTGAGGCTCAGGAGATGCACAGTTTGAATTGCGATTAGGGCTAGGAATCTGTTTTCAAGCCATCCAAACTAGTAACCCTCCATTCATTCATTCATTCATTCATTCATTCATTCATTCATTCATTCATTTCATTTCATTTCATTGGATTTGTACTCCACCTTTCTCCCTAAAGGGCACCCAAGGCGGCTAACAAAAATTACATAAAATACAATTAAACTATTACAATACATTGTACATCACCCATCTTGTGGCAATGAGTTCCACCGCCTAACAACACACCTAATGAAGGAGCACATCCTATGGTCTAAAAATTTAGCCAAGTGCAGATGCATGTTAGACCCGTTGGGTCCACATGGCAGAGAAAGGCAGGGTCAAAATCCTTTAATAATAAATAATAATAATGCAGAAATACCTTCAAAAACTATTTCCGTTCCGCCCGTCCCTGAAATCCACATTTCCGAAGCTTCTTATCGAAGAATTCATTTTAAACCTCTCTACTACTCCATAGGGGTCAAAAGCAATGAAATCTAATTAGATGGATCTTAATCAATAGCTTCCCTGGGAGTTGTGGGCCAACCTTTCATTGGAAAATTATTTAATGGGTCAGTAGGAAGAACTCATCCTTCAGCTGAGATTGCCTATATTTTCCTATTGATTGAAAGGGTATAGCTGCTGGGGTCGGCTTTGACTTTACGATCAGTTGTTGCAAGCCTGTTGTGCGGTCATCTGTGTTCCTTGGGGCTACGGAGAAAATGTATTGCAGGGATTGTTTAACTCCAACCATGAGTAGGAGTTTAAGGTTGGATTTATGGCTGGGAGTGAAAGGCTGTGACAATGGGGTCCAGTTAATAAACCCGCTACATATGACTATATGTTGGTATATATACCTTGGGTATCCCGCTTTAGGAAGAAAGGAGGATATACAAAGGTAAAAGATTTGTACCTTTTACCCCAAAATATATTTAGATACACTGACGTTACCCCCTTGATTTGAAAGGAAGGAAATCATATATTATTAATATAGTGCACTGTGTCAGGTCCTTGTATACTACAGTACTGTAACATGCATGCCAGGCATGCATATAGAATCTATATGCAACGAAATGAAATTCCTGGGGGTAACGGACGGTCACGCTGCCAAGACACAGCCAGGCATGTATATAGATTCATATGCATGCCCGGTTGTGTCTCAGCAGCGTGACTCTCCATTACCCCCAAGAATTTCATTTTTACCCCACCTGGGGTAATTTACCCCGTTCCCTGAACACTGCAGTAGATAGACAACGGAAACAACTTGAAACTCAGCAGACAAATAAAAATGCCAATGTTGTGAACTGGAAATTTTTTAAAATTTAGTTTTGCAACCATTTAATGTGATTCTCTTTTTTTCCTTGATGGGCAGGATGTGTTTTAACCTAATTACACAAGGAGCAAATTTGATGACTGAGCTCCGATGAGCGTTGATGGCTTAGGAAGGGATCTTAACAATGCAGAAACTATCTACTATATCGTATTAATCTCCTCTAATAACAGCAAGGCGGCTTAATAAACCTCGAGTTAATAGGATCAAAGTGGAGTGGTCAGGACATTCATTTGGTTTGATGATAAAGGGTGATGCCTCTCGTATTGTGGTAACTCATGTAAATTTGGTTTATTAATATGCTTTTCATTTAATAAAGTAAACTGTGCTGGCCGTGGTTAGAATACAACTTACCTGGCAGAATACAGACTGCAACTTCATGGCATCTTGGGGGAAATATATGGAATCCATGGGGGATTCGTTCCATACCCCCATGGATACCGACATCCATGGATGCTGGAATCTGCAGATGTCCAGGGTCAAATGCCCAGTGTTTCAACCTGGAGACCATTCTGGACCCTCCGGATGTGATCCTCCGGAGGCATCTCCGGATATGATCAAAAGATGTGACCCATTAGCTATTAATTAGCAATTATTTTTTCATTTTCTTTGTAAACTGCTTTGTGAACTTTCTAGCTGAAAAGTGGTAGGTAGGTAGGTAGATGGATGGCTGGATGGATGGATGGACGGACGGACGGATGGACGAGATAGATGGATGGATGGACAGATGAGATAGATAGATGAATGGATGGATGGACAGATGAGATGGATGGATGGACGGATGGATGGATGGACAGAAAGACAGATGCCACTTTTAAGAGGCATCCAAGAGGTGGATAGATGGATGGATGGATGGATGGATGGATGGATGGATGGATGGATGAGATAGATGGATGGATGGACAGATGAGATAGATAGATGAATGGATGGATGGACAGATGAGATGGATGGATGGATGGATGGATGGATGGACAGAAAGACAGATGCCACTTTTAAGAGGCATCCAAGAGGTGGA
Organism: Cryptoblepharus egeriae; assembly: GCA_030015325.1. NCBI lineage: Eukaryota > Metazoa > Chordata > Lepidosauria > Squamata > Scincidae > Cryptoblepharus > Cryptoblepharus egeriae. The sequence continues at coordinate 4,668,968 of JAREYC010000017.1, read as the reverse complement.
TGGATGGATGGATGGATGGATGGATGAGATAGATGGATGGATGGACAGATGAGATAGATAGATGAATGGATGGATGGACAGATGAGATGGATGGATGGACGGATGGATGGATGGACAGAAAGACAGATGCCACTTTTAAGAGGCATCCAAGAGGTGTTTTGAGATGGGGGAACCTATTGCCTTCCAAGCACCTCTTAAAACCTCCTAGATGTGAACTGGAAGTGCTTTCCAGTCAAGTCCAGAAGACCCATTGAGGTGGAGGCTCATCCTTCATGGATGCTTGGATCTACAGACACCAAGCCCACGGATAAGGGGAACCCAATACAGATGTCCTTTGGGTGGAACTAGGGTTCCATTCTGAAAACTCCCATGGATAAAACATTTGTTGATTTAAAAAAAAATGTAAAAATAGATTAAAATGCCCACTTGAAAGTTTCTTGCTCTTCAATTGCACCTAATAAAATAAGGTATGGCCTCAATATCTGCAGGGGTTTAATTCTGGGACAGCAGAATGGAATGATTTCTTGCATGGCTGCCTTTCTGCAATGGTAGAAAAGCAGTTTTTAAAACTGTGATTTGCAGTTTGAGTCATATATAAAACATCTGTATATAAGAAGGTTGGACCTGGATGCTCTTCAAGGAGATCTCAGCCACTGAAAGGCGCCTGCCCACAAGCAAAATTCCACTTCTGCCTCCATACCCCAAATATAAGTTTGGTTAATAGGGCTATAACTGAAATCAATTTTGGGGGGATGCACAACCCTATTTCTTTGAGGGTGATCTGTGGAGTTTTCTCCTGGAAAATAGATTGGGAAAGTGTTCCTAGAAAAGTGTTCCTAGAAAAGTGTTCCTAGAGAAAATTCAGAGATGGTTCAAAGAAAATTGAAGGGGGCAATCCTAACCAATTTAGGCCAGCTTAACTCACCCATCTCCCAGTTCCTATGGTGGTGCGGGGAGGCCAGCGCATGTTTGTGCACTGGACTAAGCCCCCCAGGAGTGCCTTATGGCACTTTTGTGACCCCTCTCCCCACCAGGCCAGCATCAAACTAGTGCCAGGACTGATGCTAGCCTAACAGGGAGTTAGGATTGGAGCCTTAGGGCAAAATCCAGAGTAACTACAGGAAGTCCTTGCTCTGGTGTAAGAACAACTTACTCTGGATTCCAATATGAATTTCCCATAGGTTTTCCCTAGGTGGTGCGGTAACTACAGGTGCACATAAAGTCTCTTATGTGCTCCCGTCGTTACTCTGGATTTGGGGGTTCGATTCACAACCATTTGTAAAAATGCCAGTCCATGCCCCAAACATGTGTTTCTATTCCAGATTTAGCCACATGAGTCCAAATTAATCAATTCAGCGCAGAAAGATGGCAGGGGGAGGAGGAGGAGGAATGTTTTATCTGAGCAGATGACTTCCTGAAAAAGTGTGAGCCAATTTTATTTCAAGACCTCTCCATGTGTGAGCAAGTTCTATACAAAGCAAGCGCAAAACAGTTGCACCCACTAATAAGATTTTTTAAAATGTGCTGGGGTTGTAGGAGTGAGAAAAGTGTGATGCTCCACCGCAGAGCATGCAAATTTTTGCACCGTTGCAATGAAATGCAGAATTGGATCCTTCTGGCTTCCAAGATCCTATTGCTAACAGATCATAAGAACATCAGAAGAGCCTCGCTAGTTCTGGCCAAAGGCCCCTCTAGTCCACCTTCCTGGATCTCATGTCTTGTGGCAAGGAGTTCCACAGACTGATGACATCAGAAGAGCCTCACTGGATCAGGCCAAAGGCCCATCTAGTTCAGCTTCATGGACCTCACACCTTGCAGCAGGGAGTTCCACAGGGTGATGGTTCAAGTCAAAGGCTCTTCTAATCCAGCTTCCTGGACCTTACATCTTGCAGCACAGAGTTCAATAGACTGATAACATCAGAAAAGCCTCACTGAATCGGGCCAAAGGCCCATCTAGTCCAGCTTCATGGATCTCACACCCTGTGGCAAGGAGTTCCACAGGAGTTCCACAATCAAAGGCCCATCTAGTCCAGCTTCATGGATCTCACACCCTGTGGCAAGGAGTTCCACAGGAGTTCCTCAGTCAAAGGCCCATCTAGTCCACCTTCATGGAACTCACTCCCTGTGGCAAGGAGTTCCACAGGAGTTCCATAATCAAAGGCCCATCTAGTCCAGCTTCTTGGACCTTACACCTTAGGGCAAGACTGATAACATCAGAAGAGCCTCACTGGATCCGGCTAAAGCTTCATGGATCTTACATCTTGTGGCAACGAGTTCCACAGGCTGACAGATCAAGTCAAAGGCCCATCCAGTCCAGCTTTCTGGATCTCATAATGGCTAATCTTGTGGCAAGGAGTTTCACCAGCCAATTACACCAGAAGAGCCTCACTGGATCAAGCCAAAGGCCCATATATTCAGCTACATGGATCTCACATCATGTGGCAAGGAGTTCCACAGACTGATTACATCAGAAGAGCCACACTGGATCACGCCAAAGGTCCATCTAGTCCACCTTTCTGTATCTCATAGTGGCTCATCCTGTGGCAAGGAGTTCGATAGATTAATGACATCATAGGAGCCCCACGGTGACCCACCGGAGCCGCAAGACAACTGCATCCTGGTGTCCATCTCCTGAACTGCTACACAAACTTGCCTGGTTTTGATCTTTCTCGCAAAAAAGGCAATATTTAAATGTGTGCTAAAATTTGTTCACTTGACAGGTTGACATGTCAGTATTTAATGTCTCTGTATTTTCTTGAACACTGGGGACCAGCTCCCCCCGCTCCACGGCCGGCTATTCTTTTGAATTTCTAAGTGGGGTGCAGCCCTTTCGCTCCGCTCTGCCACCGCATCGGTTAGGGTTTGGCAGGCGTCCAAACAGCCACTGCCGACTTAAATGCCACAAAGCGAGCTTTCATGTCATCTTGGTAAAAACACAACATTTTTTCCCCCACTGGGCTGTTCGCACATTCAGGTGTAATTTGTCAAGCGTGGAGCGCGATGTGGGGGGGACGGAGTGGAATTGCACATAGCAAGGTGAATCAGTCCCAAGCTATGATTTAAACGTGGCCAGTTGGACCCAAGTCAGGAGGGTGGGAAAGGGGATGGGGTAACAGTTCAAGGCACATGAATTACTGGAACGGGGCATAATAGGTAGCTGGCAACCCAAAAGTTACTGTAAAGTCATTTAAAGATCAAACAGCACTCTAATAGTCAAAATTCAAAAGTATTGACACAATAAGGCAGCCATTTTCAACCAGTGCGCCACTTATGTGCTGTGAATGATGTACTGTGTGCCACTGATGTGTTGTGAATGATATGCTGTATGCCACTGATGTGTTGTTAATGATGTGCCATATGCCACTGATGTGAATGATGTGCTGTGTGCCACTGATGTGCTGTGAATGATATGCTGTGCACCACTGATGTGTTGTGAATGATATGCTTGTGTGTTGTGAATGATATGTGTTGTGAATGATATGTGTTGTGAATGATATGTGTGCCACTGATGTATTGTGAATGATGTGCCATGCACCACTGATGTGTTGTGAATGATGTGCTGTGTGCCACTGATGTGTTGTGAATGATGTGCCGTGAGCCACTGATGTGTTGTGAATGATATGCTGTGTGCCACTGATTGTTGTGAATGATGTGCCGTGAGCCACTGATGTGCTGTGAATGATATGCTGTGTGCCACTGATGTGTTCTGAATGATATGCTGTATGCCACTGATGTGCTGTGAATGATGTGCCATGCACCACTGATGTGTTGTGAATGATATTTTGTGTGCCACTGATGAGTTGTGAATGATGTGCTGTGTGCCACTGATGTGTTGTGAATGATGTGCCATGCACCACTGATGTGTTGTGAATGATATTTTGTGTGCCACTGATGAGTTGTGAATGATGTGCTGTGTGCCACTGATGTGTTGTGAATGATGTGCCATGCACCACTGATGTGTTGTGAATGATATTTTGTGTGCCACTGATATGTTGTGAATGATGTGCCATGCACCACTGATGTGTTGTGAATGATGTGCTGTGTGCCACTGATGTGTTGTGAATGATGTGCCATGCCCCACTGATGTGTTGTGAATGATATTTTGTGTGCCACTGATGTGCTGTGAATGATGTGCCATGCACCACTGATGTGTTGTGAATGATGTGCTGTGCGCCACTGATGTGCTGTGAGTGGTGTGCTGTGGGAGCAGTGACATCACGAGGGATTGCATCCCCCCACCGCGAGAAGCCACCCCCGTGATGGACCACCTCCCATCCATGCAATGGATGATCACCCCTCCTTCTGCCCAAGGAAACACTGATGCTCCAGCCTTGTACCATCATGTGCCTTCAAGGGCTCTGAACAAGTCCAAGCCTGCTGTCACCACCACCCAGTCAGATAGGGATGAACTATTTTGTTATACCATAAATCTATGTAAAATCACATATATAGCGTTGCCATAATTCTCTTCCACAAAATTGGGACAGGACCCTCCGTCCCATTTGCCTGTGTGGCTCTAATCCAGAGTAACTATGCAACCTTTACACCAACGTTGTTATAGTGCCACCTATGGGAAACCTATGGGAAATGCATAGAGCAATCCAGAGTAAGTGCCTCTTATGTCTTCCCGTAGTTATTCTGGATTGTATGGTGTGTGAATATAATCCCCCCAAATTGGGATTGGGGGGATTTTTGGGACATATGGCAACCCTACCTTTGGATCATGGCAGAATTTGATGGTGCAATAAAAATCCCGCTATCGGAAAATCTGGCAGAGATACGTGTGCGTGAAGCTATAGAAAAGGGGGATTTACAGGTTGACTCTGTTTGGGGTTTGCGTCAATGTATCCAGCTGAATGGACCAAATATTTACTCGATGTGCTAAAGTAAACATGGAACACATCTGTTACTATATAATGTTTCACAAAAGCGGAGAAGATGCTCCGCTCGGGTAAACACAGACGCAAGCGGGTATAGGTGGACTTTGAGACCGGCAGGCTGGAAAGAGGTAAACAGCCTGGTCCTGAAGAAAAACCTATACTATTAAAATAAATAAATATTAAAATAATTAATTAAAATATTACAATAAATAAAGTGAACGGGGATGCCCCCAACCCTAATGATGCCACTGCATTTGGGCTGTGTAGTATGATGTTGCCATAAATTCTATATGGTCTGGTATGGGAAGAGGTCCATTATGGGGCACTCGCATTGGAAACCAAGACCTTAGTGTAGCGGTACTCAGAGTAGGTGTTGAGACCCCCTTGAGGAGTCAAAAACTCAAGTCTGGTTGGGAACTACCATATTGGAAGCTGCACTGGACTTTCCTGGGAAAGTGCAATCCAGAGTAGCTACAGGAATCCAGAGTGCAATCCAGGATTCCTGTAGTTACAGGAATATGGGTGCAATCCAGAGTAGCTACAGGAAGCACTTGCTCTGGTGTAAGAACAATTTACTCTGGATTGCAATATGAATTTCCCATAGGTTTTCTCTAGGTGGTGCAGTAACTATGGGTGCACGTAATGTCTCTTATGTGCTCCAATAGTTACTCTGGATTGTAGGGGAAGGCCTATATCCTAAAGTGAAATTAAGCCCCTTGCTCTGGAGCAGTTAAGATGACTCTCCATAAGATAACACTAGAAGGTGACATAACTGTGTGGACCCGTAACTGCTATGGATTTTGCCCTAAGTCTCATTGAACACAGTAGAGTTGGAGGATCTTTGGCATCGCAGTGATGTCACATCCCATTAAGTTTGATAGGGGATTCCAGACAGATTTTGGAGTTCGAAAAGGGGTCTTGGGCTGAAATGCCAGAGTATCCTAACCATGTCTAGTCAGAAGCAAGCCCCATTGTGCTGATTGGGTCTTACTCCCAGAAAAGTGTCTTTAGGATTGCAGCCTAAGAAGAGCATGTTGGGAATAAATATGGCTGTCAGCGAATAGTCGGGTATGTTAGGAAAATTTAAGTGATTGAACTAGTGGCATTGTTGTAATGTACGACTATAATATTTATTTTGTATAATTTGAATTAAAATATTATAAATGGGGAATTCCTATCCAGACAACTCAAGGACATCTTTGCCTGTCGTCCCGTCATACTCTTTTTCTCAACATCTGTTGCCGTCTCTGAGCATTATATGCCTTGTATGGCTTACGTGCCACTGACAGGCGGCTACTTGCAGTGACAAATGCCACAGTTGCTTAGTAACTAACAGGTAAGCGCTGCAAACGCCAGGGACAGATCTATGCGTGCAGCATGCTTAATAGAGAGAGCGAGAGAGAGAGAGCGAGAGAGAGAGAGCGAGAGAGAGCAAGGGCGTTGGCCTGCAGAGAACATGAGGTTGGGTTTCCTGATCAGGGCAGCGCATGCTCTTTCTTGCCTTTGATCAGGTGTCTGAAGGAAGGGGGTGTAGGAAAGGGGCACGTGCCACACTCAGACCCACCAAGAATGTTGCCAGGAGGTTAAACCGCCATGGTAGTTTGTGCAGTTCAGATGTTGAACCAGTGACAACCAGTGACATTGCAGGATGTTAAACCTTGCAGTTCAGATGTTGAACCATGACAACTAGTGACCTCAACCAGTGACATTGCAGGATGTTAAACTGCCATGGTAGTTTGTGCAGTTCAGATGTTGAGCCAGTGACAACCAGTGACATCAACCAGTGACATTGCAGGATGTTAAACTGCCATGGTAATTTGTGCAGTTCAGATGTTGAACCAGTGACAACCAGTGACATCAACCAGTGACATTGCAGGATGTTAAACTGCCATGGTAGTTTGTGCAGTTCAGATGTTGAACCAGTGACAACTAGTGACATCAACCAGTGACATTGCAGGATGTTAAACTGCCATGGTAGTTTGTGCAGTTCAGATGTTGAACCAGTGACAACCAGTGACATTGCAGGATGTTAAACCTTGCAGTCCAGCTGTTCAACCAGGGACAACCAGGGACATCAACCAGTGACATTGCAGGATTGCCATGTTAGTTTGTGCAGTTCAGATGCTGAACCAGTGACAACCAGTGACGTTGCAGTATATCACTGAACCAGTGACAACCAGTGACATTAACCAGTGACATTGCAGGATTGCCATGCTAGTTTGTGCAGTTCAGATGCTGAACCAGTGACAACCAGTGACATTGCAGTATATCACTGAACCAGTGACAACCAGTGACATCAACCAGTGACACTGCAGGATGTTAAACCACCATGCTAGTTTTTGCATTTCAGACATTAAACCAGTGACATAATTACAGTTTGCATCACCTGGCGTGGGAGGCGAGTATGTTAAACCATGCTGGCCCACCTCCTATGCAATGGGCAAGGTGAGTGTGGTGATGAGTACTTTTGGTGGGAGGTTACAACTTTTTATAGACAAGAGATATTTCACTGCTGTTTTTCTCATTGCATTCTGCATGAGATGATGCACAGATTGATATAGAACATATGACAAAACATTATAGCTGCAATCCTAAAGACATTTTCCTGGGAGTAAGAAAATCCCAGGAAATTGGACACAATGTGGATTACTTTGGACATAATGGTGAATTATATTATAATGTACATTACATAACATTGGACTCAATGTGCATTACTTTTGAGTAGACATGGTTAGGATTGTGCTCTTTGTCAAAGTAATGGTGTCAACCTCTGATGCGCATTGCTTGGTGCGGCCTGCACCTTCTTAGTGATACAAGGGAGTTAAGTACAGTGGGCTGCTGGTACTTGTGGGGAATCTGGTGAAAGATTCCCCCATAGATATCAAAATCCATGAGTAACAAAATCTGTGGGGGGGGGGGGGAGGGGAGGCGAACATTTCCAGATCTCCAAAGGTTGCATGTAGTTTCCCAGATGCAATCAGAATTTGTACTGGTGACTTCTGGTTTGTACTGGTGACTTCTGGTCACATTTGAGAAGCCCTCTAATGGTGCAGGGTTAGCATTCATGGATGTTGAAATCCACAGATAACAAGCCCATGGGTAAGGAGTAAGGTTACAATATATCCCCCCCAAACAGGGAAAAACCCTGATATATGGGGATTGTGGCAAATGGGATAGAGGGTCCTGTCCCAATTTTGTGGAGGAGAACTATGACAACCCTAATTTTGGATGCAAATACAAGTGTCAGGAGGTTGTAGGATGGTTTCCAGATCTAGTGGCCAAATATCTGTCTCCGCTGGCCTGCTTTATCACTGTTCCCCAAAGTTTCAGGAGAAGGCTTAAGAGAACTATGGCAACCCTAGTAAGGAAGGCCCCATTGAAATCAAGCCCCTTGGGAATGCACAAGATCAATTTCGTGACCAGGTATGGGACAAATTGAACCATGTCCAGGTCCATCGCAGTGTGGGATCAACAGCGGTGAGCCTTTGGAGTTTCCACTTTTTGATGGCGCTTCCAATGGCAAAATTCTCATGGGATTTTTTTCCCCTTTAGTTTTTCTTCCTCCTACTTACGCAGCAGCCGTTGGGGAGCAAGGTTAAGGATTGGCAGCCTTTGATGATGTTGATCTCTATAAATACAGCCACCTCCTTTTCAGCCAGACACCACTGAAACCGAATCCTCTCCAGAGAGCACAAAATGTTCTGTAACAATGCCTGCGCCAAACTCCGGCATTAGACAGCTTTTCCAGAGCATTTAATAGATGAGACTCCCCAGGACCAACAGAGAAGAAGGTCATCAACACAAAAAAAAAGAATATCCCATACCCTGAGTACCCCGCAAAAAGCCATATTATATTCAGTCTATATCAAACTGCACAGAATTGGATAGGACTGGGTCCTAGGATGTCATATGGGTGTGTTAAAAATGGGGAAGTGTTATGGAGCATAGTAGGCTGTGGTGGTGCAAGTGGTGAAGGTACGTAAGACACTTTCCTGGGAGTAAGACCAGTGATGGGATTCAAAGAAATTAACACCCGGTTCTCTGCCCATCTGGCAGCCACTTTTAAATGGATATTTTTAAACTTTATATGTCCTATCTCTCGCTAGCAACCGGTTCTATAGAGTAGGTGCGGACCTGCTGGAGCCCACCACTGAGTAAGACCCATTGAACACAATGGGGCTTACTTTTGAGTAGACATGGTTAGGACTGTGCTCTGTGCCTATTAATCAAGGTTTGAGACCCAGGCCCTATAAGATGGGGTGAGCTCCCATCCTTAGCCCAGCTCCTGCCAACCTAACAGTTCAAAAGTATGGAAATGCCACTTTGGTGTGAAGTATAGGTACCACTTCGGTGTGAAGGTATAACAACATTCCATGCGCCTTTGGAAGTCACGCCAACCCTATGACTATGGAAGTGTCTTTGGACAATGCTGGCTCTAAAGGCTTAGAAACGGGGATGAGCCACACACCCTATAGTCGGTCACGACTAGTGGGAGACACCTTTACCTTTATGGGGCATATTGGGGTGTGATAATAATTTTTGCCGTGCTGCTTTTTCAAGCTTCCACAAAAATTCACCCCAGAAGCAGCCGCAAGAGAGGATTTTCCACCTTTGCGGTATCAATCGGAGACCGCCACCTGCAAGCGCCCGACCCACGTTGCCAAAAAAAACCCCAGATTTGTTGACACAGCTAAGATCATAGGGTTCTATTATCTCCGCCGAGTGTCACATTTTTGAAGGGTTGCGGATTGAGCGTGGCCAGCTTAATTCCCCTGGGAACGGGGCTGCATTCAGCACCGGAAAATTGACGCTGCAAAATTTCAGCTAAGTCAACTGGTTCCAATTGGAGTCGGAAACGCAATAGATTTCCGTAGGCGCTCCCCCCCCCCAACACACACACAACCTAATATATTCCTCCAACATCAAGGCAACAGTGTTATTCCCCTGGATTCTCTCTCTCTCTCTCTCTCTCTCTCTCTCTAGCAGTAGCAAAAAAAGCAAAAGTCGATAAGAAGAGAGCTATTCATAATTCTCAGATCACACGGGCTGCATCTGGTGCGCTGAAACCGCTGATTTTGGAATTTGTTTAAGCCTGGCTTGTTAGCTTATTTAATATGCATTCATTCGGCTTTTTATTCTCCGCTTGGAAAGCGAGCCGAGGAGAAAGAGGAGTGCGTGACGTGCTGCTTGCAATCTGCAAGGCAGCAGCCTGAGCGGCTGTACATGCGGCAATACGTGGCCGACACCGCCGTCAGGTGATGTGGGAACAAGGGAGGAGAGATTGGGCGCATACTGCCAGCTGCCACTCGAGGAGTAATATAGAGGAGCATAAGAAGAGCCCTGCTGGATCAAGTCTAAGGAACATCTAGTCCAGCTTCCTGTGTCTCATAGGAAGCCTCCTGTGTCTCATAGGAAGCCTCATACCCACCACAGCACATCAAGGAGTGCATAAGACAACAAAAGACCTGCATTCTTGTGCTGAACATTCAGAGAGAGCTTACTTCTAAAAGCATACTTCTTGACACCCATCATGGCTCGATGGATGGATTTCACAGGTGGGTCCCAAAAGAGTGGGTCTTAAAAAAGTGGGTCCCAGTGCTAAAAATTTTAGAACGCCTGTGATAACTCATACAGTAATAACCTAACAAAACTTACTATCTTTTTCCCACCTCCAAAAAAATCATTAGTAAGTCCTTAATAAGAGCATAATCTTAACCACGTCTACTCAAAAGTAAGCTCACTGCATTCAATGTAACACAAAACGCACATAGGATTGCACTGTTGTAATCTCATCTCCAGCCAAGAAGCATATTTTGTTTCCAACCAAGCTAAAGGCTACAATCTTATCTACACTGGGACTTACTTTTGAGTAGACAGACATAGGATTGTGCAAAAAAAATCTTTTCAAAATCGTAAAACCCAATGACTTACTTAAAAGCTCCGTGGGGAATTCTCGTCGGTTCAGTGCGGCGGCATCCAATGGGAAAGCTGGGATTTGCGCATCTAAAAACCAGAGTGGTCCAAATGTTTTCGGCGGCGTTGCAGGTTATAGGTATGGTTGCTCATTTCCAAACTGAAAGGGACAGGAAAAGAGAGGAGGTAATGGGGGAAGACAGGAATTCAGAATTACAATTTAAACTATTTAAAATATCTATCTATCTATATACATATACATATACATATATATATATATATAAATAAATAAACAGAGAAGCTGCAAATTGGGTGATCAAGTTGAGCACAGTAGACAGTAGGTTTTGAACGCTGCTTTGAAAACCCTGGGTTTTTCCATAAATAGTTTATAAGCAACAATAAACCATATATATATATATATATATATATATATATATATATATATATATATATATATATATATATATATATATATGTGTGTGTGTGTGTGTGTGTGTGTGTGTGTGTGTGTGTGTGTGTATTTACTTAAATACAATAGTATTTACTTATATCTAATGTTCCATCAAATTTAACGCGCATCAAATTTAAAAGGTTTGTGACAAAAATGTTCACTGGCAATTGTAATGCGCAACTGCAAAGTAGGTGCAAAAGTTAATTTTATTGCATACAATTAGTACCGTATTTACATAAATCTCATGCACCATTAAATCTAATGCACACCCCAGATTTATAATCAAAATACCGCATTTACTCAAATCTAATTAACTATTGAGTCTAATGTGAACACTGTTTTTGGAGACTGAATTCTACAAAAAAGGTGAGCATTAGATTTGAGTAAATACAATAATCTGATGATGATGATGATGATGATGATGATAGTAATATGGTAAAGGGTTTATATTATGATTTTTATCCAATTGCACTACTTTATACATCAAAGGTTTTATGTTACATTTTTTATTACAATACAGTAAACTTTTAAACTAAATAATGTCCGACTGTATTTACATGAATCGGATGCTCAGCTTTTTCAGCCAAATTCAGTCTCCAAAATCAGGGTGCGCATTAGATTCAATGGTTAATTAGATTTGGTTAATTGAATGGTTAATTAGATTTGAGTAAATACGGTATTTTAATTATAAGTATAGAGATTTGATGGCACATTAGATTTGAGTAAATAAGGTATCACATAATCAAAATACCATATTTGCTTGAATCTAATGCAATCCATTAAATCTAATGCATGCCCCAATTTTGGAGACCGGATTTAGCTGGAAAAGGTGCGTGTTAGATTTGAGTAAATATGGTATATACTAGAAGCTCCCCACAGCTATTGCTTGTGGAGGTACAACGACGTTGACATGGATTGTTGACAAAAAGAATGTGGTTGACATTTGGAATGTTGACAGTTTCCTCTCCTCAGCTTGCCTAACTGACACGGAATATTGTCCAGAAGATGTAGACACACACACAGGCAGGACATGAAGCTTGACATCATGCAAACAGGTCTAAGAAGAAGGTGGGGCTTAATGACCCCCTTGTCACTCGTGACATGTAGAAGGCTTAGATGTCGGAGTGGCGCAAACAAAGCAGCGCAATCCCAAACCCAGCTCGCCTGTCATGTTCTATTTCCTCGCCACCCTGCGAGAAATCTTTTTTCACACTTGTCATCTTTGTGTATTTTCCCCTCTTGGAATTGCAAGTCTGGGATGTGAAGGTTTTTTACTGTTGTTTTAGGGCAAAATCCAGAGTAACTATGGGGAGTACTTGCTCCGGTGTAAGAACAACTTACTCTGGATTCCAATATGATTTTCCCATAGGTTTTCACTAGGTGGTGCAGTAAATGTGGGTGCACGTAAAGTCTCTTACGTGCTCCCGTAGTTACTCTGGATTTGAGGGTTAATCTGTCTCTCCCCTAAAAATAGCATTAAAGCTATACTTCCTGCTCTTCCTTGTGAAAACAAGTCCAGGGAAGGAAGCGCACTGTCGCCTTTCCTCAGAAGGAATATTGTTAGGTCCTGCAGTGTTTCTTCTATAAAATAAAACATCTTGGTAAGATGACATCATCACATCCTGTGGCAAGGAGTTCCACAGACTAATGACATCCCCTTTTCCACAGGGGAAAGATGTGGCTGGTTCTGCAGCTATCCCCATTCAAAATACAGTGGGCCCAACTTATCACCCGTGGATTTGACTCAATGCAGATGTCAGACTCATTGCTGGACCATCTAGATGAGATTTGAATAACATGTTCAGGATGTCTGTCTGACACAACAGCTGAATCAGAAATTCCACAAAAGCAGAATTTCAGGATAGTTACAATTAAAAAAATTATTTTCCTTACCAAGTGTGTCTGCGGAACTCCTTGCCACAGGATGAGGTGATGACACCTGACTTATCCCCAAATCCAGAATAACTACTGGAGCACGTAAGAGACTTTACGTGCACCCTAGTTACTGCAACACCTAGTGAAAACCTAGTATGTATATATTTATGTTTTATATGTGTGTGTGTATATATATACACATGTATATGTGTCTGTATATATAAATGTATACATATATATGCATGCATACATATATATATATATATATATATATATATATATATATATATATATATATATATATATATATATATACAAACATACACCCCACATACACATATCAGATTTACAGCCAAATTTAGTCTCCAAAATTGGGGTGCACCTTAGATTCAATGGCGCATTAGATTCATATATGGTATTTTGATTACTAGTATAGGCCAGTATTTAGTTTAATAGTTTACTATACTGTAATAAAAAATAACATAAACCCGTTGTTGTATAAAGTAGTGGAATTAGGTAAAATCATAACATAAACCCATTGTCACATTATTATCATGGAACTCCTTGTTGTATGCAGTAAAATTAAATATTGTACCTGCTTTGCAGCTGTGGTTAAGACACTGTGCCTGTTAACCAGCAGGCCAGGGTTCGAGACCCGGGTCGGCCCCACAAGACAGGGCGAGCTCCTGTCCTTAGCCCAGCTCTGCGACGCCAGCTGGATCCAATTGTGATGGCTCTGCCTTTCCATTGGACTGATTCAGTGGCATGGAGAGGGGGGATTTGCTGCTTGGGTAACAGCCTATCCTCCATAACAATCCAACCCAGGCTTTCGTGCTTCGCATGCAGCGTATGCAGCGCCGAGCACAATACCACAGTCTCTCAAGACAGACGGAGGCCTGCTTTTTTTTTTTTTTGCAGCTGCACATTAAAATCGCTAGTAAATTTTTAAAAAAAATCTGAAGACTTTGAAAATAGTGGTGCGCATTAGATTCAGTGGCACATTAGATTTGGCTAATTACAAGTAATTTGATTACCCATGGAAGTCTGTATCCGTGGATTCTCCCATGGATACCGTGGACCCACTGAGTAGCATATGGGACGAATTGTTAGCCTGGTTTCACAGCGGATAGTCTGAATTACAGGTTGGACTAGATGACCTCTTAGGACACTTCCAACTGTATGGGTCTGCAAGGAAAATCAATGCTGCTGTGTCTGTCACAACCCTGCAAATCCCTGGTGCCTCTTCACCCCAACACCACCGGATCCCTTTTGTGGGTGCCGGCTTGGGAGTTTTCTCAGCTCTTCCACTAACATTGAAAGATGATGGCCTTTTGCCATTACCGCACCAGGCAAGGCTGTTCATTTATTCATAAGTCGAACAGTGGCTGCTTTTGTATCTGCTGAATACAGACTGTAATTCAAGCTCCAGGACCTATTCAGCCCTAATGAAATATCAGGTAAAGATACAGGGCTTTCATCGTGCCTTTACCACATCAGGAATTGGGGGGGGGGGGGAAGGGAGGTAATGCTGCTCAGGACAGACACGGAGGGTCCAGAGCCATCAAACAACCCACCATGAATTACCTTATTTACTTGAATCTAACGCTCACCTTTTCAGTTGAATTCACTCTCCAAAATCATGTGCGCATTAGATTCGATGGCACATTAGATCCAAGTAGATATGATGTTTTGATTATAAGTATCGGTCAGTATTTAGTTTAATAGTTTTCTTCTATATTGTAATAAAAATGAAACATACCCTAAAATCCAGAGTAACTACAGACAGACATTATGTGCACCCGTAGTTACTAGTGAAAACTTATAGGAAATTCATATTGCAATCCAGAGTAAATTGTTCTTAAACCGGAGCAAGGACTTCCCGTAGTTACTCTGGATTGTGCCCATAAACCCATTGTTGTAAACCATAAAAGAAACCATTGTGGTCGTCATCATCATCACCACCACCATCATCTTATTGTTGTATGCATTAAAACTAAATTTTGCACTTTGCAGCTGCACATTACAATCATCAATAAACA
Organism: Cryptoblepharus egeriae; assembly: GCA_030015325.1. NCBI lineage: Eukaryota > Metazoa > Chordata > Lepidosauria > Squamata > Scincidae > Cryptoblepharus > Cryptoblepharus egeriae. Next base: position 4,653,810 of record JAREYC010000017.1, on the reverse strand, counting down.
TATTTTAAAATCTCAAACCTTTTTAAATTGGGGTGTGCATTAGACTCAATGGTGCATTAGATTCAAGTGAATGTGGTACTATACAGGGTAAAAAACGAGGCTTTAATCCTAACTCACAGTTAAGCTGGCAAAAGTCCCAGCAAAAGTTTCAGGAAGGCACTTCTGCGCCACTCCTTATGGGGTTATGTCAGTGAACAGACATGTGCAGGCTTCCCTACCACTAGAATGGGGAATGGATGAGTTATGCCAGCCTCAATTGGTTAGGATTATGCCCAATGCCAGGCTTCGATAACCTTGTGACGGCCGTACCTTCCCACCTCCCCCTGAACTCCAAAAGCAGTGAGCATAATTGAAGGTTCCTGAGCCAAGGGGTTTGGCGATGATCTCATTTGCACATGGCCAAGTGCACAATTTTCACACTTTTCCAAAGAAAGCTTATTATTTAAGTCCACATGAACTGGGGAGTTGCAAACTTAACTGGCACAAATGCCCGATCGCTGGAGGGGAAATGTGCATTTCAAAAGTGGCTTAATAGGCATTCCTTTGCCCCAAGAAACACTGGGAGCTGGTTGCGCAAGGAGGGAGAAAACCGGGCATCCCTGAATACTCAGTGTCCTCATCAAATGACAGGTCTCAAGAGCTCTTTTTCGGGGCTGTGACAGGGAAGATAAAAGCAGGGTGCCTGTTTCAACCAGGAATAATTAAATATATATATACATATATACATGCAGCAGAGGCGTACCTAGACAAAATTTTGCCCATGGCAAGGAATGAAATTTCGCCCCATCAAAACAGTTAGAAGGTATCCCAGGAGGTCATCTAGTCCAACCCCCTGCTTGTAGCAGGAGAGATGGGGCCCTGTTGCCTGTGGCAGATCGCATCCTGCGCTATACCCTTGTTATGCCTCTGTATACGTGTTTGTGTGTACACACACACACACACACACACACACATATATATATATCCAGAAAAGTGCATTGCTAGGAACAGCTAAGATACCGCGCAGAACCCTCAAACTCCCAGGCCGAGATTGAGGATAACATACATATACCACCCATGGATGCTGAGAAAACAATTTATATATGTGTACATTTACAAAATGTAGATAAGGGATATAGAATACTGGTTTGGAATTATTGTTTGGAAAAATTAGATCTAAAACGTGTAACCTATAGTGAAAAACCGTAGGCCTACTTTTGGCCCGCTCTCTCTCTATGATTGCATATATGTATGTATGTATGTATGTATGTATGTATGTATGTATGTATGTATGTATTTATACACATGCAGAGAGAGTATTTTTCAGGGCATAGGTCGCCCTGGCATATAGGTTGCATATGTATATATGTACACGTACACACACACACAAACACATATATATGCCCTGAAAAATACTGTGTGTGTGTGTATATATATAAATACACACACACACACACACACACACACAGTCTTTTTCAGGACATAGGTCGCCCTGGCGTATAGGTTGAATATGTATCTATGTATGTATACACACACACACACACACACAGAGAGAGAGAGAGAGTATTTTTCAGGGCATATGTCGCCCTGGCATATAGGTTGCTCCTAGATTTAAAGGATGAAAACAGAGAAAAATGCTTTCCTCCTGTAACCAGGCATGGGCCCAAGCCGGTTCGGGCCGGATCGCCTGAACCGGTTGTTCCCACGACCCTGTGGCTACCAAATTGGTGCAGGTGCTGTGCGTCTCCTCCTGCAGGAGGAGTTGCAGAGTGTCTCCTCCAGCTGGAGCTCCTCCAGCTGACATTGGCGCGTGCACAGTGCGTCTCTTCCCGCAGGAGGAGATGCACTGCGCATGCGTCCAAGGTTGGCGCATTCGCAGTGTGCTGGGTTTGGAGCCCGCCCTCGCCCCGCCCCCTGCTCCGCCCCTGACCCTGGCCCCGCCCCCTGACCCCGGCTCATCCCTGCCTGTAACCCTTAGATGACCAACTGGATCCATTGACCGGCAACTATAATTTATGCAAATTAGGCTATATTTAGATGGTCATCCAGGTGGCAACCACCGTGCAGCCTCTTCCAGCCTTACCAAGACTGGTATATATATGTACCAAGACTGGTAAGGTTGCGCGATGCCTGGGTGAGACCTGGAGACTGAGAGAGGCTGTGATCGTGCAGGCTCTCTCAGACCCTTCGGGTCTCACCTGGGGGTCACATGGGCTGATGCCTCTGGGGTGTAGGGCACACCGGTATTTTTACCCCAAAAAGGGGGTAAAAATAGTGCGCCCTATACCCCGTAAAATACAGTATGCCCTTAATGCTTTATATATCATTCACAGTTCCTGACTTCTTTCATATCCGTTTTGGATACCTTCCTTAAACAACGACAACAAAATCCTTGTGTCTAAACCCTGACCTCAATCAGGACCAGAAAAGTTTCACATTTCACCTTCTCCTGAGTAGACCCTGAATCAGCAGAGCTGCCTATTAAATGTCTTGTATTATTCCTCCCTCTGAACAAAAAGTATCACTATATGAAACTGCAAAAAGGAAGCATGGAGAGATGAAACCCGTTTTTCCAACAGAGGAATTGCTTACACATTTCGCTTTAGATCTCAATCATTTTATCACCCTTTTTCTTGTTTCTTTATTATTTAATAAAAGAGAGGACAAATGGAAATCCATGAGTAATGGTTCAAAGAACTGGTATCCCCAGGAGGCATATAGATAAGAGATTTCAGATTTCTGCATTTTCCCAGCCTAATAAAAATAATATTCCCTTTGAATGAATTCAGCAGAACTCTCTATAGATGTCACAGTCCCTTTGCTAAAACATTAGGGTACCAGACAGACAGACAGAAAGACAGACAACTAAATAATAAAAGGGATTTTAACGATGAATTAATAATTAATAAATAATGATTAACAAATAAAAGGGTGATTAATAAATCACCTTTGATTAATAAATAAAAGGGTGATTTTAACAGTTGGGTGATTTCAATGAATGCGGCAACCTTAATTTATCAAGAATGGCACAAACTCTCAAACCAGGGACAGCTCAGGAGTTCTCCCTCTCAACCTTGCCTACCTCATAGGGTTGTTGTGAGGACAAAAAGGAGGAAGGAACTGTCAAATCATTCAGCGTTGGATCTCACTGTCACACCAAAAAAAAACCTGGTAGCAGTCAGAAAAGAATTATGGATCAAGCCAGATGCGCATCCAATCCAGCTTTTTGCACCCCGAAATCAAGGCAAGCAAATGTCATAACCCAAAATGTAGGACATAAGAAAAATAAAATAATGTAGAACATGAAATATAATGAAGAACATAAAAAAAATAAAATCTTATATTCACTTGTATATTGATTTCATTTGGTGGACTTGAACGTTATATTTTTATTAAATTTTAAACTATATTATGCACAGATTTTTTTCTGGGTATTCATTTTTTTCTGGGTACAGATTTTTTTCTGGGTACAGATTTTCTCACTGCTATTCAGTACCTTTTCCCACCTCCCCTCCCTCCAAGCAGCTAATTAATAATTAGTCATATGCGGATGAACTGTGGTGTGCACTGGCACCTTTTTCCCAGGAAAATGCACTGATGTTGATGACGATGACACATATAAGCTGAAATCCTAAAGACACTTTCCTGGGAGTAAGACCCATTGAACACAATGGGGCTTACTTTTGAGTAGACATGATTGTGTTCATAATTTATTAATTTCAATGACGCTCTGGTCACAGGGAAAAGGAGGATATTTTTGATCTTTTCCAGGATACCAGTTGCCACAGGGAGCATGCAAGTCAACAAGATCCTTGCATCCTATTGCCACATCCTTGCACCTACCATTTAGACAATCCAACATTTGTCCTCCGCTACACCACTACACATGACAGACCATTCCAAATTTCCGCGCCACTGAAATACACACATGATTTGATTTATCTTTATTGCGGTCTCGGCGTCAAAAAGAGCCAAGATTTAGCGAACACGGTTTAAAGATAGTTCCAACAAATTTGGCAAACTTTCCTTATTTAGCAAAGCTCTTTGCCACCTACTTGAACACAACATGCTTAAGCTCCCATTGGTGTCAATAGGTCCCCAGCGCCTACTTAAGACCAGGGGCTAAACAAGAATAAACCACCAAACCAAATCCGTAGATGTTCGGAGGGATTCCACTTGCTTGAGACATCTCAATTTGTTCGGCACATCATTCAGAGTTGCCCAGTCTGTGTCACAACCCAGTCGGTGGCATCACTATAGGGGTGTCACAACCCAGTCTGTGTCACAACCCAGTCGGTGGCATCACTATAGGGGTGCAGGTTGAACCGGGTGATGCACATAGGGGGGAGCTGACACTGCTATGAACCAAAATTTTTAAAACCTTGATATGTTTCAAATAAGACCATCATACTATAAATCTAGGGTTGCCATAATTCTCTTCCACAAAACCTGCACTGGGCCCTCTGTTACACTTGCGACTATGTGGACACAATGCCCCAAAATTGGGACCGTCCCTGTTTTTTGGGACATATGGCAACCCTGTTTACTGTATTTACTTGAATCTGATGCTCACCTTTTTCAGCTGAATTTACCCTACAATCCAGAGTAATTACGGGAGCAGGTAAGAGACATTACGTGTACCCGTAGTTACTGCACCACCTAATGAAAACCTATGGGAAACTCATATTGCAATCCAGAGCAAATTGTTCTTACACCGGTGCAAGGACTCCCCGTAGTTACTCTGGATTGTGCCCTTAGTCTCCAAAATCAGGGTTCGCATTAGATTCCGTGGATAATTAGATCTGAATAAATGTACTATTTTGATTATAAGTATAGAGGATGCACTAGATTCAATGGATAATTAGATCGGAGTAAATGTAGTAACTTTGATTATTAGCATAGGGTGCGCACTAGATTCAATGGATAATTAGGCTGCAATCCTAACCATGTATACTCAGAAGTAAGCTCCACTGTGTTCAATAGGTCTTACTCCCAGGAAAGTGTCTTTAGGATTGCAGCCTACGATCCGAGTAAATGTAGTATTGTGATTATAAGTAGAGGGTGTGCACTAGTTTCAATGGATAATTAGATCTGAGTAAATGTAGTATTGTGATTATAAGTATAGGGTGCGCACTAGATTCAATGGATAATTAGATCCGAATAAATGAAGTACTTTGATTATAAGTAGAGGGTGAGCACTAGATTCAATGGATAATTAGATCTGAGTAAATGTAGTATTGTGATTATTAGTATAGGGTGTGCACTAGATTCAATGGATAACTAGATCCGAGTAAATATAGTATTGTGATTATTAGTATAGGGTGTGCACTAGATTCGATGGCACATTAGATCTGAGTAAATTCCAATTGATGCATAATTTCATGCAGAAAGCAGTGAAATAACTCTATTCGATCAAACGTTATGGAAAAAAAAAAAGTGAACGCAGTGTGATGGCATATGACCCCCCCCCCCCCCATGTGTTGCTGTCTGCACTCCATAGGAAGAGATCCATCACAGGGGTGATGTGCTGATGTACTGCACCGGGTGACACCAACAATAGTGACACCACTGAACCCAGACTCCAAAATGTAGGACATCAAGAACATTTTGTCCTAGGACATCAAGACTCCAAATCCCACAGGTACAAATCATAAATCAGGGGCAGGTATAAATAATAAAACTATATCCGCAATGCCAATACAACAGTAAGGACTGGACAAACGTTTTACGGTTATGATATACGGTCACTGTATGAGTCACAACTGCAGCATTTCATTGTTAGAACACACCCCAGATTGTGTTGGAGTTGCTCCTTTTCTGAATCAGGCAGTTAAGTTTTTCCTGGAGTGCCAAGATCCAATTGGCAGCTCTCTCCAGAGCGGAGAAGGATTGGCAGGGACTTAAACCAACAAGGCACAAGAGGATGTTCAGGAATGTGCAAGAATCGAGGTCCTCCGTGTGAGTCCTTTTGAAATTTGGCATGGGAAAGAACCACATCGGGATGGAGCGCAACACTAATTTGGGGGCCAGCAAAAGGCCATAGTGCATGCCCCTTTAAATGTAAAGCCTAATGGTTAAGCTACTGGTTCAGCCTCATTGCGTTCAGTGGGTTTTACTCCCAGGAAAGTGTCTTTCGGATTGCAGCCATAGATAATTTCAGAAGCGTAAGTTGGAGCATATAATTTAAGAAGCGTATGTTTATCTGCTACAAGCAGGGCGTTGGACTAGATGACCTACTGGACCTACTGGACTCTACTGGGTCCCTTCCAATTCTATGATCCAATTACTGCAGCCTGCCGCTCTACAACAATAAAAAAGCAGTTTTTTTAAAAACTGATTTGTTGTGGCCATTCACGTTGTGGCTGTTCATGTATATATATAGCCATATATATAAACACACACACAAATCAGCGTATAACAAGGTTGGATCTTTTATTTCAAGAAGTCTTCTAATCAGAAAGGTGGCTGAGCCGACAATTTGATGCACACTTTCACATGAGCAAGTCCCAACGTTCTGTGAATCCTTCTTGTTAATGAATAAAATAGAAAGTATCAGATGTGATGTGTGGCTTCTTATCTAGTTTTGAGGTGCGGGGGGGGGGTAAAGACCCCCTAAAATGGTATCACATGAGGCTCCACAGCCCCAAAGTTCTGGCTTTGGGTCTTGCATTTCTATGTTCAAATAAACCACATACAGAGTAAAGAAGAGTTAAATAATCTACTTTCTGATCACATTTTTTTGGGGGGGGGGGGAGGAGAGAGGTTCAGGACAGGTTGCATACACAGCACACTGGCAGTAGCAGTCTTTGGGGTGATGGGCACTCCGATTTCAATGCCCTCTTACCCCTTCCCACACTGATGCAATCTGCATCACCCTACCTAATAGATGGCTAACGGCTGGCATAGGACTTCTGTGCATTGGATTTGCGCCACCGTTGCCAGCCAAAAGCTTTGGCCAACGAAACCCGTTCCTGCAGTTGGAATGACACAGTTCACGGCGGGTTCCTCCTAACCTTCCAGGAAACCTGCAGTCCACCAGTTTACAAGCCTACAGGTGAGTAATCTGTCCATTCGGCTCCCCATTCGGTTTTGGAAAAGCGCCCTCTCTTCCCCTGCCCAGCCAGCAGAACAGAGGAATGGCTATGCCACATTAGGGTTGCCATAATTCTCTTCCACAAAATGGGACCCTCTGTCCCATTTGCTATGTGAACACAATCCCCCAAAATCAGGAATGTCCCTCTTTTTCAGGACAGATGGCAACCCTATTCCACATATTCTTCAGGGGGCACCTGAGGTCATGCATCCTGTATGACTCCAAGGTCCCAAATCCCCTAGAGAGAAACATCCCTATCATTATGCTGCCTTAATATATCATATCATAGCCACCTTGGGCATGTGTTGTTTACAGAGGAAAGGCAAGAAATAAATCTTTTAAATAAATTAAATAAATTATAAAAGTCATATAGGAAAAACCACCTCCCTTGCTCTTATAATCCTAGACCAGTGATTTTCCAACAGTGTGCCTTGACAGTCTGGTGTATTTTGTTTTTAATTAAATAAAAATTGATGGGGTGCCTTGTCAATGTGCCATGAGACTCTATCAATGTACCCAGGGGTATCTATGTACCCATGAAATGAAACTTTCCTATTCTCTTTCCTCCAGGTGACAACTGACTTTCATTTAGCACTTAAAAAAAGCAATTTCACAAAGCTTTTTGGCCCAATATTGCCTAATCTGAGGTCATTCCATCCTTTGCCTCCCCTGTTTTTAATGTGGGGGATAAGGGGTGGCCCTCACATAGGCACAGCTGGCATTTCAGTGCCAGTCTGAGTGCATCTTGTTCCTCCTCCCATTAAAAAAGGTTATATGGCCACTAGTTATATAACCACAAACTATCAGAGAGCCCCAAGATGCTCATTTGTGGCCAACGAGTGTCCTTAATTGAACCCTGTCTGGCTGCAATCTTAAAGACACTTTCCTGGGAGTAAGACCCATTGAACACAATGGGGCTTACTTTTGAGTAGACATGGTTAGGCCTGTGCGCGCTCGCTCTCTCTCACTCACACACACCCCACAGTGTAACAGCACAGCTCATCCTGTTTGCAAGACTCCCTAGAATGAATGACTGAGGCTGCAATCCTAACCACACTTTCCTGAGAGTAAGTACTATTGAACACAATGGGACTTACTTTTGAGTAGACATGCTTAGGATTGTACTGTGAATGACTGAATGAATGAATCCATCCATCAACAGTATTTTTATACCACTTTTCAACATCTGTCTTTACTGCTGTCAGCTTCAGACTTGATCATCTCTTGGTCCGACCCTCCAAAACAGCATAACATTATGTGCTGTAATGTGCAGGGTGAGCATATGCTATAGCCAAAAAGAGAGGACAAAGGCCCCCCAAAAGTAGGACATCCAAAAAATGTAGGATATGATAAAACAAAAACATAAAAACAATCATATACTGTATTTACTCAAACATAACGCTCATCTTTTTCAGCCAAATTTATTAGTCTCCAAAATCAAGGTGTGCATTAAATTCAATGGTTAATTAGATTAGAGTAAATACAACTTTTTATTATAAGTATAGGAAGTGCATTAGTTTCAATGGTGCAATATATTCGAGTAAATATGGTAATTGCCTTTATGTGCTTAAACACTATATTATTAAATTGAAAACTATTACAAATAATTTATTACATATACAGTGCAATCCTAAGCATGTCTACTCAGAAGTAAGTGTTCAATAGTACTTACTCCCAAGCAAGTGTGATTGGGATAGCAGCTATAATTTCTTAAAGAAGGCTACATGTTGGCCGCTTACGAGAAAAAGGAGGACACTGACTTTTTTCCAGGACACAAGGCCAAAATCCTAGATATGTCCTGGAAAAATGGGACATGTGGTTCATGACCACATGTCCTATTTTTCCAAGACATGTTCAGGATTTTAGCCTTGTATATTAGCCCTACAATCCAGAGTAACTACGGGAGCACATAAGAGACATTATGTGTACCCGTAGTTACTGCAGCACCTAATGAAAACCTATGGGAAATTTATTTTGCAATCCAGAGCAAATTGTTCTTACACCGGAGCAAGGACTCCCCGTAGTTACTCTGGATTGCACCCTATGTCATGCAAAGTGCAATTAGATTAGATTTTTTTTAAAAAACTGAGATTTTTAAAAAAAGATTTGATTAAAATTATGTATTTTATGCGCTTGGTAGGTTCCATTGACTCTCCTACAAAATAATAATTGCTACCAAATCCGTGCAGAATTTTTGCACGGATCTAATCCAAGAAGAAGGCTGATTTTACTCCCTGGCCTTACTCCACCGAAGTCAAAGAAGTAAAATGCCAGGCGCATCTGGCCGAGTGGGTCTACATTGGCTTTAATTATACACATTATCCAAAGATTGCCTGGAAACAGGAATGCCGGCCAAGAGCGGAAGCGTCCGTCCTGCAGCGGCAATGTGCCCACAACAGGGTGGGCCGGCCACTTAGCTGTAATTATTCAAAAGCCATTAGAATGATAATAATTTTTTTTTTTTACAAAATGAACTCATCCTCATGTTGTTAATCCAGAAAGGATTTGAAAGAGCTGACAGTCTCAGATACACACTGGTAAGAGGTTGATGGGAGACACACACACACACAGAGACAGACACACAGACACACACTTTAGTTTTTGCATTAAATATAACGCAAAAATACAATTAAAACATTTTAAGGGCAAGCAGGTAAATTATTATAGCACAATCCTAACCATCCCTACAATCCAGAGTAACTATGGGAGCACATAAGACATTACATGCACCCGTAGTTACTGCACCACCTAGTGAAAACCTATGGGAAATTCATATTGCAATCCAGAGTAAATTGTTCTTACACCGGAGCAAGGACTCCTCGTAGTTACTCTGGATTGCGCCCCATTTCTACTCAAAAGTAAGCCCTACTGTGTTCAATGGGTCTTAGGGCAAAATCCAAAGAAACTATGGGGAGTTCTTGCTCCTGTGTAAGGACAACTTACTCTGGATTCCAATATGATTTTCACATAGGTTTTCATTAGGTGGTGCAGTAACTATGGGTACACCTAAAGTCTCTTATGTGCTTCTGTAGTTACTCTGGATTTGGGGCTTACTCCCAGGAAAGTGTCTTTAGGATTGCAGCATTAGAGCACAATCCTAACCATGTCTACTCAAAACTAAGCCCTATTGTGTTCAATGGATCTTACTCCCAGGAAAGTGTCTTTAGGATTGCAGCATTAGAGCACAATCCTAACCATGTCAACTCAAAAGTAAGCCCTATTGTGTTCATTGGATCTTACTCCCAGGAAAGTGTCTTTAGGATTGCAGCATTCTAAGTGTCTTTAGGATTGCAGCATTAGAGCACAATCCTAACCATGTCAACTCAAAAGTAAGCCCTATTGTGTTCAATGGGTCTTACACCCAGGAAAGTGTCTTTAGGATTGCAGCATTGGAGCACAATCCCATGTCTACTCAAAAGTAAGCCCTATTGTGTTCATTGGATCTTACTCCCAGGAAAGTGTCTTTAGGATTGCAGCATTAGAGCACAATCCTAACCATGTCTACTCAAAACTAAGCCCTATTGTGTTCAATGGATCTTACTCCCAGGAAAGTGTCTTTAGGATTGCAGCATTAGAGCACAATCCTAACCATGTCAACTCAAAAGTAAGCCCTATTGTGTTCAATGGGTCTTACACCCAGGAAAGTGTCTTTAGGATTGCAGCATTGGAGCACAATCCCATGTCTACTCAAAAGTAAGCCCTATTGTGTTCATTGGATCTTACTCCCAGGAAAATGTCTTTAGGATTGCAGCATTCTAAGTGTCTTTAGGATTGCAGCATTAGAGCACAATCCTAACCATGTCAACTCAAAAGTAAGCCCTATTGTGTTCAATGGGTCTTACACCCAGGAAAGTGTCTTTAGGATTGCAGCATTGGAGCACAATCCCATGTCTACTCAAAAGTAAGCCCTATTGTGTTCATTGGATCTTACTCCCAGGAAAGTGTCTTTAGGATTGCAGCATTAGAGCACAATCCTAACCATGTCTACTCAAAACTAAGCCCTATTGTGTTCAATGGATCTTACTCCCAGGAAAGTGTCTTTAGGATTGCAGCATTAGAGCACAATCCTAACCATGTCAACTCAAAAGTAAGCCCTACTGTGTTCAATGGGTCTTACACCCAGGAAAGTGTCTTTAGGATTGCAGCATTAGAGCACAATCCTAACCATGTCGACTCAAAAGTAAGCCCTGTTGTACTCAAAGGGTCTTACTCCCAGGAAGTGTTTTTAGGATTGCAGCCACACGCTCCAAAATTGGAGTGTGCATTAGATTTGATGGTGCATTAGATTTGAATAAATAGGTAATTTGATTATACACATAGATCAGTATTTTATTTAACAGTTTACTGTATTGTGATAAAAATGTAACGTAAAACCATTGGATAAAGTAGTGCAATTAGGTAAAAAAATCATAACATGAACCTACCTAACATGAATAACTACGGGAGCATGTAAGAGACTTTACGTGCACCCGTAGTTACAGCACCACCTAGTGAAAACCTATGGGAAATTCATATTGGAATCCAGAGTAAGTTGTTCTTACACCGGAGTAAGGACTCCCTGTTCTCATATAACTCACTTCTATGCAGAAAAATTAAATTTTTCCTCTGATTTGCAGCTACGCATTACTATTCCTATTAAACTTTTTTAAAAATCTGAAGCCTTTTAAAATTTGAGTGCGCATTAGATTCAGTGGTGCATTAGATTTGAGTAAATCTTTTGAAACATATTGTAAAAATTTGATTTTTGCAGAAGTAATTGCAAGACGGATTGAGCTTTACACCTGAATGAATGAAAGGTGTTGGCCATGCACAGCTACAGTTTAATTTCATCTATATGTGTAGGGTTGCCATATATCCCACCCCCCCCCCCCCTCCAAAAAAAAAACAGGGACAATTCTGATTTTGGGGGATTTGGGTGTAATCTATGGGGAGTCCTTGCTCCAATGTAAGAAAAATTTACTCTGGATTGCAATATGAATTTCCCGTAGATTTTCACTAGAATTATGGAGTTGGAAGGGACCTAGTAGGTCATCTAGTCCAACCCCCTGCCTGTAGCAATTTTTACTAGGTGATGGCGTAACTATGTCAATGTAAATGTCTCTTACATGCTCCTGTAGTTACTCCCAGGATTACTGGGATTACTGGATTGTAGGGTGTGTTTACATACTGGCAAATGGGACAGAGGATCTTGTCCTGATCTTGTGGAATTATGGCAACCCCTATATATGTGAGGGTTACAAAGATTTATGGGATTACAAGAGAGGGTGAGGGTATACACAGAAGAACTATAGCTGTTGTTGAGGAAGGTACAAAAATGGTTGAATGGACAGTTGAATGAATGAGTGTCCAAATTACAACAAGATTGGCCTTATTAAAACACAGGAAAGGTGAACGAAGAATTGTAGACAAATCTGGAAATTCACTGGGAGGGAGAATAAAGTGGCTAAGAATTTATTTACTCTGAATAATCTGGCTGCTTATTGCCGATTGCCAAGAACCACATCAGAAAGGAAGAGGCATGTGGGTGTTTGGCTGTAGACCACACGACGGAGGCGTTATTCTCGAGAAACTGTGACTCATGGGATTCTTTGTAAGCAGGGTGTATAGCAGGGGTCTCCAAACCCTGGCCCTGGGCCCATATGTGGCCCGTGGCGAGTGTCTAATTGGTCCACAGCCACCCTATGGTCCCCAAAGAGCTACTGATCCAGTTGACCAAACACTACTGAAACTATGATGGTGGGGTAAGGGAAGTGGGGGTCCATTTAGTGTGTGCTTTGTGTTCTGTGCCATGTGTTGGTGCTTGTAAAAATCCTATAAATGTGAGCCTGTTTATTCATTTATCCAAGTTCCATCTTTAATCTGTTTATTTAAATTTTATATTTAAAATAATTTTTCTAGGCCTCGACACTGTGCCAAGAATTTGATGCGGCCCTTTGGCCAAAACATTTAGAGACCTCTTGGTGTATAGGGACAGCATCAAAGTTGGATACCAGTTCACGAAAGCCCTCTCTCAAAACTTTGGGGAACAGTGAGGAAGCAGACCAGCGGAGAGAGACATTTGGCCACTGGCCCTGGAAACCTTCCTACAAATAGGAGCAGGGCCAGCCTACAACCTCCTTACACTTGTGGTTGCATCCAAAATTAGGGTTATCATAGTTCTCTTCCACATTCCACCTTCTGTCCCATTTGCCAGAATGTGAACAATATCCCTAAAAATCAGGATTGTCCCTGTTTGGGGGGATATATTGCAACCACAGGTGGGCACTTCCCGGTTCGAGCTTACTCGCCCAAACCGGATCTTCCTGTTTCCCTGCCGCTGGCAAACCGCCAGCGACAGGGAAACGCAAAAACATAGCGGACTGTTTCGGTCCGCTATGTTTTTGGACCCACCACGCAAGCGTCAACATTGACGCTTGCGCAGATGCCTGTGCCGAAGTGGGCTTGCCCGCTTTAGGGCTGGCACCACACAAGCATCAACGTTGACGCTTGCACAGTGCCTGCTCTGAAGCGGGCCGGCCCGCTTCAGGGCAGGCACTGCGCAGGCGCCAACGTTGGCGCAAGCGCAGTGCCTATACTGAAGCTGGCCTGCCAGCTTCAGTACTGGCACTGCACAGGCGCAAACATTGGCCTGCCTCTCGCCCTGCCCCTGACCCTCCCCGCCCCCTGACCCTGGCCCGCCCCCCAACTTCCAGCGAACCGGATCTTGGGGTTGGCTGGGCCCACCCCTGATTGCAACCCTATCCAAAATGCTTTGTCTGTGCCCAGTGATGTGCCAGCCTCTGTTCTTCCCCTCACCAATCTGCTGCCTTGGACAACCATCTCAGCTGACTATGTGGATGGGCCAGATCTGAATGGAATGATGGGGCAAATCCCCAACATTGCATGTGTCATCTCAAGATGCAATCCTAACCAATTTACTGGCATAACTCATCCATGGTGAGTGTGGGGAGGCTGCCGCATGTCTGTGCAGTGGCATAACCTCCCCAGGAGTGAGGCACTTTTGTGGCACTTTTGTGACACTCCTAGGCCAGCACAGGATTTGTGCCATAACTTGTGCTGGTCCAACTAGGGGTTAGGATTATTTGAGGGATGCTTTCATGATTTATTGGAAAGGGTGAGAGGAGCAACTGTTGCCCTTTGGCTGATGCTCCCCCAAAATCCCTGGAGGGGTCCAGTATAATAATGAACGAAGAGGGTCTAGTGTAACATTATACCAGCATTGACGTACTGCACCTAGAGAATTTGGTGGCTGGGACCATGACGTCCTATGTCACCCCCTGAAATCTGCTCCAAGGTGTGGATTGGCACTCTTTGAAGGCATGGTGCCCAGGGAAATTTACCCCCTTCTCCCTCCGCCCCGTAGCTACGCCACTGGCAGCCAGCAACCTGGAACCACAACTGGATGGGAAATGACTTGAATACATTTCTTCCTAAACTAATAGGGTAAAAAAATCAGATTTAAGGGGCATCTGGCTGGCGCCGAGAGTGGCAGATATGCAAGGATGTGCAAGGAAAGGCCATATTTGGAGGGGAGGCTGGAGAATAGAAACAAACCATGCCAACATCCAGAGGATTTTGGCAACTAGGCTCAATGGAGAATGACACTTGGGACTGCGAGCTGGAGACGGAGCCTTCTGCCATGCTCAGCGTGTGACACTGGTCCGTCCCCCCTTCCTCCTCCTCCTATCCCACCCCCCCGCCACGACTTAAAGGTTATGTAATGCAGATCTGCTGGAGCATTAGCAACCACATGACAGAACCCAGTAAGATTTCAGACTGCCACCTACAAAATTTAATTAGCAGGCGGTAAACAAGAGAGGGTGGGAGGCGCTCATAGGATCAAGAGATAACCCTCTTCTTTGTGCTGTCAGCAAAATTCATAGGAAATTCCTCTTTGCCTTTTAAATTCCCTGGAAAATAAATAGATCACACAAAAGACATGGGTTGTGGATGGGGGAGGGCGGATGTGGAGATAAAACTTGCAAGTGGCACAGATACCCAGCCAACTGGGGTTAGGCTAGTTAAGTCATCATCACAGAGACCAAATCAGATGATTGGGTTGTCTTAAGCCTGGCTCAGATCGGTGGTCATGGTCTCCAGGGTCTATCCCTGTACTGAAGTGTCGGATCCTTTGACCTGGAAGTGCCAGGGACTGAACCAGAGCCCTGCTAGATCTCCTTGGACAACGCGTTGAGAACCACAGATCCCGCTCAATGTTCCCATTGGTCACTAGTGACAATCCTAGCTCCTTTAATATCAGAACATCAGAACATCCTTTAATATCAGAATATCAGAAGAACTTTGATGGATCTCAGCAGACCACAGGTTGGGAAATACTGATCTAGCTCAATATTGCCATTGGTGACCAGTGGCAATCCTGGCTCCTCTCACATCAGAACATCCCTGCTGGATTTCCATGGACCACAGGTTGAGAAGCACTGATCTAGCTCAATATTGCCACAGCTTCCCATTGGCAATCCTGGCTCCTATATCATAATATCCGAAGAACCTTGCTGGATCTCCATGGTCCACAGGTTGGGAACCACTGATCTAGCTCAATATTGCCACTACCAACCAGTGGCAATCCTAGCTCCTTTAATATTATAAGAGCACTGCTTGATCTCTCTGGACCACAGGTTGGAAACCACTGATCCAGCTCAATATTGCCACCGGTGACCAATGGCAATCTTGGCTCCTTTCACATCAGAAGAGCTCTGCGGACCACAAGTTGGGAACCACTGATCTAGCTCACTATTGCCACCACTGACCAGTGGAAATCCAGGCCCCAAAACATCAGAAGAGCCCTGCTGGATCTCCGTGGACCAAAGGTTGGGAACCACTGACCTAGCTCAATATTGCCATTGGTAACCAGTGGCAATCCTGGCTCCTGTTGCCACTCCTAAAGTTGAACAGGGACTTGGAGGGTTGGAGAAGGCTACATGTGGCATCCTGTGGCCTTCCAAAAACCAGATGCATCTGGAAGACCTTCAATCTCAATTCCAGTTTGTGGCAAAATCTGGAAGTGACCTTTTAAGGCCCCCTGGACCTCAGAGAAGGCCTTCAATGACCTTCCTGGCCCTCCAAATATGGTAGGAAGGTGGCCTCAAGGAAGGCTAGGCAGTGGTTCCTAAACCTTTTCAACAGTGCAGATCCTTTGACCGACTGTCCATTGGTTGTGGCTCTTCATTAGGACTATAATCCTATGCATTGTATAGGGTGGTGGCTTCTTCACAAGCAGTCTGTGGCTACTGGATGCTTTCTGCAGCTACCAAAGGAGCAATGGCTCACCATTTGGGTACCACTTTGCAAGAGCGGCGGTGGTTGGGTGTGTGTGTGCGTAAAAATATGGCACCGGGGCATTTGAACCCTTGCCCCCACCATGTACACCACTGATGACATATCTGCCACACTGCCATGTGCAACATCCCTGCACACTGCCAATAAACAGCCTTAGGCCAATTCACATATGCATATTTTTTTCTCAATCAATATCAAGCAGCATCATGAGCTGTAGGTTGGAATAACCCAGAAATTTCACAGTAATCTTAAAGCCCCACATCTTGGGAGCGAGGTTGAGTTGCCATAATTCTCTTCCACAAAAGCAAGACAGGACCCTCTGTCTCATTTGCAAGTATGTGAATACAATCCCCCCAAATCGGGAGCGTCCTTGTTTTTCGGGACATATGGCAACCCTCGGGGGGATTTCTGATTCTTCAACACAAATCTCCCCCAGGCCTATTGAAGACTCTATTCCAGATTGACAACTCTGACGACAACCTTACACTGAAGTCACAAAAAAGTAATAGGACAAAAGGAAGGACGTTTCCCAAATAAAAAGATAATCCTTGGAGAGGAAGGAAATAGGGACAGAATCTATTTCCTTTTCAGCTGTTAGGACTCTGGATTCCTTCTAACTTAAGGCCATATGGACAAGACATTGCATTGCTCAGGGGCAATATATGAACCTAAGAAGAGCCCTTCTGGATCAGGCCCAAAGACCTTTCTAGTCCAGATTGCCATGAGTCACATTAACTCACCAAATTCCTCCAGGATCTCCGGGATCCAGATACATACAAGACAACTTGCATCCTGTTGCCACTTCCTTGAAGCTGCCTACTTCTAAAATCAGGAGGCTGTACACACCCATCATGGATTGGAACCTATAATGGACTTCTAGAAATCTCTCTGATCCCCTTTGAAAAGCACCTAAGCCAGATCCTGTGGCAAGGAGTTCCACAGATTAATTACATCCTGGGTAAAGAAATATTTCATCTGTTCTAACCCTCCCGGTTTGAATGGCCGTCCCCTGGTTGTGGTGTTGTGTGAAATCAAGGGTATCACTAATCCAGGGACTAGTTAAGGGATGAATGGTCCTGAACTGGTTATGGTTTTAATTCCTAGTCCTGAACGGAACAGGTCAGGTGCCACAGATTCGTGTTACGAGCCATTGAAAGTGATGAAAAGGGCTGCCATTGGGCACAAAATAGTCCTTATTCCACCCTTTATAACTAATGTCCTATGAGGGAAGACCTTATTTCTGGCCATCAACTGCTCGTTGACGCCTCCGTGAATGCTAGCTTTGGCTTGCTGTGTGAAACTGATTTGACACTCTGGGTTTTAATACAATAAGCGGTCTAAATGACTGGTGAAAATGGCTTTTAAAAAGGAGGGGATCGAAACATGGAGGGGATCGAAAAGGAGGGGATCGAAACTGTGGCTGTTTGGATGGATAAGAGGAACCTCCATGCTCAGGTGCAGTATACCTCCAATTTGGGGAAGGGGCAGCATCAAGGGAGAACCATACACAAAAGGTGCCAGGTTTTGACCTACCTCCCCAACACTGGTCAACACTGAACAGGATCCGTACCCAATAGAGTGTCTGCCAGGACTCACTGTATAAATGGGGTCTACTATCTACCCCTTAGTGGGATTGTGGTGCTCCTCACATTCATCATTGTGTCCGATTGTAAATCAAGGGCTTGAATGACCGTCCTTGAATGGCTGAGTGGACTGGCCATTAACATCCGATTTACCGTAAGTCCATGTATTGTATGCCATATGCTAAATAAGGAAAATAATAAGAGCGGTCCATTGCCTTAATGTCCTATATCCAGTCAGACATACCTGTTCTCCCCTTGCCATCGTTTCAATAAAAAATGGAGCCATTTCAAAGCATGGGAGGATGGAAGGTGAAGGCATGGGGTGACATGGGGGGGAAGGAAATATCACTCGGCCCCAGATGCCAGTAGTCCCCAGGACACTTCTGTTTTACCAACTGACAATGCTGCCCAGCTTGCCCTATACGTGGTTGGACTTTACCAAGATGCCATATATTGAGATCAATGGTAGCTGCATGGAGGATAGAAGGAAAAACTCCAGATTGCCTGGGTGTGGCCAGTTATTTTGGAGGTAGAGAGGAGTAGTGCTATAGCTGGCCCAGTGGGCAAGCAAAGCCACATCAAACCTGCCCCCCATGCCTGACCTGGAATTAACCATGGTGTTGTGATCACTACAATTAAAACCAGGAGTTCCAATGTGCAAGAAGGCCAAGTGTGGCCCTCCATGCTTCAGAAAGCCATGTAGAGGTGTCCAAAAAGCACTTATTGATGCACCTCTGGTTGCCTGTCTCAGGATCTACTGTGTGGGTTGGCACCTCCTCATGGCATGGGTACCCAAGGAAATGTTCCCCCTGTACCCTTAGCTATGCTATAGGGTGAGAGAACTACAATGACACATTGGACAAACTCAGCAGGAAGAAGTTATGGGTGTTGCCTGTGGGGTGCGAGCCCCATCAGGCGATGCTACTAATACTGGCCAAATTTCTTAAAATCTTGTTATTTTCAATTACTTCTTTCATGTTATAGATCTCATGTTATAGATCTTTCATGTTATAGATCTTCTTTCATGTTATCATGTTATAGATAATGCATAATTTCTTGCAAAATGCAATGAAACAAACCACATTGAAATATTTCTATTATATCAAAAGTTAAACTCCAAAAACCAATGGGGTGGGGCAAACGTTCATCTCCATATTCACTGCCCAGGATGTTGCCCCACTGTCTTCATAAAAAGAGGTCCATCATGGGCCTCATTATCATGGTCCATCATGGACCACATACTGGCCTCCTGCACTAGGTAACCCATGACACCTCTGGAAATAAAGCCCCAAGTTCAATCCCTGACATCATCCTCAAAGATACCTGGAGAATGATCCCCATCAGTTGCTACTACTACAAGGGGGTCCTTGTACTAACATATGCTACTACTAACATAAGGGGCTTGGAGAAGCAGACCAAAGATCAAGGCACGGGGCTGTAGTGTTTCAGTCCAATCCTTGGCATGCCTACTCAAAAACAAGTCGCATTGTGTTCAATGGGACTTACTCTCAGGTAAATGCGCACAGGCTCTTAGGATTGTTAGGTAGCCCGGCTACTAAGAGCTTGAACTATAAAGCAGGAACCACCCCACCTGCATAGGTAACCTTAGACAAATCACTTTCTCCCCCAGCAGGAGATCACCTTGCTGATCGCTATGTTACAGGATGTAAGGATTACCATAAGATCATGTAGGTAAAAGTACTGTGAACAAGTTAACACATTTCAGAAATACTGGCTACATAGGGTTGCCATAATTCTCTTCCACAAAACCAAGACAGGACCTTCTGTCCCATTTTCAAGTATGTGAACACAATCTCCTAAAATCATGGTTGTCCCTGTTTTTCGGGATATATGGCAACCCTATGACTACTACTAGCTCCTCATTATATTCTCAACTTCCACACAGTATCAGTTTACACCACAGGTTTAAGGCATCTGTATAGATAAGTTAAATCTATATATGTTATAGATGATGTCTCGCTCTTCATATAAGGTCTCCATCACAATCACTTGTGATGCTGGCAATCTGTTCCCACGCCTTGCCTCGGTTCTCTGTTCCCCCTGGCCAAATTTAGATTGCATGCTCTTAGGGGCAGAGATCTGTGCCTTTCATCTCTTTAAACTGTGTATATCATTGCAATAGATTTAATATGTGCATTTTTTTCCTAACAAAAATATGAATCCCTGCCCACAATTTACAACCCGACAAAAAATAACAGGAAAGGGGAGAGTGAACAAATATGGGTGCACATCAAAAAAACATAAGCCATGAATATATATGAACGGTGCGTGTGTACATTAAATGTTCAGCTTGCTAAGTACAGGTCCACACAGGTATTATTTTTATGCACTACAATGATGTGTTTCATATGCAAGGCCACAACCGAACACGGCTAGCCTTCCTTGCGAGACACACAAGACACAGCCCTGCTCGTCCACATCTGGATCATGACGGCCACACCAAAACGAGGCACTTTTCTTGATACATGCATCAAATGTGCATGCCAGGGGACAGGTGGAATTTGCCACAGCTAATTTCACCGACTAATGACACCGGCGACTTTGCTGTGATGAGATGCCGGCGTTGATCCGAGAACCCATCGGATACTGTTACAGCTGGACTGTATTAATGGAAAAGGAGGGGGGAGATCAGGGATACACTAGCTGGCATGGTTACTAAGTTTGTCCCACACTGAAACCAGCAAAGCATCGTCCACAACCGCCTGATCCGAAGCGGCCTAGGGAACGCCGTACGGTTTCAAACAAGACGTGCCAAAATGTCAACTCGGTTGCGGAGGGAAGGGGAGGTATAGAAGCATCTAGCAAAAAAAGAGGTTTAATCTCTTGGATATTGTGCACACACGGCCTCAATGACAATCTAAACAACCTTATGGGGGTGGAATTTGAAGGACATCAGAGTCCTCTTTGCAAACCGGCATTATAAAGTTTGGTCCTGGGTACCTGCATCAATATCGAAGCAGACAGACAGACAGAGATGGATAGTTGGAGAAGCCGAGGGTAGGTTTGCATCTAAACCTAGTCAGTTATTTTAGGAAAGGATGGAAATAAATCAGTAGACTGTACCTTAGAGTGGAGCTTTTTCCCAAAGCCAGGTTTTTGGCCTCCCCGAACCGGAGTGATCAACAAGGGAAGGTTGTCGGAAGAAGGAGATGGACAGACAGACTGCAGTCTGGTTAGTCTACCGGCTGGTCCTGAGCAGAGTCAGCATCAGTGCGCACCGTTTAGCATCGCTTGCGGTCTGGGCTCCCACTGCTCCTGTGGCTGTCTGCAGGGAGGCAGGCGATGGAGAGAGCATCATCGGCCATGCAGTGGCTGCCACAGCCTATGAGAGAGAGGAGTGCTGTGGGTGCGTGCACGACACTGCACACACTGAAAGGAAGACATACACACACACACATACACAGAGACCAAGATGGCCTTTCCTCTGCTTCTCCTGCCAGTTTCTCTTTCAAATGGCATTAGCCCTGACACCCATTGCAGGCTGTATTGATGGAAACTGACAAGAGGCTGGAGGAAGAGTAGGAAAGGGGGGTTAGAGACGGTTTGCAGTGCCGAGCATGGAAGAGGGAGGAGAGAAGCAGGGGATTTTATTTTCCCGGGGAGGAAAAGCCATCACAGGACATCCTCTGCAGGTCAAGCAAGGCCTAGCAAGTCACAGTGACCCGAGAGCTGTAACAACACAACCCTTGGGAAATGGGCATTCGTTTCCTATTAAAGCCCTATTAAGGGGGGAATTAAACAACAGATTTGCTGGATCATCCCAAGCAAATACAATTTATTTTTTTAAAAAATTGTGGTTCTTTTCTCCTTTTACACGACAACTGGTGAAATCACATACAAAGACACACAACCACTCCCGCCTGCAACCCCCTGTGTGATCTATGCTGCTTAGCAACTGGAAGACGAGCCGTGATGAAAAGATATGGACACACACCTGAATTTGGGGATGGACTGAGATATATTTCTCCCCCCCCCCCAAAAAAAGGTACCGATGTTTACGTCGGTATCCCCAAAATACAGGGCTCAAGTAGTATGCAATGTGTTTAAGAGTACAATCCTAACCATGTCTACTCAAAAGTCAGCTCCATTGTGTTCCATGGATCTTACTCCCAGGAAAGTGTGTTTAGGATTGCAGCCATAGGCTGCAATCCTAAACACACTTTCCTGGGAGTAAGATCCATGGAACACAATGGAGCTGACTTTTGAATAGACATGGTTAGGATTGTGCTCTATGTTGTGCAGGGAAGGGGATTCTAGTGTTTCTCAAACTATGGGTCACAAGCCGGTTTCAGTTGGGTCACCATTCATTTCAATATGCATTTTATTTGGAATATAATTTGGAAGAATGGTATATGACTGCATTTGGGCAAATGTCCCAGATCTGTACTTTTAACAGGATGCCATATATAAGCTTTTTATGATAGTCAATGGGGCTACTCGAGGGTGAGTGTATATAGGATTGCAGCCTTCGGTGTGTTTTTTAAACAAAGCATTTAAACAAAAAAAGTTTACATGAGACAGCTTAAGGAGGGTTCTTATTTTAAAACTCATTCTAAACTTACCCCCAAATCCAGAGTATATAAAAGACTATGGGTGCAATCCAGAGTAACTACGGGGAGTCCTTGCTCCGGTGTAAGAACAATTTGCTCTGGATTCCAATATGAATTTCCCGTAGGTTTTTACTGGGTGGTGCAGTAATTACGGGTGCACGCAATGTCTCTTACGTGCTCCCGTAGTTACTCTGGATTGTAGGGTTAATGTGCACCCATAGTTATAACACCACCTCGTGAAATCCTATGGGAAATTCATATTGGAATCCAGAGTAAGTTGTTCTTACACCGGAGCAAGGACTCCCCGTCGTTACTCTGGATTTTGCCCTTAATTTACTTGCTCTATTTGATTTTGTGTTCAAACTTTCCTGCTTGATGTCATGACATCAACTCCAGATTGAGATGAGATGCCTTCCACTTTACCATGATGGGTTTAAAAAATACTTGTATTTACTCGAATCTAACGCACACCCCAATTTTAAAAATCTTGAGATAAAAAAATCTTTACTGGCATTTGTAATGCACAGCTGCAAAGCAGGTGCAAAATTTAATTTTATTACCTATAATAATATATGACAACAATAACATGATAATGGATTTATGTTATGATTTTTACATTGCAGTAGATCAGTGATTTTCAGCCTTCATCAGCTCATGGCATACCAATCAGGGGCTAAAATTGTCAAGGCTCAATCTTTGGACAGTTGATAAGGCACACCGTGCTGCAGGTGGCCGGGGGGGTTTCAATTCCTCAATAACTCTATTAATACTGTAAATTATGTTTATTTAATAAATAAATAATTTTCCAAAATCCCACAGCATTCCTGTGGACCACTCGTGGCGTACCAGTAATAGGAAATAAAACCCATGCAATTTCATTACAATATATTAAACTTAATACTGACCTACCCCCAAATCCAGAGTAACTAGGGGAGCACATAAGAGACTTTACGTGGACCAACAGTTACTGCACCACCTAGTGAAAACCTATGGGAATTTCATATTAGAATCCAGAGTAAGTTGTTCCTACACAGGAGCAAGGATGCCCCGTAGTTACTCTGGATTTTGCCCTTATACTTAAAATCAAAATACTGTATTTACTTGAATCTAATGAGCCATCAAATCTAATGTGCACCCCAATTTTGGAGACTGAATTCAGCTGAAAAAGTGAACATTAGGTTCGAGTAGAGGGTATTCCTTTACTACAGTGTGTTATTAGTCGGTGAAACTCCTTGCCACAGGATGAGATGTTGTTTCATCTTTCAAATCAGCCAAGAAACTTCTTGAGCGTCCTTGATTCAGTCACACACTTACCTCACACAGTTGCCACACTTTTGAACGAAGGGTGGTTATAAAATGTGAATTTCATAAAGAACAGATATCGAAGCATATAAAGGAAATAATAATGGGTTACATAACATAAATCATACGTGACTGACTTAAATCACTAATACGGAGAAAAGAATTCCAAGACTATGGAAGTATATTTTTGTTTTTTGCTGCTTTTTAAAGGCATCCATTATTTATTTCACTTCTGTCATAAATATCTACATTAAATATATTTAAAACAATTGGAGCTCAAAATACAGTTACAAATATTTTACACAACAGCAACACAGTACAAAAGAGAAAAAGGAAACAGTGTAAAATTAAACTGTTTTGGTTCATTCTGAAGCACTTAAAACTCTTTTAGAGAAAGTTTGTGAGGGTCCCAATCCATTTCAATTGAGCTTTGATGTGAACCTTGCAAAGAGAGGTGGGAGAAATCTGGACTGCTATACTTCATCTGCAAATGAGCATGGTTCGTGGCATGTTTTATGATGCGGATGTCATGTAAAATGTACCTCCTCCCCATGAGCACATGGAGATGAGATTTAACACAAACGTCTTCCCAATTCACTAGTTTCTACATTTTACTTTACATGGGAGGGGGGTACATTACA
Source organism: Cryptoblepharus egeriae (assembly GCA_030015325.1). Lineage (NCBI taxonomy): Eukaryota > Metazoa > Chordata > Lepidosauria > Squamata > Scincidae > Cryptoblepharus > Cryptoblepharus egeriae. The sequence goes on along the minus strand of JAREYC010000017.1, from coordinate 4,629,344 downwards.
TGGGAACATTTACTTTACATGGGAGGGTAGCTACATTAAAGTAGCCCCCTCCTGCAGTCTGACGTGCGACAGTCCAGAATATCCCACCTCACCTACAAGAAAAGTGGCGACGGTGTTTACCTTTCCTTTGCCCCTACACTTCATTCATGTTGTGGAAGTCCATACAGGAAAAATTCCCCAACAAGATCAGTGTTTTGCTGAAAGGCGAAGGGAAACGCACACGTCCCAACTGGGGCACAGGAGTGTGTCCTTCCTTGGAATTGGTCCCACTCTCAAACAACACAGACACTAGACACAACTTTTTAACTTTCCTGCTGCTGAGGAAATTAGGGTTCATGGAACTACAGTCCACTTCATAACCATAGGCCCTTTTGGTACACAAGTACCTCATGCACGGCACAGATTTAAAAGAGAATTGCAAAAAATTAAAAGTCATGCTTTGAAATGTTTGTATCTTGGTCTCCATCAATGCTGCAACCATTTTCCCAGTTATGAGAGGTCCCCAGAACTGTTCACTCCCAGTGATATATATGGGGAAACTTGGGGACAATTTGGACTCCAATCCACATATGATGCTGTCCCACCCATAAAGGCATCACCATTTACTTCACTAGAAGACCAAGTCTGGCACATATGGAAATGTACCCAAATCTTCCTCCTTTGCTGGTGCAAACTGGGAATGTGCTGCAAGTTCATGAATGTCCAGTTCATGAATTGATGCTCCCCAAACATCTTATAGATAATCTGGTGCCCCCTTAAGCATTTTATAGCAAAAATCCGAAAAAAAAACAAAGGGAAAAAATAGAACGTACTAAAATTCACAGTGGATCCTTTTAAGAAAAATAGTGTTGTGCAGCAAGCAGAGGTTATCTGCTTAGTGTTTCAAAGAGATTTTAGGAAGTCACTACTAAGAAAAAAGCTACATGGTTGCTTAGAAGCTAGCCAAGTTCTATACAGACTATATATATATATACACACACACATATACTTTCTTATCAATATTATGCACAATTTTACGAGTACATCTTTTTAAAAGACAATTTTTTTACATTAAAGCTGAAGGCAAATAGGAAGCTACTTCACTCCTCCATCTTAATCACATTTACTTGTCAGTTAAATAGCTGGTTTCAGTGGAACAGATCTCAAAATTTAAGAGTTCTTCGGACTGTAGCCCAACAGTTATTTAAGAGGATTAACTGTTATTTTATTAAGATGAATAAATAACGAAAAATAAAACACAAAACAAATTGTTTCGAGACAATGAACTCCCCTGATTCATCACTAAAATAGGACAGAAAAGTTTCGACAGTCTTTCTGGTGTGTCCATGACTTTTCTTGTTCAAAGATAAAGCAACAACTATATCAGTTATAATTTTGTTTCCCATCGGCTGGTATCAAAACATGAAGTGCAACTGGCCTGTCAAAGTCAGCTTGCTATTTCTGAACTGTCCTGAAAAATGGAGAATTTCTTTACGGCAAGAGTAGGCACCTTACAAGACTTACAAGGCACCTTACAAGTAGGCACCTTACAAGACTGAGTTCATTTTGGTTTCCCTGCATGTGCGACTCGGAAGGTCCAGATCCCGTGGAATGTGCAGGATGTTAAGAGAAGCTTGTAGCTAGGATAATTCCAAGAATTACAAGCAAGATAATTACACAGATTATTATGAAAATCAGTTTCTGGAAGGAGAAAAAAGGAGAAAAAACTGGAATTAGATAATTCCATGTAATGCATTTTAAAAATATACACACATCCCAATCCTAACTAATGCTGCAATCCTAACCTCCGCTTAGGCCAGCTTAAGGCCTGGCATAAGTCATGTGCTGACCCACACGTATCAGAAAATTGCTGTTAAGCACTTCTGTCCCTCTCCTAGGGGGGTTAGGCCAGTGCACAAGCATACACCAATATCCCCACACAATCTCAGGAAGATATGCCAGGTGAATTAGGCTGGCCTAAATTGGTTAGGATTGCACCCTAAGGCTGTAATCTTTACTCAGATACAATTAATTTTTAAACTTTGTAGTGGAGTCTTATGATGCATGTCTACTCAGAAGCAAGTGCCACAGCAAGGCTAACTTCCAGCAAAGTTTGTACAGGCATCCCCTACATATTGGGACTGGAACACTGTGCAAAAGTGAAATCCGTTGAAAAGTGGAACCTAATCATTTTTAGTTTATAAATGTTGCTTCCAATGTTTTTTTAGCTAGCAAATTGCAAATGCCCCTTTTATTGACATTAATAACATGATCATTAAGTGGGATGGGATTAGACCAGGAGCTACAACATGGGGGAGGGCAATTTTGACCTTTGGAACAGCGGAAAAAAGTTGAAAGAGTGGAACATACGTTGAATGAATGAGTTCTGGAACATATATTGAATCATGAATGAGTTTCATATATAACTGAAACATGTTGAAAGTGTGGATTGTCAGAAAACAAACTGTCCAAAAGCAGGGAATACCTGTATAAGATTGTAACCTTAACTGACTCAAATGCCCTACCTGGTTAAATTGGACAGCCTACTTTTTTGTAGGTTGTGATAAACGAGATGCACAAAAAACAGGATACAGAAATTAACGATGCACAAGTCAAACAAACTCAAGTTAGCCAAATTAATTTTTTTAAAGATGACACAAATCAAACAAATTGAGCAAATCAAATTAGCTGAATTAAGCATGTTAAATAAATCTGACAGATTAACCAAATTAATCAGATACATTAACATCAAATGGGCCTAACAAACAGCACATATTAATTCATAGAATGGAAATGAAAATGTGCAGAAAGGACACTGAAGAAATGAGTTCAGGGGAAGGCAAGAGAGGAGATGAGGGCTCTGGAAACCATCCTGTGATTTATTTATTTATCTACCAAGTCCAGAACATCTTGTACAAAAGGTATAATATTTTAAAACTGTGGTAAAAATCTAGACAAAACCAAGTCTAATGATTAAAAGAGTACTATATACCCCCAAATCCAGAGTAACTATGGGAGCATGTAAGAGACTTTACATGCACCCATAGTTACTGCACCACCTAGTGAAAACCTATGGGAAATTCATACTGGAATCCAGAGTAAGTTGTTCTTACACCGGAGTAAGGACTCCCCATAGTTACTCTGGATTTTGCCCTTCGTCCTACGACTAAAAGAGTTGGCTAGGTAGCCCAGACAATACGATAAACGTTTTCAAATATTGCAAGGGGTATTACACAGTATGAAGGGAGAACTTGCTCTCTGTAGCTTTTGAGGGCAGGAGCTGCCTACTCAGAGTAGGACCTATGGGCTGAAACTCAAAGAAACCAGATTTAGGCTGTTTGAGGAAGAATTTCCAGCATTAAAACAGTATAGCTACAATCCTAACTCAGAAGTAAGCCCCATTGTGCTCAATGGGTCTTACTCCCAAGAAAGTGTGTTTAGGATTCCAGCCTCAGTCTTGCATACTAGAGGGCTCTCCCTCATACAAGATTTTTAAGTGAGGCTGCAATCCTAAAGATACTTTCCTGGGAGTAAGACCCATTGAACACAATGGGGCTTACTTTTGAGTAGACATGGTTAGGCTTGTGCTCTGAGGCTGAATGAGGATGCTGTAGCAATTGTCTACTAAACGACTGGATCTAAAGCATCTCCATGCTTTTCCAACTCCCACATCTTATGATTCCAGGCAAGTCAAACAATATTAAATAACTTTTAAAACATGTTAATTTGTAGAAGAAATGCCCATTGAAAACACCATCTTGAAAAAATCATTTTCCCTACACACGGATGGTACCTGATGTTACACAGACATACTCCCTCCCACTTACTAGTATTTTATTCACATGCAATTTTATGTAGGTGTAATCAATTGATTTAAAACTGGTATGATTAAGTCAAGGAAGAGCTCTAATTGGCAACAACCCGAGATCTACTTGGAAGTAAGCCCATTCTAATGGAAACTGCAGACCCAAGGGGTTTGAAGCTCCAAGGTCTAAATGAAAAACAGGAAGCACAATAGGTTTTGCTGCACTGTGTTGTCCAATATTGTGGGTGACGTAGAACCTGTTTCACAGATGTCAGGCTGTATCTGTTGGAAATAGTAGTTGCGAGTGTGCCAAGGAGCTCATTGGTGTAAGAGAGATGCAGGCAGGAAACATTTGAACAGCTTACCACTAGATGTCTCAAGTCCTGTGCTAGGATGCAGGATTCTACTCTTATTAAGCACATTTAAGGGCTTATAGGGCTTTGCTGACTTCAACCTGCTGGTTTAACAAGCGAGTTAGATAGCTGCCAAGTTGCTGGCTACAAGTTAGCCAAGGTGAGTTGTTCAATTAGTACTTACTGCCACAACGACAACAGCGAGGCGCACATGGAAGCAATCTGAGCATCACTGAGTCCTGATCGACAAGCCAATTATTACAGCAAGCACTGCAAGCAGAACCAGCGCTACACCAAGAATTATCCACTTTTTCTGCCAAAGCAAAATCAGGCAAGCAACTCAGGTTAGTAAAATGCTGCAGGCGGAGGGTGGGTGGGACGGACGGACACAGGGATGGGACTGGCCTACACTCGCCCTAGAAAAAGCTCTCAAGGCATAATGTGCCCAATAAACTGGCAACCATCTTTTTCATGCACATAATGGTAGCGAAGAGGGGGCTTGCAAGTACCAACTGCCGCTCCCCAAAATAAGCTGTACAGTTTAAGTCCGCCTGAGCTGCAGGTCCACAGAGATGTGGGAAGAAACGCCTCAAGCTCATTTTTTTTAAAGTTCATAAACGAGCCGACATCCCACCAGGTCGTTCTTGGGGATGAGTCAGGCTGAGAGCAAAAAGAAAGCTGTTTCAGGGTTGATAAAAGTAAACAAACTGCAGAGTTTAAAAATAAACCCTTCTGACTGTATGAGGTCAGCTGAGCTTTCTGACCCACTTATGCCACCCTGTGGAATTACAGTTCACACAATTATGTGGAGTGCTGGATACACAATACAGGGAGATACAAGGTAGGCTTAAAAAAATCTAACCAGGGTTAGAAATTGCAAATATGTTATTGAAATAACTGCAAAAACTGTTATTGCAACAACTTTTATTGTAATATTGACTTCAATGCATTTACACAAACTTATAAAGGTGCTGAAGAAGGGCAAAAAGATGCACTCTTCAACCATTTCCCCACTGTGAAAACGCAAGGACAATAAAGCATTTAAAGCTATTTGTTTCCCATACAGGGTGACCAGATTATTCCTGAACTCCAGGGCCAAAATTCCTGAACCCCAAGGCCAAAATTCCTACGTGCTTTAAAAAATTGCCAAAAAATGTATTTTTTGTTTTTGTTTTTCGGTTTTTTGATAGGAAGGAGATATCTTCAGACTGATTTTTGCATTGGATTCTGCTCTTCAATACGTATCCAACGACATATGGCATGATGGGGTATTGTGCACTATGACAAAATTTCAAAATGAAGCCAAAATGTAGGACACCCGGACAGGAGGCTAAAAATCTGGACAAATCCGGGTTTTTCCAGTCATATGGTCACCCTGTTCCCATATTACTTTGAAATTTTAATTAAAGCATTAATGGACCCAAACAAACACAGGTTCCAGTCTTCAAACCACCCTCTCTTGAGGGGTTCTGGGGAAATTAATGGGATTGGTCCAAACACCATGTCAGATTCCTTGAAGCAAAGCACAAGAAATCCCCTGGGTAAAAATGCTACTGATAAAAGGAAAGGTGGAGACTTACCCTTCGAGCTTTGCTTTTATATTTAACTGCCTTCTTTGTTTCTTCTTTTGCGTGTTCAACATAATTGGCTGCATTCATTACATTTTTTTCTATGCTGTTGACCATATCGCCCTTGAAATTAAGAAGGAAGAACATGCGACAACTTTACCACTATTCAGGGTGACTAACCCTGCAATCCAGAGTAACTATGGGAGCACATTAGAGACATTTATGTCGACAAAGTTACAGCACCACCTAGTGAAAACCTATAGGAAAGTTATATTGTGATCCATAGTAAATTGTTCTTACACCAGAGCAAGGACTCCCCATAGTTACTCTGGATTGCGCCCCATATGACATAATCAAATAAAGAGGACAGGTCCCTCCAAAATGTAGGACGCCCAAGAAAAACGTGGGGCAAGACAATATAAAAGCTAAAAACACTCATATTTATTGCTTTCATGTGGTTAATTTAAACTCTATTACTTATTTGTGTATTTAAAACTATTATATGTAATTTTTTAATGAATAATTTAAAAATTACAAGGCTACATGCTGCCTGCTCACAAGGAAATGGCGAACAAGTGAGGACACAAGGCTAAATTTTTCTAGGACACAAAGCTAAAATTCAGGACATGTCCTGGAAAAAGAGGACTTATGGTCATCCTACCACTACTGGAGTTATTCAAAGTACAAAAAATTAGGGAGAAAAATATACTTAGAGTACAATCCTAACCATGTTTACTCAAAAGTTAGCCCCACTGTGTTAAACGGGGCTTACTCCTAGGAAAGTGAGTTTAGGATTGCAGCCTTTTCAGAACAAAAATAACCCATTTTTACAATGGCATGAAAGGCAGTGGGTGAGCTGCTTCTTGGTCACGCATTCAATATTTTATTTGGGCACATGAGTAATAGCATCCATGGGTATGCACTAAATATGGTATAGCTATATTTTGTATGGGTAATAAAAACAGAAAGGAAAAGAACATACTGAATGGAGACGACGACCACAAGAACAAGCTATGCTTCAAAATGTTTGATAAGGACTGGCATTCTAATAGGGACGATGCCAAAATTGTGTCTTTCATACTGTCTTGCTTACCACTTGCCAAGTTTTGTAAAATACACGTGCCGGAGTTAAGGAGTATACTATTGTCAAATGAAATCAAGTTTCCCTGTTGCTGGGATAGTGCCTAGACTGTTCTCCAGGGCAGACATCCCTTGGGGTAGGAAGTCCCAAGAAAGGATGCAATTAAAGCTCTCGGCTTCATTACCAGAAGCGGCATCCGGCCATCTTTCTGAAACATAGGAAATCCCCACTGCAGCCTTGCAAAACCACTCCCAGGTTTGGCTTCAGCGGTGGAATAGATTGCCAAGGAAAGTGGTGGACTCTCCTTCATTGGGGATCTTCAAGCAGAGGCTTGACATGTACTTTCAGAGATGCTGTAGGAGGATTTCCTAGACAAGGGATTGGACTAGACCTATTAGGTCCTATGATTCTTTTAACACACTGCCAACCTTTCCACCAAGGACTGAGCCTCCTTATTATTATTATTATTTATTATTTAAGTAATTTTTATCCCGCCTTTCTTCCCCCACAGGAAGATCCTTCATTCCTGAGGGGGATCCTTCATTCATCCCACACTTTCTCCTCGAAGCACACCTCCTTGAGTCGAGCTCAGTATGGCCAAAGGGAAGCAAAGGGAGAGCCTCTCTTTGCTCTGAAATGCAATGCTCCTGGGATGAGCCAAACTACCGAGTTACACTCCCATCACTCCTAATGCAGCCTTACTGGAATACAGTTGTCCTTCACCAGACCCACTTCTCAAATTTTCTCATCAGAACTGGTTTGCACCATAAAGAAAAACCGACATCCTTCTCTCTCCTGAGGCTATCCACCCCTTATGTCCCCAAGGAAGGCACTTCTATGTCCTATGTGGTAATTAGAATGCCAGTACACAACGCTATAATGAATTTGATGGAACCTACTTGGAGAATGATGCATGGGAAACAAGGGCATATTGGAGATTTCATTACCTGTGTGGTTCTGTCCATCAGCAGACATTAAATCAGCAGCAATAAACAGCAAAGCGTTAAAAGATACTCATGAAATATTCAATATTCTTATTGTTCAAAGCCAACAAAAGACCTACTTTTAAAGCCCTCCCCAAAATAGACAGTACTGTGTAGAATCAGAGTTAACGTTTCACTTTAAAAAAAACCCATAAAAACCTTTAAATGTATGCAGATATTCCGCTAATCACAATTACCTCCCAACTGCTCACAACAGGATGCATAATTTCAAGGCAGAAACAAGAAACTGAAGGATCTCTTGTAACAATATTATGTTTCTTGGCTTTTAAGGATGTTGTAAGATTGTTTTAAGGATAGTGTAAGATTGTCCCACTGTTTTTGCCCCTTGGAGAATGAGTTCTATTTAAGGCACCCACCTGAACCTCCACAAGCATTGCCATGTCCATGAACATCTCGTGCAGCTCATGTATACCAGATTCCAGCTTGATAATATCTTTGTGACGCGATTCAATTTCGTCTAGAGCATCTCTAGTAATTTTGGTGTCCAAAATAATCTTTGAGGAATGAGAAAAGGGAACAGCACTAGGTCAATATGCTTGTTATTTCTGAGTAAACACAAATCCCATATATGCATGTTACATAAATATGAATACATACATACCTGCTAAATGGGCAAAGAGGCACCTTTTGGTATCCTCTTATACTTAGCAAAGGGGAAGCAACTGTCTGTCTTCACTCCAGCATGATATATAAATAACAACTAATAAAATACATTTGAATTGCAAGCCTATGGACAGGATTTAGTGGTTATTTAACCATCACTGTCCTGTGTATAGCTTGTTCTCAATGTACTGAGTTAAAAAGCAGGCCTCCGTCAGTCTTGAAAGACTATGGTATCGTGCTCGGTGCTGCATACGCTGCATGCGAAGCACGAAAGCCTGGGTTGGATTGTTATGGAGGATAGGCTGTTAATCAAGCAGCAAATCCCCCCTCTCCACGCCACTGAATTAGTCCAATGGAAAGGCAGAGCCAATACGATTGGATACAGCTGGCATCGCAGAGCTGGGCTAAGGACAGGAGCTCACCCTGTCTTGTGGGGCCAACCCGGGTCTCGAACCCTGGCCTGCTGGTTAACAGGCACAGCATCTTAACCGCTTGCGCCACCCACAGCATGTGCCCTAATAATTAAAAGTCTGCTGTATTATTCCCTTTACCTTGCTGATAAGAGGAAGTAGAGACTAACCCTACAATCCAGAGTAACTAAGACGCAAGAGGCACTTACTCTGGATTGCTGTATGCATTCCAGAGTTTCCTATGTTTTCCATATGTTTCCCATCCACCTATGTTCCCCATAGGTAGCACAGTAACTATGTTGGTGTAAAAGGTCCCGTAGTTACTCTGGATTGTAGGCTTGGTCTGCAGTCCTAAACACACTTTCCTGGGGAATAGGCCCAATTGAATACAATAGGACTTACTCCTGAGTAGACATTGTTCAGATTGTGCTCTAATAGTGCAATTCTAAGAAGTAGGTCCTACTGTATTCAATGGGGCCTACTCCCAGGAAAATGTGTGTAAAGGTACAGATACAGCTTTTCTGAGACTCTCCATGAGTGGGAAAGAATGTCTTTAAACCCAACCCATTTTCCTTGTACGTAACAATAAAGGCAACATAGGAGACTTAAAATACCTACGTCAGAAGTGAAAATGGAAAGATTGCCACTTTCTAACATATCTTCCAGTTCTTCATCGGTCGTGCTTTTCCCAGCTAGAAAGAAATTGCAGACATCCGTTACTCCCTGGTGTAACACCTGCACCATGCAAGGTGGAAATAACTGTTCCTTGCATAAATGAGACAGGATTCATGTTCTACTACTTTGCCCAATGAGTAACAAAAATATGTGGATTATTTGTAAGTTATTTTATGGATACTGTCTCCAGCCTATTGATCAGAACGTACTTGTACATCTAAGAGATTGCACAGCTAAAAACCTTTCCCAAACATTGTCACAAAAGAGCCACTGAGTATTGGTGATGGAAAAATAAAAGGCTGACAACTTACTTATTTCTAACTGCCGCCGTATCTGATCTTTGGTGCGTTCTCGAAACACAGTTTGGATTCCATTGTATGTTGTCATGACCTCCACAAATTTCCGGGTCAAAACGGAGTGCTAAGGTTAGAAGGACATGGGTTCTGTTGTGTTACTTTTAGAATTCTCTCTTATGCATAACTTGCTTTTTAAAGTGTTATCATAGTGTTAGGCACGCTAAAAGGCAGCAACAATAAGAGTCATACAAAACAATAAGAGTCTTTATTGGGGTATAACCCTAAGACCCTCACTTTAATGCCTTTGGCAAACTCCATTTTTTAAAGTATTTTATTTATATTGTATTTTATTTTTTTTATTTTAAATATTATATTTTTATATTTATAAAATATTATATTTTTATTTTATTTATTTATATTATTTTATTTATTTATTCATGTAAAGGTTTAAATCCCACTTTTCCTCTGTAGACAACAGCATTTTTCTCTCTATAACGGCTTTACCTGCGTTTTTCGAATTCTGACATCCGCCGACGTTCGATTAACGTTCTCCTCTCGAGCCATGCTCTGTTCCATGGCTAACAACAAAACAAACAAAAGTCATCCTTTAACATACACCATGCACATAATTCTAACATTTCAAGTTTATGCATGCCTACTCACAAGTAAGCACTATTAAAGCCAGTGGGACTAACTCCCAAGAAAGTGTAAGGGCTGCAGCCTCAAGCAGGGCTTGGATAATACCATATTTACTTGAATATAACATTCACCTTATACAGTCAAATTTACCCTACAATCCAGAGCATGTTACATGCCATCCGTAGTTATGGCACCACCTAGTGAAAACCTATGGAAAATTCATCTTGCAATCCAGAGCAATCCACCTTGCAATCCAGAGCAAATTGTTCTTACACCGGAAAAAGGACTCCCCGTAGTTACTCTGGATTGCACCCTTAGTCTCCAAAATTGAGGTGCGCATTAGATTCAATGGTACATTCAATTTGAGTAATGGTACATTAAATCTGAGTAAGTACAGGTATTTTTATTATAAATCAAGTTGACACAAAGTCCCCCAAAACAGGGACAGTCCCAATTTTTGGTGATTGTGTTCAGATACTGGCAAGTGTGACAGCAGGTCCTGTCCCAATTTTGTGGAAGAGAATTAAGGCAACCCTAAATAAGTATAGGTCAGTATTTAGTTTAACAGTTTACTATATTGTGATTAAAATGTAACAAACCCATTGTTGTTTAAAGTAGTGGAATTAGGTAGCAATCATAACAAAAATCTATTGCCGTTTTATTATTATCGTATAACTCATTATTATATGCAATAAAATTAAATTTTGTATCTGCCTCACATCTGCGCATTACAATAGTTGGTAAACATTTTTTTATCTCAAGCCTTGAAAAATAGGGATGTGCATTAGATTAGAAGGCACATCAGATTTGAGTAAATATCAGTATGTGTTCTACCACAAGTGAAAATGAGCTCATTGTCACACATCCTTAATTTTATTGCCGTTCCAGGGACTGAGCAAACACAGAGGGGTCCTCTGGTGAGCCACATCACATGCCAAATGGATGACAAATTGCGCAGACCTGGTTTTGAGTGACACAGGTGTCAGGAGGCCGCTGTTTAAAAAGGACAACGAGAGCTTTGCAGCAATCACATCACCAACAGTTAAAGGATACTTACTTTTCAATCTAGCACGAACTGTATTTGCTATTTTCCTGATTTCTTTGTTCAATTCTTCGAGCTCTTCCTTTGTTTCTTAAGAGAAGAATTTGAAACACGTCTTAAAGTGTTGTATGACAAATGACAACTTGTCACAGACACACCCTGGACTTAGTTAATCATGATATAGTATTAGCTGTTTTAAAAAAACACGTGGTCTTCAGAAACTGAAGAGTCAAGAGGAAGTACAGTGGTGCCTTGGTTTACAAGCATAATTTGTACAAGTTCACTTTTAATCCAAATCATTTGCATATGAAAGGAAATAATAATGGAAACTCAGATTCCACAACCCTAAAATACTCATTTAAAAATTATTAAATACTGTAATATAATACAAAATAATAAAGAAAATACACAATAAAAAAAAACAAATTAACCTGTACTTAGAGCACAATCCTAACCATGTCTACTCAAAAGTAAGCTTCATTGTGTTCAATGAAAGTGTCTTTAGGATTGCAGCCCATAGGTGCAATCTTAAATCTTTCTACTAAGAAGTAAGTCCCATTATAGTCAATGGGCTTACTCCCAGGAAAGTGTGTTCAGGATTGCAGCCTTACTGTGCAATCCTATTCATGTCTACTCAGAAATATGGGGTTTACTCCCAGGAAAGCCTAGGGCTGAAATCCTAAACACACTTTCCTGAGAGTAAGCCCCACTGAATATAATGGGACTTACTTCTGAGTAGACAGGCATAAGGTTTCACCTTTAGTCTCTCAGATCTCTCAGGCTGTGATCTGTCTCCCTCACAAAGGAATAAGCTCCATTGATTATAACAGGGCCTACTTTAGAGTGGACATGCAAGATTAGGTCACTCAGAACACAAGCCTAACCATGTCTACTCAGAAGTAAGCTCCATTGTGTTCAGTAAGTCTGACTCCCAGGAAAGCAGCCTCAGTCTACTTTCCATTGCTCCCCTTACATAGGTGTGAGCCCCACTGATTATAATAGTGCTTACTTTAGAGTAGACATGCAAAGCTAGGTCTCTCAGGCTCTTTTCCATTGCTCTCCTTACATAGGAGTGAGGCCCACTGACTGTTAGGATGCAATCCTAAAGACACTTTCCTGGGAGTAAGAGCCAGTGGTGGGCTGAAGGCGGTTTGGGCCGGATCACCCGAATTGCTTCCTAATTCTGATCCGGTGGCTGGGGCGGGGGGCGCAGAAAACCAGGCGCATCAGTTTGGTGTGCCTGGGGAAGCCCACCACTGTGTGTGCGCCAAGGTTGGTACACGTGCAGTGCTGTCCTGAGGTTTCAGGACAGCACTGCGCGTGCGCTAAGGTTAGCGCACGTGCAGTGCATCAGGGTTGGGGCCCACCTCTTGCCCCATCCACCCGCAGCACTCTGGGGTGGGTGGTGTGCCCTCCCCCGCCCAGTCCCTGACCCTCCCCGGCCCCACCCCTGCCTCTGGCCTTCCCTGGCCCAGCCCCTGACCTTCCCTGCCCCCTGACCCCGGCCCGCCCACTTCTGCCAATACGGTAGTTGGGCCAGGCTGGGCCCACCACTGAGTAAGACCCATTGAACACAATGGGGTTTACCTGTGAGTATACATGGTTAGGATTGTACTCTAAGGCTTACTTCAGAGTAGATATGCATAGGCTGGTCTCTCAGGAAAGGCAGAGCAGGTGTTGGCAGAGTGCCGAACGGCTGTATCCCTGCTGGGACTATTTTTTGCTTGTTTATCAAGACATCACTTGTGTATCAAGTTAAAACTTGGCATCCATCAGTCTTGAGAGACTATAGTATCGTACTTGACGCTGCAAAGCACAAAGGCCTGGGTAGATTGATATGGCGGATAGGCTGTTACCCAAGCAGCAAATCCCCCCTCTCCATGCCACTGAAACAGTCCAATGTAATGGCAGAGCCGATATGATTGGTTCCAGCTGCATTGCAGAGGTGGGCTAAGGACAGGAGCTCACCCTGTCTTGTGGGGACCCGGGTCTTGAACCCTGGCCTGCTGGTTAACAGGCACAATTTATTAGAAATATGTGCTTGTCTTGCAAAACACTCTCAATCCAAGCTTTTACTGTACTATTTTTTCACATTGCTAACATGTGCCCTGATTGAATACCTACAGGGATAAATTCTACCTTGTGTCTCTTTCAATTCCAAATATAGTCAGTCCAGGAGGTAGAGGATGAGAGTGACGATCAACTGACACGTAACCACAAACATCTGTTTTAGACACTTACTTATAAAACAATGCTCTATATATCTGAAGCTTTCACTAGTAGATCATTGTTTTCCCAACCCCCACCCAGGCCAAACAACTGTACCAAGCACGGCTCCGTCTTCCACTGAAGAATACCGTATTTAATTCAAGCTATACATGAATCCAAGGGCAGGAGGCTAAAATTAGCTCATGATCACAACAATTGGGAATGCAAACAAAGTGGATTTTTTAATGCGTCAGCCCAGTCGTGCAAAAACACTAAGAGCAGAACTGTCAACATCTAAACAGGTTCAATGGAAACCTTTTCCGAATAAAAGTACTTTGGTTCCCTGTTACCGCCAGAACTAACCCAATTTAAAATGAAGTTTTGATTTTTCTAGTTGCTGTATACAGGCACAGATGTTAAATAAAACAAAAAGGCAAAATATTTACTGTCTTTAGGGTGTGTAGCAGAAAGGATGACGCTGTGCTTCTTCTTCACCTCTTCCACTATGTTCGTTATTTTGGTAATATACTTTCTAACTTCTTCCACCTGGTGGGATGTGTGAAGGAGAAAAAAATGTTAAAGAAAAATTACTTTTGGATTATGGCTGCAATCCTAAAGACACTTTTCTGGGAGTAAGATCCATTGAACACAATGGGGCTTACTTTTGAGTAAACATGGTTAGGATTGTGCTCTAAGACTAAGAGGACAATCCTAACCATGTCTACTCAAAAGTAAGCTCCATTGTGTTCAATGGGTCTTTCCCCATGAAAGTGTCTTTAGGATTGCAGCCTAAAGCTGCAATCGTAACCCCCAGTTAGTCCAGCCTAATCCCCAGCACATGTTCCGTGCTGGCTTGGAGTGTCACAAAAGCGCCATAAGACACCATCTGTGCCACTCCTGGGGGAGGGCTAGGCCGGTGCTCAGACATGTGCTTGCCTCTCTATGTCATCATGGGAAGAGGAAGACTGATGAGTTATGCCAATGTAAATTAGAATTGCGCCCTATGGCTGCAACCATAACCATATTAGTCTGGCCTAAGCCCCAGCACAAGTCCTGTGGTGGCCCTTGGTGTCACATAAATGCCATAAGACACTTCTGCACAACTCCTGAGGGTTAGGCCAATACATAGACATGTGCTTACCTCCCTACACCACCATGGGAACAGGAACAGCAGTGAGTTGTGCTGACCTAGTTTAGGATTGTACCCTTAAATCATGCCAAACTGGTTAGGATTGTACTGAAAATTAAACGATTGGCGGCCCCCTATTTGAATGATTTCATTATTTCAGGCTAGATGGAGTAGCAATGGGAGAGGGACATTTTGTGGTGTCACACCAGTCACAGGCACTCCTATGCCCTAAAAGGCTCTTAGGGCACAATCCTGAATAACTACGGGGAGTCCTTGCTCCGGTGTAAGTACACTTTGCTCTGGATTGCAATATGAATTTCCCATAGATTTTCACTAGGTGGTGTAGTAACTATGGGTACACATAAAGTCTCTTACGTGCTCCCGTAGTTACTCTGGATTGTAGGGTTATGGTGCTAACATGGTCACCTGTCAGGTACCACAGCAATATCTGTTTTTCCTATGGCTTAAGTCAATGATTTTTAACCTTTTTCATCTCATGGCACCCCACCAGTTGTTTTTTTACTATTGACAAGGCACAACATGCTGTTCAAATCCCCAAGTTTTCCTATTAATAAATGTCCCTCCTCAAATTCCCAGAGTACACCTGAGGACTATCCATTGCACACCAGTGTGCCACAGCACACAGGTTGAAAATCACTGGCTTAACTAGATATTATTCTCAGCTGATTGCTGTTGTGCTGCTTTTATATTAAACTTTTATTGTTTATAATATGTTTGAAGTACAGTGGCGCCGCACGTAACAGAATTAATTCGTTCCGGAGGCAGTTTCTTTACGTGAAACTTTCTTTATGTGAAGCAGATTTTCCCATAGGAAATCATGGAAACTCACATGATTGGTTCCACAACCCCAAAAATATTCATATAAAAATAGTAACCGGATGTAAAAATGATGACAAAACACTGGAATTGAATTCAAAACATGCATTCAGTGTGCATGATCTTATGAAGTCTCCCTAGGCTGCAGTCCTAAAGACATTTTCCTGGGAGTAAGACCCATTTAACACAATAGAGCATATTTCTGAGTAGACATGTTTAGGAGGCTGCAATCCAAGACACCTTCAAAGGGTCTCCCCACTTTCTCCTTCTCTCCATCCTGAGCCTCTCTCTCCCCTGCTCCCTTCTAGCTACCCTGAGCTGCTTCCCTCTTCTCCACTGCTCTTCTCTCCCTCTGCCCAGTGGACACCCGGCCACAGGAGGAACAGCGCAGAAGTGTTGCTTTCACTATGGGCAGGTGCGCTAGGCTGCCCTGATGCTTTTTAAACAGGCTGCCGGCCAGCACGTCTGCCCCAACTGCCAACGAATATTTTCTTTACATGAAGCACTTTCTTTATGTGAAGCAGAATCCTGGAGAAATTTTTGTTTGTTACATAAAACATACTTTACGTGAGGCGTTCTTTACGTGAGGCGCCACTGAATTTAATAAACTGCATTAATACCTAGCTGTGTGGTGGCTTCCCTGAAAAAAAGCTTCTCTTCAAAGGTGGAAGAGAGATTCTTGCAACAAACAGCTTGCCCTAAGTGTGTTTGCGAAGAGACACAACCTGACCCCAGGCACTGGAACACCTGTGGTAACCCATAGTGTAGCTACATAAGCATGCATGCTCTCCTGGGCATAAAACTGTGCCATCAAGGATGTTTTCTCCAGGGAGGAGAGACATCACCTTAAGCAGCAGTGCACATGTCACTCACAATCTTTGCAGAGCAGCAACAAACTTCCAGGAAAGTATGGTTAGGACTGTAGCCTAAGTTAGGCTGCAATCCTAAGCATACTTTCCAGGGAGTAAGCTCTACAGAACACACTGGGACTTACTTCTGAGTAGACACTTTTAGGATTGTGCCCTCAGTCAATCAATAAAAAGGCTGCAATCCTAATCTCCACTTAGGCCAGCCTAATCCCCAGCATAAATTCTGTGCTGACCCAGGGGTGTCACAAAAAGTGCAGTAAGATCCTTCTGCCCCACTCCGGGGTGGGAGGTGTTAGGCCAATGCACAAGGATATACCAACCTTCCCACACCATCATGGAATAATAGGCCAGATGAGTTAGGCCGATCTAAATTTCTTCGGATTGTGCCCTAAGGATGCAATCCTAACCACACTTCTCTGGGAGTAAGGACTATTGAACAAAATGGGACTTACTTTTCAATAGGTACACTCAGGATTGCAGGGTAAGAAAATAAGTAAATAACCCCCAAATCCAGAGTAACTACAGGAGCATATAAGAGACTAGCACCCGTAGTTACTGCACCACCTAGTGAAAACCTATGGGAAATTCATATTGGAATGCAGAGTAAGTTGTTCTTACATCGGAGCAAGGACTCGCCGTAGTTACTCTGGATTTTGCCCAATGACAGGAACAGAAAAAGAACCGTTGCACCTGAGCGGCTTCTGTGCGTATTTTACCTGCTGGAAGAAGTCTTCCATGTAGTGGTCGTTCTCCACAACAATGGATGCTTCTCCATCTTCATGTTGTGCGCGCTATAAAAACGGTAATCAGGAAATAATTACTTAAGAGGAGCATGTCCTTTATGAGCCAAATGACTAAGACAAAAGATGCACGATTCCTATGAGTCACTGGAAACACACAAGACACAACACACTTTTGTCATTGTAGTGCACACGGGGGAAAAAATATTTCCTACCATGGTCTTAAGAGACTGAAGTGAGACATGTTTTCCCAATTAAATGCTTCCTACTGTAAGAGCGATAGACCTTCTATATAAATAAGGAAATTGTGATTTTGTGAATTTCACAATTATGTAGCTACAAAGTATAGTTATGCCGTATTATTATATTTTAAGATCTCTGTGAACTTTCCTGAGAAAACAACCCATAAATCTCCTTTTTAATCTCATTTCCTTTACAAATTTTTTTATCTCATGGCAAAATCACTGAGATCAAACAGAAAACAACACCCTTTCCTCCTTACACTGCACAAAAATATACATACAGACACAGTACACACAGAGCCCACATACAGACACATACCTGCACAAAAATATACACACACTCACAAATCCTACATATACACAACAGTGCACAGAAATAAACACATATATATACAGTACACACAGCCTTGCATAAATATTCACATTAATATACAGTATACAAATTCCGACACATACATACAAATAGTGCACACAAATATATACAGCACACAAAATACACACAGACCTACACAGATATACACAATACACAAACCACAACACAGTGTGCACATATTCACAGAAATATATATAGTAGACAAGCCCCCAACACACACACAAATATGCAAACAGTACACAAAACTCTATTCAAACAGTACATACACAGTACACAAAACTCTATTAATACACACAAATAGTACATATAAATACACACAGAATACATAACCCTACACATACATACAAATATACATATAGAGAAGTAGTACACAAACCCCAACACAAACAGTGCACACATTTACTCACATAAATATGTACAATAGACAAGCCCCATCATAAACACACAGAAATATTTCAACAGTACACATATAGTACATAAATACACAAATACACAAACAGTGCACACAGATATACATAGTACATATACACACAATACACACAGTGCACAACAATACAAATGTGAAAATACACAGTACTCAAACCACTACACAAAAAACAAGTGCATAAACAGTGCACACAAGTATGCACAAATTCACAACCCTACACGTACACAAATACACATTATGTGCAGATATGCACATTATGCAAGCCCCTATACAAATACATACACCACACCCAGATATTCACATAGTCCACACAAATACACATATACACAGTATGCACACCCTAGTCCACAAAGTGCACATAAACAGAGCACACACTCCTTTATAGCAATATACAGCGTGTGTGAGTTGAATGTGTATTCGTGTGCGAGAGTTGAGTGTGTATGAGTGAGTGTGAGGTGAGTGTGAGTTGAGTGTAAGTGTGTCAGTGTGATTGAGTGGGTGAGTGAGGTGAGTGTGTCAGTTGAGTGTCAGTGTGTGTCAGTGTGACTGAGTGTGTGTGAGAGAAAGTGAGTGTATGTGAGTTGTGTGTGTGAAAGTTGTGTGTGAGTTGAGTGTCAGTGTGATTGAGTGTGTGTGTGAGAGTGAGAGAGAGTTGTGTGTGTGTGAGTTGAGTATCAGTGTGATCAAGTGCGTGTGAATGAGGTGAGTGGGTGTGAGTTGAGTGTAAGTGTGTGTCAGTGTGGTTGAGTGTGAGTGTGAGGTGAGTGTGTCACACCCACACAGAGGCTGCTGCTGCTGCTGCCCCTCAGAGCCCCCTCCCTCCTGCTGGACCTGTCAGAGTCCCTCACCGCAGCCAGCTCTGCCAGGCGGTCCTTCATCCCGGGGTACGCCGTGGCTGGGCCAGGCCGGGCTCCCCACAGGCCGAGGGGCTCCCTCCCCTCACGGCTCCTCCTCAGCCGCGCTCCCTCAGCCCCGGTGCCAGGGAAACCAACGCCCCTCTGCGCATGCGCGCCGCCACTGGGTTCTCTGGCGCTGTCCCGTTACACAGAGGATTATGGAGGGGACGTGGCTATGCAAATGAGTGGGCGTGGCTATGATGACTTCGACTCCCAGATAGTATGGCAGAGTCTGAGGAGGGCGAGGCCATGCAAATGAATGGGCGTTCCTAGGAGTGCATCCTTGCTGCCTGACTGCAACAGGGGGCGCGGCCATGCAAATGAAGGGCGTGGCTATGTCTGGACTTGCTGTTTTGAGTTGTCTTGCTGCCAGGTAGCTTGATATCAACGAGGGGCGTGGCTATGCAAATTAGAGTGGAAGCGGCTGGTTACACTAGCCAGCAAAAGGGGCGTGGCTATGCAAATGAGCAAACGTGCATAGGTTATCCACTAGGCTGCAAGTCATTCCCTGTATCCTGTGGCATGGAGTTCCACAGACTGACTACACCTGTGTTTATGCACAACACAGACTGTGTGGAGCCTGTGTTTATGTATAGGAGTTACTGCAAGGAAATCTAGGCTGCAAGTAATTCTCTGTATCCTGTTGCAAGGAGTTCCACGGAACTGACTGTACATTGTGTTTATTAAACTTTACTGCAAGGAATACATGCAGATGATCAGGCCAAAACAGCAGCAAGAGTGCAACTATATTCATGCATCTTACTCAGGAGTAAATCCCTGAGTCAAGGCTTCTTCTCAGGTCATGTGTTGACATTACATCAGCCATCGTTGCCTTGACGTTACAGCAGCCATCTTGTTCACCCTTGACATGACGACTGCCTCCTTGATCACTCTTGACTTGGCATCGATCTTGTCCACCCACATGACAACAGCCATCCTGTCCACCCTTGCCTTGACATGAAGCGATCCATCTTGTCTACTCATATGACAGCAGCCATCTTGTCCACCCTTGCCTTAACATGACGGCAAGCATCTTGGTCGCTCTTGACACAATGACTGCCAGCTTGTCTGCTCTTAGCCTGACCTGATGGCAGCCATCTCGTCCACTCTTGACATGACGGCAGCCATCTTGTCTACCCTTGGCCTGACATGACGGCAGCCATCTTGTTCACTCTTGACATGATGACTGCCAGCTTGTCTTCTCTTGGACTGACATGATGGAAGCCATCTCGTCCAGTCTTGACATGAAGGCAGCCATCTTGCCTACCCTTGGCTTGACATGACAGAAGCCATCTTGTCCACCCTTGACCTGAGAGGAACCCCCCCATTGACCACAGTGTGATTTACTCCTGAGTAGACATACAAGACTTGGGTTGTGCTTGTGAGACGTTCACACTGACATGGTTGCTGAGGCGGTGGAGTGGCTGCCTTGACCTTCTTCCCCTTCATCCCCTCCCATCATGAACCCGTGTATGACTTCATGAGGTAAACACTCAAGAGAGGTGGGAGGGGAGGAGTTTCCCGCCAAAATTCAGCGCGCGCCACCTCCCCCCTTCAATAGGCATCCACGCCCTTCCCTCAACTGCGCACGCGCAGCTCTGAAGAGAGGGGGTGGAGAGAAAAGGAGGCGTGCTCTCTCCCCTTCAGTGCCCCTCCCTCCTGCGTCTCATTCGCTTCACGTGACGCCAAGAGGCCACGCCCCCAAAGCGTGCGTCCCCCTTTGCCTCGCGCCGTCGCGCCTGCGCAGTCTCTGCCGCGCGCGCTTGGTCCTCATCGCTTCCACTCCGGTGTCTGCCTCGCGCCTGCCGCTCCGACTCTCGCGACCCCTCCCACCCCGGGAGTACTTGAACCACCATCTTGTGCCTGCCCGTTGGCTTCGCTGAGGAAGGGGAGGAGGACCTTCGGGAGAGGTGAGCCGGGGGGGCGGCAGGGCGGCCTCACTGTGGCTCGCCGGGGGGGACGGTAGGCCTCGCTGGCCCGGATGGGCGAAGGACCAGGCAGGAAAGGGTTAAACACAAGGCCGCGGCTCGCACCCTCCCCCCTCCACGCTGCATAGAACTGAATGGGGGGCGCGGCTGCTTTGAATCACCTTAAGCGACGGAGAGCGTCTGCGCATGCGCCAAGTTAGGGCGGTAGTGCCGCACGAGGGGGTGTCGCTTCTGCGCATGCGCGTGTGGGCGCGAGACAAAGCGTCTGCGCACGCGCCTGGTACTAGCTTCGCTTCTGCGCATGCTTGAGTTGGCGCGCGAGAAAGTTCCCGTCGCCTCTGCGCGTGCGCTGTTTTTGTACCGCCACAGCGTCTACGCACGCGCGTGCCGCGGCGCGAAAGCTTGTAGCGTCTGCGTCACAGAAGGGCTATTGTGACTGCGCATGTGCGAGCGAGCTTTAAAGAACGCTGTCTGGCTTCCCCCCGCCCTTTTTCTCTTGCGCAGGCGCAGCCGGTCGTTCCAAGTGGCGGTTGCGAAGGGCCGTTAAGAGTAAGGGAGGGGGGTCTGCGCGTGCGCAGCGGGGGGAGGGAGGGGCCGTGTGCGCCTGCGCCCCCAAAGTAGTGGGGGGGGGCAGCCTAGGAAGAGGCAGAGCTGCACCTTGTGCCGGGGAGAGAGGAGCCAAGGCCGCTAGTGGGTGTGTATGGAGTGTTCTCCCCCCCCCGCTTGACTGTCTCCCCCCAGGCCTCTCCCTGACTGACCTGGTTGTCCCCCCCGCCCATAGGCCTCCCCCTTTGACTGGCCTGACTGTTCCGCCCCTGCCCCCCCCCCCCCCGCCACAGGCCTCCTCCCTTGACTAACCTGGCTGTTCCCCCCCCCCCCACATGCCTCACCCCTTGACAGGCCTAGGTGTTCCCCCTTGGACCTCCCCCTCCCTGGCCTGTCTGCCCCCCCCCACAGGCCATCCCCCTTGACCTGGCTGTTCTCCCCCACAGGCCTCCCTCCTTGATTAGCCTGGCTGTTCCCTCGCAGGCCCCCTCCTCTGGCATGCCTGATTCCCCCCCCCGAATCCCCCCCCGCCTAGCTGGTTCCCCTCATCTCCTTCCCCCCACCCTGACCAGGCTGTTCCCCCTCTCCCGATCTTCCCCCACCTTGCTCTGCTTGTTCTCCCACCTTCTCACAGCCCTGACTGCTCCCCCACCAGGCTGATCCCCTCTCCCTGCCCTGTCTGGTCCCCCCCCCAGGCCTCCACCTGTCCGGCCTGGCTGCTCCCCCACCCCTTGGTCCTTCTGTCTTTCCCCAGCCTGTTTTCCCAATTTTGACCTTCCCAGCATGTCTGCTTCCCCCCTCCTGGCCATCCCCCCTTTGTCTTGACTCTCACTAGTTTGCTGAGGAGGGGGAGCAGCTCTTCAGCTTAAGGAGGGGGAGCCGCCCTCAAGAGCCCAGCCCAGAGCCCAGCATGGACTGCTTCTGCCTCTTCCTGTCCCACAGGGGGAGCCAGCCACGCGCCTTTGGTGCCTCATTCCTTGCTTTTCCTTTCATCATTCTCTTCCTTCTTCCACAGACACAGCATGGCCGCCCCACAAGGAGAACCACAAGTGCAGTTTAAGGTAAGAAGACCCAGCATTTGATCTCTGAGTATATTCCTCCATTTCTGACTTGATGTTGGCAGGGCGGGAAAGGCTGGGATTCCTAGCCCTTTGTTCTAATGAGGGCCTAATTCTATCCAAACTTTTCTGTGCTGAAGCATGTGCTGAATCTTATGACCTCCTTAAAGTAAGGGCACATTTGTTTCCTTACTTTTAGTTCTCTCAGCTTTGTAGGGGAATTTTTATTCCCTTTTGGGTGGGGGCTCAATTGCTGCTTCATCAGTGTTGGAAAATTGGATTGGGCCCCAAGTCCTCAGGAACTCTTAATCTAAAGTACATATTTCACAATTTTGGTGTCAAGAATCTTTTTCGAGGGTTTCTTCATTTTTGATCAAAAAGAAGTTCAAAAGGTCCGCTTCAAGGGTTGAAAGCATTCAGCATTATCCTATGATTTTATTTGGAATAAAGGCCTACGTAGAGCTCAGTTTTATACAGGTTCAGAACTACAGTATTCTCTATTGAGAATACTCTATTGAGATTTAAACTGAAGTGGGTTGTTGCCTTAGATTGATTTTTAAGTGAAAACCAATAGGGGTACTAAGATTGCAGTCTCAATTTCTATTGCTTTGTTATCGTATGTGTGCTAGTGAATTAAACAGAGAACTGTATTCCAAGTTGAAGCCATGTGGTATTGGGTCTTTGGTAAATGGTTTTGTTGCAAGCGTTGTCCAAGTCAGGTAGCTTGGGGACATTTTATGGAAAGATAAAAGCAAGGAGCCTGTGATCCCTGGTTGAATTCAAAACTATAAATGCATGAGATGAGTGAATAGCAAGGGCAAATCAGTGGGACTATCAGCATGCTGGCTGTTACACTTTCTCAATACACATTTTTGTTACACTTTCTCAGTAGTAGTACATTGCTAATATCTTGATACTTAGTAAACTTGATTTAAGTCCTCTGACTAAGCAAGCCCTCTGGTTTAACTAGCTGGCAACCCTGCTTGTCTTCCTATCAATTAGAAAATTGTCTTCCATTCATGAATGCGTGAATCTGAATGAACTTGTAGAGTCAACTCATTTCAGAGCTTGACTTGAATTCCAACTTTAATTTAAAAGTACTTATGTTGTTCGTATTATGAATAAGCTAATTTTAAGTGCTTTATAGGCTGAGATGCAGGAAGTGAGAAGGACAAAGCTAATAGTGTACTTTCAGATGATTAACCCTACAATCCAGAGTAACTGGGTGTGTGTAAGAGACATTACGGGCACCCATAGTTACTGCACCTCCTAATGAAAACCTATGGGAAATTCATATTGCAATCCAGAGTAAAGTGTTCTTACACCAGAGCAAGGACTCCCCGTATTTACTCTGGATTGTGCCCTAAGGCTAGATAAGTAGGATTGACAGTAGTGACTAAATTTTCTGGTTTATCATGCAAATCTTGAACAGCTGATGCAAGTGTGAGTGAGCTGTTTTTTGTTTTGTGACAATGTTAACCTTAGTCTGCCACTTATCACTCTGCATTGGTCCTAACAGTATTTCTGCTGTAGTTTGGCTATATAAAGTTTACTCCAGTGCAAGTCATGCCTCTTGCTGCTCTCTGTATGTTCTTGAAGGGTTTGAACTTCAAACTATTTCCAGTAGTGTGTGGTATTCATTCAGTTAGCACACTAACTTCCTATAAGTGCTATAACTTAAAATTAATATGTATATTTTAAACAGCTTGTTTTGGTTGGTGATGGTGGCACTGGAAAAACAACATTCGTGAAGCGCCACTTGACTGGTGAATTTGAGAAGAAGTATGTAGGTAAGTTAGTCTTTATCAAACCTTATTTTTGCACTTCCTGCATCTATATGGTGATACACATATATGTATGGATATCCTTTCTTGTATTTGATATGTGGTATGTTCTGCTCATCAGAACTTAAAGATTTCATGTTTGAGTCTTCCACAATTGCTCCAAGCTCAGAGGAGGAGAAGCTGAATCTTTTAAAACTGGGTTAAGTATGGGAAAGTTATAATAGGTGAAGGAAACGGATGCCAAACAGAGAAAAGGGCTATACAGTATATTTAATATGTAGGACAGCAGCCTTAAAAAGGAAAGCCGCATCTTGGCGCTGTGGATAGTGCTTAATGAATATTGATTAATTTCTCAAGTTCTTAAGTAAGTGAAGACTGAAAGATTTATTTTATTTCTCAAATAAACGGAGACTGAAAAGTTGTGTGTGCCATTTACATGTATCATTATGCTTGCTGATTGTCTTGTTACAGTAACCCTGATATGCTCATTATTTAGTCATGTGTATTTTAACATGCTCTATGTAAATTAACGTTGTCGTGCAATTGCAGCTACTCTGGGTGTTGAAGTTCATCCTCTGGTGTTCCACACTAACAGAGGTCCTATTAAATTTAACGTATGGGATACAGCTGGTCAAGAGAAGTTTGGAGGTTTGCGAGATGGCTATTACATCCAAGGTAAGTAGATTGAACAAGTATCTTAGCTGCTTTTCTGTTACAAATGACAAAGTACTTTAGCAATACTTTAATAATTGTACTATTTCCTAGTTATCAGTGTCTGAAACCTAGTGCCTGGTTTCTGAAGTGCATCAACCCAAAGCATTGCTGGCAATTATTGTGAGAGTTTTAAAGTTTTTCACTACATTTTTTTCATAGTTGTAGTGCCTGTTGGATTTAAACAGTTGGCCCATTCCATTCAGTGTCCTTAAGACAGGATCTTAATGGCCATTATGGTTCTGGTCCTCTTCTGCAACAATAAAACTACCAGAAGCAGAAGCCTATTTTGAGGTGTCAGCTTCATCCTGCTGTCCTTGCATATGCACATGAAGTGGGTAACCATCAGGCTTCTTAGATGCTAGCCATTTAATCTGAGTTCCAAGGTGATTATTGCTCCTTTTAGCCCAAATAAATTGTATTTAATTTTGTACAGCAAGCTGTTTACATTCCTTAAAATGCAGTGATACTGAAACTGGAGGACTGTAGAGCAGAGGTCTCAAGTCTTTTGGCAGGAGGGCCACATCACCTCTCTGACACTGTGTTGGGGCCAGAAAAATTATTTACATATCAAATGTGAATAGAGGATAGATAGTGGTCTGAGGATTGGTGTGTTTTGCTTAAAGGTGTTCCTTTCAGCCTCCAGAACTTGAGCTTTGTTAGGGGTATATTGCATGGATTCTCTCAATTGTTAATAAAGCCACAAACTGTGTCAACTTTCAGCTCAGTGTGCCATCATAATGTTTGATGTAACATCAAGAGTTACGTACAAGAATGTACCCAATTGGCATAGAGATCTGGTACGAGTGTGTGAGAACATCCCTATAGTGTTGTGTGGCAACAAAGTGGACATCAAGGACAGGAAAGTCAAAGCAAAGTCGATCGTCTTCCACAGGAAGAAGAATCTGCAGGTAAATTTGCAGAGTTTATTTCAAGGGGAATATTCTGTGTAAATGAAATTGGGTGACTCAGTGGAGCTGTCAACTGTTCAACTTTTCTCTACAGTCTTAACTTTAGCATCAATGTAAAAATGTCTTTAACGTGTGGGGGAACTTAACATGTTTGTTGGTGGCTTATATATTCAATATGTGTTAATTTAAATTGAAGGAAGATGGTAGCAAATTCATCTACCCCCTTCACTTGTACTTGTTTGTCTCCGGTATGATTTAAGAGTAAAAGCACAAGCATCAGTTAGGCTTACTCTTCTGCAGTCAGATACTGCAATAATGTTCTCATTTAACAGGATAGAGACCTGCGTGTAGATGTTTAGTGGAATTGGTTGACAAAGGCAGGAGTGAGGTCCCCTTTAGCCCTAAGAAGCAAATGTAGCAGCACAGCCTCCTGCTTAGCCCTCTGCTACACCAGATGTCTCCAATAGGAAGTGGGCAATAATAGGGTTGTCCCTATCACTTATGTGAAGCTTTTTTGGTCATACATGAATCTAGAAAGATAGTTACTGAAAGTGTTGTGGGTCCTGAAAAAGTATCTAAAGTAAGTTACCTTAAAAATATTCTTGACTACTATTCATACAGTTGACAAAGGCTGCAGTCCTAAAGACACTTTCCTGGGAGTAAGACCCATTGAACAAAATGGGGCTTACTTTTGAGTAGACATGGTTAGGATTGTGCTCAAAGTCTGTGTTCTGGATACCACAATGCAAACCCCAAACCTGCATTAAAACTAGCAGTATCTAGTTAGTAAGTGTTCTGAGCCTTACTCTGCGTTCTGGACTGTGATTTGGAGGAATCCCTGAATTATCTGCCACCAGAGAGAAGAGTGTATATATATTTGGGTGGTACTGCACAAATATATGCCAAAGATTTAGCACTGCTTATACAATATACAATTTTTTTTTCTAGTACTATGATATTTCTGCCAAGAGCAACTACAACTTTGAGAAGCCCTTCCTTTGGCTGGCCAGAAAGCTCATTGGTGATCCCAACCTGGAATTCGTTGCCATGCCTGCTCTTGCACCACCAGAAGTTGTTATGGATCCAGCATTGGCAGCACAGTATGAGCAAGATTTACAGGTAATGGTCCTTCCAAAGCACTTGCAAGAGCCACCTGATGGCTGGTATATCCTGAAATTGACCACCTGCCTCTGTTTTCTCCTCAGATTGCTCAGACCACCGCACTGCCAGACGAGGACGATGACCTGTGAGGAGTGAAGCTGGAGCCCAGCGTCAGAAGTCTAGTTTTATAGGCAACTGTCCTGTGATGTCAGTGGTGCCGCGTGTTTGCCACTTAATTATTCTAGCTGAGCAGAACATGTGCTTTAATCTTTGGATGCTGAAAGAGAGAATGGGCTTTGGAGTGAATGTGGCAGTTAAAAAAATTCCTTCATTTTGGACCTGCATACTTAGCTGTTTTGGACTGCAATTACTCCCCATTTTGAGTTACAAATCTGACTGCTGCAGTCGCATCACAGTATTCAGTGGTAAATCTTGTTTGTTACTGTCATTCCCATTCCTTTTTGTTTAGATCATAATAAAGTTGTATTTCAAATATCCAAGCAAGTGACTATGTGAATTGAGGCAATTATTTGGGGGGTCTTGGGTACGTGTGTTGTTCCATGGACTACAGCAAACTGGGAAGACCATGGCCTGAACTGGACCTCCATGGTGAGATGCAGGTACAGCCACATGCTGGCACATCAGCCAAAAATGGACAAAGGCATTTCCAGTCATAGCTGACACCTGGGCATCCAGGAACAGCTGTGAGTCCAGAATCACCACCCCTAAGCTATGAACCTGCTCTTTCATGAGCAGTGCTACCCCATTAAGCTGGAGATTAAAACTGGAACCAATATTTGAAGTACTTTTAATCCTAAGCCTTAAAATCTAGTGAGACGTCTTCAGACAATGCTAGCTCGATGGCTCTAGAAAAAAGGGATGAACACTGCACCCTAGAGTTGGTCACAACTAGCAGGGCAAACATGCAGGGGACACCTTTATTCCTAATTTATCTGTTCTAAAATATCAGCGATGGCACAACTATCCTGCCTGTCTGGTTTATTCAGTTTTCCTACATAATCTTAGGAATGAGACGTCACTATGTCATTATTAGAGGTGTGTTAACGACATTGCATTTTACTCAAATGTAAACCCATTGTGTTTAGTAATACAGGCTATAATCCTATTTTACACTTCTAGCCATTGCTGGTGTAAAAGGTTGGAAATGTTCCAGTTTTCTCATCCCTATAATATTAGTCTGTGGCTGTTTGTGAGAAACTGTCTTTTGTTGCAATTCTAAAGACACTTTCCTGGGAATCAAACCTATTGAATACAATGGCACTTACTTTTGAGTAAACATGGTTAGGATTGTGCTCTTAGTGTCTCTTTAATATTAAAATACCTCTGTCAGACTTGGAGCACAATCCTAACCATGTCTACTCAAAAGTAAACCTCATTGTTTTCAATGGATCTTACTCCCAGAAAAGTGTGTTTAGGATTGCAGCCTTCGCTTATATAACCCATATTAGTAGCTAAGCTTCCCAGTCCTTTGGATACTGCTTGTTAACCACATTTCATGCTGTAAGGTTTCTTTTGAGTAGACATGTTCCCCTATCAGAATACCCACAAAATTTCTCTAATCTGAGTCAATATGTCAAAATATAAAGAAGGAAAAAACTAAAAGACGTATGAAGTTGCTTAAAAGAATTTTGCAAGCCTGTCGTAAAAGGCATAATAACAGCTTTTATTAACAGGATATTAATTGTGAACCACTCTAATCAGATAAGTCAATCCTCAAAATCATTTGGGTGCTCATATGCATATTACTATATTGTGCATATACAATAGTTGCACTATTGGGTCAAAGAACATCTGAGTTGCCTTTGATTTGTTTAGGATGGGGTGGAATAGACATTGGGCAAAATCCATAGCAGTCCACGCAGTTACATCACCCTCTAGTGTTATGGAAAAGTCAACTGCTCTGGAGCAAAGGGTTTAATTTGACTTTAGGATATGGACCATTGATTAGTAGCAGTTTTCTAGGGTTATAGAATGCAATCCTAACCTAGGCTGCCACAACTCATTGGTCTTACTGTTCCCGTGGTCATATAGGGAAGTAAGCGCATATATATGCACTGGCATAACCATATGCACAGAAGTGCCTTGTGGCCCTTTTGTGACATTCCCAGCCCAGCATGGGATTTATGCTGAGGTTTATGCTGGCCTGAGGGGTGTTAGGATTGCACCCTTAAGGATCGAAGACTGGCCATTTTAGTGTAGGACATTCTACCACTTGGTTACAGTTCCCTTTCAGACAGATTCCAGGTACTGTTACCTCTATCCTTCCCGTAGCATCATAGCCCCCCAGTGTATCGTCAGCAGCCTAGCATGGAAAAATTAAGCCAACATGTGTACTGCTGTCAAGTCCTATTAGGAGGCTCAAGGGGAAAAGGCAGCCTTTCGTACCCTTAAGTTTCACATGGAATAGTGCCAGTGAGGCACAGCTGGTCCCAGTATTGTGAGCAGGAAATGGAAGGCAAAATTGCTTGCATAGCACATGAGCTTTCCAGTTCGTTGTGACTACAAAGCATCGCTCGGCTTGTTCTCACAACCACACGCTGGTACCAGTGATGAGTTGGATTCCTTTCTCAAAAGAAGCTCCATCAACCTCATTCAGCAGAGCTTGATCTGTTAAGATCAGGGATGGTTCTGGACCAAATTTGTTGGGGTCTGCTTGCCAATGCTGTGTCCTTGGTTCAGGTGCTAGAGAGAGGGGTTAGTATGCCAGGTGTCATGCAGCACCACCAAATCCCAATTCTGTCTCCAGTTTCAAGGTCTGACTTGAAACTACCTTTGTATGGAACAGTCTGTACAGGTCCAACCCGTTCAAGGGGTTTTTTTATACACAAATTTGGCTCAACACAAATGGCCATTGCAAATCATAGTTTTAAAAACTTCTATCTATATATATATAAAAGTCACTCACTCATCAATGTCCAGCCAAAACCACTGGGCCTAGACATGTGAAATTTGGGGTGGGTGTTCTTTCCATGATGGAGGGGTGCACTAAGAACCGGTTTTTGGAAATTCCAACCGGAAGGGGGTGAAATGGGGCACAATGCGTTTTCCTCCCTATACTTTGCATTGAAGAATCAGTGACTGAGGGATGCTCTGCCCCAACCCCCTGGAACTCAGAAGCATGAAATTCAGGGAGGGGGTTCCTTCTGTGACATGAACACCCACCAAGCACCAATGTGGAGAAATTTAACCCTTAAGGAGCTGAAAAGGGGTGCAACGTGTTTTTGTCCTATACTTAACAGTGAAGACTGACCAACCTCCAGCCTGTTTGGTGCCCGGTGCAGTGGGGGGGGGGGATGTTGTTCAGAGGGAGGGATTGCACTGGAGAGGATGCTGTGCATGGGGGGTGTTGCGCAAGGGGGTTGATGTGCATTGGGAGGTTGATGCTCAGGGGGGGTTGGTGCACATGGGGGTTGTTGCACATGGAGAGATGTTACGCATGGGGGTTGTTGTGCATGGCGGATTGATGCGCGTGGGGGAGAAGATGCTCATGGGGGGTTGATGTGCATGGGGGTATGTTGCACATGGGGGGGTTGATGTGTGTGGGGGATTGATGCGCCATGGAGGGAAGGCATATGGGGGAATTTTACTTCCGCAACTCAGTTGTAGATAAATCATACAAGCAATCACACTATTTTTCAGTCCCACAATCCAACCCTGCAGGTATTGAGGCTCCTCCTTATTCAGTTAGGTACAATAGAGGAGCAAGAAATCTGAAAATGTGTCTTTGATGCTACTTTCCCCTTTTATACACCACAGGCATCCCCACTTACTGGACAGATTAGGGACCAGAGCACTGTCCAAAAGTGAAAATCACTGAAAAGTTGGAACCCACTTTTTAATTTATATTTGTTGATTCCAATGCTTTTTAGCTAGCAAATTGCAAGTGCCCCTTTTATCTTGCAAATTCCTGCTGCCACCTAAAGATTTCTGCAAATTGATTCTCCTTTGGGAATGGGATGAGACCAGGAGCTACAACTTGGGGAGGGCAATTTTGGCCTTTAGAGCAGCAAAGAGAGGTTGAAAGAGCAGAACTTGAATGAGTTCTGGGTATAAATGAAAGGTGTTGAAAGAGTGGATCATCAGAAAACAAAATGTCAGAAAGCAGGGAATACCTGTACATGGATTTTTATCCACAGGAGGTTCTGGAACGGAATCCTAATGGATTATAGGGGACACCTGTATAGGACACCTGTATAGGGGCATCAAATATTCTGTATAACAGAGCTTACTATGTTGCTGTAGTAGTCTTTCCCAACCAGCTATGCCCCCATTAAAGTGGTTGCATCCTATTTGAAGCGTGGTGTGGCGTGGCACCACTGCCTTTATGGACTTTCAGTCTTTTTCATCCCACTGCACACGGAGAAGGCAGTAAGATTGTCAAGGCACACCAACAGCTTTTTTGGCAACTGACATGGCACACTTCACCGCTGTCAACAGCTCATATCCCCCATTGGCTTTACTAATAATGACCCCCCCCCCAAAATCCCATAGACTATTTGAGGCAAACCAGTGTGCACTGGTTGAAAATCACTGCCCTATAGTATAGGATGATTCACGGCATGCCAAAGCAACTCCCTTCCAATTAAAAAAAATATAATTTCAAAAGTAATGGTACCCTTCAAACCTACCCCCTATCCAGTTGTGGCAAATGTGGCACATGGTAGCAAATGTGCCTGCTGTGATGCAGAATAAAATAACTGATGGAAAACATTTGTGGGGTGCTTGGTAGTCCCATCAAGTTGAATGCCACAAGGTGGCACTCTGTGCCCAGCCAAGCACCGTCTTTGGCATGTATCAAACCCAGTAAATATATGTGCCTTTTCATGCGCTGCGCCATGATTGACAGAATGTAGATCTTATAGGGAAGATCCCTGATTATCTGCAGGATATATGACATTTCTGAGTCCGCAATGCCAACAACATTGCCTGGGGAAGAAATTCTCTGTTGTGTGAATAATGGAATCTAGGGGGGGCAAATAAGGAGAACCATTGAGGAAAGGGAGCAAAAGGGCACCTGAGATGTTGAAAATTATTATTTATTAAATAATAATTATTATTTATTAATAAATAATTTATTTATTAATAATTATTTATTAAATTTGTACCCCAACTTTCTCAGGCCATAGCCAACTCAAGGTGGAAAGGGGGATGGTTTTTTTTTAACTGATGAACATTATGACATTTTACATCCACAAACAACAGCTGCAGGTTGTTACAAGTAGAGTAAGGCTGCAATCCTAACCACACTTTTCTAGGAGTAAGTACTATTGAACTCAATGGGGCTTACTTTTGAGTAGACATGTTTAGGCTTGCACACAGTGGTACCTTGGTTTACAAGCATAATTTCTTCCTGAAGCATGCTTATAATCCAAAATGCTTGTATAGCAAAGCAAATTTTCCCATAAGAAATAATGGAAACTCTGACAATTTATTCCACTATAAAAAATATTCATATACAGTGGCACCTCAAGTAAAGAATGCCTCACGTAAAGTATGTTTCATGTAACAAACAAAAATTTCTCTAGGATTCTGCTTCATGTAAGGAACAAACTCGTTGGCAGTTGGGACAGACGCGCTGGCCGGCAGCCTGTTTAAAAAGCGTCAGGGCTGCCTAGCGTACCTGCCCATAGCGAAAGCAACACTTCTGCACTGTTCCTCCTGTGGCTGGGTGTCCGCTGGGCAGAGGGAGAAAGAGCAGTGGAGAAGAGGGAAGCAGCTCAGGGCTGGCCAGAAGGGAGCAGGGGAGAGAGAGGCTCAGGATGGAGAGAAGGAGAAAGTGGGGAGACACTTTGAAGGTGTCTTGGATTGCAGCCTCCTAACCATGTCTACGCAGAAGCAAGCCCCATTGTGTAATAAAACGTTATGGTGTTTTATTTTTGTGCTTGTTAGCCCTACAATCCAGAGTAACTACGGGAGGACGTAAGAGACATTACATGCACCCGTAGTTACTGCACCACCTAGTGAAAACCTATGGGAAATTCATATTGCAATCCAGAGTCAATTGTTCTTACACTGGAGCAAGAATTCCCCGTATTGCGTCCAATGGCAATCGCTGAGGACCCTGTATTCATTCATTCGTTTGTTCATTTGATTTATATCCCACCTTTCTTCCTAAAGGAAAGGTACCCAAGTCGGCTGCGATAATTAGCATTTATCCCATTGAGATCTGCATACTATGGGAAGATAGATTTCCCACCCCCCTGCACATTTACCTCTGTCAAAACCAGCCTCTTAGCTTTATAGCCATTTATATTCCTCTTGCAAAAAAGGGGGGAAAATAATGGATTTTCTTTGTTCCATGCAATGAAAACTTTAATTGCATTAATCTTCCAGTGGTGCAAATTTCTTTTTTCTCCATTGCACATTCTTCCTTTGCACATCCTGACATGTTCCACTGACTCTCAATGCTAATCGCAGCTGCACAAGTCCAATAATGATGTTGCAAATCTGAGCATGGATGACTCTCCTTCGCTAATTAGACAGGTGCGGAAAAAGATCTGCCAGGGCCGGGACTGATCCTCAGAAGAGTGCCAGATGCCAGGCCGACTCTGACTTCGCTCGCGGCGTCACCCAGCTCTCCTCATTAAAACCGGTCAGGGCAATGACGGCTCGGCCTTTTAGAGAGGGAGATCAAGGTGACATGTTTCTATCACGGCTTGTGGTTGCTTCAGGGAGTTGGATGTGAAAAACCTCTGAAGCTTGTTGCCTGTGTAAGGATCCGTTTCCTCCTTGTTCCCTTTTTTCTCCAACACTGCCCCTTAATTTCTCCTTATATAGCTTTGAATGAATGAATCATGTTCCATGTGCGGCAAATTCATTCATTCACTCGCTCACTCTCACTCACTCATTCTATTTATATCCCTCCTTTGTGAGCAGAATCGGGGTGCTAACAATAGAATTAAAAACTTAAGTCTCCAAAGGGTTGGCAGGGACCTTTGACTCTCCCATTAGTCCACAACTCTTATTTTTCCAAATAAGAGTTTCCAAAAATAGTTCCCAAAAAATAGTTTCCAAAAGTAGACAAAAAATGGGGTGGGAATGAGTGCATCCATCAGAAAGGCATGGAATTTTTTAGGATTTCTTTATGGGCTTTTGTGCCTTTAATTAAATGTGCCCTGTTGCCAAATTAACCTCCTACTCCTGTGATTTTCAACCTATTTCATCCCATATCACTTTGACAAGGCACACCATTTGTTTTGGAACCATTGACAAGGCACACTATGATGATGGGGGGCTCACATTCCCAATGGCCCTATTAATTATCCTTTTCCCAGTTGTTCATGTCACACCTCTAGACCATTCATGGCACACTGGTGGAAAATCTCTGTCCTACTCTCAACATGTGGTTTGGCCAGAACAACAAACAGATGGAGTAACACACATCCAAACTTCATATTTGAATGCATGTTGTTCATGTTCAGTAGGTATCCTTCCTGTTGACTTGAAAACAGGACACTTTCAATTAAAGGGACAGGAGCTTGGAAAAGGGTTAAGGACAGTGGTGGGATTCAAATAAAGTAACAACAGGTTCTATGTCCTAATAACCTAAGTTAACAACCAGTTCTATGGGCAAAATCCTGAGTAACTACGGGGAGTCCTTGCTCTGGTGTAAGAGCAACTTACTCTGGATTCCAATATGAATTTCCTATAGGTTTTCACTGTATGCAGCACCAGAACCGGTGTAAGAACAACTTACTCTGGATTCCAATATGAATTTCCTATAGGTTTTCACTAGGTGGTGCAGTGATTACGGGTGCACGTAAAGTCTCTTACGTGCTCCCGTAGTTACTCTGGATTTGGGGGTTAGTCCCATTAGTAACAATTTTCAGAACCAGACACTCATTAGCAAAGAGAACCTCCTGAAGCCCACCACTGGTTATGGATGCTTAGCCGATCTTGCAATTCCACTCTGTTTTATTATCTATAGTATTTATCTATAGTATTTATACACCACTTTTCAACTAAAGAGTTCACAAACCTGTTGAAAATGAAAATGGAAAAAATAATAGCTAATTAATAGCTATAAATTCCCCTCTCCCAACTTACATCAGGCATGAAAAACATAGGGATAATCAGCCAACCAATCAATCAGACAGTCTCTCTACAATCCAGAGTAACTAGTGAGCACGTAAGAGCCATTATGTGCACCTGTAGTTACTGCACCACCTAGTGAAAATGGGAAATTCATATTGCAATCCAGAGTAAATTGTTCTTACACTGGAGCAAGGACTCCCTGTAGTTACTCTGGATTTCGCCCTCAGTCAATCAATCAATCAACTGTATTTTTTCAACAAAAGATTCACAAACATAGAAGACACCCAAGTGTAACAATTGATAATGATAAAATGCTAAGTACCTTTTGTTGGTTTAGATCCAGAACTGGATGACACCAAAATGTGTATTTGCCAGCAAATAACCATTGGGCACAATCCAAAGTAACTACGGGGAGTCCTTGCTCCAATGTAAGAACAGTTTATTCTGGACTGCAATATAAATTTCCCATAGGTTTTCACTAGGTGGTGCCGTAACTGCATCAACATAAATGTCATTTGTGTGCTCCTGTAGTTACTCTGGATTGTAGGGATAGTGGAGGATTTAACCATAGTGGAGGCAAGGATTTAATTTGTAAGAGATGTAATTATTATATTCGTTCAAAGGGTGCAATTAGGTTGATAAATTGCTTTAGCTACACTGATCAGTAAAGAATTTTTTTTCCGCATTCCCGTCCTCTCTCCCTTTTCTTTTTCCAAAACAAGGAGAATTACTTAAATCTGGGGAAGAAACAGATTTGCCTCCCACCTTAATAGCAATAAATTTAGTCTCTCCCTAATATAACCACTGGTGTGTTGTTACTGCCTGGGAGGAAAAACCATTTATCTAAGACTGCTTTTCCCCCCTCCTTTTGGAGAAGGCAGTCTGTGCCCTTCATGAAGGTGAAAACTAATTAGAGAAGCAATTTGGGTTGGATCTGTGGAAATAAAAAGTCGACAAGGTTTTGTTGTGGTTGTTAATTATGGTGGTTTGATGGTACGTGTGGCCATGTGATTTTGGAACCTGTGAATGGGAGGAGAGGGTCATGGAGGGGATGATGACACTGATGGACACTTTTGCACCGAGATTCTCAAATTGGGAGACAAGGGATATAGGCTATATTCACCCATATGGATGGGAAATGGGTTGGCAGACATGAATCAAGTAGAAAAAGGTAATAAACCCTACAATCCAGAGTAACTGCAGGAGCACGTAAGAGACATTACATGCATCCGTAGTTATTGTGCCACCTAGTGAAAACCTATGGGAAATTCATATTGCAATCCAGAGTAAATTGTTCTTATGTCAGAGCAAGGACTCCCTGTAGTTACTCTGGATTACGCCCTAAGAGGGACATGTTTGAGACATAAAATTATTCAAGGGGATGTTAGAGTGGATAAGGGGGTGCTCTTTCCCCTGTATGCAGCACCAGAACCAGGGAGCAGCTGCTAAAAAATTAAGGGCACAATCCAGAGTAACTACGTGCACCATAGTTACTGCACCACCTAGTGAAAACCTATGGGAAATTCATATTGGAATTCAGAGTAACTTGTTCTTACTTTGGAACAAGGACTCCCTGTAGTTACTCTGGATTTCACCCTTAGAAAACATTTCTTTCCTTTGGCATGTAATTAATCTGTGTAACTCCTTGTCACAAGATGTAGTGATGGTGCCTGGGGCTTTGAAGAGCATGGTGTGCCTTGTTAGTGGTAAAAACAACTGAAGGTGTGCCATGAGATGAAAAAGATTGAAAATTACTGCCCCAGGCACTGCTGCCTTTCCGCATTCGGGAAGTTTCCCAGCCCACTAATAAGTGTGATTGCTCTTTTTTACACCCCATAACTCTTGTATGTTTTCAACACCAGGTGGGGAACATGAAAGTCACTGTGGATCTGTAGCTCCCGCCGCCCCTGTGCAAAAGAGACACATAACGTAAGTGACCTCTTTGCAGGGAAGACAATTTTACGGGGTTAAACGCAAGCACACTCTCCTCTCCTTGTGAACTGAAGGGCAACTTGTTCTTTGCCTCTTCGGGGAGAAATAAAACACAGTACAAATATTTGAGAAGATGTTATTATTAAATCACATTTTTAGCACATCAGGTTCCAACCCCTTGAGCAAACAGACAGCTTGCTTTAATCAGCCCCTTTGCGCTGCGGAGTCCATTGGAAGAGGCTATGCTGTGAAACGGCTGCATGTCCTAAATGGACCAGATCGGTATTATTGGGATGCCCCGGTGATTTCCAATCCGGAGGATATGATATAAACCCACCAATCAAACTGTCAATAGATACGGCTATATTTTGAGCACTTAAGTTAATCCTAGTATTAATATAGTTATATATAGCAACATCAATGTGGATTGTATGTTATGTTGAATTAAAAGGCAGGTGTCTATCATGACGTTTACAATCTGGATCAGGGGTGAGCGAGGGTGACTATATGTTATATCCTGAATTATAGACTTGTATCCTGGAAAAAAATGCCCTCCTTGTGAGTGGGCAGCGTATAGCCTTCTTGGAATTTTTATATAATAAGTATTTATAAATATAGATAAGAATAAGTATAAATATAACATGATAATTGGAGGCGGCCGATGTGAAAACTCGGAAGCTCCTCACAATGCATGGGGGTTTCCACCCCAAGTCTAACATCCAGAGACTATACACTAGTCGGAAAGAGGGTGGCCGGGGTCTGATGAGCGTTGAAACTACTATCCTGGATGAAACTCAGAAGATCCAGGGATACATCACTGAGATGGCACCCAAAGATGAGCTGATGAGAGAATGTCTCCAGCAACAACAGCAACAGCAAATACAGAAGGAAGATCAAACTGAGGATGGGTCCTGGCAAGATAAGACCCTGCATGGGATGTACCATCGCCAGATAACCGAAGTCACTGATATTGGGAAATCCTATCAGTGGCTGGAAAGAGCTGGCTTCAAAGATAGCACTGAAGCCCTCATCATGGCAGTACAAGAACAGGCACTAAGTACCAGATCCATAGAAGCGGGGATGGACCACACAAGAGAAGACCCAAAGTGTAGGCTGTGCAGAGAAATCTCAGAGACATTCCAGGGTCATCTTGTGGCAGGGTGCGAGATGCAGGCAGGAACAGCATACACTGAACGGCACAACCAAATAGCACAACAGGAACATCTGCTCAGCCTATGGACTAACCCCTCCCAAGACCAGATGGGAGACCCCTCAAAAGGTTGTGGAGAATGACAGGGCTAAGTTTCTGTGGGACTTCCATATCCAGACAGACAAGAAGGTACTGGCTAACCAGCCAGACATTGTGGTGGTAGATCAGGCCCACAAGACAGCCCTGGTGATAGATGTACCGATACCAAACCACAGCAACCTCAGGAAAAAAGCACGAAAAGGTGGAAAAGTATCAGGGTTTGAAGGAGGAATTAGAAAGACTGTGGCAAGTGAAGGTGAAGGTGATCCCAATAGTGACTGGAGCACTAGGGGCTGTGACCCCCAAGATGGAAGAATGGCTCCAACAGACCCCAGGAAGGACATCAGATCACTCGATCCAGAAAAGCGCATTGCTAGGAACAGCTAAGATACTGCGCAGAACCCTCAAACTCCCAGGCCTCTGGTAGAGGACCCCAGATTGAGGATAACATGCATACATACACCACCTGGGGAGGGTGAGATAACAATTTATATACAGTGGTGCCTCACATAAAGAGCTTACTTCATTGCAGAGGCTTGCTCTTTAAGTGAAATGCTCTTTAAGTGAAGCAGATTTTTCCATAGGAAATAATGGAAACTCAGACAATTTGTTCCACAACCCCCAAAATATTCATATAAAAATATTAACTGGATGTACAAAATGACGACAAAACACTGGAATTGAATTCAAAACATGCATTCAATATGCATGATCCTATGAAGTCTACTTAGGCTGCAAACATAAAGGCACTTTCCTGGGAGTAAGCCCCATTAAACACAATGGGGCTTACTTCTGAGTAGACATAGTTAGGAGACTGCAATCCAAGACACTTTCCTAGAAGGCTTACCTGGGCTGCTGCCGAAGGTTCAAGGTCATCAGTGGGGGCACTTGGGGGCAGTTAGGGGCAGCTGCCTCTGGCACTCCCAGGCAACTGCCCCCAAGTTGGGGGCAGTCAGAGGCAGCAGTGCTGGCCAGCAGCCCTTTTAAAGAGCCTCCGTGCGGAGCATCAGGGCTGCATAGCACTC
The DNA here is from genome assembly GCA_030015325.1 of Cryptoblepharus egeriae. NCBI lineage: Eukaryota > Metazoa > Chordata > Lepidosauria > Squamata > Scincidae > Cryptoblepharus > Cryptoblepharus egeriae. Next base: position 4,589,868 of record JAREYC010000017.1, on the reverse strand, counting down.
GTGCCCATAGCGCGCTTGCTTGTTAAGTGAAGTGGAACTTGTTATGTGAAGCACAATTTCTTGGAAATTTTTGCTTGTTATATGAAACACTTGTTAAGCGAGGCACTTGTGTGTGTGTATATATCTATCTATCTATATATAGATATATAGATATAGTTGACTAAAGTTCAGCAATTTCTCTGTGAATGCTCTATGCCTTGGCAAGTCCTGGGTTCTTTCTTCTCTTGTCCTTGATTTAGAACTAGGAAAAGTTGGCAAATGGTTCATTTTGTTCAGTATTTTCTTGAGTTTAGAAGCCTCCTTGAGGTTGGTACAAATGACTCATGAGTAAAAATGTCAACTTTAGCAAATAATCTGGAGGAAAAAAGTTATTGTGGATCAGATAAAATCTTGTGGCGGGCTTGATGAGGTCCCCAGGATATAGTTGGGAGACCCTTGCCCTCTCCAAAGCAAGGTAGAGTCCTTGTAATGAGTCCAGGGGAACTCAGAAGTGAAAAGAGATGCCAGCTGGGACTGCTGTTCCTATAGGGAAGATCAGTGCATTGGATACGTCCTAGGAGAGCTATAGGACTTCAGGCTGGTGAGTTATAATCCAGATGGTCCCAGATAGGTGCTTCTTGAATGTGTGTTGGATGTCTAGATGCTTGGTGGAGCAACATTTGAACCCGTTTGAACATCTTCATCCATGTGCTTGGGAAGATCCATGTGCTTTTGAACATCTTGCATCCATGTTCATCTCTGTTGAAGAGCCCTGTTGCTTGAAGCTCCGTCAGTGTGAACATCTCTGACCTAAGTTTTGGGGTTTTTTGTTTATTTTAGGTAAGCAGGACCTGGAAGGTCCTTGAGGAAGACCAAGTCTTATGGTTTTGGCTGTGCCAACAGGAAGACGACATGCCCAACCATCAGATCTCAGACTGTCCCTCTTGGAAAGCAACTCTCAGAGAATGCCAGGAAAAAGAGCAGATCTTAAGAACCAATTGGAAGGTACCCTTTTGATCTTCTTTCTCCACTTCCTGCATTCCTGGGTCATTGATCTGTGATCCTGCAATCGAGTGTGGCCAATTTTTACATTCTGTGAGGTTTGCTGGGGCAAGCGATGGTAGCAGGGAAAGGGGCTAGCTTGCCATTTTGGGGTTGGTTCTTGGTAATGGCTCTTGAAAGACCCCTCTTTCAGAGATGGCCTCTCACACCAATGCCAGGAATTGCATACATGACGTTCAGCTATCTGGCAGTGATTGGGAGATGAGATGATGGGAACTCATTTTGCTCTGTTTTTCTGCACAGAACCGCATTGTGCATTGTGAGTCAACTGCAGAACGAGCTGGGCAAAGTCCTGTCTGATGTGCATTCTTGTGATGGGGTCGTTGTTGCTCGGTAAGGTTTCATGCTGAAAGTGTTGTCTTCACACCAGGCTCTCCTCTCATTTCTCTCTGACTGCCTAATTGGATATTGTGATGGCTCCTGGCCAAGAAAAGGAAGGAATTTCTAACCCTAAATGTCATAGAATCATAGAATCCTAGAGTTGGAAGGGACCTAGTAGGTCATCTAGTCCAACCCCCTGCCTGCAGCAGGAATTCCCCCTAGAGCATCTCCAACAGGTGCTCATCGAGCCTCTGCTTGAAGATCCCCAGTGAGGGAGAGTCCACCACCTCCCTTGGCAATCTGTTCCACTGCCGAACCACCCTCACCGTCAGGAATTTTTTCCGGATTTCCAGCCGGAATCTCCTCTCTTGCAGTTTGTACCCATTGGTTCTAGTCCTGCTTTCAGAAGCAGCTATGAACAAATTGGCCCCTTCCTCCCTATGACAGCCCTTCAGGTATCTGAAGAGGGCAATCATGTCTCCCCTCAGCCTCCTCTTCTCCAGGCTGAACATCCCAAGTTCCCCCAACCTTTCCTCGTAGGGCTTCCCTTCCATCCCACTGATCATTCTTGTCGCTCTCCTCTGGACTTGCTCCAGTTTGGCTGCATCCTTCTTAAAATGAGGTGCCCAGAACTGAACACAGTACTCAAGGTGAGGTCTCACCAATGCAGAATAAAGAGGAACTAGAACTTCTCGTGACTTGGAAGCTACAGTCCTCTTAATGTAACCTAAAATGGCATTTGCCTTCTTTGCAGACACATCACACTGCTGACTCATGTTCAGCTTGTGATCCACGGCGACTCCAAGATCCCGCTCACATGTTGTGCTGCCAAGCCAAGTATCCCCCATTTTATACCTATGTTTTTGGTTTTTATTGCCTAAGTGCAGAACCTTCTCCCTGTTGAAATTCATTCTGTTTGTTACAGCCCAGGATTCCAGTTTATCCAGATCCTCCTGGAGGTTTCTCCTGTATTCTGATGTGTTTGCTACTCCTCCCAGTTTGGTGTCATCTGCAAATTTGATCAGGCTCCCCCGTATCCCTTCCTCCAAGTCATTGATGAAAATGTTAAAGAGAACCGGTCCCAAGACAAAGCCTTGGGGTACCCCACTAGAAACTGACCTCCAGGTTGACACAGAACCATTTACTAAAACCCTTTGAGTGCAGCCATCGAGCCAGTTGCAGATCCACCTAACAATTGCCCCGTCTAGCCCATGTTTTTCCAACTTCCTAATTAAAATGTCATGTGGGACCTTGTCAAATGCTTTGCTGAAGTCAAGATAAATGACATCCACAGCATTGCCATGTCCAGTAAGCTCGTAACCCGATCAAAAAAGGAGATCAGATTTGTCTGGCAAGATTTATTCTTGGTAAATCCATGCTGGGTTGTTTTGACCACCGAGTACTTGTCTAGATGTGCACAAATTGTGTGTTTTATGATTTGCTCTAATATCTTGCCCGGGATTGAAGTCAAACTGACTGGTCTATAATTTCCCGGGTCTTCTTTTTTCCCCTTCTTAAAAATTGGGACTACATTTGCCCTCTTCCAGTCCAGGCTCTTCTCCACTCCTCAGGGATTTCTCAAAGATGATCGACAGAGGCTCTGCAAGGACATCTGCCAGTTCCTTCAGAACTCTAGGATGCAGCTCATCCGGTCCAAATGACTTGAATTCATTTAGGCCAGTTAAGTGGTTTCGAACCAGTTCTCTGTCAATCTTAATCTGCTGTTCTGCACCATCCATGTTTTCATTACCTCTTAGGGGATGTAAACACATCCCCGAATCAGTCAATGATCCCGCACCCCCATTTGCACAGCCCTCCTTCTGTGAATAGACGGATGCAAAGTAGGAGTTGAGCAGCTCCGCCTTCTGCTGGTTTCCAGACACCTGTTGTCCATCCTTGTCCAAGAGCAGCCCCAGCCCCTCGTCTCCCCTCCTGTTCCTCTGGGCATATCTAAAGAAGCTCTTTTTGTTATCTTTGACTCCCCTGGCCAGCCTCAGCTCATACTGAGCTTTAGCATCCCTGACCCCCTCCCTACAGGACCGGGCTACCTGTCCTTTTCTTAGAGGATAGGAAAAGGACCATTCCAGTGATGGGATTCAAAGAATTTTACAACCGGTTCTATGCCCATCTGGCAGCCACTTTTAAATGGCTATTTTTAAAGGTGCATGTGCCATAATGGTACTATCTATTGCATTTTCATGCTTTAGAACTGTTAGGATGGCAGGAGCTGGGCAAGTGATGTTGTCATCACTCCATCAGATGGCATTTGGGTCTCAAACCATTGATCTCCCAACCTTCAGATTGACAAGCAGAGCATCTATAAGCACTGAGCCACCGCAGCCCTCGGCTATTTTTAAACTTCATATGTCCTATCTCTTGTTAACAACCGGTTCTATAGAGTAGGTGCAAACCTGCTGGCGCCCACCACTGGGCCATTCAGATAATATCTGGGTTATGCCCTTCCTCCAGATGAGTCAGAGCCAGAAACATCTTGTCTCCTTCCTGCAGGGCAGCCCACCTTCCCCAATCCAATAACAGAGCCTGAAGATAGGATCCACACCAACACCGCAGTCTTGGGAACCAGCTGCCGAGAGAGCAGCGTCTCTGCTGAGGTGGGCCTGAATGGCTCTTTTCCTACCCTCCAAGGAAAGGACATTTATGGTAAGAAATTCCTTCCTTCTCTGGAGGAGTCATATGCAGCACCGAGCACAATACTATAGTCTTTCAAGACTGACGGATGCCTGCTAACCTTCCATAATGCTCATCTTTATTCTTATGTCCACTTATTTCTGTTTAGGTTTGCTTTTGCTTGTGCTATATTGCTTGTTATTATTTATTGGTCAGTCTTTAATTTGATACACAGTTAATGACTGGTAAAAACTTCACCATTCAACTCCTAACCAAGGACCTAAGAGCTATTGAGATATCATCAAAGTATATAGGCAGTTCCCAGCAGGGTGGTTTTCTGAAGAGTTACAATAATCTAAAGGATAACCCAGGGCAAAATCCAGAGTAACTACGGGGAGTCCTTACTCTGGTGTAAGAAAAATTTGCTCTAGATTGCAATATGAATTTCCCATAGGTTTTCACTAGGAGGTGAATGCCCTTTCTAATGCCCTTCTTCGGAGGAGCTCAGAGTGGTGTACATTGTTCATCCCCTCTTTTTGTTTAAGGCTACAATCCAGAGTAACTATGGGACCTTTCACACCGACGTAGTTACGGTGCCACCTATGGAAAATGCATAGAGCAATCCAGAGTCAGTGCCTCATACGTCTTCCCGTAGTTACTCTGGATTGTAGGGCTAGTGAGGTAGGTGAGACCTAGAGCTGGTGACTGGCCCAAAGTTGCCCAGGAATAGGTGGCACACTATATTTGTAAGAGGGGAGAGTAACCCTACAATCCAGAGTAACAAAGGGAGCACGTAAGAGACATTTACATCGACGTAGTTACGGTACCACCTAGAAGGATGTAATCAAAGACACTTTCCAAATGTCTCCCCATTTTATTTTGTCATGTCCTACATTTTCCTGGGATGTACTAGATTTGGGGGTGCTTATTGCTTGTGAGAAATCTTGCTGTAATAAATAAATTGCATGCAATAAATTATATGTAGCATGGTGCTTAAATAAACCACATCAGAGCAATATACATGAGTGTTTTTAGCTCTTTTGGTCATGTCCAACATTTTCCTAGAGTGTCCCACTTTTTGGGTGGCTTGTCCTCTTTTGAAGTTATGAGATATGGTCACCTTGCATGTAGGCACACATATGTGTGTCTCTCTCCACATTTGGTGATGAATTGTGCTTTTCCCTTGGGAGTATAAGGGAGGAAATTTCAGCAGGTGCAGCTTCTCATCTCACAAGCTCCACCTGCTGAAATTTCCTCTTGTTAAAGGTCCAAGAGCCCTAAAATTGAAGTTTGGACCCCCTGCTTTACACCCTTATCCACCTTGTGTACAACAGCTGTGTCAAGGAGGGAATTTCAGCAGGTGCAGCTTCTCATCTTACTTCTCAAAAGCTGCACCTTCTTTAATTCCCTCCTGTGTGCAATTCTTAAAGGTTCAGGAGCTCTAATATTAAAGGTTTGGGGACCCCTGCTTGAGGACTTTGTCCAATCTCTTTTTAAAGGCATGGAGGCCAGATGTAATCACCACATCCTATGGCAGGGAGTTCCACAGACCAACTGCAGACTGAGGAGAAATATTTCCATCTGTCTATACTGACTATCCCAACATTAAATTTTAGTGGCTATCCCCTAGTTCTGGTGTTATGTGAAAGGGGAGAGAGCATCACCCTATCCACTTTTTCCATTCCTTGCATATTTTGGTAGAATTAATCATAATTAACCACCCAAAATATTTCTAGTCATGAAATTAGGTTGAATTACCCATAGGTCTTTGATTCCCCATACCTACCCTTTCATTTTGTTCACCGGCATAGTTAGTTGGCATAATTGCCCATCCCCCCTACTTTTACAATCCTGACTACGGCCCTGCTCTGCATGCGCACAATCTCCCCATGTACACAATCTCCCTATTTTTCTTGGGTATCTTAGATTTGGGTGTGTTGTGACTTATGGGTACCCTGTTCTCTACCAAGATACTTGTCACTCCCTCTCAACCTTGCCTACTTTATAGGGTTGTTCAGATTGGAGTGAGATGGCTTGATGGGGCAGAGATTAGGGAATTGATGGGGACCTGGATGATCTGGGTTCAGGTTCCCAGTGGACAAGAGCTTCCTGTCACACATTCTAAGCCTCACCACCAGTAATGGGCACTAACCAGTTCAGGCCAGATCGCCCAAACCGGTTGTAAGTCCCCCCCTGCTACTGATCCGGTAGCAAGGGGGGAGCCAGAAAACCGGGCGTACCGGTTCGGCGGTGGGCCCACCACTGCACTGCACATGCGCCAACCAATGAAGGTCAACGCATGTGCAGTGTGTCTCCTGAAGCTGGTCGACCAGCTGGTCGACCAGCTTCAGGACATGCACTGCGCGTGTGCCAACTTTGGCGCATGCACAGTGCGCCGGGGTTGGGGCCCCTCGCTCTGCCCACCTGCGCCCGCAGTGCACTGGGGTGGGTGGTGTGCCCTCCCCAGCCCTGCCCCCGCCCCTTCCCAGCCCCACCCCCACCCCTGGCCCTCCCCAGCCCTGCCCCTGACCCTCCCCGCCCCTGACCCTAGCCCTGCCCCTGGCCTGGCCCGCCCACTACCGGAGATCCGGTTGTTGGGCCAGGCCAGGCCCACCACTGCTCACCACCTCACCTCAACAACCCCCATGCGCAACATCCACCCATGCACGTCAGCCCCCATGTGCATCAACCCCCCCATGTGCATCAACCCCCATGTATATCAACCCCAATGAGCATATCCCCCATGCGCAACATCTCCCCATGCGCACCAACCCCCATGAGCATCAATCCCCCATGCGCATCAACCCCCATGTGCATCAACATCCTAATGAGTATCACCTCCATGCACTTCATCTCCCCATATGTATCTACCCATGCGCAACACGCCCATGTGCAGCATCCTCCCCAGTGCAATCCCTCCCTCTGAACAACATCCGCCACACTTCACTGGGCACCAAGCATCAAACTGGCTGGAGGCTGGTCGGTCTTCCATGTTAAGTATAGGACAAAAACATGTTGCAAAGAAAAGTGCTAGTCTCAGGAAAGTCTACTCAGAAGCCCCTCCCACAATAGTGAATAAATAACAGGACTTACTTCTGAGTAGGCATGCATAGGATTGGGCCCTGAGGCTGCAATCCTATCCACATTTACATGGCAGTAAGCACCACTGAGTATAACAGGACTTGCATCTGAGTAGGCATGCATAGGATTGGGCCCTGAGACTGCAAACCTATCCACATTTACATGGGAATAAGCACCACAGCCTACGCGTTTTTGGTTTGGGCTGGGTGAAATCATCTGCCCACTCTGATTCCCAAGGGAACCCTTTCATATTGTGTCTGCAAAGTCTTGCTTTCCCAAAATATCCCCAAAAGGCAGGAGGGCAGAAATGCTTTGCAGAACCTTTCCTGTTCTAACCACCAGGCCCCAGGCTGGAAACAAAGGTAGGAGCCTCCTCCTCCCTCCCCCTCATCCCCCCCCCCCAATAGCCATGCCATGGGGACAGAAAGGGGGTCACATCTCAGAGGACAAGCCATCCCCCCAAATGTAGGACATGACAAAATCAAAGCTAAAACTCTTGTATATGTATATAAATCTCCTATATTTGAGTGTTTTTAGCTTTTAGTACCTGTGTGTATGTATATATTACATGCATAATTATATATGTATATATTACATATATTACATACATATTACACACACACACACATATACACTCAAAAGACAAAGCAGGCCTCCATCAGTCTTGAGAGACTATGGTATCGTGCTTGGCGCTGCATATGCTGCATGCGAAGCACGAAAGCCTGGGTTAGATTGTTATGGAGGATAGGCTGTTACCCAAGCAGCAAATCCCCCCAATGGTGCCTCACATAACAAATTTAATTCATTCCATAGACATGTTTGTTACGTGAAACGTTCTTTACGTGAAGCAGATTTTCCCAAAGGAAACAATGGAAACTAAGGCAATTGGTTCCACAACCCAAAAAATATTCATAGAAACATATTAACTGGATGCAAATATGATGACAAAACACTGGAATTGAATTCAAAACATGCATTCAATGTGCATGATCCTATGAAGTCTACTTAGGCTGCAATCCTAAAGACACTTTCCTGGCATTAAGACCCATTTAACACAATGAGGCTTACTTCTGGGTAGAAATGGTTAGAAGGCTGCAATCAAAGACACTTTCCTGGGAGTAAGACCCATTTAACACAATGGGGCTTACTTCTGGGTGGACATGGTTACGAGGCTGCAATCCAAGACACTTTCCAAGTGTCTCCCCACTTTCTCCTTCTCTCCATCCTGAGCCTCTCTCTCTCCTGCTCCTTCTGGCTAGCCCTGAGCTGCTTCCCTCCTCTCCACTGCTGTTCTCTCCCTCTGCCCAGTGGACACCCGGCCACAGGAGCCCTGATGCTTTTTAAAAGGGCTGCCAGCCAGCGTGTCTGCCCCAAGTGCCCCAAACTGCCATGTTTATTACATGAAGCACAGTTTGTTACATGAAGCAGAATCCTAGAGAAATTTTTGTTTGTTACATGAAATGTACTTTAGGTGAGGCATTTGTTACATGAAGGCACCACTGTATATGAATTTTTAAAAAACTTTTATTTTCTCATGTCCTACATTTTCCTAGAGTGTCCCACATTTTTGGGTGGCTTGTCCTCTTTTGAAGTTATGAAATAAAGAGTACAATCCTAACCATGTCTACTCAATAGTAAGCCCCATTCTGTTCAATGTGTCTTACTCCCAGGTAATTGATTGCAGCCATAGTCATCCTGCATGTAGGCACACATATGTGTGTGTGTCTCCCCACATTTGAATTGTGATGAATTGTGCTTTTCCCTTGGATAGGATAACCAGAAGTGCCTCCTTAAAATGTAGGTTACTGTATTTCCCGGCTTATTACACACACCGGACCGTGAGATGCACCAAAGTTTAGAGGAGCAAAATAAGAAAAAAGTATTCTGAACCAAATGATGTACTGATATATTTAATAAAATATAGCAGAATAATATTTCAACCATGTAAAGTCAACAGTGGTATTAAGAACCATTATCACTGTCATTAACAAATGAGGAAAGACTTTAAGCTTCAAGCACTCTTCTAATTTTCTGGAAACCCCCAAACTCATCATCTCTAGTGTCAGTGAGTTGTGACTTTTGCACAAATCTCATTGCAAATGATCAGACACCAACACTTTGCACAAATCTCATTGCAAATGGTCCAGGAAAGCAGGTAAGTTGGGGGGGGGGGTTGGGGGGTCCAGGTAGGTAGGGAAAGGTGAGAGGATCTAGATAGATAGGGAAGAGTGACAGAGGCACAAGCATGGAGCAGCAGGGACCAGGTCTTGTGCATGTCTACTTTGGAGCAAGTCTCCAAGCCAGGGAAGGCTGCTTAGGATTGCAACTGTGCCAGGGTGACCAGCCAAACCCAAAATTCCTACCCCACAAGCCAAATTTCCTACCCGCTTAAAAAAAATGCCAAAAAATGTATTTTCTTTTTGTTTTTATATTTTTGATTTTTACTTTTTTGGTCATAACTTTTGATAGGAAGGAGATATCTCAAAACAGATTCTGCTCTTCAATACGAATCCAACGACATATGACATGATGGAGTAAGGAGGTCCAGGATTGGCCCTATCACTCTATGAGATGCACAGATATTTCCCCCCCTTTGGGGGGGGGAAGCGCGTCTCATAAGCCAGGAAATACGGTAACTAAGAAAAATGTAGGACATCAAATATATATATATATATATATATATATATATATATATATATATATATATATATATATATATATATATATATATATATATATGATTTCTATTTATTGCATATTTGTGTATTACAAGAAAGCTTCATACACTCTGCTCACAAGGGAAAGGGGGACATTGGAGGTTTTCCAGGACAAAGGACTAAAATTTAGAACATGTCTTAGACATGCCTTGGGTCCTGGAAGAAAATCTTCATTGCCCTTCTTTTCCTTGTGAGCAGGCAGCATTTAGCCTTCTAGTAATCCCAATATAGATGAGTGCTTTCCACCACAAAGCAGGCCTCCGTCAGTCTTGAAAGACTATGGTATCGTGCTCTGTGCTGCATACACTGCATGTGAAGCACGAAAGCCTGGGTTGGATTGTTATGGAGGATAGGCTGTTACCCAAGCAGCAAATCCCCCCTCTCCATGCCACTGAATTAGTCCAGTGGAAAGGCAGAGCCAATACGATTGGATCCAGCTGGCGTCGCAGAGCTGGGCTAAGGACAGGAGCTCACCCTGTCTTGTGAGGCCAGCCTGGGTCTCAAACCCTGGCCTGCTGGTTAACAGACACAGTGTCTTAACTACTTGTGTCACCCACAGCCACAGAGAGGCACTGTGCCTGTTAACTATCAGGCCAGGGTTCAAGACCTTGGGTAACAGCCAATCCTCCATAACAATCTAACCCAGGCTTTCGTACTTCGCATGCAGTGTATGCAGTACAGAGCACGATACCATAGTCTTTCAAGACTGACAGAGGCCTGCTTTTTCCACCACAATCTCCTTGCCACCTCCAATTTCTCATCCACATGCTGACCATATGTGCTCTTTTTTTCCAGCACATGTTCTGGATTTTAGCCACTGCTAATCTGGATTCTCTTTCTGTTCCAGACACCAATAGCGGGTTGGAAGGAGCAAAGTAGGGGGTCGTTGGACATGACCTTGCTTGAAAAAGAGGCACAGCCTTTGAGAAATCAAGACGGAGCAGGGAGGAAAGAGGAGAGATCGACCACTGGCCAGAGGAGAGAACTCGTTGTCTGTCTCCATAAAATAGGGATCAAAGAGGAATATTCCAAAGTAAGTAAATATTTCTTGACCCAGCATGTAGTTGGTCCGTGGAACTCCCTGCCACAGGAGATGGTGATGGCACCTAGCCTCAATGCCTTCAAGGGACACATTCCTAGAGGAAAGAACCATCACCGTTTACAAGCCATGAGGGTGTGTGGAGGTGGACAACCTCAGAATGCCAGATGCAGGGGGAGCATCTGGATACAGGTGTCACAAGAGCTCCCTGAATAGGTGTCTGGTGGGCCGCTGTGAGATACAGGAAGCTGGACTAGATGGGCCTTCCAGCAGAGGCTCTTATGTTCTTCAGGTACATGGATCAGGGTCTCATGTGCCCCTGCCCCACAAGCACAGAGTTTAGCCACTGCCCATCTCCAGGCCTTCAAAGCTGGCTTGAAGAACACTCAATGGAAGGACATGGTTTCTGAGATGCGAATGTGCCTGCTGTGCTTGGGGGTCTCTGAGGAAGTCTCCATATTTTGGTCTAGTTCCGCATGTTCTTGGTACGTGCAGGTGCAGTGGTGAGCAGGTGTTGAAAGCATCTGAATAGATCTCCTATCAGAGTAATATTCTTAAAGGTGCAGTTCTGGTCTGCTGAAAAACAGGCATGTGCCAATATTGAAGGAAGCTGGCTCATGCTAGCAGGACACGCAGTGTGGTCACCCTAAGATCCTGTATGGAAAGGATGCTTGCACCCTTTCCATTTCTGTGCGAAACACTGATTGCCAGATTGGGACTCCAAATAGGAGCCATGTCGTAACCTTAACATTGGGTATAGGAGTTGTCCTGGGGGGAAGAAGAAGCACCTTTCCAGAGGTCAATAGGCTTCCCCAGGTCCGAAGTACCATGTTTCGCCTATAATTAGACCTAATCAGAAAATAAAATCCACTTGGACTTTTGCCCTGAGGTCTAAATTAAGACCTCCCCCAAAAATAAGACCTACCAAAATCCCACTTCCGCATAGCAGCATCAAAGCCCATCACAGCCTATGCAGGTCTACTCAAAAGTAAGCTCCATTATAGTCAGTGGGACTTACTCCCAGGGAGTTGTGGTTGTGAAAGCAGTCTCAGAACATCATCCTTGCATTGCTACTCAAAAGAAAGCCCCATTATAGTCAGTGGGACTTACTCCCAGGCAAGTGTGGACAGGACAGCAGTCTCAGAGCGTCATCCTCGCATTGCTACTCAGAAGTAAGCCTGGTTATAGTCAGTGGGTCTTACTCCAAGGCAAGTGTGGATGAAATAGGAACCTCAGAGCCTTCTGCTGCCTGCTGCTGCTGGAAACCCAAGATGCCTGCTGGTATTTTGCTGGCTTGGCCTCACCCTAAGGAGGCATGTCCATTTCTCCTGCCTCCCTGGTCCTGGCAGTTGCACTGGAGAGAATCCCATTTCCTCCCCCAGCTTGGGGGGCTTCACCCCCTCACCAGGAGGGAGCCCCCTTCCCTTCCCTTGACCATATGTCCTCTTTTTCCAGGACATGTCCTCTGGAGACCTCATGCCTTCACTTGAGTTTGGCTTTCCTTAGGGAACAGGGTGACCTCTTTTTCCAGGACATGGTGTTCCCTGGAGACCCCTCTCCCTTCACTTCCCTTGGCTTTGGCTTTCCTTAGGGTACTGGGTGACCATATGTCCTTTTGTCCAGGACGTGTCCTTTTTTGTAGCCTGGTACTGTTACCTGATTTCAATTACTTAAACAAGGATCTGAGAAAGCGGAGTGAGGTTCAAAAACTTTATTCAGCTGAATGGCCAAAATGGTTGAGCAACTCGGCTCTGGACACTTTGGCCATCAGCATGGTTTACATTCCAACTTTTATAGTTATGGTCATCAAAGCACAGCAAGAGGCAGGGCTGCTACATAGTTCCTGAGCATAGCTTCTAACTTTCGTTTCTCTGACTTAAAGTCCTGAGCATAGCTTTTAACTTTCGTTTCTCTTAACTTCTGCTACACAAGTAATTTTGAAAATTTCCCCTAAAACAGGAACTCACTTCGCAGTTGCGGTTAAACTTCAGAGGCCCTCAAACCCCTATCCGTTTGTGGGTAAGCTTCAAACAGCTTTGCAGTGAACGCTAGCACAGGGTCTGATGAATATATTTCTGCTAAAGGTCCAAGCATTAATCAATACATATCAATGCCTATAAAATGAATGCTTTGATCCTATCTCACAGTACTACTGCTACTCTGAAGTAAGCCCCATTATATTCAGTGGGACTTACTCCAAAACAAGTGTGGATGGGATAGCAGCCTCAGAGCCTGATCCTTGCATTGCTACTCAGAAGTAAGCCCCATTATAGTCAGTGGGATTTACTCCTAGGAAAGTGTGGGTGGGATAGCAGCCTCAAAGGCCAACCCTTCTGTACAGACACACACAGAATAGTGTACTTTCAGCCAGACTTTCCTGGGAGTAAGCCCTTTGAGTGTGGTGGGGATGGATGGGATTTACTTCTGTGCCCAGGGTGACCATATGACCAGATTTGTCTCAGTTTTTTGCCTCCTGTCCGGGTGTCCTACATTTTTGCTTCATTGTCCTACATTTTGCAGTCAAAGTTAATTAAAATAAGGCCTACCCTGCAAATAAGACCTGTGGTGTTTTTTTTACCCCAAGAAATAATAGAGTGTCATATTTTCAGAGAAACATGGTATCTGCTGCCAGGTAGAAGTTCTCACAAAGCTGCTGAAGACATCAACTGTGGTGGGCAGAAGGACCAAAGCACTGGTCAGGAGGACCGCCAAGAGTCTTTGGTGATACGTTTTCCATCTGAGTGGCAAGAAGTGATTTCTGAGAGAGAAAGAAGATGGAGAGAGGGTGGATCAGGAAAGTGGGGGTGAGGAGAGCACAGGGATGGAGAACCAGGCTGCTGCTGAATCTTGCTCTGAAAGTCTTTCAGGATCCTCTCCTGCTCTGGAAAGTCTTAAGTGGTTCTACTCAGATCAGTGCCAGATATTTGGCTAATCCAGTTCCGACTGTACCCATAGTGGCTGCTGGAGCTTGACACTGGGAAAGAAGCAAATGTTCCCTTCCATTACCTTGAGCAGACCTCCAGCTGCCTTGTGGCAGCTATGCTATAATATGGCAGAGTTTAGCTCTCTAAACCTTACCACAGAGTGGCAGGCCCCTGAGAACTGGTCGTTGAACTCTGAATAAGGGTTTGTTACCCAAGAGAGCAGAATTCTTACCCTGACCAATTCTTACCCTTACCAATTCTTAAATGGAAAGATAGGTTGTAGATCTAGGTTTGGCTTGGCTCTTATTTCTCCTTGAATGGCTGACATTGGATGGAAATGAGTGCAATCTACAAGCCATTTAAGAATGAAACTGGTCATGGATCAGGCCCACACTACAAAACTATAGGTTTTAGCATTTCTTAAGATGGGAGCATGACAATAAAGGTGCTGACAGGCCTCTGAGGGTCTAGGGGGAGGCCCTCTTCTGGTGGTCTAACTAAGCAGCCTCCATCCCAGGACCAGTTCAGGCTGGAACATGTCAAGCAGCCACAACTGTGCTCTTTCTCCACAACAGCTCACTGAGAGATAGAGCACAATCCTAACCATATCTACTCAAAAGTAAGCCCCATTGTGTTCAATGGGTCTTAGTGGTGGGCACCAGCAGGTTCGCACCTACTCTATAGAACCGGTTCTTAACAAGAGATAGTACATATAAAGTTAAAAAATAGCCATTTAAAAGTGGTTGCCAGATGGACAGAGAACCGGTTCTTAATTTCTTTGAAGCCCATCACTGGTCTTACTCCCAGGAAAGTGTCTTTAGGATTGCAGTGATAGTCTCTGAGTGAAGCTGTGATCCTGTATCTCCTTTCCAGGGACCGAGTCAGTGGCAGGGCATCCATTGGTCTTTGCTTTGGACCAGACAGCTCCAGACTTGTGCTTTAGAGATGCCACTAACATTGCACTGCTAATCAGGATTCTTTTTCTTTTCCAGACACCAATGGGGGATTGGAGGGAGCCAAGTAGGGGGTCGTTGGACATGACCTTGCTTGAAAAAGAGGCACAGCCTTTGAGGAATCAAGACGGAGCAGGGAGGGAGGAGGAAAGACCGACCACTGACTGGAGGAGAGAACTCGCCTGCCTCCATAAACTAGAGATTAAAGAGGAATATTCCAAAGTAAGGGAAAGTAAGGGGATTCCTCTCCATGAAACAACTAGCAGGAGTACAGATTCTTCGTCCGAAAGGAGGAGCCAAAGGAGTCAGAAATCTGCGCTTCAGGACAGATCAAAGAAGCAGGAGAAAAACAAGGAATGTAGAAGGAAGTTTGACTCTCAGGATTCTGGCAACTTCAACATCCTCCCAGTCAGATCAGAAAAAGACACTGGAAAGAAGGTTAAAAAATGTGCTCACTGTGCAAAGACCTTCAAGAGTAAATCCAACCTTTTAGCTCATCAAAGAACCCACACAGGGGAGAAACCCTATAAATGCTTGGAGTGCAAAAAGAGCTTCAGTACGAGCTCACACCTGACTTTGCATCAAAGAACCCACACAGGGGAGAAACCATATAAATGCTTGTTGTGCGGAAAGCGCTTCAGTCAGAACGCACACCTGACTATGCATCAAAGAACCTACGCAGGGGAAAAACCATATAAATGCTTGGAGTCTGGAAAGAGCTTCAGTCTGAATGGAAGTCTGACTTTGCATCTAAGAACCCACACAGGAGAGAAACCATATAAATGCTTGGAGTATGGAAAGAGCTTCAGTCAGAACGCACACCTGACTATGCATCAAAGAACCCACACAGGGGAAAAAACCATATAAATGCTTTGAGTATGGAAAGAGCTTCAGTACGAGCTCAAATCTGGCTGTGCATCAAAGAACCCACACAGGGGAGAAACCATATAAATGCTTTGAGTGCAAAAAGAGCTTCAGTACGAGCTCACAGCTGATTACGCATCACAGAACCCACACAGGGGAGAAACCATATAAATGCTTGGAGTGCAAAAAGAGCTTCAGTACGAGCTCACAGCTGATTACACATCACAGAACCCACACAGGTGAGAAACCATATAAATGCTTGGAGTGTGGAAAGAGCAATGTTTCCACCAACAAGAGAAACCATAGAACTGCCTTGTATTTCATCTCATGAACAAATGTATGAATCTTATAGCAGGTTTGATATATGATTTTAAAATGATGCTCATATGGGTGAGGGAGAGACAGTCTGATTGGGAATGCCCTCTGCAGACCCTTTTGGGCAAGAACTATTTGCCTGCAGAACAGCCTGGCTAGAACTGGAATGAGTCCCCTCGTCTGTCACTCTGCTTCTCCCCAAGCTGGGCAGCCTCTCAGTATTTCTCAGCCATAATAAGTAGGAACGGAGCTTCTCTGTACTGAAGGAGCCCCCATATCTCCATACGAAGAACAGAAGAATCACCACCAGACTTGGTCGCAGTCTTTGGAACAGCTTCCTTCACAAACCATCTTAGGCCAGGCCATTCATTTCAATGAAGTTTTTGAACTTTTGTCTTTGTACTGATGGTTGTGATTCCTACAGTTTTGAACAATAAAGTTTGTCTCGCTCAATGGTTGTCCATAATGGAGAAATTCCTCCTGGATTGGGTCTGAGGTGGATCCAGGAATTTTATTGGGTGCAAATATACATTCCTGAGCCCTGAGAAGTAGAGAGAGGCCTCACCTGAACATCCCATGTGTCTCCCCATTGATGGGGACTGCCAGGTGTGTGGGGTTTCCAGCATTGCTGATCTCCTGCTAGCTCCTGCAAGGCCCCAACACCACCCTTGGCAATCTGGGAGCAGAGCTTGCTAAAAACATTAACTAGAAGAGCAAGGGGAATCCCATCCCTTTTGTAAGTGCAAAGCATCCTTGTCCAAGGAGCACCAGCCTTTGGCTCTCTACTCAGTTCTCTCAATCCTAAGGAATGTCTATTTGCAATTTGCTATTTAAAAAGCATCAGAAGCAGCATTTGCAGAGTGACCCATAACCTGTCAGATAAGTAGGCATGCATGTAGTTGAAATGGGAATGGTTCAGAGGAGAGCAGCCAAAATGGTTAATGGTCTGCGACAATGCAATACAACTTACTGTGCACCCCCATGTGTATCGTTCCCCCAATGCTCATCATCCCCCCATGCGCATCAACATCCTCTGCACACCATCCCACACGTGCAACATTTGCCCATGAGAAGAATAACCCTTGTGTGCATTGTCCCCCCATGAGCATCAATCCCCATGAGCATCAACCCCTGAGGCACAACATTCGTCCATGTGCACCCTCCCTTCCAGTGCATCAGGAAACCCCCTCCTGGATCCCCCTCTGGCCCCCTGAAGGAAATCCGCTCCCTGCTTGGATGCCACTTAGTACGGCTTTACTCTGATTAGACAGCCTAGGATTGTCTCCAGCCCTCTTTGCCTCCAGGGAGAAGCCTGGAGTACCAGACTTTCCTGTGAGTAAGCCCTGTGGATACAATGGGAGTTGATTCTGCGTAAGAAGAGGATCTTGTCTCTTTTCTCCTCCTGCTATCTTTCTTTCTTCCTTGCCATTTCTCCTTCTGCAAACTTGGAAAGAGGCAAGCTGCTATCCTACACTCTTTCCTGTGAGTAAGCCCCAGTGGATACAATGAGAGTTTATTCTGAGTAGACAGCATCTGGTTTCCATACATAAAGTTGCTCTAAAAGACACCAGAGACTCTTAGTATTAGTCATCCTTGGACATAAAGGTTTTTCTTTTCTGTTTTACTGTACAGTATTTTACAGTGTTTTATTACAGTATTTGTGTTCTGTATTATTTTATAGCGTTTTGAATTTGATTACAGTGTTTTGTCATCATGTTAACATACAGTTAATATTTTTATATGAATATTTTTCGGTTCTGGAACCAGTCGTCTGAGTTCCCATGATTTCCTAAGGGAAAATCCACTTTGTAAGAAGTATGCTTTGTAAGACAAACTTACTTCCGGAATGAATTAAATTTGTCTTACAAGGCACCACTGTATAGGACAAAAACACATTGCACCCCTTTTCAGCCCCTCAAGGGTTAAATTTCTCAACAATGGTTCTTGGTGGTGTTGATGTCACAGAAGGAAGACCCTCCCCAAATTTCATGCTTCTAGGTCCAGGGCAGTGATCAGTCAGGGATTCTCAGTGGAAAGTATAGGGAGGGAAATGCCTTGTGCCCCCTTTCATCCCCTTCTGGTTGAAATTTCCAAAAACTGGTTCTTAGTGGGTGCCTCCATCAAGGAAGGAATACCCTCATCAGACTTCAGTGTTAAATTTATGCCCCGAACACTTTGCACTCCCTTTTCACCCCCTTGAGGGTTAAAATGGCTACTTGGGGGGGGGGGGGGTCACATCATGTAAATAAAGAGTACTCTGTGACCAGTGGGTTTTGGCTGGGCATTCATGGGTCAGTGAGTAAGTGAATCAGCCTGCAATCCTAAGAGCTCCTTCCTGGGTGTAAGCTGCATTGAACTCAATGTAACTTACTTTTGAGTAGACCTGACTAGGATTGCTCAGTCAGTGAGTGTCCCTCCAGAGGCTCCTGTGAATTCAGTTCTCTTCAGTGTAAAGAATTAAGGCAGTCCAGACCCCCCCCCCCAGTTCCGAGGCTCCCAGGTGGATCCCCCTGCAAGGCGGTCCAGTCCTTGAACTCAGGAATAGCCCCTCTTTTCCTTCTTTCTTTGGCTTTTCCATCCACCTGTCCTGCTCGTCTCCTGTTTGGAGGTGCAAATCCCTCCCTTTCACTCACCCAATTCTCTGGAGGGAGGAAGGGAGAGCCCTCGGTCACAGCATGGGTTGCCCCCAGTGTAGAGGGAGGCCAGACAAAGTTCTGCCTCCTCTCACTAGAGGGGCACCCAGACCTTCCAGTCCAGTCCTGCTTCTTCAGGTGGTGGGACATGTTCTGGAGCAGCTGCTCCACATTTCCTCAGTTCTTCTTACATTCCTTTTCTGGCTTTCCTGCCTTTTCCATGCGCTTTCCTTTTGGGGGGGCATTTTCTTGGGGAGCTTCCTAGGGGTTCTTAGGTGTTTCTTCCCCAACACCAGTGCCTGTCATGGAGGACTGAGGGCAGGTAAGGACTGCCCCACTCCAACTGGCCGCACGTGCACCAGAGGGTTAGCACGGCGGAGTCCCCTGGGTTCCCCTCTGGGGTGGTGAAGGACTGGCGTGGTGCAGCCCCACTCTCCGCTCCGAGGCACCTTTTTACTTTCCTCCTTATGGTGGGGACAGTAGGGCACCATTTTGTTTCTCTTTCCCTTTTCCCTCCAAGCTGCCATTTGTGTTCCCAGTGCTCTTTCCCTCAGGGACACTGTGGTTTCTCAGGAGGAGGATTAGGGTGGTCTTAAAACCGGAACCCAGATTAGATTCAGATTCTGAGGACGATCTCCCTCCTCCAACAAAGAGTGACCAGCGTCAAGGGCAAAGATGGTGGAGAGACGTAGAGGCGCCAAGTGTCTCGTTCTCCACGTTCTGCGTGGCCCAAATGAGTCTCAGGAGTTCATCCCTCATAGCTGTTGTCTGAGCGAAAGTGAAATTACTCACAAGCTTCAGTAATTTACCTCATGTTTCTGAGGTAAAACTGTTGGGTAAGTGCTTGGTTGGGTAAGTGCTGAGGTAAAACTGTTGGGTAAGTGCTTGGTTGGGTAAGTGCTGAGGTAAAACTGTTGGGTAAGTGCTTGGTTGGGTAAGTGCTGAGGTAAAACTGTTGGGTAGGTGTAGGTAGTTGAAACCCTTGAAGGGTTTCTGTACTACCAGGTTTTGCTTTCTGACAGACTGAAAGGTCTGGGTGCCCCTCCAGTGAGCGGAAACAGAACTTCGTCCGGCCTGCCTCAACACCGGAAGGGCAACCCATGCTGTGAACAAGTGCTCTCTCTTCCTCCTCCCAAAATAGGATCTTCACAGGTAAGAAGTCATACTTTTTTATTGCCCCCTTACATAGAGAGTGTCTCACTGACTGTAATAGGCTTACTTCAGAATAGAAAGACATGGGCTGCTCTCTAGGACAGGCTGAGCAGGTGCTGACGGAGTGCTAAAAATAGCTGTGGACTATTTTTTCTCTTGTTTATCAGGTCATCACTTGTATATCAATTCAAAATTGAACTTTACATATAGGCTAATGGATCAGAACACGCCCATCAGTCAGGGAAAACGTGTTGTGCCCCTTTTCATCCCCTTCTGGAGGGAAATTTGGAGAACCAGTTTGTAGTGGGTGCCTCAGTCACAGAAGGAACACCCTCCCCAAATTTTACAATTCTAAGCCCAGTGGTTTTGGCTGGGCATCCATGAGCCAGTTAGTGACTTTTCTATATACTAGCGAAAAGCGTACCCGCATTGAGGGAGTAAAATTCCTCCATACGCCATCCCCCCACACGCATCAACCCACCATGTGCATCCATCCCGATGTGCAACATGCCCCATGTTCATCCACCCCATGTGCAAATCTCACATGTGTAACAACCCCATGTACATCAACACCCATACACATCAACCCCAATGCGCATCCACCCCCCAGGAGCATCAACCCACCCATGCGCATCAACTCCCAATCTGCATCACCCCCATGCGCATCATCTCCCCATGTGCAGCATCCTCCCCAGTGCAACCTCTTCTTCTGAACAACACCCCCTCTCTGTGCGCCAAGCAAATTGGCTGGATGTTGTTCAGTCTTTCATGTTATGTATAGGACAAAAACACGTTGCACCCCTTTTCAGCACCTTAAGGGTTAAATTTCTCCACATCAGTTCTTGGTTGGTGTTGGTATCACAGAAATAACACCCTCCCCAAATTTCATGCTTCTTGGTCTGGGGGTTGGGCAGAGAATCCCTCAGTCAACGATTCTTCAATGCAAAGTATAGGGAGGAAAAGGTGTTGCACCCCATTTCACCTCCTTCCAGTTGGAATTTCTGAAAACTGGTTCTTAGTGCACCCCTCAGTCACAGAAGGAACTCCCACCCCAAATTTCAGGCTTCTAGGCCCGGAGGATTTAGCTGGGTGTTGATGAGTCAGTGAGTCAGTCAGTCAGTGACTTTTCTCTTTTATATATACAGTGGCGCCTCATGTAACAGAATTAATTCATTCTGGAGGCAGTTTCTTTACATGAAACTTTCTTTACGTGAAGCGGATTTTTCCATAGGAAATAATGGAAACTCAGACGATTGGTTCCACAACCCCAAAAATATTCATATAAAAATATGAACTGGATGTAAAAATGATGACAGAACACTGGGATTGAATTCAAAACATGCATTCAATGTGCATGATCCTAGGAAGTCTACTTAGGCTGCAGTCCTAAAGACAATTTCCTGAAAGAAATACCCATTTAACACAACAGGGCTTACTTCCAGGTAGACATGGTTAGGAGGCTGCAATCCAAGACACCTTCAAAGTGTCTCCCCACTTTCTCCTCCTCTTCCTCCTGAGCCTCTCTCTCCCCTGCTCCCTTCTGGCTACCCTGAGCTGCTTCCCTCTTCTCCACTGCTCTTCTCTCCCTCTGCCCAGCAGACGCCCGGCCACAGGAGGAACAGCGCAGAAGTGTTGCTTTCACTATGGGCAGGTGCGCTAGGCAGCCCTGATGCTTTTTAAACAGGTTGCCGGCCAGCACGTCTGCCCCAACTGCCAACGAATGTATTCTTTATGTGAAGCACTTTCTTTATGTGAAGCAGAATCCTAGAGAAATTTTTGTTTGTTACGTGAAACTTACTTTACGTGAGGCTTTCTTTACATGAGGTGCTGCTATATAGATGATGATATACTAGCAAAAACGTACTCATTTTGTGAGAATAAAATTCCCCTGTATGCCATCCCCCCAATGCGCGTCAACCCCACATCCACGTAACCATGCCCATGACCCAGGTTGTTGCCCTACCCACTGCATGGGCACTGACCTCCCGGACCGGGACAGGCGAACCCTAGTGACACCCCTGTTAATTTTCTTCTCATCCTGTCAGCGCCTGTTTCTTTCCTGTGGTTTCTGGTGCTGGGAGATGTCTGAGGAGAAGGTCATGAGAGTGGGATCTTCAGGGTGCCAGAACTGGGTTGCTTATCACTGACTTATAGGATATTGCAGTTGTTGTTCCCTTGACTATTTTGCTGTCATTGCCTATTGTCAGCTATTCATGAGTCAAGAGCCAGAAGCTGTCTCTGTTCATAGCTGGATGGCCTGAAAATTCCTGCTGGAAGTTTGGAAAGCATTGGAGGAAATTCTGGAGAACATCAGAAGAGCCTTCTCTGGATCAGGCCAAAGGCCCACCTAGTCCAGCTTCTGCAGCACACAGTGGAGCACAGGAGAGACCTGCATCCAGGTGCATCTCCACAGACAGTCCTTATGGCTCCAAAGTGGGGTCTGCTGCTTTCACATTGGGTGAGACTCCCTGCAGGACTCAGTGCTGCGCCCCCCTCCAGCTACGCCACTGGACATGCTCAGCATGCAGAAGGCTCTGCTGGTTCTACACATGGATCAGGGCTTCTCCCCTCCAGCCAGGTCTACTCGGAAGTAACCCCCTTGCAGTCAGTGTCCTGCTCCCCTGCTGGGTCTGCAACAAAGTATCCAGGCTGAGATCCACTTCCTTCCACCTGCAGGCATTGCTGGGCGGTGGTGTAGCTGGAGGGGGGCGAAGGAGCTATGCAAGGGGGGTGAGGACAGGAGGGAGCGCAGGGGCAGCCTGGAAAGGAAGAGGAGGAGGAGGAGGCTGGACCTTCCTCCTTCTGCAGAGATCCTTCCTCTTCCTCCTCTCCTCTGCCTGGCACTGCGAGGGTTAAGATGGGGCAGGAGAGGGACAACCCCTTCCTGGACTGCCCTTCACCCCTTCCTCTTTCTTTCTTTCCTTCCTTCTCCTGAATCCTTCTGGGCACCAGCAGGTGGGTCAGTTCTGGGGGTGGGAGTGGAGGGGATGGGGAGAGAAGAGCCCAGGCTGGGGGCGCTGATGCTGATGGCATGGGGGAAGGAGGACCAATGTGGGGCAGTGAGAAAGGCAGAAGCCGAGCCATGGGGTGGGGGCAGTGAAAGTGGTGCTAAAGACCCCCCCCCCCCAGTTCAGAGCCCCTTCCCTGCACCAGACAACAGCTGCCTCTGTTCTTCCTGGAGCTGGAACAGAAGGTGGAGGTCTGGGAGATCTGGCATCTCCCTCCCCCCAGCCAGCCCCACTGCAACACCCACAGCCTGGCATCCAACAGACAGCTGGACTTGGCTGTGCAGGACTTCTTGGCATGGCAGGCACCCACAGTAGGCACCTCCAGGCAGCGCTGGGCACTGGGCATCCCTGCCGGGCACCCCACCAAATGGGTTCTTATTTGATGCTTGCATCATGGAACGAATACCCTCCCCACATTTCCTGCTTCCAGGTTCACTGGTTGGGGCTGAATGTTGATCAAGCAGTTAAGTTTAGGGCGAAATCCCTTGCACCTCTTTTCACCCCCTGCCAGTTTGAACTTCCCCAAATTTGTTCTTAGTGGGTGGCTCCATCACATAAGGAAGACACTCTCCAAACTTCATGCTTCTAGTTCCGGTGGTTTGGGCTGGTTGCGAATGAGTTAGAGAGTCAGCAACTCTTCAGTTTTATATAGTGATTTATTTGTTGTCAACATCTTTCAAAAGGTAAAGGTGTCCCCACAGTCGTGCTATTCGTGACCCACTGTAGGGTGTGGTGCTCATCCCCATTTCTCAAGCCTTTAGAACCAGAGTTCTCCAAAGAAACATCTGTGGTGATGGGACTGGCATGACTGCAGAAGGCGCATGAAATACTGTTTTACTTTCCCACTGAAGGGATATCTGATTATCTACTTGCATTTACATGCTTTCAAACATGGGCAGGAGTTGAGTTAAGGACAGGATCTCACCCCTTCTTGTAGGACCCGTGTCTTGAACCCTGGCCTTCTGATTAACAAGCCCTTGCCTGTTATCACTTGCGCCACCACAGAGGACCCTTCCAACCCTTTCTTGATCCAGAAGACCCAGAGATTGGAAAATTGGTGCTTTCAGAAGATGGAACTGAGGGTGACGTAGCAGGGGGAGACTCTCAGCAACTGTGCAGGGAAGATCCAGCCCCGAACGACTGTCCAGCAGAGAGGAATTCCATCAAGTACCCACAAATTTACAGGTGTGTTTCTCAGTGTCTCCCCTTTCCAGAGAGCAGATATATTTCATAGAATCATAGAGTTGGAAGGGACCTAGTAGGTCATCTAGTCCAACCCCCTGCCTGCAGCAGGAAATCCCCCTAGAGCATCCCCGACAGGCGCTCGTCGAGCCTCTGCTTGAAGGTCCCCAGTGAGGGAGAGTCCACCACCACGCTTGGCAATCTGTTCCACTGCCGAACCGCCCTCACCGTCAGGAATTTTTTTCCGGATATCCAACCAGAATCTCCTTTCTTGCAGTTTGTACCCATTGGTTCTAGTTCAGCTATGTTCTAGTTCAGAAGCAGCTATGAACAAATGAGCCCCTTCCTCCCTATGACAGCCCTTCAGGTATCTGAAGAGGGCAATCATGTCTCCTCTCAGCCTTCTCTTCTCCAGGCTGAACATCCCAAGTTCTCCCAACCTTTCCTCGTAGGGCTTCTCTTCCATCCCACTGATCTTTACTGGAATAAAATAAATATATACAGAGTCTGAAATAATATGTAGTACATATTATGGGGTCAAAGTAAAGAGATTCAGTGACTGAGCCCATCTTCAGTTCCTCTGGTGGATCACACAGTGAGTCAAGCCATACATGACAGATGTGTATGCAAGTATGCTTGACTCAGGTGGTTGTACCAAGGTCAGTCTTAAAGTACATCACTGGGGGACACACACGTGATTAAGACATACAAGTTATGAAAGGGATGGAGAGAGTGGATAGAGTGACGCTTTTTTCCCTTTCACACGACACCAGAACTAGGGGACATCCACCAAAATTATATGTTGGGAGAGTTAGGACAGACAAAAGAAAATATTTCTTGCGCCAGCGTGTGGTTGGTCTGTGGAACTCCCTGCCATAGCAGTTGGTGATGGCATTTTGCCTCAATACATTGAAGAAGGGATTGGAGCCATTCCTAGAGGAAAGAACCATCACCGTTTACAAGCCATGAGGGGTGTGTGTGGAGGTGGGCAACCTCAGAATGCCAGATGCAGGGGGAGCACCTGGATACAGGTGTCACGTGTGCTCCCTGAATAGGCATCTGGTGGGCCGCAGTGAGAGACAGGATGCTGGACTAGATGGGCCTTCCAGCGGAGGCCCTTCTATGTTCTTCAAGTACATGGATCAGGGTCTCATGTGCCCCTGCTCCACCAGCACAGAGTTCAGCCACTGCCCATCTCCAGACCTTCAAAGCTGGCTTGAAGCACACTTAATGGAAGGACTTTGTTTCTGAGATGTGAATGTGCCTGCTTGTGCTTGGGATCTCTGAGGAAATCCCTCTATTTTGGTCTCGTTCCGCATGTTCTTGGTACGTGCAGGTTTTGAGAGCTTCTGAATAGATCTCCTGTCAGAATAATGTTCTTAAAGATGCAATTATGGTCAGCTGAAAAACAGACATGTGCCAATATTGGAGGAACGGCTCATGCTAGCAGGACACACAGTGTGGTCACTCTAAGATCCTGTGTGCAGGTGATGTTTGCACCCTTTCCATTTCTGCGCTAGATGCTGATTGCCAGATTGGGACTACCAATAGAAGCCATGTCGTAACCTTAACACTGGGTATAGGAGTTGTCCAGGGGGGTAGTAGAAGCACCTTTCCAGAGGTCAATAGGCTTCCCCAGGTCTGAAGTATCTGCTGCCAGGTAGAGGTTGTCACAAAGCTGCTGAAGTCGTCAACTGTGGTGGGCAGAAGGACCAAAGCACTGGTCAGGAGGACCACCAGGAGTCATTAGTGATACGTCTTCCTTCTGAGTGGCAGGAAGTGATTTCTGAGACAGGAGGAGGATGGAGAGAAGGTGGATCAGGAAAGTGGGGGTGAGGATGGTTCAGGCCCAGGAGAGCGCAGGGATGGTGAACCAGGCTGCTGCTGGATCTTGCTCTGAAAGTCTTTCAGGATCCTCTCCTCTGGAAAGTCTTAGGTGGTTCTACTCAGATCAGTGGCAGTTATTTGGCTAGTCCAGTTCCGAGTGTACCCATAGTGGCTTCTGGAAACTGGGAAAGTGGCTCCATAATGGCTTCTGGAAACTGGAAACTTCTGGACACTGGGAAAGAAGCAAATGTTCCCTTCCATTACCTTGAGTAGACCTCCAGCTGCCTTATGGCAGCTATGCTATAACATGGCTGAGGCTGAATCAGGGTCTGTTACCTAAGAGAGCAGAATTCGTACCCTGACCATAGGCTTTTATTTTAATTCAGCAATTATACCATAACACTTCTTGAGGGTTAGGATAACTTCTGAAGGAGCACCAAGTATCAACAGAAATAGAGTGGTTAATATTACAATTGCGATGAGAATCCTGACCAAAACTCATGCTCATCTCTTTCATTGCAGGGCTTGCTCAGCTCTTTCCATTGGATAACCATATACAAATTCTTTTTGTCTTGGAGAAGATTTTTATACCTAGAGCAACAATGTCAGCAAAGGGGAGAGATGTTTCTTGGTTTGTCTACATTCAGTGTCAGAACATGTACTCCCAGGTCTAATTTGATGTGTGTTTTGAGGTTTGATTTCTACTCCATGCAACTATTTCTGTTCCCTCCCACGTGCTGGAATGACCAGAGTTGGAGCAGATGGCTCCAAAATGGAAAGATAGGTTGTAGATCTAGGTTTGGCTTGGCTCTTATTTCTCCTTGAATGGCTGACATTGGATGGAAATGAGTGCAATCTACAAGCCATTTAAGAATGAAACTGGTCATGGATCAGGCCCACACTACAAAACTATAGGTTTTAGCATTTCTTAAGATGGGAGCATGACAATAAAGGTGCTGACAGGCCTGTGAGAGTCTAGGAGGAGGCCCTCCTCTGGTGGTCTATCTAAGCAGCCTCCATCCCAGGACCAGTTCAGGCTGAAACATGTCAAGCAGCCACAACTGTGCTCTTTCTCCACATCAGCTCACTGAAAGATAGTCTCTAGTGAAGCTGTGATCCTGTATCTCCTTTCCAGGTACCGAGTCAGTGGCAGGGCATCCATTGGTCTTTGCTTTGGATCAGACAGCTCCACTTGTGCTTTAGAGATGCCACTAACATTGCACTGCTAATCAGGATTCTCTTTCTGTTCCAGACACCAATGGGGGATTGGAGGGAGCCAAGTAGGGGGTTGTTGGACATGACCTTACTTGAAGAAGAGGCACAGCCTTTGAGGAATCAAGACGGAGCAGGGAGGGAGGAGGAGAGACCGACCACTGACTGGAGGAGAGAACTCGCCTGTCTCCATAAACTAGAGATTAAAGAGGAATATTCCAAAGTAAGGGAAAGTAAGGGGATTCCTCTCCATGAAACAACTAGCAGGAGTACAGATTCTTCGTCCGAAAGGAGGAGCCAAAGGAGTCAGAAATCTGTGCTTCAGGACAGATCAAAGAAGCAGGAGAAAAACAAGGAATGTAGAAAGAAGTTTGACTCTCAGGATTCTGGCAACTTCAACATCCTCCCAGTCAGATCAGAAAAAGACACTGAAAATAAGGTTAAAAAATGTGCTCACTGTGGAAAGACCTTCAAAAGTAACTCTAAACTTTCAGCTCATCAAAGAACCCACACAGGAGAGAAACCCTATAAATGCTCCAAGTGTGGAAAAAGCTTCAGTACGAGCTCATATCTGGCTGTGCATCTAAGAACCCACACAGGAGAGAAACCATATAAATGTTTCGAGTGTGGAAAAAGCTTCAATACGAGCTCAGATCTGACTTTGCATCTAAGAACCCACACAGGGGAGAAACCATATAAATGCTTTGAGTGCAAAAAGAGCTTCAGTAGAAGCTCACACCTGACTGTGCATCAAAGAACCCACACAGGGGAGAAACCATATAAATGCTTCAAGTGTGGAAAAAGCTTCAGTACGAGCTCATATCTGGCTGTGCATCAAAGAACCCACACAGGGGAGAAACCATATAAATGCTTCAAGTGTGGAAAAAGCTTCAGTACGAGCTCAGATCTGACTTTGCATCTAAGAACCCACACAGGGGAGAAACCATATAAATGCTTGAAGTGCAAAAAGAGCTTCAGTCAAAATGGAAGTCTGACTTTGCATCAAAGAACCCACACAGGAGAGAAACCATATAAGTGCTTTGAGTGCAAAAAGAGCTTCAGTAGAAGCTCAGATCTGACTGTGCATCAAAGAACCCACACAGGGGAGAAACCATATAAATGCTTCGAGTGCAAAAAGAGCTTCAGTATGAGCTCACAGCTGACTGTGCATCAAAGAACCCACACAGGGGAGAAACCATATAAATGCTTCAAGTGTGGAAAAAGCTTCAGTGCGAGCTCATATCTGGCTGTGCATCAAAGAACCCACACAGGGGAGAAACCATATAAATGCTTTGAGTGTGGAAAAAGCTTCAGTACGAGCTCAGATCTGACTTTGCATCTAAGAACCCACAGAGGGAAGAAACCATATAAATGCTTTGAGTGTGGAAAAAGCTTCAATACGAGCTCAGATCTGACTTTGCATCTAAGAACCCACACAGGGGAGAAACCATATAAATGCTTCGAGTGTGGAAAAAGCTTCAGAACGAGCTCAGATCTGTCTTTGCATCTAAGAACCCACACAGGGGAGAAACCATATAAATGCTTCGAGTGCAAAAAGAGCTTCAGTAGGAGCTCACACCTGACTAGGCATCAAAGAACCCACACAGGGGAGAAACCATATAAGTGCTTTGAGTGCAAAAAGGGCTTCAGTAGCAGCTCAGATCTGACTGTGCATCAAAGAACCCACACAGGGGAGAAACCATATAAATGCTTGGAATGCAAAAAGAGCTTCAGTATGAGTTCACACCTGACTTTGCATCAAAGAACCCACACAGGGGAGAAACCCTATAAATGCTTTGAGTGC
This sequence comes from Cryptoblepharus egeriae, assembly GCA_030015325.1. Taxonomy (NCBI): domain Eukaryota; kingdom Metazoa; phylum Chordata; class Lepidosauria; order Squamata; family Scincidae; genus Cryptoblepharus; species Cryptoblepharus egeriae. The sequence goes on along the minus strand of JAREYC010000017.1, from coordinate 4,561,167 downwards.
AAAAAGAGCTTCAGTACGAGCTCATATCTGGCTGTGCATCAAAGAACCCACACAGGGGAGAAACCCTATAAATGCTTGGAATGCAAAAAGAGCTTCAGTATGAGTTCACACCTGACTTTGCATCAAAGAATCCACACAGGGGAGAAACCCTATAAATGCTTTGAGTGCAAAAAGAGCTTCAGTACGAGCTCATATCTGGCTGTGCATCAAAGAACCCACACAGGGGAGAAACCCTATAAATGCTTGGAATGCAAAAAGAGCTTCAGTATGAGTTCACACCTGACTTTGCATCAAAGAACCCACACAGGGGAGAAACCCTATAAATGCTTTGAGTGCAAAAAGAGCTTCAGTACGAGCTCATATCTGGCTGTGCATCAAAGAACCCACACAGGGGAGAACCCATATAAATGCTTTGAGTGCAAAAAGAGCTTCACTATGAGCTCAAATCTGACTTTGCATCAAAGAACCCACACAGGGGAGAACCCATATAAATGCTTGGAGTGTGGAAAGGGCTTCAGTCAGAATGGAAATCTGACTGTGCATTTAAGAACCCACACAGGGGAGAAACCATATAAATGCTTGAAGTGCAAAAAGAGCTTCAGTCAAAATGGAAGTCTGACTTTGCATCAAAGAACCCACACAGGGGAGAAACCTTATAAATGCTTGGAGTGTGGAAAGAGCTTCAGTCTGAATGGAAGTCTGACTGTGCATTTAAGAACCCACACAGGGGAGAAACCATATAAATGCTTGAAGTGCAAAAAGAGCTTCAGTCAAAATGGAAGTCTGACTTTGCATCAAAGAACCCACACAGGGGAGAAACCTTATAAATGCTTGGAGTGTGGAAAGAGCTTCTGTGTGAGCTCAAAGCTGAATGTGCATCAAAGATCCCACCAACAAGAGAAACCATAAAACTGCCTTGTATTTCGTCTCATGAACAAATGTACGAATCTTAAAGCAGGTTTGATATATTATTTTAAAATGGTGATTGTGTGAATATAAGAAGACCCTCCGTTGAATCAGGCCTAAGGTTCATCTAGTCCAGCTTCCTGTCTAGCTGGCCTTCCACAATTGTACAGGACACAATTGTACCATAATTGCACACAGTCCTGCACAAATTGTACAGGATTTGCAACTAGTGGTCACTTTTGCTTTTTCTTCACAGTATTGATCTTGACCTGATCTGTCCGTGTGGTTCAGGCCAGGTTGGAACTGTTGATCACTCACTGCTAGAGAGCATGTTCTGAATAGAAGCCATGCAGAGTTTACTTCCCGGTTATTGAAAGGTTTTCCCATCAAAAAGTAATCAGAATTCCTACCAGATGGAATTCCTATTATCATGCTCAGAGTTGCCAAGTTTCTATCACCCATGATGAATGTCCCCAAAAAGGATGGTGAGAGACTGTGGTCCTCTTCTCCATGGGTTAGGAGAGACAGTGCACAGGATGACCAGCTAGAAGGGCTCCAAATATAAGATGGGAACACATTTAATTTCCTGAAATGGTAGCATATAAGAAACATCAGAGGATTTTATGTGTTTCTAAGGCTGCAATTCTAGCCACACTTTCCTTGGAGTAAGTACTATAGCACATAGTGGGACTTACTTTTGAGTAGACATGCTTAGGTTTGCACTGTATGTTTATTTTTAGCTCTTTTAGCCACTTTGGAATGTAAAATGTTTTAGCCTCTCTGCATTATATGCAAGTCGCAGGTAGTTTGATTTTTTATCTCTAAGTTTATTTCTAACTTCCTGCTTCTATTTTTAAATTTAAACTGTATTTTAATGCATCTGAATTTTCATGTAGTGCTAGCATTCATTTAATTTCTATGCTGGTCTATGACTGTCATTAGGAAGTAATGAATAATTTACCTTCCCATAACCCTGGTACTGGGAAGGTGTGGGGGGACATGAGAACATGTGGGGGGGGGGATTTGGGAATGGATGATGAAGCAGCAGGAATTGGGAGGGTGTTCAAGGAGAAGCCAGGCAAGGGAAGAAATGAACTGGACAAAGATGCAAAGGAAAGGAGGGGTGTCCAGAGAGTGGGCCTGGTTTCCAAAGACCCTTGAGTTCCAGCCAGCACTGGGGGAAACTGTTGCATGTCCCTTTCCCCACAGTCAAGGGCCAGAGGTGGGGTGAGGGAGAGACAGTCTGACTGGGAATGCCCTCTGCAGACTCTTTCGGGCAAGAACTATTTGCCAGCAGAGCAGGCTGGCTAGAACTGGAATGAGTCCCCTCGTCTGTCACTCTGCTTCTCCCCAAGCTGGGCAGCCTCTCAGTATTTCTCAGCCATAATAAGTAGGAACGGAGCCTCTCTGTACTGAAGGTGCCCAATATCTCCATACGAAGAACAGAAGAATCACCACCAGACTTGGTCGCAGTCTTTGGAACAGCTCCCTTCACAAACCATCTCAGGCCAGGCCATTCATTTCAATGGATGCCTGTTTTTGAACTTGTGTGTTTGTACTGTTATTGTTGGGATTCCTACAGTTTTGAACAATAAAGTCTGTCTCTCTCAGTGGTTGTCCACAATGGAGAAATTCCTCCTGGATTGGGTCTGAGGTGGATCCAGAAATTTTATTGGGTGCAAATATATATTCCCGAGACCCGAGAAGTAGAGGGAGGCCTCACCTGAACATTCCATGTGGCTCCCCATTGATGGGGACTGCCAGGTGTGTGGGGTTTCCAGCATTGCTGATCTCCTGCTAGCTCCTGCAAGGCCCCCAACACCACCCTTGGCAATCTGGGAGCAAAGCTTGCTCAAAACATAAACTAGAAGAGCAAGGAGAATCCCACCCCTTTTGTCAGTGCAAAGCATCCTTATCCTAGGAGCACCAGCCTTTGACTCTACTCAGTTCTCTCAATCCTAAGGAATGTCTGTTTGCAATTTGCTAGCTAGAAAGCATCAGAAGCAGCATATGCAGAGTCTGGTCCATAACCTGTCAGATAAGCAGGCATGCATGCAGTTGAAATGGGAATGGTTCACAGGAGAGTAGCCAAAATGGTTAATGGTCTGGGACAGCACAATACAATATCCCTCATGTGTATCATCCTGTGGTGGAGCTGAAGGAGGTGGAGGTGGAGCTGAAGGAGGCATGTGGGCCCAGGAAGTGAGGCCCAGACCTCCTTGGGACCAAGTACTGGAGTCTACCAAAGAGGACAGAGTGTATTGGTCCGATTCTTATTGGGATTTGTTACGCTTATATTGTGCGGGGCGGACAGGGGTTTATCCTGGACGTCCCATAACTGATCGACCCAATCCTGGGACTTCCCGCTTGCTGGGCGCCCTGAGATGGGTCGGGAGCACCCCGGGGGCGGGGAGGCGGGAGATATATATAAGGAGATGCAGGAAGGGGAGGCAGCATAACTGTTGGAGAGGAGGAGGTTGAAGGAGGACAATCCGGCGCAGGTCGCTGTCCAGCAGCAAGGGAAAGACGGCCAACTCCCCTGCAAGAGAGAGAAAGAGACATTAATCAGTTGCAGTTTGGATTGTTTGGACTTACCTGTTTCAGTTCCGTGCGTGTGTGTTGAGACTTACCTGGAGGATCTTGTCTGCAGGAAGGAAACCTGTGGAGAAAGAAAGAGTGGACAATTAAAAGGTGCAGAACAACCTTATCTCAAGTGAGAAGGGGTGAAGTAACCTCCCTATGGACTTGGGGGCAACAGATACTTAATTTGGACAAGTTGTAGAACTTTGATTTCTCCCCTGCCCCTCATTGTAACCAAGCCTGTGCTACCTGTGAACCTGATAACTGAACTGCTAACCCCATTCTATGAATATATAAAGAATATTGTAATCCTCACCTGGTGTGGCTCATTCTTCAGGACCGGAGGTAGAACAGCTCAAGATGGCAGATGACAGAGTCAGTGAGTCTGAAATAGAAGTGTCTGTGGTGGGGGATAGTGAGGGGCAGGACACATCCTCATGTGCAACATCCCCCCATGTGCATCAATATCCTCCCTTGTGCATCAACATCCCATGCACACCATCCCACATGTGCAACATCTGCCCATGTGAATAAAACCCCTGTGTGCATTTCCCCCCATGAGCATCAATCCCCATGAGCATCAATTCCTGATGCACAACATTCATCCATGTGCACCCTCCCTTCCATTGCATCAGGAAACCCCCTCCTGGATCCCCTTCTGGCCCCCTGAAGGAAATCCCCTCCCTGCTTCAATGCCACTCAATGGGGCTTTACTCTGATTAGACAGCCTAGGATTGCCTCCAGCCCTCTTTGCCTCCAGGGAGAAGTCTGGAGTACCATACATTCCTGTGAGTAAGCCCAGTAGATACAATGGGAGTTGATTTTTCACCCTCCAATGCTTCCAGTTACACACACACACGCACGCACGCACACACACACACACACAAGCATGCACACACACACATGCACACTAGTGAAAAGCGTACCCGCACTGTGGGAGTAAAATTCCTGTACACCATCCCCCCACTGTGCATCAATCCCCTATGCGTATCAACCCCATGCGCATCATCCCCCTATGCACATCAACCCCCCATGTGCAACATTCCCCATGTTCATCCCCCCATTCGCAACATTCCCCATGTTCATGTTTATGATATCGTTATCATATGTTATATATAGATATAGATATATAGATAGATATAAATATTGATATATACATACAAATAGATTGATACACATACACACATATAGATAGATAGTTATAGGGCAAAATCCAGAGTAACTACGGGGAGTCCTTGCTCCGGTGTAAGAGCAATTTACTGTAGATACCAATATGAATTTCCTATAGGTTTTCAATAGGTGGTGCAGTAATTACGGGTGCACGTACTGTCTCTTATGTGCTCCCGTAGTTACTCTGGATTTTAAGGGTTAAGGAGCTTTAAAGTGGCCCGGTCTGCCCACCCCCAGGGTGACCACAGGTCACAATCGCAAAAGAGGACAAGGACCCCCCCAAAAATGTAGGACAATTAAGCAAAATGTAAGGCATAATAAAAATAAAAGCAAAAAACACGCATATATATTGCTTTCATGTGGTTTATTTAAACATTATTATTCCTTATTAAATTTAAAAGTATTACATAGTGTATATGCTGCAATCCTAAACTCCAGTTAGGCCAGCTTAAGCTCCAGCTGAAGTCCTGTGCTGACCTGGGGATGTCACAGAAATGCCTTGAGACCCTCCTGCGCCACTGCTGGGGGAGAGTTAGACAAGGGAACAGACATGCACTTGCTTCCCTACATCACCATGGCAAAGGGAGACCCATGAGTTGTGCTGGCCTAAGTTAGGATTGCACCCTATTTTTTGCATATAACATGATTATCGGTGAAATCCAGAGTAACTATGGGGATTCCTTGCTCCGGAGTTAGAACAAGTTACTCTGGATTGCATTATGAATTTCCCATAGGTTTTCACTAGGTAGTGCAGTAACTATGGATGCATGTAATAATGTCTCTTACGTGCTCCTGTATTTACTCTGGATTGTGCCCTTTAGCCTAATACATGCTCCATGGTGTTCACAATTAAACACATGCGTACGCACCCTCTCACACAAGCCCATCGTAATGAACAAATAAAAATGTATGATTTCTGAGCAACAATCTTGTCCCGTCCGACGAGACCAAATAAAATTGCTCCGTAAACATTTCCTTCTTTTCAATTTTCTTCTTTACCGTTGAGATTTGATTTCTGTCGCGCAGCGTTTCCACAGCCCCCCGACGGATTTGCAAGGTGTCGCCAATAATTACAAAGGAAGGGGAGAGGATGGCAGAACTGACACCTGGTTGGCAACCCAAGAAGGATTCCAGGTCCTATTTATTAACTGCTAGAAGGGGGGAAATTAAGTCTGCTGGTAGCTTTACCTGATCCGACATCATTCAGTTTCGTTCCCCTTCAAATAGTACCTTGTGCATCAGACTTGATTCCACCAACCATTTGACACCAACATCCTAGTCCCTACTCCTTGTTGCAAATAAATGCAAGTCTGTTCAGTGGAGACAACTGCATAGGAAAAGCTGCACCTGCTGAAATTCTCTCCTACACAGTTGACTAAGGGTGAAATCCAGAGTAACTTGCTCCGGAGTAAGAACAAGTTACTCTGGATTGCAATATGAATTTCCAATAGGTTTTCAGTAGGTGGTGCAGTAACTACGGGTGCATGTAATGTCTCTTACGTGCTCCCGTACTTACTCTGGATTGTGCCCTAAGGAAAGGAAGGTATGAATGTAGCTGAGATGAAGTTTCTCCTTTGAGGACCTGTATTGAGGCATTTGAGGGCTTGGGATACCAATACAACCTCCCCTGATCAGATTTTTGTGGAACTCCTTGCCACATGATGTGGTGGTGCTGACATCAAGGCTTGTAACCAGTGATTGACTTTCCCTCCATCAATCTGCCCAAACTACTTTTGAAGGTCAAATGCCATCAGCATTTGAAGGTCAAATGCCATCAGCCCATCCTGTGGCATGAAGTTCCACAAGTCATCACCAAACGAAAATAAGGAGCCAAGATTTAGAGAAGAGGGACACTGGACCTACTAGGTCCCTTCCAACTCTATGATTCTATGATTTCCAAACATGGAAGGCAGGGATGTAGCTACTTCCACGGAAGATGATCAGTTGATGAAGTAAACTTTTTTTACTTGGAATTAGAAAAGAGGGACTCTACCATCCCAGAAAGCACAGCTGACAAGCTGCTTTCAAAGGAAGGGATGCCAAAATTTGCTGGTAATTCCTGGTGGCATCCCTGAATAGGCAGCATTGCTCAATGGAAGACGTCCAAGCGTTCTAGTATTTACAGTGTCATCTTTGAGCCTAATGGGGAATTACATGAAGGGCTTTGGCGGAGTCTGAAAAAAGTAATAGCGTTGTTGAAAGCTGTTAGGCTCAGTGGTGGCTCAGCAGCGCTAGGGATGGGAGCTCAGAGGTACTGTTTTGGTCTCCAGGCAAGATACTGCTGGAGCCACTTTCCTGCCATATAATAATAATTTAAAAAAATAATTTAATATAATAGGAAATTTAAATAATAATTTAAATAATATAAAAGATATATTTAAAAAGATAATTTAAATAATAATTATAATAAAAGATAATTTAAATAATTTTAAAAGAAAAATTTGCCTAAAGCAGAAAACTTGTCTCCTTATGGTTTTCAAACATTTTCAACTGGCAGCACATTGACACAGCACAAAAACACCATTATTTATTTATTTATTTATTTATTCATTCATTCGTTCATTTATTCATTCCATCATTCATTCATTCATTCATTCATTCCTTCGTTCGTTTGTTCGTTCATTCATTCCTTCCTTCCTTCGTTTGTTCGTTCCTTTTTTCGTTTGTTCGTTTGTTCGTTCATTCATTCATTCATTCATTCATTCATTCATTCAATTTTTTAAAAAAGGTCTTATTAACCAAATGGGGGAAGTAGCTGCTCCATTGACCTCCCATTTTCCAGCCCTCGGGTATTGACTCCACCTTTCTCCCTGAAGGGCACCCAATTTTTGACACATTGGGGATTTTCACCCCATTGACCCTAAACAATCCTCCCCCAAAACTTCTGTAGCACACTTGCAGACCGTTTGTGGTACACCAGTGTGCTGTGGCACACTGATTCACAACCACTGAGATAACTGTCCCTGTTTGTGGTTTATGGGGGAACTTTATGATTGCTCCACTGTCAGGGCAGATCTTAACCCCCTTACTAGCAAAACTTGATACTCACCAGGCAGACAAGGTGGTCAGGGCATGTCATGGTTATCCCTGGGGTGGATGCCACCCAGTGTGGCACTACCTGCCAAAGCCACACTGGCTGTTCTGGCTGTTCAAGTAACATAATGATGTGATTGCCCTGCCCCAAATGTCCAGGCTATCACATTGCTTTAAATCTGAAATCCTACCTTCAAACTCCAGATGTGGCCCAGATGTGACTCTGGCTCTCAGACATGACTGGATTTTGGATCACGTCAGTGACTACTAGTTATGTCCAGGAGGATCCCCAGTTTCTCAACACCACACAGGCAACTTCTGGTTGCATCTGGGATGCTCTCTGAGACCCTTGGGGCTGAGCATCGGCATCAGTGGACACTCAAATCTGTGGATGCCGAGCAGTGATGGGCTTCAAAGAAATTAAGAACCGGTTCTCTGTCCATCTGGCAGCCACTTTTAAATGGCTATTTTTAAACTTTATATGTACTATCTCTTGTTAAGAACCGGTTCTATAGAGTAGGTGTGAACCTGCTGGTGCCCACCACTGATGCCGAGACCACAAATAAGGAGAACCCACTGTACTGAATTTCTTCTATGGCATCAGTGCCTTCTTCTTCATCTTCCTCCTCCTCCTCTTCCTTGGAATTCCCACCCAAACCAGTCTCAGTGAGCATTAGATTTGAGTAAATACACAATATTTACTCAATATTTACACGATATTTACAATATTATTATTGTCATATAAGTCACTGTTGTGTGCAGTACAATTAAACTTTACACTTGCTTTGCAGCTGCACGTTGCAATTGCCATTGAACATTTTTTAATCTTTTAAAATTGGGGTGCACGTTAGATTCAATGGCACATTAGATTTGAGTAAATATGGGTATTTGCAGCCGTTTCAACAGAAACTTCTCTTTCAGTGCGAGACGCATTTCTCTGTCTTATTAACCAAATGGGGAAGTAGCTGCTCCATTGACCTCCCATTTTCCAGCCCTCGGGTATTGACAGAACGAGGGTAAATGATAGACCGAAAGCTGCAATTTCCCAGGATTTTGCAGGTGTGATTCTCCTCCTCTTATAATCTGTGATCAACGGTCAGGTGCCTGTCTTTTTCCCCCCCACCCCGCAGGAACTACGTTTTCCCCAATGAAACGGATTACAAGTGTATCATTAATATCACGGCCCCCTGACAGCGCTCGACAGATTTAATTTTGGTGGGGAGATGAGTGGCAAGCGGGGATTCTCTCGCTCCTCTCCGCTGGAGATGAAAAACAGATCTTGCCTGCAACGAGTAAATATTGCGGCTTAAGCAAATAGAAATTCGGGGAGGAAAGAGGCAATTTTCCTCCCGTTTCATCCTCAATATGTTTGAATGTGAAAGGTTGCAAGTTGCCTGATGAATTCATTTTCAATTATAGCAAGTCCTCGAATGTCGGCAGCTTGCTCTTGAAAAGAACGAGAGAAAGACCAAAGATGAGGGTGTCACTGCTTGGAAGAAACCCGAAATGCAGGGAGGAACAGGGAGGCTGCCCCAGAGCATGGTGTTACAGAGGTCTCTGCCCCCAAGGAGCTTACAGGCAATGGGGAAACTACAGGGGGAAGGACGGACCACCAAGGGGAGGGTCGGAAAAATGTGAACAAAGGCCACAGAAACCAAGCTTGGATACGAATCTGGGGTTTGCAGGAAGGGGACCACCTAATGTAGGGCTGCCATAATTCTCTTCCGCAAAATGGGGACAGGACCATCTGTCCCATTTGCAAATATGTGAACACAAACCCCCAAAACTGGGTTTGACCCTGTTTTTCGGGACATATGGCAACCCTCAGTGAATGTGAGACACCATTGATCCCAGGTATCTCAGCGGACCTGATATGGCTCAGTGGACTTGATAGTCCTGTATCTCACAGTGGACCTGATCTTGTGGGCCACCTGATATCTCAGGAACCGCACAAGACAACAAGCATCCTGGTGCATCTGACATTTAGAGATGGGTCACAACTAAAACTCACATGTTGCGTATGGTTGTGAACTGTGGTTGCCTTTTCCGCCATAAACCTGTCCATTCTCTCTCTCTCTCAACCCTTTTATCTCAAGCAGGTGAAGGCAGACATCTCTTTCTGATCATTTCCTGCAGCTGGTACTTAGAGACAGATGGTATCTATCTATCTATCTATCTATCTATCTATCTATCTATCTATCTATCTATCTATCTATCTATCTATCTATCTATCTATCTATCTATCTATCTAGCTACAGAAAAATCCTAAGCATGTCTACTTATAAATAAGTCCGATTGTATTCAATGTGTCCTACTCCCAGGAAATTGTGTTTAGATTTGCATCAATAATTGGATAAGATGCAGGGGGTGCTGGAAGTTACATCCTAAATCAGGAAGTGAGATCATTAAGCAAAAGGTGACATCACATTAAGCCTTTGATGGCATAAATAATCATCTCACATAGGGTGCAATCCAGAGTAACTACAGGGAGTCTGTGCTCTGATGTAAGATCAATTTACTCTGGATTGCAATATGAATTACATAGGTTTTCACTAGATGGTGCTGTAATTACATTGACGTAAATGTTTCTTACATGCTCCTGTAGTTACTCTGGATTGTAGGGCTAGATACTCTTGAGTTACACACAAAACACTTGATCGTAATTTCAAGATACAAGAGTGAGCCTGGTTATTGTGCTTGGAGAATCCAGTTCTAAAGAGGGGGTAGAGGACTTGCTTTTGGGGGGTCACCTCCAACCCATGGTCCTTATGTTTGACACCCATGGATAAAAATAACATCAGAACGACTAACTCTACAATCAAGAGTAACTACAGGAGCACATAAGAGACATTACATGCACCTGTAGTTATGGCACCACCTAGTGAAAACCTATGGGAAATTCATATTACAATCCAGAGTAAATTGTTCTTTCACCGGAGCAAGGACTCCCTGTAGTTACTCTGGATTGCACCCATAATCAATACAAGATCTGTATTTTCCCTTTGTCACTCCTCTCCACCTTCTTTTCCTCAGTGCTGTTTGTGGATTGTTTGTGTAGTACAGACAACTTGTACTACAAGTTGGGTGGGGAAGAGAAATGGGTCCAAGAGAGAAGGGGAGGGTGAGGAAGGCTGACCAGTTCCCCATCACTCTCCCAATTTCAGGAAATCTACGAGTATATATATAAAAGAGAAAAGTCACTGACTGACTGACTGACTGACTGACTGACTGACTCACTCACTCACTCACTCACTCACTGACTCATCACCGCCCTGCCAAAACATGAAGCGTGAAATTTGGGGTGGGTGTTCCTTCCGTGACTGAGGGGTGCACTAAGAACCAGTTTTTGGAAATTCCATCCAGAAGGGGGTGAAATGGGGCACAACGTGTTTTCCTCCCTATACTTTGCATTGAGAATTGTTGACTCATCAACATTTTCCTTCTGTCATATGAACAACCACCAAAAACCCATGTGGAGAAATTTAACCCTTAAGGGGCTGAAAAGGGATGTAATGAGTTGCGCATGGGGGGCTGAGGTGCATTGGGGTTGATGCACATGGGGGATGTTGCACATGGGGGTTTGAGGCGCATGGCCAATGTTGTGCATGGGGGACTGATACGCATGGGGAGATGTTGTGCATGGGGGATGTTGCGCATGGGGACTGATGCGCATGGGGGACTGATGCACATGAGGAGATATTGTGCATGGGGAGATGTTGCGCGTGGGGGTGATGCGCCTGGGGGGATGATGTGCATGGGGGGATGATGTGCATGGGGGGATGATGTGCATGGGGGGATGATGCACATGGGGGGTTGATGTGTATGAGGGGTTGATGCGCATGGGGGGGTTGATGCACAAGGGCGGATGAACATGAGGAATATTGCGCAAGGGGATTGTTGTGCATGGGGGATTTGTGCATGGGGGTTGATGAACATGGGGGGTTGATGTGCATAGGGGGGATGATGCACATGGGATGGATGAACATGGGCGTGGATGTGTATGGGGGTTGATGTGCGTGGGGGGTTGATGCGCAGTAGGGAGATGCCATATGGGGGAATTTTACTCCTGCAATGCGGGTACGCTTTTTACTAGTAATCATGATAAAAGCCTGTCCGCATTTCCTCCAACAAAGGTTGATGGAGTCATAAACAGCCCAATCTCATTACCCCAGAGAAGTTTAAAGCTCTGTATGGTCAAGGAGGCTGGGAAGAGAGGGTGCCGTGGTTCTAACCTCACAAGTGACCTCAATATGTGGATCCATGTCTCTGTTTTTATGGCAAGTATTACAGGCTGTGAAGAGCCACATTCAAATGACTGCTAAAAGTCATGCGCTCCTTGAGGAGGAGAACTCCTGAGGCTCAGTATCAAGAAGCTGCAAGCCAAGGGCATGCTCAGGATGCTTGCTTACTTACATAGGCTACAATCCAGAGTAACTACAGGACCTTTTACACCGACGTAGTTATGGTGCCACCCAGTGGTGGGATTCAAATAAATTATCAACAGGATCTATGTCCGAATAACCTAAATTAACAACAGGATCTATGTTCCATTAATAACTGGTTCTCAGTACCAGGTGCTCTTTAGGAAAGGGTTCTGAGAACCCCCTGAAGGCCACCACTACATACATACATACATACGTGCATACATACATGCATGCATGCATGCATACATACATACATACATACGTACATACATACATACATACAGTGGTGGGATTCAAACAAATGAACAACAGGTTCTATGCCCTAATAACCTAAATTAACAGCAGGTTCTATGTCCTATTAGTAATCGATTCTCAGAACCAGGTGCTCATTAGCAGAGGGTTCTATTGAACCTCTGAGAAGCCCCTGAAGCCCACCACTGGGCCACCTATGGGAAACCTATGGGAAATACATAGATAAATCCAGAGTAAGTGCCTCTTACATCTTTCTGTGGTTACTCTGGATTATAGGGCTACGTAGGCCCATATCCTAATGTCAAATTAAGCCATTTGCTCCGGAGCAGTTAAGGTGACTTTTCATAAGTTAACACTAGGGGTGACATAACTGTGTGTACCCGTAACTACTCTGGATTTTGCCCTTACTTACTTATTGAGAAGGTAGGGTCAGGCTTAGGGTTGAGATAAGTCTTATATATATCACATGGGGTTTCTGGCCCAGTTAGAGCTTGTTTGTCACCCTGTTATAGTTGGTCACAAACAACCAGAGCGCATGCACAAAAATAGATGGCAATAACTGGGATGCACTTGACCGGACACAATTGTCCAGGACGCAAATACTCCGGTACCAGGTGGATTCCCTATCCATAAAATCCAGCAAAGTTTCATGCCAGGGCCAAATTTCACCAGGGAGTGCTTGATCCTAAGGGATTAGGCAAGGAGCACCAGCCCCCCTTCTCCCCCCACCTGATACAATATATATCCCCTCTCTTCTCAGCTTTCCTGACAAGGTCTTCATCTTCACTCGGCCTGCCTAAGCCGTGTGATAAATTGCAATGTTGATGCCACCGACTGTCTCCTATCAGCCTCAAGGACGTTTGGGAGATAAAGCAAGAGAACACGGTTGTACTACAAGCAGGACAAAGGCACTGTCTGGGCATCAGAACAGGGAGGAGGAGGTGATTTTCCCACGCAAGGCTCTCCAGTCTCCACATAAGAACCGGGGGCTTCCCACAAAAGAGACCCTTGTCTGAGCTATGGCAGGTGCAGGCAGCAGAGGTCGCAATCTACTGGTAGATGATTTGCAGTCCAGCAGCAAGGGTTGGAGAGGCCAAAGAAAGAGAACATCAAGAGGAATTAGTCCGACAAGGGCATTCATTCATTCATTCATTCATTCATTCATTCATTCATTCATTCATTCATTCATTCATTCATTCGATATTGAGCCATCTTTCTCCCCCCCTTTATCTCCTGCTTACCCATAAGTAAACCACTGTCCACCCCATTTCCAATATTCATTCTTTCATTCATTCAATAGACCACCTTTCTCCTCCTTTTATCTCCCGCTTACCCATAACTGCCTACACCACTTCTAATATTCATTCATTCATTTAATCAGCCCACCTTTCTGCCCCTTTTAATTCATTTAATTCATTCATTAATTTAGCCCACCTTTCATTTAATTCATTTAGCCCATTAATTTCATTTAATTTAGCCCATCATTCATTTAATTCATTCATTAATTTAGCCCATCTTTCTGCCCCTTTTATCTCCCACTTACCCATTGTCCACCCCATTTCCAATATTTTATCTCCCACTTACCCATTGTCCACCCCATTTCCCATTTCCCATTTCCACTCCCATTGTAAACAATTGTCCACCCCATTTCCAATATTCATTCATTCATTCAATAGACCACCTTTCTCCTCCTTTTATCTCCCGCTTACCCATAACTGCCTACACCACTTCCAATATTCATTCATTCAGTCATTCGTTCATTCGTTCATTCATTCAGTCAGTCAGTCAATCAATCAGACAATCAATATTTAGCCCACCTTTCTTCCCCTTTTATCTCCCACTTACTCACAAGTAAACCATTGTCCACCCCATTTCCTATATTCATTCATTCATTTATTCATTCATTCAATAGACCACCTTCTCCTTTTATCTCCTTCTTACCCATAACTGCCTACACCACTTCCAATATTAATTAATTCAGTCAGTCAGTTAGACAGTCAAAATTTAGCCCACCTTTCTTCGCCTTTTATCTCCCACTTACCCACAAGTAAACCATTGTCCACCCCATTTCCAATATTCATTCATTCATTCATTCATTCATTCATTCATTCATTCATTCATTAGACCACCTTTCTCCTCCTTTTATCTCCCGCTTAACCATAATTGCCTACACCACTTCCAATATTCATTCATTCATTCATTCGTTCGTTCGTTCAGTCAGTCAGTCAGTCAGTCAGTCAATATTTAGCCCACCTTTCTTCACTTTTTATTTCTCTCTTACCACTAAACCACTTACTTACTCTCTTACTCTCTAAGTCACTGCCTACATTTCCTTCCTTCCTTCCTTCGATATTGAGCCCACCTTTCTCCTCCTTTTATCTCCCATTTATCCTTAGTAAACCACTGCCTACAGCACTACTGAACGAATGAACGAACAAACGAACGAACGAACAAACGAACGAACGAACAAACGAATGATCAATCGATCGATCACTCATTCACTCACTCGGAAGTTAGTCCCCCTTTCTCCCTCTTTCTCTCCTTTTAAGTATCTAAATTTCTAAGGCCCCAATCCTAACCAGCTCTCCATCACTGAAGTAAGGGCAATGCAACTCTGATGTGTAAGGGAAGAAACCTTGTGTACCTAGAGGAGGCTTCTGTGACTGCCCCCAACTGCTAGGAATTTAAACTCAAATCTTCCCAAACTACTCTTCACTACATATAGTACAACCTCTACATATTCCATACTACTACATACTACCCCCAAACTACTACTCACCATCCAGGGTCTCGGTTGATATCCGAGACCCTGGTTTACACCATGACGGAATAATTCTTGTATGTCCGCTTATGGTTCTTGAAATTCTGGCCGCCAACTGGGGTCTGAAACCCTCCCCTTCATACTGGTGATGAATCACTTTCTGGTTCCCTCGGATTATACTGTCCATCTCTCTCCCTGCTGTTATCAACCTGAGGTCTCAATCAGATGGGTTTTCAGGACCTACTCTATCACTTTTATGCCTGCTTCCGAGGTGCCACTCCATATCATAAAGTTTATGGAATTATGCTTCCCTTAACATACACCTACCTGAACCTGCGCCTGGAAGCCGACGGGTGTAAATTTGTTTCCTGTTGCAGTCAAGCCGTCGCTCCGGCCTCTCACCCTTGACGCAATCTCTGCAGGGCCAGAAGCGATGGAACTCATTCCACCAACACACCGAGAGCTTCACAAGGCTGGTTGAATTAAACAACTTGATGTTGTGTCGGTTTCTCTGGCGAGGGTGCTCCACACTTACAAAGGGATTACAAATAGGTTTCTCCTCGCCCCTTTGCTTTCTGGTATATGGTGCACTGCTACGGCCATATGCCAAATTCAAGGAGCCAGGGGAAATTGTCTGATTTATCTTTATTTGTTTTAATTAAAGGAAACACACAATAAAATGAAAAGGAAAACCAACAGCAAAAATATGTAAAATATGTTAAAAAATACAAGTAAGAAAATTCTAAAAGCGTATCATAGGCAAACTTGAATATTCCCAATACTTACAGCTTTATAATAATCTAATAATCTCCTACTACTACCACCACTACCACCACCACAACTACTGCTCTTACTCCCAAATCCAGAATGACTATGGGAGCACGTAAGAGACTTTACTTGCCCCCATAGTTACTGCACCACCTAGTGAAAACCTATGGGAAATGCATATTGGAATCCAGAGTAAGTTGTTCTTACACTGGAGCAAGGACTCCCCATAGTTACTCTGGATTTTGTCCATCATCATCATCTTCATCATCACCACCTAATTCAGTGATTTTCAACCTTTTTCATCTCACGGCACACTATCAAGGAAGTGAAATTGTCAAGGCACACCATAGTTTTTACCATTGACAAGGCACACCAGCCTGTTCAAATCCCTCAATTTTCCTATTAATTAATGACCTTCCCCAAATTCCCACAGCACACTGGTTGAAAATCACTGAATAATCTAAATTTCCACCCATATATATTTTATATCTCTAATATGTCTACTCAAAAATAAGTCCCATTATGTTCAATGGGTCTCACTCCCAGGAAGTGTCTTTAGGATTGCAAAACTACTGTGTATTTCCCAGCAATATTTTTTATATAGTATTAAATATATTTAATCTTATATTTTAAATATATTTTATATTATATTTTATATTTTTTATCTTTACAATCCAGTCTGTTCAGGTTCAGTGGAGGTTATAACTTGGGTCATATGGTGCCACCGAGCCAGTATTGGATAGGACTGGGCTGTGAGTTGCATTGAGATATTTGAGTTTATCAGTATTAAATGCTGTGCTTTTTTCAATATGTCTTTTTTTTAAAGAAATATTATCTTCTGTGTGTAAGTATGACTGAGTTTTTCTGATGGTGGAAACACAAAACACACTCAAATTTGCAGCGTACGACAAACAATTCCATCACTCCTTGACTCCTCACCCACCATTCCAGCAAGAGGGCCCATTATTTCACTTCAACATATCCTTTTTCCTTGAACCTTCCTAATAATTTCCCTCTATAATCAAACTCTTCAGAGCCTTAAATCATTGTTATAACCACCTTGTTACATCCCGAAACTTTGAATGAAGAATCTCCATTATAAATAATTGGGTTGGGATAGGAATACTAAGCATGTCGGCGTTTTTCATATAAAAAGGATAATGGAGAACCTGTCTGTTGCTTGTCTAGATAAAGTATAGGGAAAAAAAACCAGCCCTCGTACGTCTGTTGGATTCAATGATTCCCACTCGTTTTCTCTGTTTCCATAGCTGTTATGATAGAACTAACTAACTCTCAAATCCAGAGTAACTACGGGAGCACATAAGAGACTTTATGTGTACCCGTAGTTACTGCACCACTTAGTAAAAACCTATGGGAAATTCATATTGGAATCCAGAGTAAGTTGTTCTTACACCGGAGCAAGGACTCCCCACTGTTACTCTGGATTTTGCCCTAACTAACTAACTAAGTAACTTAGGGCGCAATCCAGAGTTACTACGGGGAGTCCTTGCTCCGGTGTGTGGTGGAGCAGAAGGAGGAGGAGACAGCTTGTGGGCCCAGGAAGTAAGGCCCAGGCCTCCCTGGGATTGAGTGTTGGAATCGAGAAAGTGCAATGGTCTGACTCATATTGGGATTTGCTAAGGTTGTATTGTGCAGGGCATTCCGGGGTTTATCCTGGGCGGCCCATCACTGACCGACCCAATCCTGGCACTTCCCGCTCACTGGGAGCCTTGCGGTCGGTGAGCTGGGGCCCCAGAGGGCGGGGAGGTGGGAGGTGTATATAAAGGAAGGGAGGAAAAGACGCACAGGGGGTAGTTGGCTGGTGGTGAGGAGAAGGAGAGGTGGATGATCCAGCGCGGATCGCTGTCCAGCCAGCAAGTCAAACTGCAAACATACCTGCAAAGAGAGAGAAAGAGACGTCAGGACATGGACTGACATACTCTTGGGACTTACCTGTTTATGGTTCGTGTTATATGAGTTATACTTACCTGAGGGATCCTGCCGGCTGGAAGGATTCCTGGAAAGAGAAGAGGAAGACGTGTGAGTGTTACGGTGATTAGGTGCTGAAACGGACATTATTTACTAGGGGGTGAAGTAACCTTCCTGGGGGACTCTGTGCAAACTGTGGACTAATCCCGTGAAGAGTGTTGGTGTGTGTTCACCCTATCTCCCCTCCCACCTCTTGTAACCAAGCCCGTGCTGCCTGTCTATACCTGAACTAAGTTTGATAAAGAAACCTTTTGATACCTACCTGGAGTGGCTCATCTTTCCTGGATAGATCTGGGGTGTTCAAGATGGCTAATGATCGGGTCAGCGAGACTGAAATAGAAGTGTCCTTGGCAGGGGAGAGTGAGGGGCATGACACGGTGTAAGAACAATTTGCTCTGGATTGCAATATGAATTTCCCATAGGTTTTCACTAGGTGGTGCAGTAACTATGGGTACACGTAATGTCTCTTACGTGCTCCTGTAGTTCCTCTGGATTGTACGGCCTGTAACTAACTAACTAACTAACCAACCAACCAACCAACCAACCAACCAACCAACCAACCAACCAACTAGCACAATCCTAACCATGTCTCAGAAGTCCCCATGGTGTTCAATGAGTCTTACTCCCAGGAAAGTGTCTTTGGGATTGCAGCCTAACTATCAAATGAATGAATGATTGAATGAATGGATGGATGGATGAACTAACAAACTAATGAACGAACTAACAAATAAACAAACGAATGAATGAAAGAACAAAAGAACTAACTGAGAGCACACTCCTAATCACATCTACTCAAGAGTAAGCCCCATTATGTTCAATAGAGTATTAGGGCGCAATCCAGAGCAAATTCAGCCTGCTCTGCCCTAACTGCTCTCTCCTAACTATTCTGTATCCAGAGCAGAAAGTTATGCTGCATCCAGAGAGTCAGGAAGCCTGGGCTGCCCTAACTGCTCCAGAGCATGCTAAGTCAGTGACAGCTGGGGAGGGCTTGCTCCTGAGTAGACCCCCCTCAGATCACACTGAAGAAGGAACAGCTGTGGTGCCTACATTATAAGGAAGCCCAGCAGTTCCTGACAACCAGTTACAGCTGCAGTTCTTCTAGTGCAAGATGGATGCTTGGAGTGGCCTGCTGTATCCTGAGGTTAGTGGGCTGCCAGAGTTGTGCCATATCCTGAGGTTGAGAGGCAGGGATTGCAGCTAGGATGGCCAAGAACTCAGATTTTTGGTCAACACTACCATTCTTACTCAGGCCTTATCATGGACCCCTATGGGTCTACTCATTACTATACCTGCTCCTGAGGTGGTATAGGTCTGAGGAACTGGAAGAGGCATTTCTGCCTTGGAAACAGGCTCTGGATTCAGAGTAACTGCTCTGCCCTCGGCAATGCTAAAGATGCCCTCAACTTGCCTCTCCTGAGCTGCTTAGGCTGCCCCAGTTAGGGCAGAGCAGGTCCACCTCTCTTAGGGCACCCTATCTTGCTTTGCTCTGCCCTAAGCCTCTTTCAGAGTAACTGGGCTGGAGCATCTTGCAGTTGCTCAACCCTAGTGATAGATAGGGCAACCCAAGGGCTCTTATGCGCAAGGAATAGTTGCTCTGGATTGGGCTGTTACTCCCAGGAAAGTGTCTTTAGGATTGCAGCCTAACTAACTATCAAATGAGTGAATGAACTAATGAACTAACAAACAAACACATGAAAGAACGAACAAATGAAAGAATGAATGAACAAAAGAAAGAAAGATGAGATAAGGAAGGTGATGTTTCAAAGAAATATAGAATCCTACAGTTGGAGGGAACCCATAAGATCATCCAGTCCAACCCCTTGCCTGTATTGGAACTGTGGAACCTCTTCTGGCACCCCTTCTTAACCTTGGCAACCAGCTTGGACTGGTGGATCAGTTTACCTTTAGTTTTTTAGCCTGCAATCCTACCCATAATTTCCTGGGAGTAATTACTACTGAATACAATGGGACTTACTTCTGAGTAGATATGCTAAGTATTGCACAGTGGCTGAAGCCAGTTATCCAAATGGCTGTAGCAAGGATTGCTCCGCCACTATTCTGGGGTCTGTACAACTTCCTTCCTGGACACCCTTTTTGTAAAGGGTGTCTTTGAAACCTTAAGTTTGAAGATACTCAGGGAGCAGAGAGGGGACACCAGCACCCATCCTGCTGGTGTCCATGCCCATATGGGATGCGTCCACCCACCCAGTGCTGCCATCCGGCGATTAAATATCGGAGTCTTCCAGCTGATTTGCATATGGATGAGGCATTAAAAGGAGGAGAAGGTGCTCTGGAAAAGATCACGCAGGCAGTGCAGCTAGTGATAAAATGCCTCTCATGCATTTTCATCGGGACGCCACCTGCCACTGAAAAGAGAGGCTTGCGCCTGCTTCCTACCCACCTGATATCCATCGCTGGAATATATTTCCACCTTGATGAGTTTTTTTGACCAAATGTGGCTCAGCTTTGGAAAGCCACAAGAATACTTCATTATGAATGTGTCAGGTGTGTATCTTAAAAAATAAGATGGGGGTGTGATTTATACCCTGAGAATAAATCTCAGGTCCTGGGTGTAAATCTGAGTGCGTTGCTTCGCTGGACTTATTTGCGGTGCCACAGTGTGCGCAAGGCTCCTGTCCATTTTTTCTTACTCCCTGCATTAATTTCTGGTATTCCTAAGGTGGGGGTCTGCACTAGTCAAAGCTAGATCAGACCCCCACCCAACATGTATGTGACCTTGCCAACACTTCCATTCTGAAGTGCTGTCAGTGACGACAGTGCAGCCAGTCTAGAATACCTGGAGAATCAAGGACTGGGTCACCTTCTCCATCAGGCCACATCCAGTTTGGGAGGTTGGTGGGGGATATCTGAACCCAACCCCCTAGTTGATCCTCTTTCTCTCCCTCCTAGAGTAGGAAGAAGTAGGAAAGAGATACTCCAGCTGTAAAGACCAGAATTCCCTCTCTTGCCATCCCTCTCTTGCCATCTATACCAATTGGATCTAGGGCATCAGAGGCATCTGATAACCAGTTTGTCCCTTCTTCCATATGTCCCTTCATATATGTGAAGAACAACCCCCATGCCAGAGTCCATAGGGTCACCACCTTCTCCAGTTGGCAGGGTTTGGAGAGATTCTCTCCTAAGGCTCTTGATCCTTGTCATGCTCATCTTCCGTTATTCAATTTGATGGGATCTGCTCAACCCACATTGCTTACCATTCGATTTTGCCAGCAGCCCATTTTCTGCCTATCCCAGAAAATGGATTATTTTTTTTAAAGTGGACTGTTGGATGACTCGTGGAGGTGCAGGCAAATTACTGTACTTACATGAAGCTAAAAAAAGCAGGCCTCCGTCAGTCTTGGAAGACTATGGTATCGTGCTCAGCGCTGCATACGCTGCATGCGAAGCACAAAAGCCTGGGTTGGATTGTTATGGAGGATAGGCTATTACCCAAGCAGCAAATCCCCCCTCTCCACGCCACTGAATTAGTCCAATGGAAAGGCAGAGCCAATACGATTGGATCCAGCTGGCGTCGCAGAGCTGGGCTAAGGACAGGAGCTCACCCTGTCTTGTGGGGCCGACCCGGGTCTCGAACCCTGGCCTGCTGGTTAACAGGCACAGCTTCTTAGCCACTTGCACCACCCACAGCCCACCACAGCTAAAGCACCATTTAATCTAATTCACAACCCAATTTTAAAAGCCTTGAGATAAAAATGTTTGATTATTTGTTTGTTTATAACCCAACTTCCTTCCTTCCTTCCTTCCTTCCTTCCTTCCTCCCTCCCTCCCAGCCAGCCAGCCAGCCAGCCATCCTTCTTCCTTCCTTCCACCCAGCCACCCACCCACCACTATCCATCCATCCATCCATCCATCCATCCATCTATCTATCTATCTATCTATCTATCTATCTATCTATCTATCTATCTATCTATCTATCTATCTATCTATCTATCTATCTATCTATCTATGTGTCTGTCTGGCTGGCTGGCTGGCTGGCTGGCTGGCTGGCTGGCTATACAGTGAACAGTTGAAGAAAATACTGACCTGTACTGAATATTGAATAAATGTATTCAATATTCAATAAATATTCAATATTCACAGTACTGCATATCGTCAAATCTAATTCACCATTGAATCTAATGCACACCCAGCTTTCGGAGACTAAATTCTGCTGAAAAAGCCGCACATTAGAATCAAGTAACTATGGTATTATATAGGATTATGTGCAAACAGGGGAAGTTGTCTTCCTGGCAGTGGTAGGTCATCCCCAATAATTTTTCACAGCTCCTTTCTGTATTGTTTGCTTTTGACAAAAAGCAGATATTTATTGATACGTCTTCAAATGATCCCCCGGATTTAGGGAGCCAGGAGGTAAATATTGACAATGAGGCTCTGTGTCTGTCAAGAGGCAGCATTGACTTGAATACGGTGTTACTCATTTGTTTTCATTAGAGATGGGTGAAGACCATGTGGGTGTCAGATGTGGGAAAGAGCACCCACCCAAAGGAGATTCCGGCTGGAAATCCGGAAAAAATTCCTGACGGTGAGGGTGGTTCGGCAGTGGAACAGATTGCCAAGGGAGGTGGTGGACTCTCCCTCACTGGGGATCTTCAAGCAGAGGCTCGATGAGCACCTGTCGGGGATGCTCTAGGGGGAATTCCTGCTGCAGGCAGGGGGTTGGACTAGATGACCTACTAGGTCCCTTCCAACTTTATGATTCTATGATTCTATGATCCTCTCTCGCTTCAACCAAAGAAGAGGCCAATATTATGACCTTCATAGATTTAGAAACCCAATTGTGCTGGGAGACTTTATTCTGAGCTGTTTGCCTGGCACAGCGGTGGCTATTATTATTATTATTATTATTATTATTATTATTATTATTATTATTATTATTATTATTATTATTATTAGCAGCCCTCATTTTCCTAATCTGCCCCATTTGGTAATGCAAAGATCTTCTAACCCTGATCTCTAAAGGCAATCCATCAAAGTGGTTTTATATGGTGCGAAAAACGGTGATGCTGAGTATATTTGACAATAAAAAAAATAGCTGTTGAAAGTTCTCCCCTCCGTCAGTTCTGAAACTTTGCTTTCAGAATGGCTGCATTGTTAAGGGGGGTGCATGGGGTGCATTGCCTCGGGTACCATGACATGAAGAGGTGCTAAGTTGCACCCACAACGATGGACCCAAGGACCTTCAGAGGCCTAAAAAAGCACTTAGAATCATAGAATCATAGAATCATAGGGTTGGAAGGGACCTAGTAGGTCATCTAGTCCAACCCCCTGCCTGCAGCAGGAATTGCCCCTAGAGCATCCCCGACAGGTGCTCGTCGAGCCTCTCCTTGAAGACCTCCAGTGAGGGAGAGTCCACCTTGGCAATCTGTTCCACTGCCGAACCGCCCTTGGCAATCTGTTCCACTGCCGAACCGCCCTCACCGTCAGGAATTTTTTCCGGATTTCCAGCCGGAATCTCCTCTCTTGCAGTTTGTACCCATTGGTTCTAGTTCTGCTTTCAGAAGCAGCTATGAACAAATTGGCCCCTTCCTCCCTATGACAGCCCTTCAGGTATCTGAAGAGGGCAATCATGTCTCCCCTCAGCCTCCTCTTCTCCAGGCTGAACATCCCAAGTTCCCCCAACCTTTCCTCGTAGGGCTTCCCTTCCATCCCACTGATCATTCTTGTCGCTCTCCTCTGGACTTGCTCCAGTTTGGCTGCATCTTTCTTCAAGTGAGGGGCCCAGAACTGAACACAGGACTCAAGGTGAGGTCTCACCAATGCAGAATAAAGAGGAACTAGAACTTCTCGTGACTTGGAAGCTCCAGTCCTCTTAATGCAGCCTAAAATGGCATTTGCCTTCTTTGCAGACACATCACACTGCTGACTCATGTTCAGCTTGTGATCCACGGCGACTCCAAGATCCCACTCACATGTTGTGCTGCCAAGCCAAGTATCCCCCATTTTATACCTGTATTTTTGGTTTTTATTGCCTAAGTGCAGAACCTTGCACTTCTCCCTGTTGAAATTCATTCTGTTTGTTACAGCCCAGGATTCCAGTTTATCCAGATCCTCCTTACACTTACAAAAGCTGGAAATTGAATTTATCTATCTGTGGGTGGAAGGAAGGAAGGGAGGGAGGGAGGATGGATGGATGGATGGATGGATGGATGGATGGATTTGAAGGATGGATGGATGGATGGAAGGAAGGAAGGAAGGATGGATGCATGGACAGGAAGGAAGGAAGAGTGGATGGGTGGATCGATGGATAGGAATGAAGGAAGGAAGTGAAGGAAGGAAGTTAGGTTATAAACAAACAAATAATCAAAACATTTTTATATCAAGGCTTTTAAAATTGGGGTGTGAATTAGATTAGAGGGAGGGAGGGAGGGATCGATCGATCGGTCGGTCGGTCGGTCGGTCTGTCTGTCTGCCTGCCTGCCTGCCTGCCTGCCTGCCTGCCTGTCTGTCTGTCTGTCTGTCTGTCTGTCTATCTATCTATCTATCTATCTATCTATCTATCTATCTATCTATCTATCTATCCAAAGCCAGCATGGCATGCTGGTTTAAAATTACACCTGAAAGATATAAGTTCAAATCTCTGCTCAACCACAAAGCTTCCTGAATGACTTTGGGTCAGTCACATACTCTCAGCCTCACCTACCTTGCAGAGTTGTTGTGAGGACAAAAATTAGGGAGAACCATGGACCAGAATTGAGCTAGGGGAAGGACAAGAATGTGATTTTTAAAATAAATAATTTTAAATAAATTGTGAGTCAGTGCAAAGATCCAGGTTGAAAAGACAGTTATACATGCTTAATTTTTTTTAAATCAGCATGCTTGTGTGTGTGTGTGTGTATCTCTGTGTGTGAACATTTTCTCTGTCTTCCTCTTTCTCATGGTCCTCACCCTGCTCGCAATCTTGCTACTTTGCAGGTATCCTGATAAGCCCCGGATTTCTGGCCTGAGCCCCCCATCCGATCCTGAACCTCTCACCCTGCCTTTAAAGTATAATTGGAAATGTGGGGGGGGGGGAGAGAGAGAGAGAGAGAGAGAGAGAGTGGAATCAAGTCCAGAGAGGCAGAGCTCTGCAATCCAGGTGCACTGCCTTTAAAGAAAGCCTATTTAATGAGACTGAATTGTAAGGCGAGAGGGAGAATGGGGGGGGGGGGACACAGGGACTGTAGCAGAAATTTCAGCACAAATGCCAGAGAAGAGAGAGAAGGGAGGCTTTGTGCAAAGCCTTTGTGTTATTGCCAGGCTCTCCAGTTTCATTGAACTGAAATCGAGGCTGCGTTCAAAAAGGAGAGAGAGAGAGAAAAAGAGAGAGAGAGAGAAAGAGAGAGGGATGATAGTCTCTCATTCCCCTCCTCCAGCTAAAACATCCACTTGCTTTCCTTTAATCCTTCCCTTCCAAGGTTTTTCCTTGCCAATCTCTTACTGAACCTTTTCTGATCTAAAACTAGAATGAGAACTGCAGAGGGTATTGAGTGCATGGGGTATAAAGAAGGGTTTTTTTCCCACCCCACCCCCCCTGCAAAGAGAGAGACCCCCCAACTGAAACTGATTTCAGCCAAAGGAATGCAGAGCAAAAGGCATTGAGAGCCTAAGCCTACACAGGTCTACTCAGAAGTAACTTCTATTACAGCCAGTGGTGTTTACACCATGGATAGGATTGCAACCAGAAAGTGTGAATTTGGCCTTGATTTGCCACTAGGTGGCATGGGCTGTACCGGGTGATGTGCTCGGAGCAGGGGAGGCATCACCACTACTGGCCAAAATACCATATTTACTCAGATCTAATATGCTATCGAATCTAATGCACACCCTATACTTATAATAAAAATACAGCACTCACTCGAATCTGATTAACCGTTGAATCTAATGCGCACCCTATAGTTATAATCAAAATACAGCGTTCACTTGAATCTGATTAACAATTATTGCTGCAATCCTAAGGACATTTTCTTGTGAATAAGACCCATTGAACACAATGGGGCTTACCTCTGAGTAGACATAGGATTGTGCTATGAATCTAATGCGCTCCCTATACTTATAATCAAAATACAGCATTCACTTGAATCTAATGTGAACCAAATACTTTTAATCAAAATACAGCATTCACTCGAATCTAATTAACCATTGAATCTAACCCGCAGTCTGGTTTTGGAGACTAAATTCAGCTGGAAAAAGTAAGTGTTAGATTCAAGTAAATACAGTATTTAGAATCTTTGTATTTTCAAATAAAACCATCATGTTATATATCATTCGATGTGTAATATCTTGCCAAATGGAATGAAATAAACCACGTTAAAATGTCTGTCTTCTACCAAACGTTATAGCCCAAAAACCAATGGGATGGGGCAATGGTGCATCACCATGCCCAGTGCCTGGGACATTGCCCCACACTCTGCATGGGAGGAGGTCCATGATGCTGGCCTCCCACACCAGGTGAAGCAAACCCTAGTGATGCCACCGCACTGCCGTTCTCAGAAGGCCTTAATTGTCCTTTCACAAAGAATACACAGCAGGAAAAATATATATTGAAAAGCATATATATTGAAAAAATATATATTGAGTGCCAGCTGTATTATTTGGAGGAGGTGCACGCTTGCCCCCAAAAGGGTTCCATTTCATCCCACCAGGGACGGGTGCAGCCACCAGTTGGACCAGTACCAGTGAATGAATATTCATGACCGAGGCTCTCGGCTGAATAATGATGGGGTTTTTAGTCCGATTAAGCGAGACATGCAGACACATTTGTTAGCCACTCTCGAGGTGAGGCCAAGCCTGGCTCTGGGTACATTAAGTATTCCAGGGATCGCAGAAGGAAGGTGGTAATTAAGTCATAAAATGCAACCAGGGGTGCCGTAAAACAAATATCGGCAAGAGTCAATTCCGGGCAAGCGAGCGTGAATTTTACAGGACCATTTTCAGTTTGGCGGTGATTGATAACGGGAACAGGTGAGTAGGAGCACTGTTGATGTGAACGAGGGGCTGCTTGATACCTATTGAGCTCCTCATTCAAGCAGTGGCCTTTGTAGCATTGTACGGGGTGGCCAGACGAGACACGTGTGGTTCATAGGCTACAATCTTAAAGACACTTACCTGGGAGTAAGACCCACTGAACACAAAGGGACTTACTTTTGGTTAGGATTGTGCTCTTTGGCATGTTAATTTTTGGCTTGCAGACATACATTGACCAAACTCAATGTGTCACGATTCATGTAAAGGCAAACAAACAAACAAATAAATAGATTAATTAATTAATTAATTTTCAGCTTTATAATTACACAGGCAAATAAGTTGTAATTATTTACCATTTAAAGAAAAGTTTTTTAACCTACAAGTATTTATTTAACATCATCAGATTATATTGCTTTCGATGTCCAGAAAATAGCGATCCGGATGGCCTTATCATTGGCCGTAAATAAATTGTTCTGTGGAACTCCTTGCCACTGTCTGAGATTAGGGTTGCCATAATCATGAGATTAGGGTTGTCATTCATCCAGATCAGGGTTGCCATAATTTCCCCAAAATTGGGAGAGGACCCTCTGTCCTATTTGCCAATATGTGAACACAATCCCCCAATATCGGGGTTGTCCCTGTTTTTTGGGACACATGGGACCCTATCCAAGATGCAAATATCTTAATATCCTGCTGGGGCTGCAATCCTAGCCATACTTTCATGGGAGTAAGTACTATTGACTATAATGGGATTTACATCTGAGTAGACATGTATAGAATTGGGGTCTAATTCTTTCATGACTGAATTTCTCCCAGTCCACTAGTGGTTCCCTCTATAGTGTGCCACATACATGGTTTGTGAGCGCATTGGCTAAGCTGCCACACCTCACAATTGGCCCTGGGCTGATCGGATCCGACAGAGGCCAAGCCAAGATTACATTTTGACAGGAGGTTAGTTTGATTTATTATTCCCCGGCACCTTTAACACAACCGAACTGTGCAAGTCCGACACGGCAAAACAACCCGCTATTTCACCACTCGTATAAATCATTTTATGGCGCAGGGGCCGCAAGCATGGAAAATGTTAGTATAGGATAAAGAATTCCCAGGTTTCTCACTGGTTACCAGCAAGACAAGATAATCAATTTCTGGAAGATGAAGCGCTAGCATTAAAAAAAAAGTCAGAAAGAATAACAAAATAAAAATCAGAAATAATAAAACAGAGTAACAAAAACTAATCAAGTTAGCCAGTTAGGTTACTATAAAGATGCACTCTCTTTAACTTATTATTATTTTATTCAAAACCAACAGTAATACACAGCGAATAATTACTCCACACTGGTTTCTGTAACATCACAAGTCAAGACCATTCTCTATTACTATTACTATTACTATTACTATTATTATTATTATTACTATTACTATTACTATTATTATTATTATTATTATTATTATTATTATTATTATTATTATTATTATTATTATCATCCATAAATACACAATGAGCAATTTTGTGCTGGTTTCATTCACATCAGCAGTTGGACCATTATTATTATTATTATTATTATTATTATTATTATTATTATTATTATTATTATTATTATTATATTGAAAATCAAACAGAAATACACAGCAAACAACTTCACGCTGGCTTCATTCACATCACCATTCAGACCCTTCCCAAGGGTCTAAGACTATTATTATTGTTATTGTTGTTGTTGTTGTTGTTGTTCGGACCCTTCCCAAGTGTCTAAGACTATTATTGTTATTATTGTTATTGTTGTTGTTGTTGTTGTTGTTGTTATTATTATTATTATTATTATTATTATTATTATTATTATTATTATTATTATTATTATTGAATTAATAATTTCTTTTATTGACTGAAAGCACAATCCTAACCACGTCTACCTGAAAGTAAGCCCCCTTGTGTTCAATGGGTCCTACTCCCAGGAAGGTGTCTTTAGGATTGCAGCATTTGTCATGGGAGAGATTCAGGCTGCAATCCTAAACCCCAGTTAGGCTCGCATAAGTCTCGACACAAATCCCGTGCAGGCCTGGGGATGTCACAAAAGTGCCAGGCATTTTTGTGCCACTCGGGGGGTGGCGGTTAGGCCAGTGCGCAGACTTGCACTGGCCTCCCCACACCACAATGGGGAGCAGGTGAGTTGTGCCAGACGAAATTGGCTAGGATTGTGCCCTGAACTAGGCAAGGCTATAACTTCACAACAGTGTGTCATGCCCCAGGTGTTGCAGGGGTGAGAAAAACATGGTGAACCTGCCAGCATCCCATGTTTGACATAGTGATGGGTAGCTCTTGAGCCATGCTCTCTAGCTGCCTGATTGTGAACCAGATATACACTTGAACTTTGGTGGAAACTCACAATATGAGTGTGTGTCTCTCTGTGTGTGAGAGAGACAGAAAGCACATGCACATAATGCGCTGGAGCGGTGAGTCATCAGAACCAGCCAGAAGAAATGTTCCCATGCTTCAAAGTGAGATTCAAGGAACATGAACTAATTGGATCCAGAGGCCGTTGTGTGGAGCAACAGCTCATCCCAGGCGCCACTTGCGTTGCTGAGTTCAAGTTGTTTTCTTCACATCTTTGGGAAGGAGAATTCCCTACAAAAAACCCTACTTGCCGGAGCCATCCTCCCTTTCATCCTATTCATGCGCTGTCTTCCCTATTGACTTTGCCGTGCCGCTGTATTTTTAGAACTGCAGCAAAACCTTGGCGCATTTATTGCCAAATTGGTAGGCTCCTATTGTCCACGATTAAAAGTGCTTTTCTCCCCTAATTGGCATCCAAGCTCGGGCGGGCTGGCTGAGCTCAGAAGCCACTCCGTGTGCGTGTGCAAGGATGTTGTGCGTATCTGATAAAACAAAAATGGGGATGCACATGCATTGTGTGTCTCCATGCTATTGCCCAGCATGAAAAATGATCTGGAAGGGCTTGAATCCCCTTGGTTCTGGAGAGGGTCGAATGGTGTCGGGTTCAGCCCCACTCTTAAGGTTTCATTTCACCCACTTATCCCAACCCCCAATAAGTTGCAGGTGGTGCAGAAAGTATCGCAGGTACCACAAGGCACACTCTTCCCTGTGTGGCTCTAATGATGGCTGGGGGGATATATGCATGGCGCATTGTGGCGCATGCAATACTTACTTTGTTGTCCTCCGTAGCGAAACCACTGCATATAGGTGCCATAAAGCAGGAGAGATTACTGTATTTACTCAAATCTAACGCTCATCTTTTCCAGCCAAATTCAGTCTCCAAAATCAGGGTGTGCATTCGATTTGATGGTTAATTATATTTGAGTAAATATGGTATTTTGATAGGGTGAGCGTTAGATTTGATGGTGCATTAGATTTGAGTAAATATGTATTACAGTGAGGGTTACAGTAGCTATTTACTATAGTTGGCAGGGCAAGGGAACCTGACGCCAAACCAGTGATCTTGGTGGGGCTGAAGCACACCAGGGTGTCCTGGATAGACCTCAGAATAGGTTTGTCGAGGAGGTTACGGTGCACTAGATCCTCTCGCTTGCTAGTTGGGTCACCACAGCTCAGTCAGGTTCAACCCCATCAGGGTGCCACATGGAGATGGGGTTCATCATCATCATCTGTCAGATACAAGTGCACCAAGGATGCACCTCTGTCTGCACCCTTTTTATAGAAGTCATGTCAGCAAAAGCCACCTGAATGCTTGGTGCCCAACCCTGGCGCATGTCCTGAAGGGTCTTGTGGTGCAAGGGTCAAAGCCAGTGGTCTCAAGGTCAGTAGCTCTGGCCACAAGCATCAGTGGCCACCACAGTGAGATCAGGGACCACAGCCCAGCAAGTGATGTGGGAATTTCTAGAGGAACCCATTGCCCATCTGTCGCAGTCTGTAGGGCTGACCCCAGAAAAAGTAAAACATGTTTTATTTACTTCGACATAATCCTATAGGTCTCCTCAAACCTATTGCAGCAATCCAGCAGGCATAAGTCCCAGGAGAAGAAAGAGAGCCTTTTTAGTTGTGGCACCCCATAGAACATGCCATTGCCACCCCTTTTGGATCCCTCCCAATCTGTCCCTGATGCAACCTGCATCAGGCGGCTTCACAGATGGGCCAGCAGCATGTCGATATTTGCTGCGCACCCCACCTGGGGAGCCTCTTTCATCCGAAAAGGCAACTCTGAACATTTTAAAACAAATGGTTCAATAAATGAAAACTCTGGGCTTCCCTGAACATTTCCAGGATGATTTGCCTGGAGGAAAAGAGAGAAAATTCAGAATTTGCTTTGATGCGCAGCTTTGCGGTGGTGGTGGGGGGAAGGAGGCGCATCCATACCCGAGCCACAATCTGTCCACAATAAAAATTTCCCTGCACAAAGCAATCCACACATTACCTTCGGGGTATTATTTTATGTGATGCCCCCAGCAGGCAGTAGCGACTCAATTTCCCTGACGTTACCCCATCTCAGCCTTTGTGTCTGTCTCCAGTTCAGGCTTCCCCGAAGACCCCATTACCACGTGATGCTATTTTAGCGATTCCTCGCAGCTCCGATTCCTCTCAACCTCTGCCAGCCTTTCCTCCTTCCCCGATGCTTTCAGATCTTGCCTCTTGTGGGTCTCCCTGCTCCTGGCTGAATAAGCAGCCTGTCAGCCCAGCATCCACTTAATGATTCCCATCGATTCAGGCAGCTTTTGGATACTTGTTCTTTTTTTTTTCAGGAGGGTGTTTGCCTTCCAGAACGAGGCCATTTGCATTGAATGCGGCATCACTCAGGAATTCAGAATCATACCATATTTACTCAAATCTAATGCACACCTTTTTGCAGCCAAATTTCAAAATCAGGATGCGCTCATTAGAGTCAAATAAATACAATAGTTCCTTAAAATAGTGATTCTCAAGCGGTTCAGCCTGGGACCTCCTTCTGAGAATGATATTCAAGCACTTCAGTTGGGAATACCCCTTCTAAGAAAGACAATCTATCCAGAACACTCCATTTACACCAGGACACTCCAGAACACTCCATTTACTCCCATCCATGACTAATTGGGAGTAAGTCACATTGGGTTCAACGAGACTTACTCCCAGGAAATCAATCTGATTCAGGATGACCTGATGCCCAAACCTCAAAAGGAGGACAAGGTCTTGGATTGGTCATCCATGTCTACTCGGGAGTAAGTCACATTGGGTTCAACGAGACTTATTCCCAGGAAATCAACCTGACTCAGGGTGACCAGATGCCAAACCTCAAAGTATAGGATTCCTCTTAGCCTGGCCTCCCAAGAGAAAATGACATGTTTGCCTACTCATGAGTAAAGCCATGATTTTGGGCACTTTCATTTTCCCATAGAGCTCAAAAGCATATTTTGATTTTTAGTTTTTTTGGCCATAGGTTTTGATAGGAGGGAGATATTTCAAAACCGATTTGTGCATTGGATTCTGCTCTTCAATACGAATCCAACGACATATGACATGTGCAGTGCACTGCACACTGTGGCAAAGTGCCAAAATGAAGCCAAAATGGAGGACAGTGAAGCCCTTTTGGAGGACACCCGGATAGGAGGCTGAAAAAGAAGACAAATCCAGAAATTTCCAGTCATATGGTCATGCACTACATGAAGATGGTGGCACCCAGTGCCAGCTTCAATGATGTTTGCATCCAGATTTTCCCGTATGGTTTGTCCTGGAAAATCTGGGCGCCAGAACAATCTGAGAAGGTGTGTCTGCTTAGAAATACTATTACACAGCTTTTGGGGGAACATTCAGATGCAGGGGAACATCCCAGAACACCATGGTGCCCAGAATATTATGGTGACACCAGAATATCATACTGCCTACCACAAGAGGTGTAACAAGGATATAGCGCAGGATGTGATCTGCCACGGGCAACGGCACCTGGGGTGCCAGGGAGTGCCACTTATATTCCTCTGGTGGAATCATGTTTGTAGAACTCAGCGCTATTATATATATAGCACATATGTGTGTGTGTAACTATATTAGTTCAAAAGTCTAGTCCTTTGCCGAGATCTATCCTGCTACAAGCAGGGGGTTGGACTAGATGACCTCCTGGGATCTCTAACTGTTGGACTAGATGATGTCCCTGGGATCCCTAACTGGGATTCTAACCACTGTTTTGATAGGGGCAAACTTTCAGTCCTTGACACGAGCGAAATTTAGCCTAGGTACGCCTTTGCCTACCACTATTAGGGGAATGAGCCACATGAGGTGAAACTAAACCCTATAGGGACCACATTTTTGGAAGACCACAGTTGTGACTTTGGGTACCACTGGTACCACTATACTGCCTTATAGTATTAAGAAAAGTACTTTGAGTGTGGTGCAGTGTGGTGTGACAGAAGTAAAGCATTACTGCAGAGATTTTCTCTCATGGCACACTGACGACACTAAAACTGTCAAGGTACACCATTAGTTTTTTTTAATCGATGCTTGTAGGGTCCTCAAATCCCCATTGCCCCAAAGTCCTGCACACACCTGCAGACCATCTGCGGCACACCGGTGTGCCACGGAGCAGTGGTTGAAAATCACTGCCTTCGTACTTCTGCTGCTGACCTCCCCGTCGGTCTCTGTGCCTCGATTTCCCAGCTGATGGTTGCAAAAGGTTGCTACGATTTTACCTGGTTCTCTGGATTTGAACATGCTGAACTTTACAGGTGATACTAGGGAGCCTATAATGTGCAAAGAGATGCGCATAAGGAACATGTGAACACCAGCAGAGGGCAGTGATGTACAGTGATGAGAGCGGCTCTGGAGGTATCACAAGGGGATCACGATTTCTGCAGCAGAAAGGAACCCTTGCCTCATTAATGAGAAACAAGGAGCCCTTTCTATGCAGTGCCTCCCCCCCCCATCACATCTGCAGTACAACGGCAAGCATGGGAGAATTTCCTTAATTTACTACTCTTGGAGCTTCGTCCTATTGTTGACAAACAGACAACATAAAAGTGATGGTGGAGATTTTTGGTTTTTGGGAGGGGAGAGAATAAAGATCAGGAAGGGGCTGCAATGCCAATTGGTGGTGGAAAGAACTGGGAAAATTATTTGCTCCATCATGAGCTACAGAGAGAACCAGGTGAGGACTAACTGTTCCTAAGTGCTTCGATTGGGGACAATCAGGGGGCACTAAATGGAGATGTGAGTGTGCCAAGCCCTTTCCTAGAGGCTTGAGAAACTCATAAGACTCAGGTTCAAAATTATGCTCAGCCACAAAACTTCCTGAGTGACCTGGGGCCACACTTAATATTGGCCACATTTACCTTGCAGGGTCGTTGTGTGTCAAAAAAGGGAAGGAGTGGTGTGCACTGTCCTGAGTTCCTTCGAGGAGGGTAGAAAAGTGTGAAAACAATTGTCTGCAACAATACACACACACTATCATCTATCTATCTATCTATCTATCTATCTATCTATCTATCTATCTATCTATCTATCTATCTATCTATCTATCCATCCATCCATCCATCCATCCATCCACCCTTCCTTCCTTCCTTCCTTCCTTCCTTCCTTCCTTCCTTCCTATAGTTTGTGTGCGTGTGTGTGTTTATATATACCATATATATACACATAAATATAGTGCGTGTGTCTATAGTGGGTGTATAAGTTATTATAGTAATTTATAATAATTGACATGACAACAATAGATATATGTGATTTTAGGTTTTTTTTTATAAAGTCCTACATTGTTTTGGGTTTTGTGGTTAATACATATGGTCACCCTGGTTGGGGACTCCAAAAAGGAAGGACTCCCCAACCTGCACTCATACAGAATCAATCAATCAATCAATCAATCAATCAATCAATCAATCAATCAATCAATCAATATTTCTCAATTAACATTTATCAAATCAAATTCAAATTAAAACATTTATTAATCATAATTTATCATCAGTCAACTATGTGTGTGTGTGTGTGTGTGTAAAACTTTTCAAACACAAAATTCACAAATGGTTAATAGAGAAAATGAATGAGAACCAGGCTGCATGAAACCATTTTGGTTTGTAGTGGGGGTCACCCCTCCGTGTGTCCCCTGGTGTGTCCTGCACCCTTTTCTCCCCCTAGGTACGTTACTGGATGCAGCTGTAAAGTTGTGCTGCCTGGAGAATGTGTGACGTCCCATCTCTTGCATCTTACAACCCAGGCTAATTGCTGCTTCATCACTCCTATTTCCCAGGGAATAATTAGGAAAAAAAGATGTGCCTGGCGGAGGCTGCAGAGCAAAACCAGCCCCTCCTGAAGGTTAACCGTCCTCTG
The DNA here is from genome assembly GCA_030015325.1 of Cryptoblepharus egeriae. Lineage (NCBI taxonomy): Eukaryota > Metazoa > Chordata > Lepidosauria > Squamata > Scincidae > Cryptoblepharus > Cryptoblepharus egeriae. The sequence continues at coordinate 4,526,063 of JAREYC010000017.1, read as the reverse complement.
AGCAGCTGTTGAGCACAGCCTCGACTGCAGATTCCCTGTTTCCGGATGGCACCTCATTTAGACATGTGTCGCTACTTTGCTTCCATAATCAAATGAGGATCCGAGGAATCATGCCTGATGCAATGACAGCCCAAACCCCTGGCTTACCAAGCATTGCCCGCCTATTTACGGGGCACACGGTTTGGCGACGAGCTGCACATTTGTGTCAGGATGAATGCATTGACTATTAGACACAGAGAGAGGAAACCAGCCAAGTGACGAATTCCTCAAACAAGTGTCCGGCCAGCAAAGTGCATGCTTGCTTTATTTATTTATTTATTTATTTATTTATTTATTCATTCATTCATTCATTCATTCATTCATTCATTCATTTGGTGGGGGGGGGGAGGTTACTGGTAGCAATCACTGTTGGAAGCTTTGGTTTCTGTGTTGGACCCCCATCGGACCTCCAGCTCAAGCGCAATCCTAACCATGTCTACTCAAAAGTAAGCCCATTGTGCAATAGATCTTACTCCCAGGAAAATGTCTATAGGATTACAGCTCGAATTGTTTGCAAAAACTGCCCGTTCAGCGCAGAGAATGAACGCGACAGTCTGAATGTGGAACTTAGCGATGAAATTATGGGCGCAGTCCAAAGTACCTATGAGGAGTCCTTGCTCCGGTATAAGAAGAATTTGCTCTGGATTGCAATATGAATTTCCCAAAGGCTTTTACTCAGCAATGCAGTAACGCTTATGTGCTCCCATAGTTACTCTGGATTGTAGGGTGTGTTCAATTTTTTTCTACCGGACACATGCCTCTTTTGTAGGAATCGGACACGGCACATTAACGGTTGATGCTCAAATATTTTGCAACAGCACTCGGTGCGGGGAAGTCACTGGTGATGGGCAGGCAGCATCTTTTAACGGAGGGTGTGCGTCCGACATGGATGGTGCCTGACAGCTGCCGTGCAAAAGCGGCCAATGTTTGACATGCCCTGCCACGCAGCCATCACCGAGTGCAATTTGATGCCATCAATTTTATATGGATAGTGTTCCACCAGCCCCAGCCGGACAAATGCCATTGGCGAAGCATGATTTTGAAACTAAAACAACGGGTTCTGGAGGTAAATTTTGACATTTAACATAATCTGGTGTGAAATGGGAGAATGGAGTGGATTTCAGAAAAGCAGGTCTCAAATCCAGCATCCAGTGGTATGCTGTAAGGCCGGGGTTCCCAAAGTGTACATCACAAGAGATTCTCAATATTTTTCAACTCAGGGCACACTTACAAGACACTGAAACTGTCAAGGCACACCATAAAATTTTGGACCATTCACAAGGTACATCACCACTTAAATCCAGTGGTTGAAAATCAAATGTTTCAGATGTGGCCACCAGAAGCCACAGAGATGGTCTTGGAAGATTTCCTGTTATAGACAGGGGGTGGACTAGATGACCTATTACATTCCTTCCATGATTCTATGAATTTATCTGGATCCTATTATAGTTGGCCAGTGGCCCAGGGCATTTTGCTGTGCATTGCATGAGAGGTGGTTCACAATGGGGGTGAAGCGCTGGCTTCCTGCATCTGTGACACAAACCCCAGTGATGCCACTTTGAACTAGATGGATTGGTGTCCTCTGTGGAAGGGCCATGGTGGTGTTTTGAATCCATTCCTTGATATGTGCACACATTAGAATTGGGAAAGCTTTATCATATACAGTGCTACCTCACTTAACAAGCGCCTCACTTAACAAGTCTTCACACAACAAGCAAAAATTTCCAAGAAATCTTGCTTCACGTAACAAGTTCCGCTTCACTTAACAAGCAAGCACGCTATGGGGACGCGTGGTATGCAGTCCTGATGCTCCACACGGGGGCTCTTTAAAAGGGCTGCTGGCCAGCGCTGCTATCTCTAACTGCCCCCCAACTTGTGGGCAGTTGCCTGGGGGTGCCCTAACTGTCCCTAACTGCCCCCAAGTTCCCCCACCAATGACCTTGAACCTCCAGCAGCAGCCCAGGTAAACCTCCCATGAAAGTTTCTTTGATTGCCACCTCCTAACCATGTCTTCCTAGAAGTAAGCCCCATTGTGTTCAGTGGGGCTTACTCCCAGGAAAGCGTCTTAAGGATTGCAGCCCAAGTAGACTTCATAAGATCATGGACATTGAATGCATGTTTTGAATTCAATTCCAGTGTTTTGCCATCATTTTTACATCCAGTTAATATTTTTATATGAATATTTTGGGGGTTTTGAAACCAATTGTCTGAGTTTCCATTATTTCCTATGAAAAAATCTGCTTCACTTAAACAGCGTTTAACTTAAAGAGCAGGCTTCTGGAAAGAATTAAGCTCTTTATGTGAGGCACCACTGTAGAATTGTTTTATGTTTAATAATACATAATTGTTTACATCAGCTACATGAAATCTATCTATCTATCTATCTATCTATCTATCTATCTATCTATCTATCTATCTATCTATCTATCTATCTATCTATCTATCTATCTACAGCAGGGGTCTCCAAACCCCAACCCGGAGGCCAATGTGGCCCTTGGCGAGCCTCAACGTGGCTCCTTGGTAAGACCCCTCTATTTGGCCCTTGGGCAAACCTTGTAATCCACTCCAATACATTCTTATATATAAATTTATTCAAATGATGATTCAAATTGTTCAAATTTATTCAGATGATGTGGCCCTCCTGCCAAAAAGACCCCTGATCTACAGAAATTATACACCGCTTTCTCTTTCTCTCCCTAATATAGTCCTTAGAAATACATTCTCTGAAATACGTTCTTAGAAATACATACCCGCCAGCACAGCATCCCCTAACTTTTTAAATTCTAAAATATTGATATAGCCTGACCGGCAGCCCATACTGCTCCTGGTTGCCACCTTTCATTCTTAATGAGCGCTCCATTTCCGTAAACGACTTGGGTCAACTCGGTGCTTTCCAAACGACAACTACAAAGCAGAGCAAATCACGGTTGGTAAAAGTCTCTCTGGATTGCGTCTGTTCCTCGAAAGCTCCCACGATTAGCCCATGAAATGGTCACATCTTCTTTGCGAACGTATCCAAAGTGCAGGTTGTGCAAGGAATGTTACAGGATGTGTCTTCATTTATATTTATTCTGAATTCCCAACGAGGTGAAGGCCTTAATCCCCTCTTCTCCTTTGCAAGAGTTTCCATCAATGCATGCAAAATTTGATTTTTTAAAAATTTCCAAAATACAGATTTCCAAAAGCAGATACTGAACGATGAGCGAAAGAGCTCTATCCAGCTCCGAAGGGAAGGCAGATCTAGTAAATGATGTGATCTCAAATTCTTGGGGTGAGAACGTCAGACAAGGTTAGTGTGGAAATTAATTAGGATGGAGACTACAGCCCAAAGGCCAGGGCAGTGTGGAGTCTCTGTAGCTCCCATCCTAGCCACACGTTCCTGGGCATAAGTCTCATTGAACCCAATGGGACTTCTGAGAAACCGAACCCTTCAGATTCATATCAAACGTAGAGGTTCATGTCCGTAAGCCTACATAGTTGTTCTGTAGAAAGGGCTCACCCCCATATCCTAATTAAGCCTTTGGGATGGAGCAGTTAGGGTGATTTTCCATAACACTAGTGGGTGACGTAACTGCGTGGACCCGTAACTGCTCTGGATTTTGCCCTTAATCCGTGTGTTTGGGTGTCTTCATCTTCCGGCCAACATTCCATGTTGCTGATGAGGTGCAACTGTTCAAGTTCCAACTGTCAACATTCAGCAAACCAACAACGTATCATAGCCCAGGCCCAAATATCCACCCATTTGCCACTCTGGGAGCATATATCATATATGCAACTCTCCCCCACCCTGAATAAGGAGAAAGAGAGGTGCACTCTAATGAAGTCCTCAAAGGCTGCAAGAGAAAGGTTCAGTGCTGTCAAAAATTGACTGACGTGATCCACAGGCCAGGCAGTACCTTTTGACTGCCAAGGCTGCACATGGATCTCGTTCTGCACATCATTCTCCATGTGGATGCAGACCCTGGGAAGAGACCGACAGGCTGAAACTAATGGCACCAGACGCGGCTGACTCGCCTAACTCGAAGGCCTGTCACATCCTGTGCCTGTCAATGGAACCGAGACAGGCCGAGTATATAAACCTGCCAAGGAGCGCAGCTTCTGTATTTTCCATTCACAGGGAGGATTATGAGGACTCAATGGATCCAGTGGGACTCTTCCTATGTAATCAGTTTGTGCCACAAGATGGGCCACTGTGTGATATAGGAAGCTGGACTAAGTGGGTTTTGGGCCTGATCCAGTGATGAACCTCTGATACAATCCTTGGAACTCCCTACCACAGGATGGGCCACTGTGAGATACAGGAAGCTGGACTAGGTGGACATTTGGACTGATCCAGTGAAGCTGTTCTGATATAATCAATCTGAGGAACTCCTTGCCACAGGACGAGCACTGTGAGATACAAGAAACTGAACTGGTCCTTTGGCTTCATCCATTGAGGTTCCTATGATGTAATCAATCTGTGGAACTCCTTGCCACAGGATGAACTACTGTGAGATACAGGAAGCTGGAATATGTGGTCCTTTGGGCTGATCCAGCAGAAAACTCTTCTTATGTATTTAACCTGTGGAACTCCTTGCCACAGGATGAGCCATTGTGGGATACAAGAAACTGAACTGGTCCTTTGGTCTGATCCAGTGGCGTTCCTATGATGTAATCAATCTGTGGAACTCCTTGCCACTGTGGGATATAGGAAGCTGGAATATGTGTCCTTGTGGCCTGATCCAGTGGGGCTCTTCTTATGAGTCCACTACAGCTGGAGTAAGGATCTCCAGGGACCCATGATGACCATCTATCATCCGGTCCTAATCCGGCAATTGGTTTCTCTCCCATCCAGACCATTCATCCCAAGCTCTTCATCACTGCGGAGGTGAGTCAGAAGGAAAACACAAAGGTCCCTTGGAGAGGAATTGTGCTTTTCAGCTTGTGCCATGTGCTCTGCCGCTATTACCGGCACATCAATTTGTGGTGCCTGGAATTATGGAAACGTGGAGGCAGACTGGAAAAGGAGGGGGAATGGCCTCTGTGACAGATGAACTGATGCAGATTCCCAGAGAGAATGAAAAGGAAGAGAGTTAAGGCTGTAAATATATCAACCCTAAAGAAAATAAAGGTGGAAATGCACAAAATAAAAGAAAAAAAACATCGCATATTGTGCCACATACATTCATCTCTAGTAAGCCTAAATAGTCTTTCTATATAAAAGGCTTAGAGCACAAGCTTAACCATGTCTACTCAAAAGTAAGCCCCATTGAGTTCAATGTCTTACTCCCAGGGAAGTGTCTTTAGGATTGCAGCTTTAGAACACAATCCTAACCATGTCTACTCAAAAGTAAGCCCCACATCCATCCTTCCTTCCTTCCACGCACCACTCTATCTATCTATCTATCTATCTATCTATCTATCTATCTATCTATCTATCTATCTATCTATCTATCTATCTATCTATCTATCTATCTATCTATCTATCTATCTATCTATCTATCTATCTGCATCACCACTTCCAGCAACTGGGGTTTTGCCATGGAGTGTAGCACATGGGAGGAGGTCCTTCAGGGGGTGACACACCTGCAGCTGGGTGGCACCAACACTAGTGCCATCAATGAACCTATGCGAATGCCAAGTCCTAGCCTGGAACGCGGATCTGTCCATTTGCACGTTCCTCTGGAGCCCTGATGCAGACCTTCGTTCTGGTTTGTATTTCAATCCGGCCTCCTCCTCCTCCTCCTCTTCCTCCTCCTCCTGCCTGCCATATAAGAATGTCCTCTGCCTGCAAATCCACCCCGCACAGCCAGAGGCTGAGACTGTGAGTGGGTCTGAATTTTTTCCATTGTCAGCAACAAAGATAAAAGGAGGTTTTTTTATTAACCCACAAAGGTGGTGGGAGAGGGAGGGAGAAAGAGGAATATGTGCTTTTAAAAAAAGAGGGGGAACAGCAAAGGAAGAGAGAAAGAAGAGGGGATTCGCAGACATACCATTGATCTGTGCCAAGCCTGCCAGGAGCATTGAATGTCCCGGAAGATCCAGACTCCTTGGAAGCCAAACAGTTCCGCTTTCAGTCACCGTGCAGTGATTACAAAGGGCTTTTAATGCTCTGACTTCCCATAACTTGGATGTTGGGCTCATGCCTGGAGCTCTGGGTTCAGCTTCCATACAAGCCATGCGCACACTGGGCATGTTCCAGCTGGGTTGCACTGGTAGCATCACTAGGGTTTGCGTCACTGGGTACGGGAATTGTCACCATGTACTCTTTCCATGTAGTGAGCAACACAGTGCCCTGAGCGGTGCGCATGGTCATGCATCATTGTGCCACCCCGTTGATTTTTTTGGCTACAACTTTTCACAGCACCTATATGTTTTAGCACATTTTTCTTTGCATTCTGCATGAAATGACACATTGAATGATATATAACATGATAGTATTATTCAAGCATCTCCTTGCCCAAGCTCTGCAAAGACTCTCAGCGTGCAATCCTAACCAATTTAGGCTGGTATAAGTGACTCGCTCCCCATTCCTGTGGTTGTGTCAGAAGATGGCGCATGTCTGTGCATTGGCCTAACCTACCCAGGAGTGGCGCAGAAGTGCCTTATGATACTTTTGTGACACCCCCCAAGCCAATATGGGAGTGTGCTGGAACTTATGCTGGCCTATCTGGGGATTAGGATCAAGGGCATCACCAGGATGGTGCACACCAGGTGATGCACCCGACAAGGGTGATGCGCCAGAGGAGTTTGACACTCCTCCAATACCATAGCTCTGAGCCTACCACGCATGTGCGGAACGCGAGGCTGAGATTGCGCTGCTGCAAGGACGGACAGACTGCCCATCCTTGGAGCAGAGCTATCTGAACACTCTGAACCCAACATGCATGCTCAAATGTCCAGCTTTGGAGCTGAGTGCTCTGATCCCAGTGCGCATGCTCCGAAGTTCAGGCATGTGCATGAGATTGCTCAGCTCCATGAAGCGGCAGACTGCAGTGATCTTGTTACTCTGATCAGAAATCTGGGCATGGATACTGGACTCAGATTGCTCTGCACCAAGGACGGTCAGTCTGTATGTCCTTGCGGCAGGGCAGTCTTAGCCTGGGCATGCGCACCTCCTGTCCCTCCTTGGGGTGAAGCAGTCTGCTCAGTATGAGCCAGGGCACATGCTTGGAAGTCTAAGTATGCATGCTAGCCTCAGAGCACTGGTTGGGAGAGAGGGACAGGTGACCCTCCTGAGCTGCGCACTGAGCTGTGCATGCGCAACCTTAGCACATGTGCAGTACTACTTTGAAACCAGACACTCTGAATAACTCTGGACAGCTGGCTTCAGAGCTGGCTAATGTTCACATATGTGCAGTACAGGAAGTGATGCACTGGGCTCCCACACTGGGTGACACAAACCCTGGCAGTGCCCATAGATAAAATTGCAGCCTCAGACTCCCTAGACTCTGGAGCTCTGCCCTGACACTCTGCCATCCACCAATGTTTTATTTATCACCATGCAGAGTCTCTGCTGTGGCATGGTCTCGCTTACTACCCGCTGCCTCCTTTCAAGCTGGCGCATACACTCTGGAGGAGGCGCCTGCGTATCATCGACCCCCAAACTCCAACCCTACTCTTCGCCTGGAGAGGCGCAAGATCAGTGCTTCAGCTCATTTGCCTCGGGCCCTTCAGTTGCCGGAGGACACAGTCCTCCCACACACTCTGCCTCGGGCACCACTGCCATCTGAGGCTTGGCTGTCTGGGTTGCCAACAAACCAGAAGAAGCAAAAACAGGAAAGGCTCTTTGGGTTTGTTCTGAAACCTCTGGGCCAGTTGCATGCGCGCGCACTCTCTCTCTCTCTCTCTCTCTCTCTCTCTCTCTGTACAAGTCAGTAACATCTTTCTCTCTTTGTGTACATGCTTGGAGAGGAAAGCCAACATTGTGGAGCACTCCATCATGGGGCTGATGCTTTGGCCCCCTGAATCGGGTGACCCAATCCCTAGTGATGCCACTGGTTGCACATATACATCATGGCTCATAACCGAGAGGGACTTTTCTTCCAGAGATTTGTCAAGTCACCTTTGCAAGGCATCTTGGCTCTCACCACATCCTGCGGCAAGGAGTTCCATAGACTAAAGACATGTTTAGTGTTAAGAAATATTCTCTTTGTATTATATTTGGACTAGATATTTGGACTAGGGTTTGACTAAATGACCTATTACATCCCTTCCAACTCACTCTCTATCTCTCTATTTCTCTATCTCTCTATCTCTCTATCTCTCTCTCTATCCTTCCTTCCTTCCTTCCTTCCTTCCTTCCTTCCTTCCTTCCTTCCTTCCTTCCACCCACCCACCATTACCTACCTACCTGCCTGCCTGCCTGCCTGCCTGCCTGCCTATCTATCTATCTATCTATCTATCTATCTATCTATCTATCTATCTATCTATCTATCTATCTATCTATCTATCTAACATTTCCACCCTATGGAGCTGCTTCTGTTTATATTGTATTACCCTACAATCCACAGTAACTACGGGAGGATGTAAGAGACATTACATGCACTCATAGTTACAGCACAACCTAGTGAAAACCTATGGGAAATTCATATTGCAATCCAGAGTAAACTGTTCTTTCACCAGAGCAAGGACTCCCTGTAGTTACTCTGGATTGTGCCCTATATTGAGTATGAGTTGATGACAGGTCCATCTGTCACCTGCTTCAGACGATGATTCTGCAAACAACAAAAACCTTTAAAAGGGGATTGGATAGAAACAGGAAGGGACTGAGACATTAATCTGGGGAACTCCTTGCCACAAGAAGTTGTGACGGTGCCTGTCTTGGTTCCTTTAAAAGGAGATTGGATAGAAACAAGAAGGGATTAAGACATTAATCTGGGGAACTCCTTGCTACAGGAAGTTGAGACAGCTTTAAAAGGGGATCAGATACACATATGGAAAAGTTTGTCACAGGTTGCAAGCCATGACGGGTATATGCAACATCCTGGTTTTATTGGAAACCCTACAAATATTGAGATCCTACTGTAAATGTTTAGGGTTTTTATCTCCTCTATAACTAAGTCCATGGGCTCAAGGCTATATTATGGGTCACGCTGCCACTGTTTGACATGTTATCAAAGGATTTTCTGAGGGATAGACAGGTTTAGCACAGACAGTTAAGCCTCCAAAATATAAAGCTTGCAAAAACTACCCCCTTCGTTCCTTCGGCCATATAATTCTATAAAGGGTCCTTGGCTGCCTAGACGCTCCTGTCGCCACTTGCGCGATCGATCCCTTTTCTTTAGCATTCATTGCATGTCAAACTTATTAATCACCTCGAGATGGTGCAGAGAACAGCATTCCAAACAATTAAATATTCCACACGCACAATGAGACGACAAATCATTGCTGTCACAACACTTGGCTGCGAGACCCCAGGAGAGTAGCCAGGGGGAGAGAGCAACACAAAGTCCTGAGCCGATGCTCAGTCATGCACAGGCACTGGAAAAAGTTCTGTCCCAGGACAGGGCCGCCATATGTCCCCTTTTCCCAGACCATGTCCTGGATTTTAGCTGTGTGTCCTGGGAAAAAAGTTCTGTCGTCCTTTTCCTTGTCAGTGCGCAGCATGTAGCCGTCTTGTAATTTAAAAAATTATATGTAATACTATATTTACTCGAATCTAATGCTCATATTTTCCAGCCAAATTTAGTCTCAAAAATCAGGGTGTACGTTAGATTTGATGGCGCATTACATTCGAGTCCTGTGTCGATATAGGGAGGCAAGGTCATGTCTATGCATTGGCCTAACCCTACGCCAGGACTGGCACAGAAATGTCTTATGGCACTTTGGTAAGGTTGCCATAATTCTCTTCCACAAAACGGGGACGGGATCCTCTGTCCCATTTGCCAGTATGTGAACACAATCCCCCCAAATCAGGGTTGTCCCCGTTTTTTGGGACATATGGCAATCCTACAGTTTGGTGACACTGCCAGGTAAGCACAGAACTTATATCAGGGCTTAAGCAAGCCTAACTGGAGATTACGATGGCAGCCATAGTGCTTAAATCAAGCACATGAACCCTACAATCCAGAGTAACTATGGGAACACATAAGAAACATTACGTGTACCTGCAGTTACTGCACCACCTAGTGAAAACTTATGGGAAATTCATATTGCAATCCAGAGCAAATTGTTCTTACACCGGACACCTCGTCGTTCCTCTGGATTGTGCCTGAAAGCTATATATGTATGTGTGTGTTTTTAACTTTTATTTTGTGAAATCTTACATGTTTCTTAGGTGTCCTACTTTTTTGGGGGGGGGGAGTCTTGTAACCTGTGATGGACTTTTCCATATATGTATCTGATCCCCTTTAAAAATAAGCATATCTTCCTTTCCACTTCCATTTAACTCTACAATACTTGCCCTTATTTTTATGCACCTGCCATGTTTCATAGGTGCACCTGTTGCACCTATCATAGGTGCGCATGGGAACAACTTTCATAGGTGCGCATAGGAGCAATTGGTGCACTGCTTTTGTTCAACATGCCCTCCTCCACACCATGCATCTCACAGGTGCACCTCACATTGGCAGCTTAAAATCTTCTTTTGATCACGCACCACTTCTCTGCCCCGGTTAGTGCAAGATTTTAACTTGAGCGCATTAAACGTCTTTAAAATTTATGCAATTCATTTTTTAATGCCACCGGCTTGGCGATAAGGCGTGAAAGGTAACGCATAAAAATGTGTAATTGCGCTGTATTTTCCGCCCCCCTCCTGACACATGGTAAAAGCCTACTTCATCAAGCAGATCACAAGGGGAAAGTGTGGAGGACCAGGGTGGATTGAGATTAAATACAAGTCTTTAAAAAAAAAAATCTGTGTTTTCTCCTGGTACCTATGGTTCCCTTATAGCTAGCAGATCAGAAAAAAAAAATTCATAGGGTAGCAATTTTCAACCAGTGCGCTACAGCACATTGATGTGCCACAGCAGGTCCAGGGGTATGATACAGAAGTTTGGAGCGTAACAGTTGAAAATTTCTCAAAACCTTTTCTGGATTCTGTGGGTCTGTATTTAATTGCCTGTAGTAACAAAAATAATTAATAGTAATAATAATAATAATAATAATAATAATAATAATAATAATAATAATAATAATAATAATAATAATAGATTCTTGGGAAGGGTCCGACTGGTGATGTGAATGAAACCAGCACAAAATTGTTCACTGTGTATTTATGGATAATAATAATAGTAATAATTTCCTGTAGTAACAAATTCACTGGATCCTAAGAGCTCCTTGAAGGTGTCCCAACCCTAAAGACGGTGCTCATCGCCCCCAAAGAGCCAGTGGTGTCCAAAGATGTCCCCATGGTCATATGGCCAGCATGATTAAACCCCATAGGTGCATGAAATGATGCTACCTTCCCACCAAGTGGTACCTATTGATCTACTTGCATTCCCATGCTTTCGAACTACTACTACTCCATTGTGCAGTACCCATCACTAACAGAAATCATCATTTAAGAGAACACCCCAATCTGCACTGAGATATCAGAGTTTACAGAACAGATGTCCACAATTCAAAAGATAAGTATATACTGTGTTTACTTGAATCTAATGCACCATCGAATCTAATGTGCACCCTATACTTCAGTGGAATTCAGGCATTTCGTTCTGGAGCGCCCTTTAAAATTTAGAAATCTGTCCAGGAATGTAGTGGATGGGATGCTCCTCCATGTCTACTTGATATGTGTTCAATGATGTTTACTCCCAGGAAAGCCCTGTACCAGATTCCAATATGATGGATTCCACCCTCTTGCGACCGCCCCCAACCTGATGTTGTGATTCCCAAGGGGGTCCCGACCTTCACTTTGAAGACCACTGCTATACCCACCCAAATACTGTATTTATTCAAATCTAACTAATCATGAAATCTAATGCGCACCCCATACTTATAATCAAAATACCATGTTTATTCAGATCTAATTAACCATCAAACCTAAGGCACACCCCATACATATAATCAAAATGTGCATATTTTGATATGCATATTTATTCAGATCTAATTAACCATCAAACCCAATACGCAGCTGGATTTTGGAAACTGAATTTGGCTGGAAAAGGTGAGCGTTAGATTTGAGTAAATACAGTAGGTGTGCTCTGGGGTCAAAAGAGAACACCATAAGAAACCAAGAATGCAAACATAATTGGTTCTTGCACATTTTATTTCAGGGATGTCTGCACAAGACAACTTCTCGGTCGCGTCTGCTCAGCAGGTCACAACTCTCGGAGTCCTACTTTGCGGCTGTTAATAGCACCCAAAATCTGTCACCCGAGGCAGGTGTCCTGACCTGACACCTCTTAATAGAATCGGTTCTGCTCCCTTTTCTCAGTTGCCTGCAAGGAATTCTTTGCTGCTTCCTTTTAAGATCCTTGGCCTTCTTTTTTTCTCCTTGCCTGATCCTATTTATGCGCACCCCGGTCGGGCACATTGGTGATTAATTGTTTACGGCAAGCATTTCCATATTGTTTGTGCATCAGATTTATGAGGTGTGCCGTCCCCATTTGTGGAATAAATACAAATCAGCGGTGACTCCTCCCCAGAGCTCCGACGTCCCTCCGAGTCAGAACCGCCAAGCATAAGGAGCAATAACTGTTATTAAAAACAAGCTCAGAGCCAACGGTCAATCGGAACGGCACGGGATCCAAGTCGGACAGCGTTTCCACATTCGGTAATGTGCTTGTGCGCATTCAAGGTGCAATTGACTCTCGCCGCCCCAATTCATGCGCAAGATTGCTTCTTCTGGAAACCATATAATGGGTATTTTAATAACTATTGGACTACGGAGGCAAATAACTTGTGGAGGTTTCAACCATCTTGACAGCCACAACAGGCCATAAAAAGAAAAGCCCTAATAGCTTTGTCATGGAAGCCGTTTCCATCATGATTGATTCTCATTCCTGACCGTTCAACGCTCCAAGTGCCGACTTATGGCCTTTTCCGCACACACCGCAGAGTTTGGTTGTCCGAGTGGAAGCAAAACCTTAGCCAAAAATGAAGGGGATTCTGACTGTTTCCATCCAGCTGGCATAAAATTTATTGTGCAACTACCTGAATTTACCCACCATTGGAGTTAAATTTAAATAATATATTATTAATAATATAATATACCTTATTTACTGTATATCCCACCTCTTTTCCAGTGGACTCAATATTTGTGGGCACTGAGTACGGCAAGGCACTGGCATGCACCAGGCATCAATGGGCACCGGTAGGCACCAGCACCCAGCACTGGCACTATTTCCAAATGTACAACAACAGGTTCAAGGAAACACCTTCAACTCTTGATATGAGTCCCTATAACCCGAGGATGCCATCCAAAACTGAGAATGAAATGGAATCAAACCCTATTCTTTCTATATGGTGTGTAGATTTGAGCAATGTTTTTAATTATGTTGAGCGTGAAATCCAGAGTAACTACGGAGAGTCCTCGCTCAGGAGTAAGAACAATTTACTCTGGATTGCAATATGAATTTCCCATAGGTTTTCACTAGGTGGTGCAGTAATTATGGGTGTACATAGTGTTTCTTGCATGCTCCAGTAGTTACTCTAGATTGTGCCCGTAGTTTCATTTGATCAAGCAAGCCTTAGGGCACAATCCTGAGCATGTCTACATAGAAGTAAATCTCGTTGTGTTCCATGGGATTTACACCCAGGAAAGTGTATATAGAATTGCACCCTTAGTATGCCTGTAATTGTGGCATATGAGGGATGACTGTATATTTTATTATCCATGGAAATTGGAATGGGGTCCTGGAATGAATGCCTGTATATATATTTAGGATACACCATATCCTAAATATTTTCAAAGAATGCCTTGAGCCAAAGAGGATTTTTCTGATCAGGTCACTCATGTTCCTTTGGCATACCTGAACTAATGGGGTCAGTGATATTCCTAAAAGGGGGATGGATGGTTCCACTTGGTGATGCACAAGGGGAGTTGATGGTACCCCTGCGGGCCAAAAATTTGGTATTTTTGAATAATGCCATCATATTATATATCAATCAATGTGCAATTTCATGAAGAACGCAATGGAACAAACCACGTTGAAATATCTCTATTCCATCCAAAAACAATGGTACATCACCGTGTCCACACTTGGCCACCACCTGTGAGGAGGTCCATCATGGAGGTGATGCACTGGCCTTCTGCACTGAAACACTAGTGATGCGACTGTATGGGATTGGAAATATCCTAACTGATGGCTTCCATCCAATGTTCCATCCAAAAGCAATGGTACATCACCATGCCCACACTTGTATACCACGTGCCCACCGTGCCACATACTGGGAGGAGGTCCATCATGGAGGTCATGCACTGGCCTTCTGCACTAGTGATGCCGCTATATGGGATCAGAAATATCCTAACCGATGGCTGTATGGGAAACACTAGTGATGCCACTGTATGGGATCAGAACTATCCTAACCCGATGGCTGCAATTCTAAAGACACTTCCCTGGGAGTAAGATCCATTGAACACAATGGGGGTTACTTTTGAGTAGACATGGTTAGGATTGTGCTGTAAGGAACACAACTGATGGGAAGCTTGAATGACTCAGGCCTTCAGAATGCCTGTCCTTTTGAACATCTGAACCGGTTTTTGGTTCCCTTCATCCAGATCCAGGCTCGAGGGGCTGCCTTTACATTTCAAATATGTCCGTGACAAGCAGTTTTAGTTTTGCAACAACTTTTTTTTTAATCTTCTTTTTAAAAAAAACAATCCCCTTTCAACCGGCAGATAAAACAAAAGAAGAAATATATAGGAATGCTTTGATTACTTTCCCCAATGAGATCCTTTGCGTGGCTCATATTTGGGGACCCGGATCCCGGAGCCTCAACCAAGCACAACGACCTCGAGGTGCTTATGTGCTAATTGAGTTTATTAGAAAAAAAGAAGTATAAAACCATATTTCGATCCCCTTTCTCTGCAGAGAACGGAAAGCAAAGCTGACAGATACTGACAAGTTTTTTCTCTATTAAAAAACCCAGGACTCAACCGACTCCATCAAAGGCTTTTATTAAAGCCACACGTCGAGGGGGAGGAAGAGGATGGAGGGGGGGAAAATCACCCCAATAGACAGTTTTTTGGCATTGAGAAAAACATGAAAGAAGCCAACGACTATAATCAGCTCATGGAATTTGTTGCCTCTTTGACCCCACCACATGCGGCTGGAGGAAGATCTCTTTGAAGATGTTGTGGTTCTTTGTATTGATTGTGGGGAAAAAATGTCAGTGTGTCGCATGCCCAATTAACTTGGCACTTCTCCTGATCAATACCCTAATTGCCTCCTCTTTAGAAAGGGCTTTAATTTAATTAACCCGTCCCCCCTACCCGTCTTAGCATTCTTTTTTTTTTTTTGGTTAACATCATGTTTTCAACAAAGATTTTCTTTTTTTTTTTTTTAGGACATAAGTTTAGAAAAAGAGGACATGTCCAGGAAAAAGAGGACATGTGATGATCATGGAGGTGGTGACTCTTCAAGCAGAGGTTTGACATGCACTTGTCGGAGATGCTCTAGGACAGTTGTCGGGGAACGGGGTAAATGACCCCAAATGGGGTAAAAATGAAATTCCGGGGGATAATGGATGGTTACGCTGCCGAGACGCAGTCGGGCATGCATATGAATCTATATGACCTGACCTCACCATCACTTTCCCTTTCCTAATTGGAGGTGTGTGCCGACGAGGTCAGGAGAGGATACTCCACCCATGGAGAAGTCTCTCCATGGGAACGCTTAGTCAAGGAGGGAGTTATAATAATAATAATAATAATAATAATAATAATAATAATAATAATGAATTATTTTGTTGCCTATAAAGTGTCATTTATTTATAATAAATAAATAAATAAATATTTATTGTTATCAAATAATTATTAATATATGATTTCCTTCCTTTCAAATCAAGGGCGTGTCTTTCAAATAATGTTGGTGTATCTAAATATATTTTGGGGTAAAAGGTAAAAATGTTCCCTGAGCCATGCTCTAGGAGGGTTCCTGCTACAGGTAATGGGTCGGACTAGATGACCTTTTAGGGTAGGAAAGATGACCTTTCCAAGATTCTATGATTTCAGCAGGACAGGATGAGTGACCTTGTTGGAACTTGAGTAGAACTAAAAAGAAAGTTGAACTAGTAAGTCCAAACTTCAAGACAAGAGATTCCGGTGGGACGTCAGGAAGCAAATATGGGTGGGCAGGGGGGTTCGGCAATGCCAAGATTGCCAAGGGAGGTTGTGGACTATCCATCTTTGGTGGTCTTTAAGTAGTAGAGGATCCACAGGTACTTTTTGCCCCATGGGTGTTTCTCTGAGGTTTTCTTCCATACCCCACCTCACATCTCCTGGGCTTCTCAAAAAGAGCTTGAGACCCAAATTGCAAGACTTGCAAGCCTCTTCCCCTGCTGAATTGCGACAACGGCTACTGTGAGAGAAGGAGGGAGCAATCTTTTTTGGTCCCAGCTGTGAGTTTCCACCCACAGCCCACCTGCTCCTGGGTGGGATGGCCTGGCAAGGAAGATCTCCAGCTCTAAAAGGAGATCTTAGTGTTGGGCAAGTGTGAACACCCACCTCTGCTGCTCGTATGTTGAGTTCGGTGCCTGATTGACAGCACAGCCACCCGGCATGTCATCCCCTCCTCTGGTGTGCTTCAGAACCAAGAGGGAAATATGTTCAGTCTATAATAGGAGATGCAGGTATTTATTTTAATTATAACCTACCTTTTTCCATGATGATGAAACTGAAGACATATATATATATATATATATATATATAGAGAGAGAGAGAGAGAGAGAGAGAGAGAGAGAGAGAGAGAGAGAGAGAGAGCTTGATTCTCTCCCATTCAAACCCTAGCTTGATTCAGACTTGTTTAAATTCATTAAGATCCCTTTGGCACACATGACACGTATGAGCTCAGGCCTTGGATGGGGGAAAGCACAGGTGGCAAAGAACAGCCCAATAATAATAATAATAATAATAATAATAATAATAATAATAATAATAATAATAATAATAATAATAATTTGAAGTTGTTCACTGTGTATTACTGTTGATTCTGAATATCATCATCATCATCATCATCCAGGAGAGCATCTTCAACCCTTTTTGTGCCACAACCACAATTAATAAATAGGAGGCTGGGGACCCACCACTGATCTTGCCCTGTCTTTGGAGCTGATTGCTCCCCACTTGTATTTCCTCTTATGTCTTGTGTCTTCACAACAACACTGTGATGTTTTGGCCTGCACAAGGCCAGCCTTAGGTAAGGTGACATATGTCCTTGTTTTCCAGGTTGTGTCCTCTTTTTTTTGCTTTGTGTCCTGGAAAAAAAATCTTCATCGTCCTCCTTTTCCTTGTGAGCAGGCAACATGTACCCTTCTTGTAATTCATAAATTATATGTTATAGTTTTAAATTTAAAAATAAATAATATAGCACAATACTGACCATGTCTATTCAAATGTAAGCCCCTTTGTGTTCAGTGGGTCTTACTCCCAGGAAAGTGTGTTTAGAATTGCAGCTTAAATTAACCCTATTAAATCCCTCTTTCTGAAATCTTATCTGTCTATGGCCCGTGTCTTAAAGTCAAATTAAGCCCTTTGCTCTGGAGCAGTTAAGGTGATGACTTTCCATAACACTAGAGGGTAACATAACTGTGTGGACCCATAACTGCTCTGGATTTAGCCCTATCTCTTTTTGGAGACCCTCCTCAAATCAGATTCCAACAGAGGTTCTCCAAAAATCAGATCCCACAAGTGTTTTTAGCTTTTATTTTTTTTGCTGTATCCTATGTTTTTCTTGGATGTCCTATGTCTGGTCACCCTTGGGTTCTCGGAAACCCTTTTGACCCCCTCTTCGCTACACTACTGCAGGAACTATGGGATGTTCTGTATAGTCCACAAAAGCCCATTGAACTATGGGCCCTTTAGCAGTGGTGGGCACCAGCAGGTTCGCACCTACTCTATAGAACCGGTTCTTAACAAGAGATAGTACATATAAAGTTTAAAAATAGCCATTTAAAAGTGGCTGCCAGATGGACAGAGAACCGGTTCTTAATTTCTTTGAAGCCCATCACTGCCCTTTAGTGATGAAGAGGAAGCCAGTGTTTTAAGTCCAATCATTCTGATATTTCTCCCCCCCCCCAAAGCAGAGGAGCATGAAGAAGTTTGAGCAGCTGATGTCAGAGAGGCAAACAAGCAGATCTACTCTACTAAGTTTTCGACTGACAGGTTTTCCTATGGAACTATCAAGAGAGAGGCCGTTGTCTTTCCAGTGGCTGATTTTCAAGAGTGTATAGGTGGTTTGCTTATAGATGGATTTGTTGCTGGCCAGATTTACAGAACCAAAAGTGGTTTCTCCCCTTCAGCTGTTCCAATGAATTAAGCCCACCAGGTGTTCTGGAAGAATGGAAACCACTGGTTTCCATTACGACAGTCATACAAGTCTCTGGAGGGAGCCTATTTCTGAATGCCAAATGCAAGGAAAGTCCAACAGAACATGTGCTGTATAGAGTGACCATATGGCATAACCAAAAATGAGGGGCCCCAAAAATGTAGGACACCCAAGAAAAATATAGGACATAAAATTTTGGCAACCAGCAACTACTGACTCTCAAAGGTACTCATCAAGTAGTGAAATCTTAGCACACACCATTCATGGAAATCAAAGATTGCTAAAAACAGTTTATTTATTTATTTATTTTAGTAATTTTTATCCCGCCTTTCTTCCCCCACAGGGGGGAACTCAAGGCGGCCAAACAATTAAAAAACAATAAAACACCATTAAAATTACATATGATAATAAATAGAGATAAAAACACATTAAAATGTAATTAAAATACCATTAGATTAAGCTAAAAACGTAGACTAAAAACGATAAAACAGAAAGATAAAAAAGATAAAAGCCCCCCAACCTCTGCCCCCATTTAAAAAGCTTTTTTAAAATAAAAGGTTTTAAGGCTCCGCCTGAAGCTCTGTAGTGAGGGAGCTTTCCTCAGTTCTAAGGGGAGGGAGTTCCAAAGCCGGGGTGCCACCACCGAGAAGGCCCTATCTCTGGCCGCCACACCTCTCACGTCTCTTAGTGGCGGCACAGTCAGAAGGGCCCCCTCAGATGACCTTAGGTGACGGGTCGGATTGTACGGAAGAAGGCGGTCCCTCAGATACCCTGGACCCAAACCGTTTAGGGCTTTAAAGGTCAGGACCAGCACTTTGAATTCAGCCCGGAAACGAATGGGCAGCCAGTGTAGTCGCTGAAGCAGTGGCCCGACAGAGTCGAACCGACGAGCCCCAGCGACCACACGGGCCGCCGCATTCTGTACTAGTTGCAGTTTCCGAACCGTCTTCAGAGGCAGCCCCACGTAGAGCGCGTTGCAATAATCTAGTCTCGATGTCACTAGGGCATGGATCACCGTGGCCAGATCCAAGCGACTCAGATATGGTTGCAGCTGGCGGATCAGCCGAAGCTGAGCAAAGGCTCCCCTGGCCACAGCCGCCACCTGGGACTCCAGGAGCAGCTGCGAATCCAGGAGAACCCCCAAGCTGCGAACCTGCTCCTTCAGAGGGAGTGCAACCCCATCCAGAACAGGATGATATTCCAATACCCGAGTCGAGGACTTCCGGACCAGGAGAACCTCTGTCTTATCAGGATTTAATCTCAGCTTGTTCACCCTCATCCAGTCCCCCACTGCCTCCAGACAACGATTCAGGACTTCAACTGCCTCCTTGGACTCAGGAGGAAAGGAGAGATAGAGCTGGGTGTCATCAGCGTACTGGTGACACCTCACTCCAAACTTCCGGATGACCTCTCCCAGCGGCTTCATGTAGATGTTAAATAGCATGGGGGATAGAATGGAACCTTGTGGCACTCCGCACCGAAGAGGCCAGGGTGCCGAACAAGCATCCCCCAGCACCACCTTCTGGGACCGGTCAGCCAGGAAGGAGTGGAACCACTGCAAAACAGTGCCTCCAATCCCCAACCCGGCTAATCGACCCAGAAGGACACCATGGTCGATGGTGTCGAAGGCCGCTGAGAGGTCCAGCAGGACCAACAGGGACGCACTCCCCCTGTCCATTCCCCGGCGTAGGTCATCCACCAAGGTGACCAAGGCAGTCTCTGTCCCAAACCCCGGTCTGAAACCAGATTGGAAGGGATCCAGATAATCAGCTTCATCCAGGACCCTCTGAAGCTGAGACGCTACTACCCGCTCTACCACTTTACCCAGAAATGGGATGTTTGAGTTGCTATATATAATAGTTTTTAGATTGTGAGCTATTAATTAACCAATTTTTCATTTTCTTTATAAACTCCTTTGTGAACCTTTTAGTTGAAAAACAGCATATAAATACTGTAGACAGACAGACAGACAGACAGACAGACAGACAGACAGAAAGAAAGAAAGAAAGAAAGAAAGAAAGAAAGAAAGAAAGAAAGAAAGAAAGAAAGAAAGAAAGAAAGAAGACGGACGGACCAACCGACAGACAGACCGACAGACAGACCAACAGACAGATCATTATCCACACATTTCAGATAGAAGGGAAAGTTAAACAGACAGACAGACAGACAGACAGAGATAGATAGATAGATAGATAGATAGATAGATAGATAGATAGATAGATAGATAGATGTTATAAGGCTAAAACACTCACATATATTGCTTTCATGTGGTTAATTTAATCACTATATTATGTATTATTAAATTGTAAAACATACTCAAGGATTATAATTATAATTTATTACATCTAATTTATGAATTACAAGAAGGCTACATGCTGCCTGCTCCCAAGGAAATGGAGGACACTGACATTTTTTCCAGGTTACAAGACTAAAAAAAGAGGAAATGTCCTGGAAAAGGAGGACATATGGTCACTCTGGTCTTGTATGGTCCAGAGACATCTGGTGGGTTTTGGAAAATAAACCTGTGGGCCTGATCCTTCAAGGCTCTTTAAATGGACTATCATTGCTTGATCTTGATTGACCCCCTCTTCCCCCCCACCATCATACAAAAAATAATTGACAATATTTGTGTACTGGAGACGTAGTCAAACATCGTGTTTGAGCATGTTCATGCGGAGGCATTTGGCGAGTCAACAACATCTACACATGACACAGTTGCTTTTAGCAATATTTTACTTTCGTGATTGGCGTGTGCTGAAATTTAGCTATTGATGAGAACATTTGAGAGTCAACATTTGAGAGTCAATTGTTGATGGTTGCCAAAATCGGAACACGTTGCGGTGCCTCCTGGCTTCATAAGAGCATAAGAAGAACCTCCACTGAATGAGGCCAAAGACCCGTCTTCCACAACTGGGATCAGAGGAGATGTCCAACATCACCTGTGGAGGAGCCCTCAGTGGACTTGTGATGTCCATCTTGGGCAAGTGATCCAATCATGTAGATTCAAACCCTGGAGTCTCAAACCCTGGAGTCAGATCCTCTTCTTGGGATGTGCCTGTAGGAGATGACCTACTGTGTCCATGCCATACAGAGATACCATCTCCAGAGATACCATCCAGAGATACCATACCAGGTTGCCAGAGATACCATCTCCTTTTCCTGCAAAGAGGTTCAAGAGATGCACAGCGGTGCCAGGTGCGGAGGCCCATGCGCAGGATGATGGATGAGGACTATGAGGTGCATGTTCTTTTGGGAATGTGCCTACTCAACGGGAGAGAAGGTCAAAACTGGTCAGCTGAAGGAAAAAGCCTATTTTCTTGGTTGGCATGCGCCCAACGTCAGTGTCTGTACACCAGGCTATAAATGTGTCAAGCAACCACCTCCTCCCATGCACCATCTCCAATAATAACACTTCTATTATTGATGCTTTTGATTATTGTTGACAATAGATTAAAGTCGGGGTTGGCCCTTCTATGAGGCCAACTGGAACTGTTGCTTCAGGCAACAGATTTATGGAAGGGTCCACCTTTGCATCCCTTCTTATAACTACTGTAACCAATAAACCAGGTGCTGAAAATAGTGTGGTAGAGATATTGTCTCTGCAACATGCCGGGGTGGTTCTTTCTTGACAGCAGCCAATTCATGACAGCTGAAAATAAGATATCAGGCTGTAGTTGGACCTTTGGTCCCAGCCGGCAAGGATCTGATTATGTTCTCCATCACAACATAAACTAGAAGTAGTTCCACCTCTTCTGAGTTGTCTGAATAATACTTTTTGTATGCTGAACCACCTGAGATGAACCGTTCTTGGAGAGAGAACATGTAGAATGAGCTTAGCCTTGGGTTGCCTCCAACCCAACACATTTTTGCATCCATAACCAGCTTGTGTTATTATTATTTTCAATTTTCCAAACAGACTCTACAGACTTGAGTAACAATGGCCTCCCGCTAGCGGTGCCTGCCGATGAGTCACCGAGCTCAATGCCTCTTAAGTCGCTCGACACTTCTCTATATCCTGGCTCAGTGCCCAGAATATGGAAGCTTTCCAGGATTATTGGGGTGGTAATTTGCAGAGCCAGTAGCACCGGTTTCTATAAGCAACAAAGCTAATGAATAAATCAATAGATGGTGAGGGAATGAATTATCCAGGGATTCGGTCGCAGAAGTAAGACTCTCATGGCTGGTCTCAGTGGTCGGACCGTGAAGAGGGAACACCCTGACTGGTCTCAAATAGTGATCCAGATGTGATTGCTGCAGGACAGATACCCCACCCCAGATCGATCGATCGATCGATCGATCGATCTATCTATCTATCTATCTATCTATCTATCTATCTATCTATCTATCTATCTATCTCTGTCTGTCTGTCTGTCTGTCTGTCTGTCTGTCTGTCTGTCTCTGTTTGTCTGTCTCTCCATCCATCCTTCCTTCCTTCCACAGCCAGACAGCCAGCCAGACAGACCATTTGATCTATCTTTCTATCTTTCTGTCCATCTGTCCATCCTTCCTTCCTTCCTTCCTTCCTTCCTTCCTTCCTTCCTTCCTTCCTTCCTTCCTTCCACATCTATCTATCTATCTATCTATCTATCTATCTATCTATCTATCTATCTATCTATCTATCTATCTATCTGTCTGTCTGTCTGTCTGTCTGTCTGTCTGTCTGTCTCTGTTTGTCTGTCTCTCCATCCATCCTTCCTTCCTTCCACAGACAGACAGACAGACAGACCATTTGATCTATCTTTTTATCTTTCTGTCCATCTGTCCTTCCTTCCTTCCTTCCTTCCTTCCACATCTATCTATCTATCTATCTATCTATCTATCTATCTATCTATCTATCTATCTATCTATCTATCTATCTATCTATCTATCTATCTGTCTGTCTGTCTGTCTGTCTGTCCTTTCTTGGGACTCCCATTAAACACAATGAGGCTTACTTTTGAGTAGTCATGCTTAGGATTGTGCTCTATGGATACTAGGCTATGGAAAAAACAGCAACTGCCGGCTTGGACACTTGCTCCATGAACGCATCTAGGACAAGTGGCAAGGAGTTCCACGAGCTAATTATGTGCTGGGCAAAGAAATTTTGTCTTTATCATGTTCCCAGGCTAGGCAGTTATTAGGCATTTGGTGTGGTGGGAAAGGTGACAGACATGTCTGGAGGGGAGCTTGGTTTGAAACTTTCTGCCTGATCTACTTTGCAGGGTTGTTGTAGCGAATTTGTGTGTGTGTGTGTGTGTGTGTGTGTGTGTGTGAGAGAGAGAGAGAGAGAGAGAGAGAGAGAGAGAGAGAGAGCGAGCCTAAAGCTGGGTCCGGTCCATATTTGAGGCAGACTGAAACTGTTGCTTGGATGGGTGGGTTAAAGGAAGGGGTATAAACAGCCCAAGAGCTCTTTGGAAGGAAGTAGAGAATAAAATATAATAAATAAAAGCTCACCAGATCTAAAATGAGAGAACAGAGAAGAAAAAGAACAGCAGCTCAAAGCGGAACAGTCAATAAGCAGAGATGAATTGATGCGCTGCCTGATTGAAGTCGTTGGCTATTGATCATCACAGCACATTAAAGCATGCGCTGCTAGACAATGAGGCTTGATACCAGGCACGGGGGGCCTCTTCCCATTGATCTGATGCACATAAGCAAAACGTATTTTGCGTCTCAGCACCAGAAACCCAGTAGACCAACTGCCTTTTCTCCAAAACTGAATGGGAAACAGCTGGATGGTGTTACCTGGGGAAGCGTCAGGCCCAGACTTGGACAAGGAGACTCTCTGGCTTGAATCAGACTGACTCAGATGATGCTGAACCCCAAACATCAGGCCATGGCTTCTCTCTCTCTCTCTCTCTCTCTCTCTCTCTCTCTCTCTCTCTCTCTCTCTCTCCCTAATGAAGGAAGGAAGGATGGTTGGATATCCTTCCTTCCTTCCTTCCTTCCTTCCTTCCTTCCTTCCTTCCTTCCTTCCTTCCACCACTATCTATCTATCTATCTATCTATCTATCTATCTATCTATCTATCTATCTATCTATCTATCTATCTATCTATCTATCTATCTATGAAGGAAAGAAGGAAGAAAGGAAGGAAGTATGGATGGATGGATGGATGCTTCCTTCTTTCCTTCCTTCCTTCCACCACTAACTAACTAACTAACTAACTAACTCTGGTCGCAATCCAGAGTAACTACGGAGAGTCCTTGCTCTGGTGTAAGAACAACTTACTCTGGATTGCAATATGAATTTCCCATAGGTTTTCACTAGCTGGTGCAGTAACTAAGGGTGCACGTAATGTCTCTTATGTGCTCCCGTAGTTACTCTGGATTGTAGGGTTAGTCTATCTACTCTGTATCCATCCATCCATATTTCCATCTGTCCATCCGTCTGCCTGTCCTTCAATAGATGGATGGATGGATGGAAGGAAGGAGGAAGGAAGGAAGGAAGGAAGGAAGGAAGGAAGGAAGGAAGAAGGATGGATGGATGGAAGGAAGGAAGGAAGGAAGGAAGGAAGGAAGGAAGGAAGGAAGGATGGATGGATGGATGGATGGATGGATGGATGGATAGATAGATAGATAGATAGATAGATAGATAGATAGATAGATAGATAGATAGATAGATAGATAGATAGATAGATGATAGATAGATCCTGTAGAAGAGGAGACTGTGTGGCTATACACAGCTGCTGGGTAAGCATATGCAGTGGTTACCAAATGGATAGTCCACCAACAAACATAAACTTATTTTAAAATATGATGCACTTTTTGAACGAGGAAAAAACTGCAACCCCCTTCTCATGAATTTGCAGTAATTCACACCATGGAGGCATTTATAAGGCACCATATGTCTCCAATCTGTCATGTTTAAAAATAGTTAGCAGAACTAAGCAACAAATATGAAGGTAAGCCATTGTACCATGGACGTTCGTGGCGGAGATTTCTGGTCCGACATTCATAAGGCAATATTGGAACCACAACGGACGTTCAGCTTCCAAAGCGCAGGAAGCCAGTCCCCAAAGGGCATGTGTGATCAGGGGTCAGCAAGAACTAGTTTGACAATTAAATAGGTATTGATGAATGCTCCCCATAAATTCTATTTATGACATGTAGGTAATCTGGATCGTGACGGGGGAACTAAGACCGCTTGCCCCTGAAACCACTTGTGCAATGAAATCAAGATCTTTTTAAAAACCTTATCTTTTTCCTTTGCAACCATTTTTTAAATTGGGGTTGCTTCCCTAAAGATATTTCTGATTGCAATGCAGATAGGGATGCCATATGTCCCCAAAACAAGGACAATCCCAATTTGGGGGGATTGTGTTCACATACTGGCAAATGGGACAGAGGGTCCTGTTCCAGTTTGGTGGAAGAGAATTACAGCAACCCAAAATGCAGATCCCTTTGCTGGAAAATAATGCTGAGTCAAACTTACGAACCTCCGAAACTAGGAAAATCCCTCGCAAGATCTCTCTTTGTAAACACAAAGCTTGTGGTCAGAAAGATGTTGGGCAAAATCCAGAATAACTACACAGAGTCCTTGCTCTGGTGTAAGAACAACTTACTCTGGATTCCAATATGAATTTCCCATAAGTTTTCACTAGGAGGTGCAATAACTACGAGTGCACGTAAAGTCTCTTATGTGCTCCCGTAGTTACTCTGGATTTGAGGGGTTGTCCTCATTTACTTCTTGGGACTGTATCGGACGCTGTCTGTAAAGCACGTAATCTTGAAAGATTGCACCGTATACGCTACACGCGAACCGAGCAGATCACCAAGGGATTTGGTGGAACCGCATGGTTGACACTCAACGCCTTTCTACAGTGACAGCTTCTTTCCATTTGAACACAATTTTCCACCCTTGGGTTATTTCCCCCCACAGTTTTCCTCCCTGGGTTCGATGGTTAATTAGATTTGAGTAAATATGGTGTTTTGATTATAAGTATAGGGTGCGCATTAGATTCAATGGCACATTAGATTAAAGTAAATACCATATTCTCATAGAGGCACCAGAAAAAAATTGGATTAGAAATGTTGCCACTGATTTCAGGAAGGTTTACGCTCGAGGAAAAATATTGAATAGACCTGACAGCAGCAAGGGAAGGATGATGGAAGAGATTTACCCTACAATCCAGAGTAACTACAGGAGCGCGTAAGACACATTATGTGCACCCCATGGTTACTGCACCACCTAGTGAAAACATATGGGAAATTCATATTGCAATCCAGAGTAAATTGTCCTTACTAGGACTCCCCATAGTTACTCTGGATTGCGCACTTGATTCCCCAGACCAGACCTAAATTTGCTTGAGTATTGACCAATCTATCCAGATTGGTATTGGTTACACTGGTGGGTTTTGGGGATCAGGACCCACTTTTGATAGCACCAATTTTTCAATACTGTATAATGTCTCTCGTTCTTTTGCTCTCTCTGAAATGTGTTGCCCAAGTTCCTTTCTGCATCATAATTAATATAAAAGCTACATAAGAAATTTTCAATAATTAATAATTTTCAATAATAAATAATTTAATTTTAATAATTTTTTTTTAAAAAAACCTTTAATACTCCCAAGTAGTTGCCAATACTATATAATGTCTCTCGTTCTTTCGCTCTCTCTGAAATGTGTTGGCTGAGCTCTTTTCTGCATCACAATTAATATAAAAGCTACATAAGAAATTTTCAAGCTTTATTATTATTTGTCAGATATAAAGGGAGAATCCACTGGATTAAAACATAAGTTGAATATCCACAATGAGTAAATATATTTAAGAAAGCAAATGCTTCTTAAGTATTGTGGCTCTCAAATGTTTGATGTTTATTACATGCGGCTCTTTAGTCACGTATATTTGGTCAACTCGCTCTAGGGTTGATTGACTGATTGATTGATTGATCAATTGATCAATTGATTAGCAAAACCAAGTGGGCATGACAACAAATATCACCTTATTTTTGATGTTATTTTGGCTATAACTTTTGATACAATAGATAAATTTCAGTGGGGTTTTTTATTGGATTCTGCACTTGGGGATGATATTCTTGGGGGGATGTTGCGCATGGGGGTTTGATGTGCATGGGGAGTTGATGTGCATGGGGAAATGATGTGCATGGGGGTTTGATGCGCATGGGTGATGTTGCGCATGGGGTTGATGCGCATGGGGAATGATGCGCATGGGGGATGAACATGGGGAATGTTGCACATGGGGGTTGTTGTGCATGGGGGATTTGAGCATGGGCGGTTGCAGTGGTGGGCAGATGCCAGTTTGGGCATACTCACCCGAACCGGATCTTCCCACGTGGCGACTGCTGGCGAACTGGCCAGAGACGCGGCTGGCAAGAGCCACGGGGACCAGTTCGCCAGCGGCCGCCAGGTCTCCTGAAGCGGATGCTAGCGCACTGTGTCGCCCGAAGCTGCGCTTCAGGAGACGCGCCAGCTCGACGCAGGCGCACTGAGCCGCTCCTCAGGGCAGCTCAGTGCGCCTGCATCCAGGAGATGCACTGTGCATGCACCAAGCCTGGCGCATGCGCAGTGAGGGCCCACCCCTCGCCCCCCTGACCCCAGCCCCGCCCCTGACCCCGGGCCCACCCCCCCAACTTCCGGCAAACCGGATCTTGGGGCTCAGTGGGCTCATCACTGGGCGGTTGATATGCATAGGGGGGATGATGCGCATGGGGTGGATGAACATCGGGGATGTTGCACATGGGGGTGGATGATCATGGGGGTTGATGCGCGCGGGGAATTGATGCGCAGTGGGGGGATGGCATACAGGGGAATTTTACTCCTGCAACGTGGGTACACTTTTTGCTAGTTTGATATATAAGATGATGGTATTATTTCTAAAAATTATGATTTTATTATTTTGGCGAGTAGTGTGGGGATCACCTACCCTATGCGTGTCACCCAGTGTGGCTTGTACTGTGGTGCCACTGTGATCTTGAGGTTCTGAAATATAATTTTTGGCTTTTGAAAACAGTAAGAAAAATCCAATATTACGGTAGAAAAATTCTGGAATGAGTGAAATGGGAACAGATGACTCCAAGATGCTCTCCAACATCTGAAAACAACAGAGGAGGTGTGATATATGTTCCTCTTCCATATCTGAGCAGAAGGAAAGCAAGTCGTAGTGATAATGAGGTGCTTAATTCCCCCACTCTATAGTGCCGCATAATTTATTTAAATAGGCTGGGAACACATCCTATACTTTGAAGGCTACGTCTGATGTAGTTATCCATCCATATTTTGGTGATGTTGGATGGGAATCAATTCTGATCTAAGAGATCATTTGAAAAATCTGAAAGCCAGGAACAGGAATTTCACCTTCCCCCAGATTAATGCCTACTCAGAAATCCTAATATATGCAGGAAGTAATGCTGCAATCCTAAAGACACTTTCCTGGGAGAAAATGCCATTGAACACAATTGATTGCCCTATGCAAAAGGGCTTACTTTTGCATAGACATGCTTAGGATTGCACTGTAAGGGCGCAATCCAGAGTAACTACAGGAAGTCCTTGCTCCGGTGGAAGAACAATTTGCTCTGGACCTATGAATTTCCCATAGGTTTACACTATATTGTGCAGTAACTACGTGTACACGTAATGTCTCTTACGTGCTCCCGTAGTTACTCTGGATTGCACCCTTAGTCACATACCCCCAAATCCAGAGTAACTATGGGAGCATGTAAGGGACTTTATGTGCACCCGTAGTTACTGCACCACCTAGTGAAAACCTATGGGAAATTCATATTGGAATCCAGAGTAAGGGCAAAATCCAGAGTAACTACGAGGAGTCCTTGCTCCGGTGTAAGAACAATTTGCTCTGGATTGCAATATGAATTTCCCACCGGTTTTCCTTAGGTGGTGCAGTAACTACAGGTACAAGTAACGTCTCTTAGGTACTCCCATAGTTACTCTGGATTATAGGGTAAGTTGTTATTACACCAGAGCAAGGACTCCCTGTAGTTACTCTGGATTTTACCCATAGAAAGCTTCATGGTCAAGGAGGGTTTCGAACCTGTATCTTCTAGGTTAGTCCAATTCTCTAACCACATCCTGCCTTGTGAATTCACATCCTGCCTTGTGAATGGGGACCCACCTGATATTGGTTCGTGGCCCACCTAATGGGTCCGAACCCACAGTCTGAAAAAACACTGCCTTAATGCACAAAATTAAATAATATCACACAATGAAGGGATGATAGTTGCTAAATGTGAAATAATTTTTAATAGTCAGTGGAACGCTAGTGTGGCATAGAGGCAAAGGTAACGCTTGATCCCTTCATGTCCAGTCCAGTCCAGTTCATGTCCAGTGATGCCTGGTTCTGGCTGGCATGTCAAGCTGAGCCAAAGGTGTTCCAATCATTCAAAATCTTGTGTGATCTTGTGCGGTCTTGTGCAACAAAACCCATTCTGCAGCCGCAGCATCCCAGTACAAACTGGGACGCTGCAGATGCCAACTGGGTTTCACTGTACAGTCCAGCTCGGACATTTCCCAAATAGCTCTGACATTTCCCATTCAAAATCTTATGTGATCTCGTTCAGTCTTGTGCAACAAAACCCAGTCTGCAGCCGCAGCGTCCCAGTACAAACTGGGACACTGCAGCTGCCAACTGGGTTTCACTGTACAGTCCAGCTCGGACATTTCCCAAATAGCTCTGACATTTCCCATTCAAAATCTTATGTGATCTCGTTCAGTCTTGTGCAACAAAACCCAGTCTGCAGCCGCAGCGTCCCAGTACAAACTGGGACGCTGCAGCTGCCAACTGGGTTTCACTGTACAGTCCAGCTTGGACATTTCCCAAATAGCTCTGACATTTCCCATTCAAAATCTTGGTGATCTTGTGCAGTCTTTTGCAACAAAACCCAGTCTGCAGCTGCAGCGTCCCAGTACAAACTGGGATGCTGCGGCCGCCAACTGGGTTTCGCTGTACAGTCCAGCTCTGACACTTCCTAAATAGACTTTAGTTTCTGTTTCCATCAATATATTTCTGGAAACCGACCCTCCTGGTCCCCTATAGGAATTGTGCCAAGTGTCTGCAATTAGTGCTGCTGAGCGCCACTGGAACAGAAGAACAACCTGCAGGAGGTGACTGGCCAGAGCATGTGCCTCGAAGCCTCACAAGGCTTTCCTCTGACTTTGACTCTCATCTGGATTCAAACCCTGGAGTCAGATGCTCTCACTGGGATGTGCTGGGAGGGGATGGCCTGATTCCCAGAGTGTCCGTGCCGCGCATAGTTGCCAGGGATACCATCTCCTTTTCCTAGGAAGATGTTCAAGAGATGCGCAACGGTGCCAGGCACGGAAGCCCAAGCTCAGGATGATGGATGAGGACTCGGAGATGCATGTTCTTTTGGGAACGTGCCTACTCAGTGGGAGAGAAGGTCAAAATCAGTCAGCTGAAGGTACTGTTGGAGTAGGGCTATTTTCTTCTCTGGCATGCGCTGAGCATCAGTGTATGTATTCAGGGCTATAAATGTGTCAAGCGACCAGGCTCACCTCCTCCCATGCACCATCTCCAATAATAACACCTCTATTATTGAGGTTTTCAATTAATGTTGACAATAGATAAAGCTGGGGCTGGCCCATCTATGAGGCCGATTGGAACTGTTGCCTCAGGCACCAGATTTATGAAGGTATCTCCAGAGAGAAGAGTGGTGGCCTAGAGTGGCTCCGTCCTTTGGTTGTTTTTCAAATCCACAGAGCAGTCGGCTGACATAGCCTCATGTAATGGTGGGGATAGCACTTGGTACCATCTCTTGGTGTTCAGAAGCACTTGAACCAGCCCTGGAGTTCTGATCGCGTGTACCCTGTATGGTAGCAATGGTGGCATAGCTAGAGGGGGCAGAACAGACAGTCTTGGAGGAAGTCTCACCCCTTCCAAGCCATTTTGTATGGTTTGGTTGTGCACCCACTGCCTGGAATAGCTCCAAAGGGGTGGGCTCCCTCCAAGATTGATAGTGCCGGCACCCCTGTAGCTACACCACTGGGTAGCGTTTCCCAAACTTAGCACAGTACCCTGTGATCATGGCACCTTGCCATGCTGGTACCACCGCGTGACTCTCCTGAATGCCACCATCTTGATTTGCATGACGTTGCAGGCGATTCAAGTTGGTCTCCCATTTTGAACTTTGTGAGATTTAAAATAGTGGCATGCAGTTGAGCCGATAAGAAGTGGGATATCTGGTGGCACCCCCGTGAGTTTGCTGCAGCACCCTTGGGTGCCAAAGTCCACTGATACCATTACTGTATGGAGAACTGTGATTTTTTTTTTTATAGGAAGGTCAACATCACCGTACACAGTGTGTTGAAGGGCGTACCACATTTACTAAAATCTAATGCACTATTGAATCTAATGTGCACCCTATAGTTATACTCAAAATACTGTATTTACCCAAATCCAACATCGAATCTAATGCACAGCCCGATTTTGGAGACTGAATTCGGCTGAAAAATGTGAGTGTCAGATTCGAGTAAATTACTGCATTTACTCAAATCTACTCAAGTCATTTACTCAAATTACTGCATTTACTCAAGTTTACTTACTGCATTTACTCAAATCTAATGTGTACCTTTGGCAGCCAAATATAGTCTCCAAAATTGGGGTGTGCGTTAGATTCACTGGCACATTAGATGCGAGTAAAATGGCCTATTAATTGGCAATATTTTGGTCCCAGCTTCAAAGGGTTTTAGGAAGATGCAACTTTGAGAGCCTACTAACTTTAAATTTGAGGGACGTTCACCATCCTTGTGAACAATAGCCTCCTGTCTCTTCCCCCATATATGGAACCTCTCCATGTCCCCACATGCCTTTGCAACACCTCCACATTTAGGATCGTGCGTTCCTCTCATTAGTGATTCGCAACACTCCGGATTGTTAATCGGGGTGAATTGAGGACAGGCTTTGAAAAGGGTCCTGCGACACCTCCCCGCTTGCTGTTGATGCCGTCGACAGATGCGCATGTTATTGTTTTCGCCTTGGCGCAAAAGGAACAGTGGCCTCACATGAAAGCAACTCAGGGAACATCACTTTATCTGTTATGGGAACTGTCAAGCCGTTTTGTCCTCTTCGATGTCCCTAAATGACACGCTCAGCCTTTTGCCGTAATCCGGGCGGGAATAACCATCAAGACCCCCGAGTCCCTTTATATTGGTGGGCATAACCAGACCTCCCAGGAACTTGACATAATGTTCTCTCCCTTCGGGGAGAAAGGCCAAGTAAAAAAATCTAATAAATATAAATAAGTAAATAAATATTAAATAAATAAGGGCAAAATCCAGAGTAAATATGGGAGCATGTAAGAGACATTACATGCACTCGTAGTTACTGCACCACCTAGTGAAAACCTATGGGAAATTCATATTTGAATCCAGAGTAACTTGTTCTTACACCAGAGCAAGGACTCCCTGTAGTAACTTGTTCTTACACCAGAGCAAGGACTCCCTCTGGATTTCACCCTAAACAAACAAACAAACAAACAAACAAATAAATAGTATGGAATCCAGCTGTGGTCCGAGTTTTGTTGTCACAGAGTACATTACGTACATTTTGCAAGCTGTGCACATGGGTGGGCAAGGAAGGGTCTGAATCCTTTTCAATGAACGTGCCAGATGAGGTGTCCAATTCCCTTTTTAAAGCATCATCACAGCGTCTTGTGGCAAGGCGTTCCACAGATTAATTCCAGGCTGGGTAAAGAAATATTGGCAATCGGTGCCAGCATTCCTCATAAGTAACTTCCGTGTATATGTGTGTGTGTCGGGGGGGGGGAGTGTATTCATGAATAGTGTTTAATGTATTCACACACCATAACAAGCCCCCACATTCTCCCCCCCCCCCCCCGTGAACAGATCCCTGCTTTTGCATTGCCTAAAGTTGCCCCATCTACTGCATCCAACTACTGAAATTCACTGCTGCCCGACAGTACTACTCGGTGATGCTACTTATCCCTAGAAGAAGCCGTGTATCTCCTTTCCCCTTTTTGAATTAATTCTTCTCCCCTCTAGTACTTTTTTATTAGCCTTTTCCAATGCCTTAAATAAAAAACTCCAAGAGGATTTCAGCGACTGAGTCACCTTCATCCACTCATTATAATTATGGGATAGCTTCCTTCTTCTTTTTCTCAACATATAATCAAGCTGGACTTTTTACGATCCTTGGCCCTTTTATTGCTCTCAGCTCTGCCATGCGTTGGGGGTTTATAACACATCCCTGTGCATTTAAAAAAACAAAGGGGCCACAATTTTTTAGAGGACGGAGAGGAACATTCTTGTTGTGCAAAGTCTTGGGGATGTGATTATTAATCCTTGATTAATATTAATTATTAATCCTTGATTATTAATCCTTAAGAAGAAATAAAGAGCACAATTGTAGAATCCTAGTGTTGGAAGGGACTTAGTAGGTCATCTAGTCCAACCCTGCCTGTAGCAGGAAATCCTCCTAGAGCATCCCCGACAGGTGCTTGTCGAGCCTCTGCTTGAAGGTCCCCAGTGAGGGAGAGTCCACCACCTCCCGTGGCAATCTTTTCCACTGCCAAACAGCCATATCTTAACCATGTATACTCAAAAGTAAGCTCCATTGTGTTCAGTGGGTCATATTCCTAGGAAACTGCCAAAATATTATTTTTTTTCTAGATCACATTTTTTTAAAGAAAGGTCTGGCAAACTTACAATTCAATCTTATCCTTGTCTACTCTGATGAAAGCCCCATTATTGGTGCATCCCCCTTTGGGGTTTATTCTCAAGTAAGTGAAGTTAGGATTGCAGTCTCAGGTGGGTCCCAATAGTGGGTTCTGCAACTTAAAAAAAAGTGGGTCCTGGGGCTAAAAAAATTTGAGAAACACTAAAGTTGCCAATTCTCATGCTTCGGTTAAATTCTGCAGAGCACCTGGATTCTCTGTGAACATCCGAGCATCACATCACACCATCCGTGTCGGAACAGCAAACCACCAATGCTCCCAGACACATTGCAGGGCGTGCCAAATTTCCGAAGCGAAACACTTCATTGTCTTTTGATTTCAAATGTGCTCTTTCCAAAACAAAAAAAGGCCCAGCCTGCGGGGGGTGGGGGGCCTTCAGAGATTATTCTGCTTAATTACCATCTCCAATTACAAATCATCGTTTGCTGCTTCCTCGAGCAAAAACAAAACAAAGGCCCCGTTTGTTTTTCTAGCGATGGGTGAAGACGGCAAATGGGGAGGCAGGTTGGCAGGTGCCAACGAGGAGCAGAGACATTCAGCAGAGAGTATTCAGAAAGTGAGGATGGCGCCAGCAAAAGTCATGGGCTCAGAGCATGGCGTTCAAAAAGTCACTGGAGGTCTAGTCCATGGGCCAGGAAAAGAGCATTCATTCATTCATTCATTCATTCATTCATTCAGTCATTCATTCATTCATTCATCCAAAAATCACTGAACAAAATCTGTCATGGATAGAACTCTTCAAGTACCGTACTTATTTGAATCCAGTGCACCATCGAATCTAATGAGCACCAGAATTGTGGAGACTAAATTTGGCTGCAAAAGGTGCGCATTAGATTTAAGTGCAGGTATTGCCCACTTTCTAACGGTTTGTTTTCTGACTATCCACCTTTTAGTTCTCTGTGTGACCATATAGTATGGAGGACAGAGTGCCTTTGCCTTTAAGCTTTGCATAGAATGCTTAAAGGTAGAGGCACTCTGTCCTCCATTCTATATGGTCACCCTGTCAATTCTACCCAGAACTCATTCATATAATGCACGTTCTGCTCTTTCAACCTCTCTCTGCCATTCCAAATGGATGTTGTGCATGAGGTGTTGATGCACATGGGGTGTTGATGTGCATGGGGGGACTGTTGCACATGGGGGGACTGATGCACATAGGGGATGTTGCGCATGGGGGTTGATGCACTGTGGGGGATGGCGTATGGGGGAATTTTACTCCCGCAACGCGAGTACGCTTTTCGCTAGTTATAATATAATTTGCACAGCTTACATGCATTGGCATCGCTACAGTTGGTGTCATCACATCCATTTTATTTGAATATAGGACAGGCTACCCAACAGTTCCCAGTTCCCATGTGTAGCATCACAGGATCTTCCAAGCCATCACATCCTGCGGCAAGGAGTTCCACAGATGAATGACACTCTGAATAAAGAAACATTTTCTTTATCAGTGCTAAATCTCTCGACACTCCATTTTGGCAGACGTGGCCTCATTCTGGTGTTGCACAAGGGAGAAAAGAGCATCCTTCTCTATCCATCCTTTGCATAATTATATATGGCTGTAATCCTAAAGACACTTTCCTGGGAGAAAGACCTACTGAACACAATGGGGCTTGCTTTAGAGTAGACGCGGTTAGGATTGCACTCTATGTATCAAAATCTCTTTTCAGGTTAACTGTCGGGTCAATCGGAGACGGATGTGCTCCAGAAGCTTTATAACTCACTGATGCGATCGAGGAAGGCTGTTTGTTTGCAAGCGCATCTTTTCCTGCCACAACAGAATAAAAGGATGTACAGACAAGCCTCCCATTATTTGTCTGGCTCACTTAGCAGGGAAAAGAACTATTTGCAGGTCCATTATCTTTGCTTGGAGTGCAAGTGCTGATAATTGACACCAGGATCCATTCCACCACCCCGAGTTCTGCCAGGGACGCCTGCAAGCTTGGCTTAGCTCCCTTAATTAGTTTTTATTCGTGGTACTTAACGAGAGAGAGGCCTGCGCATTCTGTCTCCGGTTCACCTCATTGCGCAGTCCACTCACGCCGGCGTTGAGCGACGAGAAAAATCAGGCGAGCCCAGGAGTTCCCGTGTAGGAGGAAATGTTTGACAGGAGGAAGGGCAGCTTGTTGCGGAGAAATTCGGATGCGAGAATTCCTCAGGGTGCAGCTTTCAGACTGCATTTGATATATATAAAAAACCCAAGCTGATTGGAAAAAGAAACTTCCTGGGGATTTCCTCGGGAATGGGGATTCCTTAGGTGAGCCCCAAACGAACGCCAATTAATATGTAAGTGACAGAGATGAGATTTTGCATATATTTGAATATATAGCTCAAAATAGATATTTCCGCAGATCTACTGTCTGGATAGGGGGAGTAGGGCACAATCCTAAATAATTTAGGCCAGCACAACTCATCCAGCTCCTGTTCCCATGGTGGTGTGGGGAGTCCGACGCATGCCTTAACCCTCCCAGGAGTGGTGCAGAACGCCTTATGACTCTTTTGTGACACCCCTGGGCCAGCACAAGACCTAAGCAGGGGTAACCAGGGATTAGGATTCCTAATCGGAATTCCTACCCAGATTCCTAACCAGAATCCAAATTCCTAATCAGATTTTGTGACATCCCTGGGCCAGCACAAGACCTAAGCAGCAGTAACCAGAGATTAAGATTCCTAACCAGAATCCTAATTCCTAATCAGATTTTGTGACCCCCCTGGGCCAGCACAAGACCTAAGCAAGGGTTAACCAGGGGTAACCAGGGATTAGGATTCCTAACCGGAATCCTAATCAGAATTCCTAATCAGATTCCTAACCAGAATTCTAATTCCTAATCAGATTTTGTGACATTTCTGGGCCAGCATCCCCCAACATGGCATCCCCCAACTCTTGGGGTCCAATGAGATCAGAAGATGTAGTGCCAACTGGGACTTACCTTGGGGCAACGGGGTCAAATGTCCCCTTATTGTCCATGTTGACCTCATGCCTGCTAAATTTCTGTATGGGAATTTGCTTGGGCTGTCAAGCTATAACCTACAAAAATCCCCAAAACCTTCTCCAAAAGCCATGATCACTGCCATGTGGTGTCAGATGGTTACCATAGGTGTATACTGGACAGCGCCAGGGTTGCGCAGCACATACATTCCTATGCCAGCATCCCTTTTGGTTCTGGCATTAGAGCATTAGAGCATTTTATTCCCCCAATATATAATATCCTCCTAAGGATGAGGCTGTCGTGCCAAATTTGACCCTTCTCCTTTCTCCACGGCTGATTATATTAGTCTCTGACCCCGTCCCGAGATTAGCTCTAATGTGGAGAATTATTACGCTAAGTAAATTAGTTACCTTACATTCTTTTTTCTTTTTATTTAGGGCAATTGAATTATTTTTTAATAGTAATTACTGGGGAAATCAATTACTGGAACTCCCCAAACAAACCCTGACTTGTTCAATTACAGGTATTAGGCGAGAAATACTGCAGACCTTTCACTGAATAGTGTTTAATGCTTCACTGCCCCTCAGCTAAGGCCATCATAATGCAAAGCACATTTATGGCTGTTCATGTGCACATGGGAGCATCAGAAGAACACTGCAGGAACAGGCCAAAGGCCCATCTAGTCCAGCTTTCTGAATCTCACAGTGGTTCATCCTGTGGCAAGGAGTTCCACAGATTAATTTCATCATAGGAGCCTCACTGGATCAGGTTCAACAACCACCTTGTCCAGCTTTCTGGATCTCACTGTGGCTCATCCTGTGGCAAGGAGTTCCACAGATTAATGTCATTGTAGGAGCCTCAGTGGATCAGATCAAAGGACCACCTTGTCCTGCTTTCTAGATCTCACTCTGGCTCATCCTGTGGCAAGGAGTTCCTCAGATTAATTTCTGTGGTGGGAGCCTCAGTGGATCAGGTCAAAGGACCACCGTGTCCAGCTTTCTGGATCTCACTGTGGCTCATCCTGTGGCAAGGAGTTCCACAGATTAGTTTCATCGTAGGAGCCTCACTGGATCAGGTCAAAGGACCACCTTGTCCAGCTTTCTGGATCTCACTGTGGCTCATCCTGTGGCAAGGAGTTCCACAGAGTAGTTTCATCATAGGAGTCTCACTGGATCAGGTCAAAGGACCACCTTGTCTAGCTTTCTGGATCTCACTGTGGCTCATCCTGTGGCAAGGAGTTCCAGAGGCTAATTCCATAGGAAAAGCCCCATTGAATCAAGCTAAAGGTCTATCTAGTCTGGCTTTCTGTATCTCATAGTGGACTACTAGATGCCTCCAGGAGCCCCCAAGACAAGAGACCCACATCCTTAAGCCCTCCCTTGCGTCTGGTTGTCTATTATTTTTAAAACTACTTCTAGGTTTACTACTTCTAGTAGTTCTAGTAAACTGCTTTCTAAACCAGGAGATTGCCCATCATGGCTTGTAACATGTGATGGAAGTTTCCTGCAATCTGTCAAACCCCTTTCCAAAAACATCTAGGTCAAGTACCATCACCGCTTCTTGTGGCAAGGAGTTCCTCAGATTAATTACATACAATGTAAATTAAATATGTGGTCAGAACTTTGGTCTGTCCTGATTCTCCAGTTTTGTTGAATTGCAGATAATTGATCCACCGATTCTTGGGTGGGGGGGGACACCTGTCTTGTGAACAGAAACCTCTGTCCCATTTGCACATAAGTGAACACAATCCCCCCAAATTGGGATTGTCCCTATTATTCGGGAAATACAACATAATAATAGTACTATTGTAACTTGGCACAAATAGGGGATCATTGTGTCCTCGCGTGATCTGCAAGAACCGTCTCCGTTTCCGTCCTGCCCAGCCTTCCAGCCCCCCCATTCCTCTGTCTTACCCCACCATGCAGAATGGTACCAAGGGCTATATTTCCCCCCCCCCTCCTCTCCAGCCTTTGCACTATTGATCAGCATGACAAGCTCTTTCCGACACTCAGCTCCAAGGTGATTCAGCATCAGTGCCGCCGACTATAATAAGAGAAAATAATGAGCTCTGCACAGGCCATCCGAACCAAGAACTGAATTTCAGTGACAGGTAAGGGCTGAAAAAAACAGGCCGCGCAAATACGTCACTCTGTTCCGCAGGCACCGCGTACAGCCAAGCCTTTGCGTCCACAAACCAGAAATGTGACAGGCCTAAAAATAAATAAATAAAAAAACTTGAGTTCTCATTACCACTCCAGATCTTGACCCCCCAGATCTTCGGTCTCTCCCCGGAATGTCTGCCATTCAACTTGATGCGCCGCTGTTAGACGGAGGGGCGATCCCGCCGTCACCTCTTGCGACGGAACGATGTTGGGGAGAAACCAATTAGAACTGGGAAAT
This sequence comes from Cryptoblepharus egeriae, assembly GCA_030015325.1. Classification (NCBI taxonomy): domain Eukaryota; kingdom Metazoa; phylum Chordata; class Lepidosauria; order Squamata; family Scincidae; genus Cryptoblepharus; species Cryptoblepharus egeriae. The sequence goes on along the minus strand of JAREYC010000017.1, from coordinate 4,486,622 downwards.
GAATTTCGCTAAATGAGATGGATGGGATCTCTGGCTGCCCTGGTTTTGAATACCACAGGCAGCTTTTCTAATTAAGAACGCATCAAGGTCTTGTTCGGGAAACAACTAACGCTCTCTCTCCCGTCTTTACTGATGGGGCTGGTGACGGACACGTCATCTGTCTCCCCCCCCCCTCCCCAAAAAGCCTGTAGGATAGCCTAGGACAATGGTTCTCAACCCGGAGGTTGGGACCCCCTGGGAGGGTCATGAAGAGCTGGATGCCAACATCTTGGAATGGGACACTCAAGTTGTTTTCCTGGGATTATGACATCAATCTGAATATCTACTTAGGCTGGCCTAAGTCCTGGCTTAAGTTGTGTGCTGATCTGGGGGTGTCAAAAAAGCATAGTAAGACCCCCACTTCTGGGGGGCTAGGCGTTAACCTTCCCACACCATTATGGAAAGATAGGCCAGGTGAGTTAGGCTGGCCTATATTTCTTGGGACTGCACCCTAAGTCTCATTGGACGCAATGGGACTTACTTCTGAGTAGACATGGAAGAGCTCTGGCGTCACAGCAATGTCAATTTTACTTCCAGCCATGACACACACTTCTAGAGGGGGGGAGTTGAGAACTACAGGTCTAGGGGCGCAATCCAGAGTAACCAGGGGTAGTCCTTGCTCCAGTGTAAGAACAATTTACTCTGGATTCCAATATGAATTTCCCATAGGTTTTCACTAGGTGGTGCAGTAACTACGGGTGCCCGTAATGTATCTTACATGCTCCTGTAGTTACTCTGGATTGTAGGATAGGACTATGTGATTTTTGAACATATCCTGATGTACCCATATTTACCTGAATCTAACGTGCACCTTTTTTCAGCCGAACTTATTCTACAAAATAGGGGTGTGCTTTGGAATAAATGGTGCATTAGATTCGAATAAATTAATGTTAATTATAAGTATAAGTCAGTATTTACTTTAACAGTTTACTATACTGTATTGAAAATGTAACCTAAACCCATTGTTGTATAAAATAGTGCAATTAGATAAAAATCATAAATCTATTGTCAATATTATTATTATCAATATTATTATTGACAATAATAAATCTATTAACTTACATCTATAATCAACATATTATTATCATATACTGCAATGTTGTATGCAGTAAAATTTGCAATCGCCTGTAAACATTTTTTATCTTAAGCATTTTAAAATAGGGGTGTACATTAGATTTGATGGTTCATTAAAGGTTCATTAAAGGTAAAGGTGTCATCCACAGGCTGTAATGCTAGTTGTGACTGATGATAGGGCATGGTGCTCATCCCCAATTCTAAGCCCTTAGAACCAGGGTTGTCCAAGGACACTTCCATGGTCATGCGTCCAGCATGATTGACGCACTGTTTTTACCTTCCCACCTAAAGCAGGCATCCATCAGTCTTGAGAGACTATGGTATCGTGCTCAGCGCTGCATACGCTGCATGCGAGGCACAAAAGCCTGGGTTGGATTATTATGGAGGATATGCTGTTACCCAAGCAGCAAATCCCCCCTCTCCATGCCACTGAATTAGTCCAATGGAAAGGCAGAGCCAATACGATTGGATCCAGCTGGTGTCGCAGAGCTGGGCTAAGGACAGGAGCTCACCCTGTCTTGTGGGACAGACCCGGGTCTCAAACCCTGGTCTCGAACAGGCACAGTGTCTTAACCACTTGCGCCACCCACAGCCCACCTAGTGGTACCTATTTATCTATTAGCATTTCCATGCTTTTGAACTGCTAGGTTGGCAGGAGCTGGGTTAAAGATGGGAGCTAACCCAATCTTGTAGGACCCAGGTCTTGAATCTCGACCTGCTGGTTAACAATGTACAATAACTTAACCAGTGATGGGATTCAAATAAATTAACAACAGGTTCTATGTCCCATTAGTAACCGGTTCTCAGAACCAGGCGCTCATTAGCAAAGTGTTCTATAGAACCTCTGAGAACCCCCTGAAGCCCACTATTGGTCTTAACCGCTTGTGCCATTACAACGCTTGATTGTTCATTAATTCAAATAAATATAGTATTTCTAAGGAACTCAACTGTTTCCTGGAAAATGGGTACAGTTTCCAAAACAGCCTGGTTTTGAAAATGTGCCAACAGCCTCATGGTGGGACCCATGGTGGGCAAAGCTGTGACTTCTCCTGGCACTCGGGGGGCATTTGAAACAACCATCAACCGTGAAGTGCTGCTGTGATTAATGTTGTCTCCATTGTTCAAAAGCATATATATATATATATATATATATATATATATATATATATATATATATATATATATATATATATATATATATATATATATATATATATATATATATATATATATATATATATATATATATATATATATATATAACATTGCAGATCTTCCCAAATGCTTCCTGAATTTATGATTGCTTTGTCGGGCCGTTGCCAGGGACGACAGCTTGTTAAAATCTCGGGCAACATATAGATTACAACATACATGGAAATTAGTTGCGTGCTTATCAACCCTCTCGGTCATAAAGAGGTCCCATTTATTATCTGGATGGGGAATGTGACACCTTAACTAGCGAAGGAAACAATGTGACATGGGGGCCATGCTCATTTGCATGTTGGGAGAGGTGTATGACCTGCCCCTGGCAACATTAAAGCACAACTTTTATTGCTGACATCAAATTAAGATATATTGTGGAAGACATTCTTACGGACTGAATTTAAATAAAGTTTTCTTCTTTCTGGTTGCAAATTTTCCCATCCATATAAGCATCATATCGGAACTCAATACCTGTAGGAGCTGGTTTGTAAGGACGACTTTCTGCTTATCTGAAAAAAATGGGTATGGATTTCAAGAGGGGACCACACTGGCAGTGGCGTAGCAAGGGCGGTGCGTGCCATACACGGAGACACGCATGGAAGGGGGTGGCTCCATCCATGCGCCATCAGGCCGTGGAAGTTCCCTTCGTAAGGACTACTTTCTGCTTTCCTAAAAAAATGGGCATGGATTTCACTGGCAGTGGCATAGCAAGGGCGGTGCGTGCCATACACGGAGACACGCATGGAAGGGGGTGGCTCCATCCATGCGCCATCAGGCCATGGAAGTTCCCTTCGTAAGGACTACTTTCTGCTTTCCTAAAAAAATGGGTATGGATTTCAAGAGGGGGCCACACTGGCAGTGGCACAGCAAGGGCGGTGCGTGCCATACACAGAGACACGCATGGAAGGGGGTGATACCACTATTGGCCAAAATTTTTTATATTTTCAAGTAATACAATGTGTGATGCACATTTGTACATTTGATGCATGTTTGTACATTTGATGCATGTTTGTTTTCCTAGGAGTAAGCCCGATGGGTAAGAACGGGATTGACACATGCTCAGGATTGTGGCCTGAGTGTGATTGCACCAGAGGAGAGGTGAGTCAGTCTCTGCAGAGCAGGATGTCGTGGCTGGCCCTGAAGCCGTTCCCAAAAGTAATTATCAGGGAAAAGCAATTGCTAATTAAAAGAGCTGTTACCACTGAAGCATTTGGCAAGGCTGATGCTGTTTGTCCCGTCCAAAGCTCAGTAGGTGGGGATGAGTAATTGCAAAAGCTTTTGCATGGCTTTGGCATATCCAAAACACTGAATGCATCTCATCCAGGCAGATGGGGCTGGAGATGTTTCCCCCACATGCTCAGTGGGGAGACCAGGAGGGGTCGCTGCAATATTTTCATCCTCCCATATGGGATTGCCATATATCCTGAAAAAACAGGGACAATCCCAATTTTGGGGAATTATATTCACATACCAGCAAATGGGACAGAGGGTCCTGTCCTGGTTTTGTGGAAGAGAAGTATGGCAACCCTTTCCCCATAACTTGGATCACTTTCACATGATTAAAATTCTTGGAGAGTATTTCAATCAATAGCTCTGCAACTTGGTCTGGATCCTTCCTGCAAAGTACTGTATTTACTCAAATCTAATACTGACCTTTTTCAGCCTAATTCAGTCTCCGAAATCAGGGTGATGATTGATTAGATTTGAGTAAATACAGTATTTTGATTATAAGTGTAGGGTGCGCATTAGATTTGATGGCATTACATTCAAGTAGATACAGTATTTTGATTATAAGTGTAGGGTGTGCATTAGATTTGATGGCATTTGATTTGAGTAAATGCAGTATTCTTCTCCCCCATCAATATGGCAAGAATCTGCCCCCCTTTCACCTCTTACTTCTATTCCTTAAACCTGTGATTTTCAACCACTGTGCCGTGGCACCATGATGTGCCACGGATGGTATGCAGAGGTGCCATGAGACTTTAGGGAAAGTTACATAGAGCACAATCCTAACCACATCTACATAAAAGTAAGCCCCATTATGATCAATAGGTTTTACTCCCTGGAAAGTATCTTTAGGATTGCAGCACTTGGCTGCAATTCTAACCACACTTTCCTGGGAATACATATTATTGAATACAATGGAGCTTACTTTTGAGTAGACATGGGACTGCACTATTATTAAGAGAATTGGGGAGATGAGAGCCCCCTATCAGCTTTATGGTGTGCGTTAGGGTTTGCTTAAGGATCCCCTCGCCCCAAAATAGTGTATGTCTTAGAGGTGACCTTGTTTCCTTTACTGTATTTATTCCAACAGAGCATGACTTTGGTGCCTCAGTGATGAGGCAATGGACATCCCATAATAGATAGCTCTTTCTAACAAGAGCAGTAGCATAATTATATTTATGAAGGGAATACTTATATGGGCCTCCAGGGACTTGGAGAATAAAAACATTCATGCACCGACATCTAGGCGGCCGAGAGGCAAGCAATTAATTTCTTGGTGATAAGTAGTGTTGGGGGCTCTCCGTGCCGTGGAAGGTACATCCATTAAAGCAAAGATGTACCGCTGAAGGGAAGCGTCACTGTATGAGCCGGTAAATGAATTGGGGCAAGGGGGCTTTCACCAACAGAGCATGTCTTTAAATGTCCTGTTTAAATAATGCGTAACGTTTTGGAGTGCGCAAATGTTGGTGGCTGTAACTGTCGTTGTTAGTCTATCCCCCAAATCCAGAGTAACTACGGGAGCACGTAAGAGACTATACATGCGCCCGTAGTTACTGCACCACCTAGTGAAAACCTATGGGAAATTCATATTGGAATCCAGAGTAAGTTGTTCTTACACCAGAGCAAGGACTCCCTATAGTTACTCTGGATTTTGCCCTATGTTGTGCTCCATGTCTATGCAATTTTCGATGGACGTTATGGGAGCCCAACATGATTGCCAAAGGACAGACAAGAGATACAGTAGGCCGGGGGTTCCCACACACTGTAATCTTATCCACACTTACCTGGGAGTAAGCCCTATTGGTTACAATGGGATTTACTACAGAGTAGACATGGATACAGTTGGACTCACAGTGAGTTAAAAGGCCTTAGAGCAGCAGTTTTCAAACATTTTAGCACCAGAACCTTATTTTATAGAATCGGTTGGCACCTCCTGGATGTGATGTCATTAACTAGGAAGTGATGTCATAGCCAGAAGTGACATCATCAGTGAAGGCTTTAAACCAGTGATTTTCAACCTTTGTCATCTCATGGCACACCAACCAGGTGCCAAAATTGTCAAGGCCGGCACACCATCAATCTTTGGACAATTGACAAGGCACACCAAGCTTCTGGTGGAGGGTTCAATTCCTCAGTAACCCTATTAATTTAATAACTACCTAACTAACTAACTAACTAACTAAATCAATCAATCAATCAATAATTGTCCGAACTCTCAAGGCACACCTGTAGACCACTTGTAGCACACCAGTGTGCCGTGTCATATTGGTTGAAAAATCACTGCTTTAAACCTAAGCTGCAGCCACCCAAAGGTCCCACTTCAAGGCACCCAAAGGTCCCATTACATTATCTTATTTTGAGTTCAGAATTCAAGCACAAAGGAGATATATGGAAGATGTTTCAGTCTATCAGGCATGGAAAGCAAGAATAGTTCTGAGATGTTTGGCAGCATCACTGAAGGGGCAGAGTCAGCGCATAGGCACACGTCGCTGCATTACTCACCAAATGTGTGAACTTGCAAAGCATTACATAATATGGGATGAGCTCATTGTACATTTTGTAACTCTTTTTTGGGGGGAGGAAATGCAGGTTCAAAACATAGTGTTGCCACATGTTCGGAAAACAGGGACGATCCTGATTTGGGGGGGATTGTGTTCACATACTGGCAGAGGGTCCCGTCCTGATTTTGTGGAAGAGATTTGTGGCAACTATTAAAACTAATCAAACAGGCTCCTTCTAAAGTGTTGTCCACTTATATTTGTGAATTTGCGCACTGCGTGTTGCATGATGAGACTCCCTCCGAAACGTAGCGCTGCATCCCCCACTAGCTATGTCTAGCTATGTCACTCTGTCAAAGAGATCACCAGATCACTTAAATCAGAAGGATCATTCTGGCAGCATTTTCCAGGGTGTCACAGCACCCTGAATCTCAGCGCTCACCTGCACTGTAGCACCGACAGGTGCCTTGCCTGGCTGCCACGGAAAAGCCGAGGCCACCTGCTCCAACAGCATCTGCTAATTGGCACTGATTAAATATTGATACCTGCTTTACAATCAAGCTGAAGCCGGCTTCCTCCTCCAGTTAGCCTTTAATTAATAAAGATATGTGTGTCCTCGATTGGAGAGAAGGAGAAGGTCACCTCGGCACGAGGGCCAATTCCTTATTTTGCCATCTTCTAACCAAGAACTTGGTATTCATGATTGGTTGCCTATTTGGAGACACAAATATTTTACTTTTCAGCCTCCTGGCACTTTGCAGGAATTTCTTTGGCTGCCTAACCTGAGCTGGGCAAGGATAGATTCAGGGGACAACTTATTTAAAAAATATTTCTGGCCCTCAACATTGTGCCAGGTCGTTGATGTTGCCCTTTAACAAAAAAAATAAATAAATTATGGACCTCTGATCTAGGGAATTCAGTATCCACAGGGGTCTTGGAACAGATTCTCTGCAGATACAGTGGTACTTTGCTTAACCAGCGTTTCTCATAACAAGCAAAAATTTCCAAGAAATCTTGCTTCACATAACAAGTTCCATTTTGGACATGCGTGCTATGCAGCCCTGACACTCCGCGCAGAGGCTCTTTAAAAGGGCTGCCAGCCAGTGCTGCTGCCTCTAACTTCCCCCAACTTGGGGGCTTCTGGTGGAGGGTTCAATTCCTCAGTAACCCTATTAATTTAATAACTAACTAACTAACTAACTAACTAACTAAATCAATCAATCAATCAATCAATCAATCAATCAATCAATCAATCAATCAATAATTGTCCGAACTCTCAAGGCACACCTGCTTTGCCTGGGGGTGCCAGAAGCAGCTGCCCCTAACTGCTCCCAAGTGCCCCCACTAACCACCTTGAACCTCCAGCAGCAGCCCACGTAAGCCTCCCAGGAAAGTGTCTTTGATTGCAGCCTCCTAACCATGTCTACTCAGAAGTAAGCCCCATTGTGTTCAATGGGGCTTACTCCCAGGAAAGTGTCTTTAGGATTGCAGCCTAAGTACACTTCATAGGATCATGCACATTGAATGCATGTCTTGAATTCAATTCCAGTGTTTTGTCATCATTTTTACATCCAGTTAATATTTTTATATGAATATTTTGGGGGTTGTGGAACTATGGAAAAATCTGCTTCACTTAAAGAGTGTTTCACTTAGAGAGCAGACCTCTGGAACTAAATAAGCTCTTTATGTGAGGCACCACTGTACTGAGGACCCAGAGGCGTAATGAGGGTATAGCATGGGATGCGATCTGCCACAGGCGACAGGGTCCCATCTCTCCTGCTACAAGCAGGGGGTTGGACTAGATAGCCTTCTAGGATCCCTTCTAACTGTTTTGATGGGGCCAAATTTCAGTCCTTGCCATGGGTGAAATTTTGCCTAGGTACGCCTCTGCGAGGACCCTGTTTACTTCTTTCAGGTTCATAATTGAAAGCACAATTAATACAGTTTATGTTAAAATTAATCCATTATGCCACACTCATTTTCAACCCCTGGAAAGCTGTGCATTGAAGGGGCTGTTTCCAAAAAGAACATCCGCACCTTTCCTTTTTGAACCATGCCAGACAGCATCACTTGCCTGCCATTGATTCAGATGGTGATCATCACGTTTATTGATGTTCCTCCGGATTGACGTTATTTTTTAATGAATTTCCATTGTATTGTTTTTCCTGTGGTTGCAAATGGCCCTGGACACCTGGCTGGAGGCTGATTAATAAATACCCTTGAGTATATGCCATTGGCGCATAAGGATTGACCATATTGACATTCCGTGAGCCGAATGTCTGCAGCACTGTATGGTTTACTGTGATCAACTCATAAAGGGGAGTAAACTCTTCCATCTAGTTTCTCTATTAAGAGCACATGATGCGCCGTGGTTTCTGATTTGAACTGGCCACATTTATTCCAACACTGATGCACTTTCATTCTTGCAATCCTATTTTTCTAAGTGCCCAACCCATAGATTTTCAGTGGATGGGTTTCCTTTGTGGGAACAACACCGGGTTCCTGTCCGCCTGCCTAATTCCAGTATCAGGTTCTGCATAAAACTGAATAAGCACATCCCATAATCATAATTAGCCTTGCAAAGATCGGCTATATTTTTTAATCAGGCTGACGGCTATTGACTTGGGACATCGGCGGGATCAGATCTGAACACAACAATGTCAGCTGAACATTTAATTGCCATTTGTTCAGTCAAAGCACATGGATTGAAATCCCAAAAATCACCCGCTGATTCTTTCCTGGTTGCTGAATCGCACCATTGATTGGGCAATGAGGATGCAAGACAAACCCTTTTACGGACCCTCCAAATTTTGTGAATAAATAAATATTGGAAGAGCCAAGCGCCAATCTAGTCCAGCTTTCTAGATCTTACAGTCCCCCCAAAATTGATCCATCAAAAATTGATCTCATCAATAGGTCCATGGAGAAGGACCCTTCAGGATCAGGCCAAGGATCCATCTAGTATGATTCTTAATTCACCAAAACTCCCCGCTTGAATTCTCAACTTGAACTCCCCACTTGGTTTAGGGTTGCCATAATTCTCTTCCAGTGAAATCCAGAGTAAATACGGGGAGTCCTTGCTCCAGAGTAAGAACAAGTTACTCTGGATTGCAGTATGAATTTCCCATAGGTTTCACTAGAGCTTGCAGTAACTATGGGTGCACATAATGTCTCTTCCTTGCTCTCGTAGTTACTCTGGATTGTGTCCTTCAACAAAATCAGAAAAGGACCCTCTGTTCCATTTGCCAATATGTGAATGCAGTCCCCCAAAATTGGGAATGTCCCTATTTTTCTGGAAATATGGCAACCCAATGTTGGTTGCATCCAGTCGACCAGCATCAGCTGGAGTGGACTTTGATAAATCCGTGAAACTAGTGCTTGCAAGATCCACAGTTACCGGAACTCACAATAGAAGTTGGATTTCAAGTCCTGTACACACACACACTAACCCCCAAATCCAGAGTAACTACAGGAGCACGTAAGAGACTTTGTATGCACCCGTAGTTACTGCACCACCTAGTGGAAACCTATGGGAAATTCATATTGCCATCCAAGTAAGTTGTTCTTACACAGGAGCAAGGACTTCCCATAGTTACTTTGGATTTTGCCCATGCACACAGAGCATAACATGCATGGGGAGACAACCGTGGGGAACCGCAGAATGGTTGTGCATTGTGTGCGTAATTGTTCGCCAGTCACGTTCTCCAGTTAAAAGCACAGGCACCAGTTGGTGACACATTCTAGACAGGTGGTTGTATACATCTGCCGCACCAGCAAAGACAACAAAGAGTCTTGTGGTACCTTTAAAGACAGATTTATTGTCGCAGAAGTGTGTGCCACAACAAATCTGTTCGATTGTGCTGTTCCACCAGCCTCATTGTTGATGTTTTTCCCCTGTCTAACTGTGGAAGAAGATGAAAAGTGAAGGCAAAGATCAACTGGAAAGAAACCGAATGAGGATGTTCTAGTAGGAAAAAGATGCTTGCATTTTACTGGTTATCGTAAAATTGTCCTCTTCTGCTTCCTTTTAAACTGCAAGAAATTTTACCGCATTTACTCAAATCTAATGCGCCGTCGAATCTAATGCACACCATATGCTTATAATCAAAACACCACATTTACCCAAATCTAATTAACCATCGAATCTTACGCACACCCTATGTGTATAATCAAAACACCACATTTACTGAACTCTAATTAACCATCGAATCTAATGCACACCCTATGCGTAGAATCAAAACACCACATTTACTCAAATCTAGCTGACCACCACATTTACTCAAATGTAATTAACCATAAAATCTAATGCACACCCTGATTTTGGTGATTAAATTTGGCTGAGAAAAAGTGAGCGTTACATACAGTATTGATAGTGGTGTATCTAAGGCAGTGGTTTTCAAAGTGGGGATCAGGACCCCTTGGGGGAGGTCATGATGGCAGTGCCATCTTGGAATCTGGCATTGGGCTCTGCCATCCTGGAATGGTGCAATCAGGCTGCAACTCATACTATCCTGGGTGTAAATCTCTTTGAACACAATGGGACTGAGGGTGAAATCCAGAGTAACTACAGGGAGTCCTTGCTCCGGAGTAAGAACAAGTTACTCTGGATTGCAATATGAATTTCCCATAGGTTTTCACTTGGTGGTGCATGTGATGTCTCTTACATGCTCCAGTAGTTACTCTGGATTGTGCCCTTAGAGTGCAATCCTAATACTGTCTACTCAGAAGTAAGTTCCATAGAGTTCAATGGGGCTTACTCCCAGGAAAATACTCTTAGGATTGCAACCTTACTTCCAAGTAGGCATGGAGGAGCTCTGGTATCACAGTGATGTTGATTCTGGCTATGACCACTTCCAGAGTGATGACATAACTTCTGGAAGATCCCAGATAGATTATCATTCTTAGACGGGGGTCCTTGGAAGAAATACTCAAGAATCACTGATTCAGCGCAGGGGTCACCAAGCCCTGACCCGGGGGCCAGATACGACCCATATTGATCCTCTAACTCACGCTTGACCAGTTTCTTATCCCCTAAGAGTCTCTGAACTGGGGTGCAATCCTAAGCATGTCTACTCAAAAGAAAGCCCCATTGTATTCTATGGGACTTAACTCTCAGGAAAGTTATAGGATTTCGTTGACCGAAAACTGGACCTGTGATGGTGGGATGGAGGAATGAGGGTCTATTTAAGAGAGGGCTTTGTGTCTGTTCCAAGTGTTTCTGCTTACAGAAATCCTGGAAATTTGAACCCTTTAATTCTACATTCCGTCTCTAATACATTAATTAATTTTTTTACAAATTTTTTATTTATTTAAAATTATTTTATTTATTTATTTATTTATTTAAATATATAATATTTATTATATACTTGATGTGGCCCTTTGGAGATCCCTGACTGTGAGTGTGGGAGCTCCATGGGTGAAGCTCTGATCTCATCTGTGAAGCTCTGCCATGGTCTGCCGCAGCCATGGAAAACCTTATAAAAAATTACAGCGCCAGCAATTCTAAAGGCGCTTTCCTCGGAGTAAGACTCATTGAACACAATGGGGCTTACTTTTGAGCAAACATGTTTTGGATTGTGCTCTTTATAACCTCTCATGCACATTGTCCATGTTCGGGGACAGCTATTTTTATGTATTCAACACCACATTCAACACCAATCATGTGCATCATGAAGCATAGGCTGTAGAGACAAAGTAGAGCTGCCTCCTCCTCCTCCTCTTCCTCCTCCTTCTCCTTTAATTCTTAGCTGGTGTTTAGGGAGATGGTGGGGCTGTGGGTGGCACAAGTGGCTAAGACACTGTGCCTGTTAACCAGCAGGACAGGGTTCGAGACCCGGGTTGGCCCCACAAGACAAGGTGAGCTCCTGTCCTTAGCCCAGCTCTGTGACGCAGCTGGATCCAATCGTATTGGCTCTGCCTTTCCATTGGACTAATTCAGTGGCGTGGAGAGGGGGGATTTGCTGCTTGGGTAACAGCATATCCTCCATAACAATCTACCCAGGCTTTCATGCTTCGCATGCAGCATATGCAGCGCCGAGCACGATACCATAGTCTTTCAAGACTGAAGGAGGCCTGCTTAGGGAGATGGTCATCCTCTCAACCAACATGCTTCTGTAGGAGCTGTTGGATTCCATGCATCATTCACAATGCGCTTCCATTTTTTTGCGATTGGCGCTGATGTTTCTAGCCTTGTCAATGGTCACTTGCTGGTTTCTTAGGTCTTCCTCGACCAGTTTGAGCCACAAATTTCCCACTGCACCTCTCCAGCGATTAGCTTCCATTATTGCCGTAACTGAGATCGCACAACTCCGTAGGCATCACCGAGATCACCGAGATCGCTCGAATATGCCGATGAAATGCTATTTGGTGTCAGACATAATATTATTACTTTGTTCGCACGTTAGCCTTTGCTGTGTATTTCTGAACCCCAAATAGATCTTCATTTAAGCAGGGGAAAAAAAACCTCACATGTCATTGTGAAATGTCAGCTGAGTATGACAAATTGTTTTAACATTTCTCTCTAGTAAACATGTTTTGTTGAAACTGACATTCTTTGCGAATGAATAAATGGGATATTGATGGACTCATGTTTTTGCATGGAGGGGAACGTAGGGTTGCCAGATGTCCCCCCCCCCCCCAAAAAAATAGTGATAATCCCGATTTTTGGGATTTGTGTTCACATACTAGCAAATGAGACAGAGGGTCCTGTCCCAATTTTGAGGAAGAAAATTATGGCAACCCTAGGGGGACAACAACTCTCCGAGTGAATGTTGTTGTCCTACCACAATAATAAATAATTAAATTATTAGAGAGAGAGAGAGAGAGAGAGAGAGAGAGAGAGAGAGAGAGAGAGAGAGAGAATAACAATAAACAAACAACATTATTTCTATCCCGACTTTCTCCCGGATGGACTCAAGGTGGCTTACAAACCATGCATAAAAACACCAACAATAAAATCCAATACATTAAAACAATACAGGGCAAGAACAAAGGTGCAGATGGGATGAATTTCAAGTTTACTGTCTTGATGTGACAATCCTACGGCTGCAATCCTATCTGCACTATTCTGAGAGTAAACCGTATTTATAATAGAATAGTACTTACTTTTGAGTAGACTTGCTGGCAACCTTGCAGGGTTAGGAATAAGTCTACGAATAGTACTTACTTTTGAGTAGACTTGCATAGGATTATGCCTTTTGTCTTTCAATTTTTGTTTTCCAGTTTTTTTCCCTACGTATGTGAACCTTTTGCAGATCAGATTTTGTTTTCGGTGCTGTTTATCCAACCCAATTGTGGTTTTCTGTCGCAAAAAAAATCTGTCTGCTTAAATTTTAACACAATGCTTTGGCACTCATCAATATGAGGAAGGAAGGAAGGATGGAATGAAGGAAGAAAGAAAGATGGATGGATGGACGCAGTGATGGGCTCCAGCAGGTTCGCACCTACTCTATAGAACCGGTTGTTAAATGAGTGATAGGACATATAAAGTTTTAAAATAGCCATTTAAAAGTGGTTGCCAGATGGGCATAGAACCGATTGTTAATTTCTTTGAATCCCATCACTGGACAGACGGACAGACAGACGGATGAAATAAAATAGACATTAGGGCTGGACTGAAACCACTCCTGTCTGCAGAGATGTGCTGGGGTTGCATTGCCAAGTCTCAAGTTGACTCTTGAGTCTGCAATCCTAAAAAAACTTTCCTGGGAATAAAACCTATTGAAAACAACAAGGCTTACTTTTGAGTAGACATGGTTAGAATTGTGCCCTTTAGTCACAGATTAAATAAAAACCCTAATAGTCTTCCCTCCTAGCACATGTTGGGACAACACACAACAATATTACATGCACAGTGTCTTTGCACCCTAAGAAAGGTTGCCACATATTCACCAGCCACTTGTTCCTGTGTCTTAAATGGAAATTTCATTAGCTGACAAATGTTCCTACAACCGCACCTAAGAAAACCCTTTACTGGAACAACGTGGGCCACAGTTCAGGCTTTTAATTAGCATCTCAAACACGTGTCCTTGGATCTTTTAAGCTATGCCAGGAAGTCTCCAACGAAGCTCCGCAGTCGCAGAGCAAGTGTCTTAACATGTCACAAAGGGATATCGACAACTCAGGCCTCTTTGGAAAAACGGTATGTCGGCTCTTTGCATTTCATGGAGAGGGAAGCCTGTGTCTTCCCAAGGATTGGAGAAACTCAATGTCACCATAAGGATTTTTTGGAATGGGATGGGTTCCAAAATCCACCATGAGTTTAGGAATAATTCAGGAATAAACTTTTTGTGTTTCTGGTAGTGGGAAGCTAGAGTCCTCCCAAGGATCAGAGAAACCCAGGGTCACCATACGCTTATTTGGAATATGATTGTTTCCAAAGTCCACCATGAGGTTAGGAATAATCCAAGAAAAATTCTTGGCATTTCTGGTAGTGGGAAGCTTGTGTCCTCATAAGGATCAGAGAAACCCAGCCATCACAGCTCCAGTATAATTTGTTCAACTGGGTTGGATGCTCTTAGGCAGGGGTCAGGGAATTTTTTAACTTTTACCCCCAAATATATTTAGATACGCTGACGTTACCCCCTTGATATGCCGATGTTACCCCCACCAAACCCTGCATCAATCCCTTCCCTAGCTTCCCCTATATTGTTCCATTACCTCCAGGAATTTCATTTTTACCCCATTTGGGATAATTTACCCCATTCCCTGACCACTGATCTTAGGGATCAGACGCTGGCCACGGGCCAGTTAGATGCTTGCCATGGGCTGCATCTGGCCCCTGGGCCAGGGTTTGGAGAGCCATGATGCAGAGGGACATGTGGCATCCAGCTGTGATGACCATCAAGTTGTTCTGGGGAAAGGGGGGCTTAGTGCATATGGAACCAACTTACCAGATCCAGTGCCTTGCTCACTTCTCCTCTTCTTGTGTTCGGGCAGCAAAATCAGTTCTGAATACCCAGGTTTAGCGGGAGGGAAGCACGTCCCGAGATGCCACATTTCCCAAAATGTACCGGAAATGATTACAGCATCTCTAATTTTAAAATGCGCTCAGGACTGCGGAAGTACGAGGTCTGCCCAGGCAAGATTTGTGCATGCAGCCATTGGAATGTGTGGTGCTGAGATGCCTCCACTCATGGGTGTTAAAAATCTCACTCCTCACAAGCTGTGAAGGAAGGAAGTTGGTTCTTTAACTGGCTCCCTGTGGCTCGGGAAATTTCCCAGTAAGGTGGCTCAGCGAGATGAGAAGCCTTCCCTTGGCATTCATTTATATGTGAATTATTTTCTAAATAAGGGGGATGCACCCTCTGAAGCTGACCTGCAAGAACATGGGATTCACCATTCAGATAAATGCAGATCACTGCAACCTCAGCCCATGACACAAACTGGAATGGCCAGTTTCACCCAGTAGAAGAGCCAGTAGACCCAGGTCAGTAGAACTGGAATTACCAGTAGACCAGGTCAGACTGGACTGGATCTCCAGACTCCATTCTGGATGGATGTCCCCTGCTTGTGGGTCCTCCTCCTAGAACAAAAAAAAATATTTGTCTGCAATCCTAAAGACAGGAGTAAGACCTGGGAGTACTTCCTGGGAGTAAGACCCATTGAACACAATGGGGATTAGTTTTGAGTAGACATGGTTAGGACTGTGCTGTTAATTAGCCACATGAAATTGATATATATGAGTGTTTTTAGCTTTTATTTGGCAGTGTCTTACATTTTTCTTGGGTGTCCTACATGTTGTCCTCTTTTTGGTTGGAACATATCGTCATCCTGTCTGATCCTAACCAGAAGGCAACCTACTAAAAAACCTGCTAAGACCTACTAAGGCCGCAAGTCTGAAGACAATTTCCAGGGAGTAAGATTCATGGAACACAATAGGACTTACTTTTGAGTAGATATAGATATAAGATTGTGCTCTTAGTCCTAATACCCTACCAAGAACTGTTAAGTAAAGTTTTTCCTCTCAAACCTTTTACCAAATCTTGGATCCTTTTGTGTGCGGTTTATACCGGCTTCCTTTGGATGACAGGAGTTACATTTTATATTTGCTGGAGAATCAGTCAATCAAATCCTTCCTTCCTTCCTTCCTTCCTTCCTTCCTTCCTTCCTCATATCCATCCATCCTTCCTTCCTCATCACTATCTGTCTGTCTGTCTGTCTGTCTGTCTGTCCGTCCGTCCGTCCGTCCGTCCGTCCGTCCTTCCACCCACCCACCCACCCACCAGTATCTGTCTGCCTGCCTGCCTGCTGCCTGCCTGCCTGCCTGCCTGTTTATCTGTCTGTCTGTCTGTCTGTCCATTTTTCTGTCCCTCCAGTGCCTTAACAATTTCCTAACCTGCCATGTGCACTTTCCTGAGCTCGGCAACATCTTTTTAGAGATGTAGCTTTTCTCTCACAAATGCTGGGGATGTGTTTTGGTGTTGCACTCCCAGAGAAAGCAAATCGATCCTGGACTGAGGCCAAGGTGAGCCGAGGGGAGTTAACTCATCACTAGTCCCCACAAGCAATTAACGCCAGCCCAGTCAGAACAATCTTAACTAAACTGAGCACATGAATTTGCTAACCAAATTGAGTCGGCTGCAAGGAGCTGGGCTGGGCTAATTGCCCAGGGGAGAGCAAGGCTAGTCGGAGAAGGTGGTTCATTAGCTGTGCCGGCCATTGACGGACACACTGCAAATGACTGGCCACCCTCTCGGCTCTAGTCTCAGCCTGGACCGGAACCAAGATTCAGCCCTTCCCTGCTAACGTCATGCAATAGGATGCACCTCAATAGATGAGGTCACCTCCTGGTGACATCAGTCCTCAGCAGTCCCATGATTGCTGTTTGGCAAGATGAATGAAACAAATTTGACAGCCCGCTATAGTTTTTCCTTTATATTTGCTGGAGAATTAGTCTATCCATCCATCCATCCATCCATCTATGGAAGGAAGGAAGCGATATCTATCTATCTGTCTCTCAGTCTCTCTTCCTGTCCTTCCTTCCTTTCTTCTATTGATGGATGGATGGAAGTACAGAAGGATGGACACAGACAGATAGACAGATGCTGGTCCGTCCATCTGTCTGTCCATCAGTTTTTCTGTCTGTCTAAGGAAGGAAGGACAGCAAGACAGACAGTCAGATGGAAGGAAGGAAATCAATCAATCAATCAATTCCTTCCTTCCTTCCTTCCTTCCTTCCTTCCTTCCTTCCTTCCTTCCTTCCTTCCTTCCACCCACTCACCCACCCACCCACCACTCTCTGTCTGTCTGTCCTGCCTGCCACTCTATCTATCTATCTATCTATCTATCTATCTATCTATCTATCTATCTATCTATCTATCTATCTATCTATCTATCTATCTATCTAGGACATTGCATCCCGCTTTTCTACCTTTGCAGAGAGCCCCCTAAGCTGGCTAATATATCAACATAGTTCTGTCAAACATTTCGCTCAGGGTTCTGGAAAGAAAAATTTAATTAACTGTCACCTTCCTCAGGAGGCTGGACCACGTGGTAATCCCAGGGTTCCAGCTCAATGTAATTGTCAGGCCTGGAGTGGTTCAGAAACTCTCCAAATCTTCTATGTTTCCGGGCTGTAATGTTAATTATTGTATGATTCAGGTATTTCAATCAAGTCCTCAAAGTTTTTTGTTTTTGTTTTAAATGGAAGTCACTGAGGATTACATTTTTGACAAACACGCAGACCAACAAAACCGGATTATAAAAAGAATCTGAAGTCCTTGACACTGACCAAGTGAAAATTATTTGTGTGTCTTGATTGTGTGTGTGTGTGTGCGTGTGTGTGTATGGGTGGGTGGCTGTTTTCCCAGTAAGTGCTTTTAAAATTCTTAGAAGGAAAAACCTGTTGATAGAAGCCAAAACCTGCTCCCTATTATCTGGGAAGGCAGGAGGTTGTGCTAAATCAGTGGTCTTCAAAGTGGGGGTCATGACCAGCTGGGGGAGGTAGTGACCCCAGGTCAGTGGGGGTTTGTTAGTTTCCAGCATCTTGGCGCTGGGCTTTCCTGGGAATAAGTGTCATTGAACACAATGGGACTTACATCCAAGTAGACACGGAGGAACATCCCAGTATGGTTGCAATTCTAAAGAAACATTCCTGGGAGTAATCCCATTGAATACAATGGGGCTGACTTTTGAGAAGATATGGTTAGGATTGTGCTCTAAGTTTTAAAATCCCAGATTACCGGGCCGAAATGCTATTGTGCTAAGGGGTGCCACTGCGAGTTAAGTTGCCTCTGAATCCTGGCTGGCGATGAAGAGCACTTGAAGCATTAAATACTATGTGAACATAGGAAGTCTGAACATAGGATCCACCAAACTCAGAATTTCCCCCAACACTGTCACTCAGTGGCTCTCCCTTCTATCTTAGCCACACTTTGGATGAGGAGAGGAGAGTGTAAAGCTATATACCATCCATAAACAGCATGAAGCTAAATACCATCCACATAAACCCATATACCATCTACATATAGCATAAACAGTGGTGGGATTCAAATAAATTAACAACAGGTTCTATGTCATAATAACCTAAATCAACAACAGGTTCTAAGTCCCATTAGTAACCGGTTCTCAGAACCAGGCGCTCATTAGCAAAGGGTTCTATAGAACCTGTGAGAACCTCCTGAAGCCCACCACTGTAAACCTATATACCACCCACATATAGTGTAAACCTATATACCATCCACATAAAGCATAAACCTATATACCAACCACATATAGTGTAAACCTATATACCAACCACCTAAGCCTATATACGATCCACATATAGCATAAACCTATATACCATCCATATCTAGTGTAAACCTATATACAATGGCGCAAGTGGCTAAGACACTGTGCCTGTTAACCAGCAGGCCAGGGTTCAATTCCCAGGTCGGCCCCACAAGACAGGGTGAGCTCCTGTCCTTAGCCCAGTTCTGCGACGCCAGCTGGATCCAATCGTATTGGCTCTGTCTTTCCATTGGACTAATTCAGTGGCATGGACAGGGGGGATTTGCTGCTTGGGTAACAGCCTATCCTCCATAACAATCCAACCCAGGCTTTCATGCTTCGCATACCATAGTCTTTCAAGACTGACAGAGGCCTGCTTTTTATCTATTTATATAAAAGAGAAAAGTCACTGACTGACTGACTGACTCACTCACTCACTCATCACCACCCTGCCAAAACTGCTGGGACTAGAAGCATGAAATTTGGAGTGGGTGTTCCTTCCGGGACTGAGGGGTGCACTAAGAACCGGTTTTCAGAAATTCCAACCGGAAGGGGGTGAAAAAGGGCGCAATGCGTTTTCCTCCCTATACTTTGCATTGGAGAGTTGCTGACTCAGCAACATTCCTTCCCAACTGCTGGGCCTGAAGCATGGAATTCTGGGAGTTCCTTCTGTCACCTGAACTCCCACCAAGAACCATCTGGAGAAATTAACCCTTCAGGGGCTGAAAAGGGGGCAACGTGTTTCTGTCCCATACTTAACATGGGAGACTGAATAACATCCAGCCAGTTTGGTGCTCGGTGCCTGATGCAGTGGGAATGTTGTACGGAGGAAGAGGTTGCACTGGCAATGATGCTGCGCATGGGGGACTGATGCGCATGGGTGGATGGTGCGCATGGTGGGATGTTATTCCTGCAACACGGGTACGCTTTTTGCTAGTATATCATAAACCTATATACCATCCACATATAGCATGGACCTATATACCATCCATATATAGCTTAAACCTATATACCATCCACATAAACCTATGTACCATCCACATATAGCATAAACCTATAAACCAGGGGTCCTCAAACTTTTTAAACAGGGGGCCGGTTCAGTGTCCCTCAGACACTGTCGGAGGCCAGAGAGTGAGAGGACTTATGTAGGACAAAATGTAGGATGTCCTACATTTTTAAAATGTTAAAATGAAGCAAAAATGCTTGTATTGCTTTCCTGTACTTAATTTCAACACTTATGAAATAGAAAAACTTTTAACATGCCTGATTCTCACCCAGACGTGCAAGACGCCCTCAAAGCAGTTTCCAGCAACATGTTACTTCAACATATTTAACTTAACATATTTTTCATGTCAGACTTAAGACATATAATTGAAAGACACCCTCAGAGAAATTTGTAGCAACACAAGGAATGTCAGTGACATGCACTGACACACACCATGCTCTCTCTCTCTCGCTCTCTCTCTCTCTCACACACACACACCTCCCCATGTATTCTTACACACACACACAAGCACAAGCTCACCTCAATTTTGAGCTTGCTGTTCAGGAATTTTGCCCAAGCCTATGCATGTCTACTCAGGAGTAAGGCCCATTAGAGTCTATGAGGCTTACTCCCAGGAAAGTGTGGATGGGAAGGTGGCCTTAATAGCCCAGCTCTCTGTTTGTCTACTCAGAAGTAAGCCCCTGGCAGCTGGGAGGCCGTGAGAGAGTGGCGGGAGGCACGCATGCCATCCTGAAGCCCCTGGTAACTGGGGCAGCCACGCAAGGGCGGTGAGAGGCACGCGCGCGCCAGCCTGAAGCCCTGGGACGGTCACGAGAGAGCAGCAGGAGGCGTGCGCACCAGCCTCAACCAGGGCCCCTGGCAGCTGGGGCGGCCGCGCGCTCCAGCCTGAAGCCCCTGCTCCAGCTGCGCACACAACATTTAAAAAAATTTTTTTAAGGGCCAGCTTGAAGATGCCCAAATTCCGGAGCCTGGAGGGGCTCTTTCCCTTTGCACAGGGCTGCCATGACTGGCGGATCTTCACTGCGGCAGCCTTGAACTGCCCCCAAGTGCCCACAAAGTGCCTCCCAAACCACCCAAAAGACCAGCGGGCCGGATTGAGGCCTCCAGTGGGCTTGATTCAGCCCGCGGGCCATAGTTTGAGGATCCCTGCTATAAACCATCCACTGAGGCTCCAGGAAGGGATGTGGCCTTTAATCTGCTCCTTTGCTTTGTGGCTATTTCCAACGCAACTCCTTCAATCCATCCTGGTTTTGCACCCGAGTCGGAACCCTTGACCTAACAGCTCCACAGCTAGTTCGGCTTGTGGTCCCAACTCTTCCCACTTGTCTGAAGCATGCAAATCCTAGATTAAAAAGGCTGCGGGGAAAACTCACTTGGGATCCTCTATGCAGCTGGCATCAATTAAGAAACAATATTTTTGCAGGTGTTTAAATCCAAAGGGGCAAGTCAGGAATGGACGCGGCTTTCGTTCTCAGTAACCTCCTTTGCGCAATTACACAGCCATGTGCTCTTTGGAGTGCTTGCTTCAGGCGCACCTAATTAAGCCCCATGGAATTCAAGTTTCTCCTGTCGTAGCACGGCAAATAGCTGGAGATGGACCAACCCAACATCCTTGTGTTTCTTCATTGCGGATGTGGATTCCAGGCAAACATCAGTTTTCTAGCCAGCCTCTTCATAAGGTTTTCAGGTAGTGGCCCAAAAGATTCAAAATATTTTGCAACATCCAGTAGCAAGAAGTTCCAGAGGTTAACTATGGAGATTAATCATTGGATCCACAAACCTTACATGGTCACATGGTCTACCAGTCTATGATCGTTCTTCTGCCCCAGTTTTCTGAGTCCAAAGAGAGAGACAACGGAGGTTTGATGCAACCTATTGTAATGCTGGGTATTATCCCTTACTAGGGTTGCCATAATTCTCTTCCTCAAAACCAGGACAGGACCCCCGTCTCATCTATATATATAAAAGGCATCTTCATCATCATCACTGACTCATCATCACCCAGCCAAAACCGCTGGGCCTATAAGCGTGAAATTTGATGAGGGTGTTCCTTCCATGATGGAGGGATCCACTAAGAACCAGTTTTCAGAAATTCTTACCAGAAGGGGGTGAAAAGGGGCGCAATGCGTTTTATAAAACTAATCTTCATCGTCATTACTGACTCATCACCGCCCTGCCAAAACCACTGGGCCTAGAAGCGTGAAATTTGGGATGGGTGTTCCTTCTGTGACGGAGGGGTGCACAAAGAACCGGTTTTCAGAAATTCCAACCGGAAGGGGATGAATAGGGGTGCAACGCGTTTTCCTCCCTATACTTTGCATTGAGAGTTGCTGACTCCTCAACATTCCTCCCCAACTGCTGGGCCTGAAGCATGGAATTCTGGGAGTTCCTTCTGTCACCTGAACTCCCACCAAGAACCATCTGGAGAAATTTAACCCTTCAGGGGCTGAAAAGGGGGCAACGTGTTTCTCTCCTATACTTAACATGGGAGACTGAACAACATCCAGCCAATTTGGTGCTCAGACCCTGGTGCACTGGGGGATGTTGTTCGGAGGAAGAGGTTGCACTGGCGAGGATGCTGCACATGAGGGGAAGATGCGCATGAGGGGAAATTGCGCATGAGGGGAAGTTGCGCATGAGGGGAAATTGCGCATGAGGGGAAATTGCGCATGTAGGAAAGTTGCGCATGTAGGAAAGTTGCATATGGGAGGAAAATTGCGCATGGGAGGAAGTTGCGCATGGAGGAAAGTTGCGCATGGGGGAAGTTGCGCATGGGGGAAGTTGCGCATGGGGGGAAGTTGCGCCTTGGGGGAAGTTGCACATGGGGAAAGTTGCGCATGGGAGGAAGTTGCATATGGGGCAGTTGCGCATGGGGGAAGTTGCGCATGGGGAAAGTTGTGCATGGGGAAAGTTGCGCATGAGGTTTGATGCATATGGAGGAAGTTGTGCATGGGGGGTTGATGCGCATGGGGGAAGTTGTGCATGGGAGGTTGATGTGCATGGGGGGAAGTTGTGCATGGGGGGAAGTTGCACATGGGGTAACTTGTGCATGCGGGGGTTGATGTGCATGGGTGAAGTTGTGCATGGGGGGTTGATGTGTATGGGGGAAGTTGCACATGGGGGGGTTGTTACACCTGGGGGAAAGTTATCCATGGGGGGTTGATGCATATGGGGGGATGGCATATGGGGGAATTTTACTCCCGCAACATGGGTACGCCTTTCGCAAGTTTGCCAATATAAGAATACAATCTCCAAAAACCAGGACAGTCCTGGTTTTCGGTGACATAGGGCAACCTGCTAAGGGGGTAATATCTTGCATGCTCCTTTAGGACAAGGTGATCTTGTGGCAGCTCCCTGTGCCAAACAAGCAGGCCCATTGGTTGGAAATGATAGTGTAGTCTGGTGCTGAGCTCAAAATTATGCCTGGAATTGATGAGTCCACTTGCGGAAATAGGTGGGATATAAATCCCAAATGTCATGCCTGGGCTTTAAAAACGTTAAAATGGGAGAAAATGCACCTCCTTCCCCAAATCTTGCCACCCAATTGCTCTGCTACCTCCCCCCACAGCTTCCCTCCAGTGCCTTATGGCAGGGGTCCTCAACCCCCAGAGCCCTGGTCCGTGGTGCCTTGGCCACCAGTCTGCGCTGGCACTGGGGCCCAGACCAGAGGCAGGAGTCGTGGTGGTGCTCTGCCCTGCCCTGGCTCAAAATAGCAGTGCAGTTTGCCCACGTACAGAGTGAACTGTGCAGGAGTGGCAGAGCGCAAGTGGCAGAGCTACGCAAGGCAAACTATGGAGACACAGCTGAGCACTGGGGTGCATCTGCACAGTTTGCCCCATCTGCGGTTTGTCCCGTCTGTGGGGTAAACTGTGAAGCCACGGCCGAGTGCCGGTCTGCACATCCGCAGTTCATCCCGCTGTCCCTGATGGGAGTCTCTACCGGGCATTGGGAAATTTTTTCCCCAGAGACTCCGTCTGTGGACCTGTAAAGGTTGAGGACCACTGCCTTATGGCACTTCTGTGACATCCCCAGACCAGCACAAGACTTGTGACGGGAAGTATACTGCCCTGATCGGGGTTTAGGATTGGTCAGTTTTGCATTAAGAAAATCCACTTTTTGTTCCATAATTGATTGATTGATTGATTGATTGATTGATTGATTGATTGATTGATTGATTGGCCAAGTATGAACTCCATACCCGGAATTTGGCTTTGGCAACGGCTGCAGACATACAAACACCAACACACAAAAATCAAACAATACATACAATACATACAGAACATACATCAGTTACTACTTCAGTATTTTAAAAAGTCCCTCAGCATAGTTGATGGTTCAGCAATTTAATGGCACAAGGAAAAAACTGTCCTTGTGCCTAGTTGACTTAGTGTACAGTTGTGTACAACATCAAGCTCAGGATGTTTCCCCCCTGCAATTGCTACCCCCCACATCCCCTAAGCTATGCCACCGCGCGAGGCTGACCCCCCCCTTTGTGGCAGGGAATGTGGGTGAACAGGTCTAAAAATGGGTCTATCTTACTGCGCAATCGTGGTCAATTGAGGCACAGGGGGGTGTGCCCGAATGGCCACCCTCAGTTCTGGGCTGGACGAGAGCTGGTTGGGCACCCCGTGCTGCCAGTGGCCCGCTCTCAATCCTGTGTGGAATGGGGGCGGCAAACAAGGCTCCAGTTGGACCAGACCCATCCCCTCTTTGTGCGGAGGTGTAGATGGGGCGGAACCCTATGAGTGGGGTAGGGCCCGAGTCTGTGCATGCCGTCACCAACCCTGGTACCCAGGTTCGCCTGGGGGCCCATAGATCCTGTAAGATCCCTTCCCCGTAGCCACATGGCAGGCGCTGGGGGTCTAAATTTAGCCCAAGTTCAAGGTCTGCTGATTATTAATATCATTATTAATCATTAATAAAGTGGCCCATCTCCTCCATACTGTGTGTTCAATTGACCTGTGCGTAGACCAAATACGTTTGTAAAATTTTGGCCACTAGCATCGAGCTCCAGATGTTTTCCCCCTGGAATTGCTACCCCCCGCACCCCCTCAGCTACGCCACTGGCCAAGTTCTTTCCCTTTCATTCAATTTCAAGTCTAAGCCTCAAAGAATTGGGAAGCAGAGAGCAGGCAAAGCTCCTTTTCAGCCCAGAGGTGATCCAGACTCGTTTGCAGATTCCATTTCCAGGCTGTAGCTCAAGGACACGCGGTCTCCGCAACCTTGAAGCTTTGGGGGGAAAAATACCGTCTGTCATGATCATGGCGATTACATGCCCGGCATTCATGCTATTTCAATAGAGTCAACATGAAAAAATGTCTCCTTTTTAAGCGCATGAATAATACCTGTTGTGTTCAAGGCCCTTACAAGCCATTGGGCTTCAAGTAGCCCCATTTGCAAGCATAGTTTTTTATCCACAGACAGCATTACTTGCACCATTAATTGCACCACTCTCCTTTTTTTCCTCCCCCCAAAATTTGAGGACATGTGGGTGGCCCAGAGAGTAACCAGTGATTCAGATCCTGACTAAGGGCACAATCCGGAGTAACTATGGGGATTCCTTGCTCTGAAATAAGAACAATTTACTCTGGATTGCAATATGAATTTCCCATAGGTTTTCACTAGGTGGTGCCGTAACTACATCAATGTAAATGTCTCTTACATGCTTCCATAGTTACTCTGGATTGTATGGTAAGGCTACAATCCATAGTAACTACAGGACATGTTACACTGATAATGGGTGAAATCCAGAATAACTACAAGGAGTCCTTGCTCTGGAGTAAGAACAAGATACTCTGGATTGCAATATGAATTTCCCATAGTTTTTCACTAGGTGGTGCTGTAACTACGGGTGCACATAAAGTCTCTTACATGCTCCTGTAGTTACTCTGGATTTGGGAGAAAGTGCTTCTTATGTCTTCCCATAGTTACTCTGGATTGTAGGGTTAGCTGAGCAAATATCTCTGTATGCCTTGGGTGTCCTCAAATCATTCCCTCTGACTCTCCATGTTCCAAACCTGTTCATCTCAACCCCTTTTTCCACCAGTGATTGCTTTTGTGTGATGAACGATGGCCTGTAGGGGCATTTACTGTATTTATTCAGATCTAATGCACCAGCAAATGTAACGTGCACCCTATACTTATAATCAAAATACCATATTTACTTGAATCCAATGTGCAATCAAATCTAATGTGCATCCTATACTTATAATCAAAATACCATATACAAGGCAGGCCTCCGTCAGTCTTGAAAGACTATGGTATTGTGCTCGGCGCTGCATATGCTGCATGCGAAGCATGAAAGCCTGGGTTGAATTGTTATGGAGGATAGTCTGTTACCCAAGCAGCAAATCCTGACAAAATATACATTATAAGTTAGTCATCCCAGTATTGGTTGTTAATGCAACAAACAGCAAACATTCATGTAGAAAAATATATATTTTCATTCCAGTGCAAAAACATAATCCATTAAGAGTTTGTCAGATAAACATTCCATGGTCCAAAGCAACAAAGAATCCAATAAACAATACCAGTAGCACAGAGTAGCACAGCAATAATCTTCATACAGTAGCAGCAACAGTTCTTCATAAGAGGAAGATGAATAAGGCTAAAGCCTTTTTCCAGTAAATATCCAATCCATGGTTATCAGCATCTACACATGCACAGGAGACCCATCAGCAAGAACACAGCCCGGTCAAAACCCCACCATGAGATGAACAGCACAGAACAAATATTTATATAAAACATTAACCAATCCAAATTAACCATTGCTTATATAAGCCACACCCAACAATAAATTGAACTCAGCTGATAGTACTTATTATCTATAATTCAACCAGCACAGCTTACAAGCTGACAATCTCCTCCTTGAATTTAGATAATAGTACACACATTAATTTCAATTAATACAATGGCACAAATTTAAACCTTCAAGCCTAACATATTACATTTTTCTAAATGTTTCGTTGTTCCCAATACTTTAGTCAAAGCATCTGCAATATTCAAATTAGTGTCACAATATTGCAACTGTATTAGCCCTTCAGCAATACATTGCTTAACGTTTTGGTATCTAACCCCAGTATGTTTAGATCTCCCTTTGACACTATTTGAAGATGCTAACTGAATAGCGGCTTGATTGTCTTCACAGACTACAATTGGTTTGTTCAAAATAACACCAAGATCTTTTAACAATTGATCAAACCAAACAAGTTCTACACATAACTCACTGATTGCAGAAAATTCAGCTTCACATGATGATAACGCAATATGTTTCTGCTTAATAGATTTCCATCCCACCAATGAGCCTGCCAAAAATATTGTAAAACCTGAGGTTGAATTACAAGTGGTTTTATCTGAGGCAAAACTAGCATCCACATAAGCAGACAGCTCTAGATTGTCTGTAGGTGTAATGTAGAGAGCTAAGTCCATAGTTTGCTTTAAATACCTCAGTACCCTTTTGGCAGCTATCCAATGTTTCTGTGTGGGTTTTGAAAACATACGAGCTAGTAAATTACAAGAAACAGCTATATCTGGTCTGCTCCAATTGCCAATGTACATTAAACTTCCAACAAGTGACCTATAAATATCAATATCAAAAGGTGGACTATTGGAGTCATCTTTCTCAAACTCTGGAGTCAAAGGTGTCTTTACTCCATTGCATTGCTCCATACTGAACTTCTTCAACAAGTCAACAATCTTGGACCTTTGGGAAAGTTTAAAACCCCCAGACACCTTAGTGATTTCTAAACCAACATAATTATTAATATTTCCCAAATCACGCAAACTAAACTTCTTCCTCAAATCAGCAATTACACTATCAATAGTGTCTTCAGAAGGACTTATAATTGCCAAATCATCTACAAAGCACAAAATGATACACTTTTGTATATCTTGCCCTTTCACAAAAACACAAAGATCTGCAATTCCTTGTTTAAAATTCATTTCTTTCAACACATTAACTAGACACTGATTCCATTCAAATCCAGACTGTTTCAATCCATAAAGGCTTTTCTTCAATAACCAGAAACCTTTATTAGAGGTAGCAACTCCAGGTGGTTTTTTCATATACACTGTATGTCTTAATGGAGCATGTAAGTAAGCAGTTTTTATGTCTACTTGCCTTACTATACATTGTTCTTTGGCAGCTATAGTTAAAGCACTTAACAAAGAACAGCTTTTCAAGGTTGGAGAAAATGTCTCATCATACCCTGATGCACTTTGACCAAAACCTTGAGCAACAAGTCTTGCTCGGTACTTAACTTGCCCATTTACATCACGCTTTGACTTAAAGACCCAACGACAACCTATTGCCTTTTGTCCCGGTGGCAAATAAGCTTCCTCATATACATGTAAATCAGCCAATGACTTCAGCTCAGAATTTACAGCTTCTTGCCAAGCTCTTTGCTCCTGCTGTGGCAAGGTAGCAATTGCATCATAAGATGATGGCTCTGATAACACTTGGCATGCAACACCTGGCACAAACCTATCAGGCTCCCTTCTCTCTCTTTCAGAACGACGTGGCAATTCTACAAGCTTGTTCTCTACAGCTGGTGGTTGTGCGGGCAACATGGGTTGGGGGCTAAGAGAAGTAACAGGAATAGATACATTTTCTTCTACCTCCTCTGGCTCTATTTTAATTTCTCCATTATTAGCTCCCTCATCATCAGAAAGGGATCTCCTCCTTTCAGGAGTAGGTGGCTGGTTATTAGAGTTATCCTCAATAGGAACTGAGATAATAGAAGAACCTAACCTTTCCCACCCAGAAGATTTTTCTAAAAATGTAGCAGAGGCAGAAATAACAATCTCTCTACTATTAGGAACAGCAAACCTGAAAGCCTTATGATTAGACTCATAACCCAAAAAAATCATCTTTCTGGCTTTAGGCTGCCCTTTCCTCCTCTGTTGATGAGGAACATGCACAAAAGCAGGTACACCAAAAATATGAAGATGTTCCAGAGATGGAATTCTATTGTGCCAAAGTTTGGATGGTATTTGCCGTGTGGCAGATGACCAAACCAGATTTAAATTATGGGTGGCACACATAAATGCCTCGGCCCAATAAGAGCTTGGTAGACCACTGTCCCTTAACATACAAAAGGCCATATTTTGCAAAGTCTGACCACGCCTTTCACAATGAGCATTGTGCTGAGGACGATAAGGAGCAGTCAATCTATGCTCTATCCCTTTTTCTTCAAACAATGCAGCCATTCTGCTATTAACAAATTCACCACCACGGTCAGAAACCATACACTTAGGTAGCTTTCCTGTTTTCCTTTGAGCATACCTTAACCATTTGACCACAGCTTGATAAGTATCAGATTTTCTCTTAAGCAAATAACAAAAACCATATCTTGAAAAATGATCTTCAATGGATAAAGCAAATCTTGCTCCACCCAAACTAGTTGTATAAGGTCCTGTAAGATCCATAAAAATGAGATCCATTATCTCATTACTATGATATTCACCAGGGATTTTAACAGGTGCAACCTTAGATTTAATTGTCTTACACACTTCACAATCTAGATAAAGAGAACATGGCTTTAGCTTAAGACCCTTGGTTAATTGAAGTGTTTTCTTTAAAGCATGAAAACCTGGATGCCCAAGTCTTCGATGTAACAAATGGATACAATTTTCATGGGGAGGTTTGTTTGTATATACATTCTGTACCAAGTTATCAGGGTTAAGTAGATAAGTTCATAAGTTCCTCTTATGAAGAACTGTTGCTGCTACTGTATGAAGATTATTGCTGTGCTACTCTGTGCTACTGGTATTGTTTATTGGATTCTTTGTTGCTTTGGACCATGGAATGTTTATCTGACAAACTCTTAATGGATTATGTTTTTGCACTGGAATGAAAATATATATTTTTCTACATGAATGTTTGCTGTTTGTTGCATTAACAACCAATACTGGGATGACTAACTTATAATGTATATTTTGTCATCGGTTATGGGCCCAGTACAACGCTAATCTTGTGGCTATGTCAATCCTGTAAGTATTTGTGTTGTTATTTTTCATTCTGCTGTTGCATTCCTGAGCTTGAATTTCATCATGGATGCAAGTAGTATTTCTGTAGCAGGATCACTTGTGACCCAGCTAAATGGACAGAATTATTCTACATGGTCGCAAAGAATTTCTTTATTGTTAAAGAATCAAGGACTATGGAAAGTGGTGTTTGATCCACCTGCTATGAGTAGTTTAAGTGGTGCAGAGAGAGAACAGTTTCATAGAGATAATGAGAAAGCCCTGTCTCTTATTGGATTGACTATAAATGATTTGCAGTTAGTGCATATCCAAGGTCTGGACTCTGCCAAAGCCTGTTGGGATGCACTTAAGGCATTATATGTAAGAGACAGTGTTGGTGCACAAATCCATCTTATGCAAAAATTGTTAAGGACTCATCTCCAGCCAGAAGGAGATATATTTTTGCACTTGGAGTTCATGAAAAGAACTTTGATTCAGCTCCAAGAGAAGGGACTAACATTTAATGAGTTACAACAAGTTTATATTATCCTTTGTTCATTGGACTCAAGTTATGATCAGTTTGTTTCCAACGTGGAAGTTCTGCCTCAAGCAGAGTTAACTTTAGCTAACATCACTGGCCGTTTGTTGGATGAAGATCAGCGAAGGAGAGATAAAGCCCAGCTGCGAGTTATCAAGCCGCATTCCTCAAAACAAACTAAGATGAGAGTTGCGGAGGAGTGTGAGATGGCTACTTCCAAAGCTTATTCTGCTAGAAGATGCTACGAATGTGGAAGTTTATCTCATATTTATAAAAACTGTAACAAGAAGGGTAAAAAGTTCAATGGGACTAATTATACAGGGAGTGCTCGTCTGGCTGTTGCAAAAGAGGGGTCGATGGACTGTACAAATGCTTATGTAGTTGATAGTGGTGCTTCAGTAAATATTTGCAAAGAAAGACAATTGTTTAAGACTTTCAATCCTTTAGAAGACCAATGTGTAACTTTAGCCGATGGAGTCTGTGCAAAGATTACAGGCAAAGGACTTGTGTATATGCCTAATTTGAGAAGGGATATTCAAATGGTTTGTGTTCCCACTTTGCAGTATAATCTGTTATCTGTATCTGCCTTGACTCAGAATGGTTTCAATGTATATTTTGATGCTTCTGTATGCAAAATAAGAGATGCTAAAGGGTTGGTTGCGATTGCTAAATTGCAAGGTGATTTGTATCTACTTAACCCTGATAACTTGGTACAGAATGTATATACAAACAAACCTCCCCATGAAAATTGTATCCATTTGTTACATCGAAGACTTGGGCATCCAGGTTTTCATGCTTTAAAGAAAACACTTCAATCTTATAAATCCCCCCCACTCCACGCCACTGAATTATAATAATTTATAAATCTTAATTTATAATAAATAATAATAATAATAATAATAATAATAAATAAATAATAATAATAATTATAATTATTATATTATTAATATAATATTAATATTATAATATTAATATTATATTAATATTATATTAATAATAATATTATAATATTATAATTAATATTATAATTAATATATATAATATATAATATATATAATTATAATATATATATAATATATAATTATAATATATATAATTATATATATATATTATATATAATATATATATATATTATTATATATATAATTATAATATATATATAATATATAATTATAATATATATAATTATATATAATATATATAATTAATATTATAATTAATATTAATATTATAATATTATAATTAATAATATTATATTAATATTATATTAATATTATAATATTAATATTATTATATTATTAATAATAATAATAATAATAAATAATTTATAAATCTTAATTTATTAATTTATTATAAATTATTGATAATTTATAAATCTTATAAATCTTATAAATCTTATAAATCTTATAAATACAAGCTGACAAATCCCCCCCACTCCACGCCACTGAATTAGTCCAATGGAAAGGCAGAGCCAATACGATTGGATCCAGCTGGCGTCGCAGAGCTGGGCTGAGGACAGGAGCTCACACTGTCTTGTGGGGCTGACCCGGGTCTCGAACCCTGGCCTCCTGGTTAACAGGCACAGTGTCTTAGCTGCTTGCACCACCCACAGCCACACCCACAGCTGTGGGTGGCGCAAGTGTTTAAGTTTCCATCATACTGAACACACCAGGAATCACATACAGCCAAATCCTGAATAATTGCGTGAGCACACAAGAGACATTACGTGCACCTGTAGTTAATGCACCACCTAGTGAAAACCTATGGGAAATTCATATTGCAATCCAGAGTAAATTGTTCTGACACTGGAGCAAGGACTCCCCGTAGTTACTCTGGATTTCACCCATAATCAATGATTGCGCATATGGTCACATCGGTGACCTTTATTTCTAAGCTAAAATTCCACCCCATTGTTTAAAAAATCAGATTTTTAAAAATTTTATAGGGCATGCCTCCACCCTAGAGCATGTTGGCCATCCATTTCCAGCTACGCAACATCCTTTGGGAGAGAGCTTGCTAGACCACGTTCTCATTCCTGCCGACTTTTGGACACATCACACTCCACACAAATCCCTTCTTCTGTCTTATCATTTGCAAAGAAATCCGGACGCGGCTCTATTTCGGGAAGAAAGTTGCACTATTGATCTGCTCGAGGACTGAAATGTCACCAATTATTCCCTGCAGTCCCTGAAAAAGTGCCCAGCGCAGCAGCTTCGAGGGGAACGAATCAGGCTTAGAGGTAGGAAAAGGGATTGTCCCTAAGCCTTCGGAAGAAGTGGAGACTCTTTTTCGGGGCTGATTGTGCTGAAAGGATCGGGGACTCGGCGCTGACCTTTGGTGTGGAGAGACTTGGGTTAAGCCGGTAGGATGATCCGCTTGGACGGTGAGAGAACTGCTCGGACTCAACTGGAAAGAAAGGAAGAAATTGATTTCAGGATTGGAGACACTGCAGTAAAACATGCATTAAGAAACATCAGCGGGATTCATTCTAGAGATGGACATGGCCATGTATATGGTCTGACTCTGTGGCTGCATGTGCCATGATTCAGGGGTGCCAAAATAGCGATCACTGTATTTTGTGGGGCCAAGGAGGTCTGGCGATCCTTGTTTCCTAATGGGCAAAATCCAGAGTAACTACGGGGAGTCCTTGCTCTGGTGTAAGAGCAACTTACTCTGGATTCCAGTATGAATTTCCCATAGGTTTTCAGTAGGTGTTGCAGTAACTACGGGTGCACATAAAGTCTCTTACATGCTCCCGTAGTTACTCTGGATTTGGGGGTATGACAAGTTCCCAACCCTCCCTGATCTGGACCAGTAGGACTTACTAACATTAGGACATGCTACTGAGTAAATATACATATGGCAGACACATTTACTTATTTACATATATGTAAATATACACATGGGATCCTGCAATATCTCATAAGGTAAACGCTGACTGGTGCAAGTTGGAGGTGCAAGTTGTATGATTGTGGTGCATTCATATGTAAAGCACACAAAGACACACCACATATAACTGTGGTGCATTCACACTCACACATGCACACAACAAACACACATGCGCACGCCAATGTGGGCATATTGTAGAATATTTTTATTTATTAAAGCGGAGGAGTAAGGAGGGTGCTGTAAGAGTTTGCACTACAGGCAAGGAGTTGGACTTGATGATCTTGTGGATCCCTTCCAGCTCTATGGCTGCAATCATAAAGACACTTTCATGGGAGTAGGACCCAATTAGCACAAGTATGCTTACTTTTGAGTAGGATTGGGTGAATTATCACCTTCCTTATGTCTCTCATATTCCTTCCTTCCTTCCTGCCTGCCTGTCTCCCTTCGCCTTGCCTTGCCTTGCCTTGCCTTGCCTTGCCTTGCCTTTCTTTCTTTCTTTCTTTCTTTCTTTCTTTCTTTCTTTCTTTCTTTCTTTCTTTCTTTCTTTCTTTCTTTCTTTCTTTCTTTCTTTCTAACAAGCTACCCAAAGAAGATCTGATCCAAAATGAGTCAGAAAATCAAATTATATATAACCAATAGGTATGGGTCACGTGCATCTTAAGTCCTCGAGTGGCTGGGGGGAAAAAACAAACAAAACACCCCAGCGTGTATGTGAATAATCCATTTATCAGCAGACTCAGCTGGTTAGATAGTTTGTATTTCTGATTCCTATTGAATAATTTCCTTGTGGGTTTGATTTGCTAAGAAACCATCAATCTGGAAAATGTGAACAGACAAATCCTATCAGTGATAATCTGTTCACAAATATTCCAGAGGCAGCAAACACAGGGCTGGTCTCACCCTTTGGCGAGTTCAAGGCCACGCGGACTGAACCTTTCTCTGCCCCCATCTCTCTGCAGTGTCTGGTTTTCTGTTTAATATTAGCACTGCTGTATTGGGGGAGGGCGCCAGGAGAAGGAGTCAGAGGACATGAGGGGCAAGCTGCACCCATCGCTTTCATTCTGTCTTTTATTTATTCATTTATTAAAGGTGCAAACCTAAAGACACTTTCCTGGGAGTAAGACCCCTTGAACACCATGGGGCTTACTTTTGAGTAGACCTGGTTAGGATTATGCTCTTATTCTTTCTTACTATTCTGGGTCTTCATGAAGAATGTGGCTCTTAGTTTAAATCCTAGACCCTTCCTTCCTATCATTCACTCATTCGTTTATTCATTAGTTTGTTTATTCTCACTATTCTGACTCTCCATGAAGAATAGGGGTTTAAGTTTGGATCCTATATTCTTCCTTCCTTCCTTCCTTCCTTCCTTCCTTCCTTCCTTCCTTCCTTCCTTCCTTCCCTCCCATTCATTCATTCATTCATTCATTCATTCATTCATTCATTCATTCATTCATTCATTCATTCATTCATTCATTCTTACTATTCTGGCTCTCCATGAAGATGGGTCTTAGATTGGAACCTTCCTTCCTTCCTTCCTTCCTTCCTTCCTTCATTCATTCATTCATTCATTCATTCATTCATTCTTACTATTCTGGCTCTCCATGAAGAATCTGGGTCTTAGGGCACAATCCAGAGCAACTACAGGGAGTCCTTGCTCCAGTGTAGGATCAATTTGCTCTGGATTGCAATATGAATTTCCCATAGGTTTTCACTAGGTGGTGCAGTAACTATGTGTACACGTAATGTCTCTTATGTGATCCTGTAGTTACTCTGGATTGTAGGGTTAGTTTCCTTCCTTCCTTCCTTCCTTCCCTCCCTCCCTCCCATTCATTCATTCATTCATTCAGTCAGTCGGTCTTGCTATTCTGGCTCTCCATGAAGAATCTGGGTCTGAGTTTAGAACCCAGACCCTTCCTTCCTTCTTTCCTTCCTTCTCACCCTCCCTCTTATCCATCCATCCATCCATCCATCCATCCATTCTTACTATACTGGCTCTCCATGAAGAATCTGGGTCTTAGTTTGGATCCTTCCTTCCTTCCTTCCTTCCTTCCTTCCTTCCTTCCTTCCTTCCTTCCTTCCTTCCCATTCATTCATTCATTCATTCATTCATTCATTCATTCATTCATTCATTCATTCATTCATTCTTACTGTTCTGGCTCTCCATGAAGAATCTGCGTCTGAGTTTAGAACCCAGACCCTTCCTTCCTTCCGTCCTTCTTTCCTTCCTTCCCACCCTCCCTCCCTCTCATTCATTCATTCATTCATTCATTCATTCATTCATTCATTCATTCATTCATTCAGTGTCTCTCACTTTTCAAGGTTCACCATGAAGAACTTGGGTCTTATTTAGATCCTTCCTTCCCTTAAATAAATAAGTATCCCCTCCCTCATTTTCACAAGGCTGGGCATGATGTCACAAGCTCAACAGCCTTAGCTATGTACCTGTGGCATAGCTGATGATGCAGGTAGACTTGAAGCCTGACAGGTAGACTTGAATTCCAGATAGACTTGAACTTCCTAGTCTACTTCCATTCAGTCCTGCCATAAGCTTCGCAATTCCCTCGCCTCCCCGAAAGATCATAGTTCACTTTGGCAATGTAGCTCTGGTGTTTCCAGCAAAACAGAGCTATTTCCTTCCACACAGCAGCTGTGCCCGGCCCGACTCTGCCAGCTGTGGGAACAGGTCCCAGTTTACTTAGTGGGAGCCAAATGGCTCGTAGATCTTTCAAAAGGAGACAGACAGTAACTTGGCCCAGGTGGTACTGGTGGAAGCGCTTGCTGGAAACGGATGAATCTTTTCCCTCCCTGGTGTCCTTCTTTGTGGTCTGCCAAATGCTATGATGGAGCCTCCCTGTCCGATTCGGTTTGCCTGTGGGGTCCCTGAAAGATCAGAAGGGCCGTAGCTCATTGATGGAGCTGCCACTTTGTGGGGAGGAGAGGTAGACCCCACGGGCATCACCGGATAGTACTGGAAAAGACCCTTGTCTGTCCAAAACCTTATACAACTTCTGCCAGCTGGTGTAAAACAATCCTGAACCTGCTGGATCAAGGGGGTAAGTTTGTCCAAAGCAATTTAATATGCTCATACATTTTTACTCCTGGGGCACATGGCAGTTTTATCTATAGATTTTAAGTTGGAAAATATCATCCAGAAATAGTTTAACTTTACTCATGCTAAGTACTAATATGCTTTCACTTTGCCTAGTGGTTATAGCTGATAGGAGTCCGAAGGGGGACATAAAGGAGATATCATAGGGTGCAATCCTAACCTATTTAGGCCATTCTCATGAAGGTGTGGAGCAGCCAGGGCATGTCTATGCACTGGCCTAACCCTCCTAGGGGTTGGCACAGAATGGCCAACATGCTGCCGAGACATATGCCGGCCGATCCAAGGGTTAGGATTGCAACACTGATCTTCAACTTTCTGCCCGACTTGAAAAATCTTCTGATCACCATCCTGGTGGGATTCCAGTTGTATGTCATGGACATAACTAGTGGCAACAGCTGAAAGGCCTCCTATCTCCATCAAGAACGGCTGGCGCAAACGCCTTGCCAACCTGCCAGGCCGGCGCACTTGGCCACCCCCCATCCTTTCAGATGGTGCCGGGTCTTTCCATGTAAATGTAACATTTGGTTGAATGGCCCGCTAATTACATTCCATTGGCACCTCTCCTCGCGCTTGTCGAGCCAAAGCGCATGTTAATGGGCTGAGCTTTGCTGCGCCGCTTCCCTCCCACACCTGCCTCCATCCTCGGACTGACGGATGCCTGCGCGGAGTATTAATTAAGCAATTAAGGCCAAGGACATGCCTGTTTGATGCCGTCCTAGATAAAGACTTCCCAGCAAGGTCGCAGAGCACCATTACAGCGGGAGCCATTCGGGGTGTAGTAGCCATTAGGCTCACTAACCTAGGAGCCCTGCAGGACCCATCAATTGATAGGACAAAGGACCCATCAATTTACTCAGCCCATAAGACATGGATCCTGTTGCTCACAGCTGATGGCCACAAGCAGCCACAGGGTACCAAGGCACATCAACGTCCTCCAGGTGGTAGCAATGTTCTGGTGGGAAGCATCACCACCATTGTCCCCGCACCTGGGGATGCCACTGGGTTGGTGAAGGTTGCCCTAAGTAAGGCAACACAGATCCAAGAACATTCATTGCACCAGGGCTAAGTGGCATCTGCATACCAGGCTGCCCATCAGCTCAGATCCTGGAGGGAGGTATTGTAAACACCATGGTTGACCATAGCACCAGCTTGATCTATAGCATGATCTGCCCTCCAGCACACTCTTCCTCCCTGGCCAACTAGGATACTCCCAGTGCCAGTGTGCACCTGGCACCTGCACACTTAGCTGCCCATCAGCTCAGATCCTGCAAAGGTATTACAAATACCCTGGTTGACCTTGGCTCTCCAGCACCAGCTGGCTCTATGCATGAACCACCCACCGGCATGCTTTTTCTCCCTGGCCAAACAGGGTACCACCAGTGCCAGTACACTAAATGGCACACTTGGCTACCCATCAGCTCAGATCCTGGAGGGAGGCATTGTAAACACCCTTTTTGACCATGGCTCTGGAGGCACCAGCATGAATTGCCCACCTGCACACTCTTTCTTCCTGGACAACTAGGGTGCCCCACAGTGCCAGTTTATGGGATAATCTTAGAGCCATTCCAGCCTGCCTGGTGATGCTCAAGGGTTCATGTGCTCCATGGGCTGTGGGTGGCGCAAGCGGTTAAGACGCTGTGCCTGTTAACCAGCAGGCCAGGGTTTGAGACCCGGGTAGGCCCCACAAGACAGGCTCAGCTCCTGTCCTTAGCCCAGCTCTGTGACGCAGCTGGATCCAATCGTCTTGGCTCTGCCTTTCCATTGGACTAATTCAGTGGCATGGAGAGGGGGGATTTGCTGCTTGGGTAACAGCCTATCCTCCATACCAATCCAACCCAGGCTTTCATGCTTCGCATGCAGCGTATGCAGTGCTGAGCATGATACCATCGTCTTTCAAGACTGACGGAGGCCTGCATGTGCTCCAGAGGGTGCAATAAAAGAGTGTGCCTGAACCCTGGTCTGCATTCTAGGGATTCGATTTACATGGTGCTGGAACCCGACCTTTTCCCATCCTGCTTTCCCTCCTCCCCCCACTTCACAAGAACTCTTTGAAGAAGAAAAGATCTTTTCAGTAAAATAGAAAAACGCACCGAACTGGAGCCAAGAACCTTCTCCGGTGTCTTTTGTCATCTGCCTTTCAAAAAACACCTACCCGCGCCCCTGGCAGTGACTCAGCCGAGATGCATATCAAAGCCCTGTTGAAAAGGATGGCCGTCGCCTCCTTGTTGGTGCAGAATGCAATAGGCATTGCAAAAAAAAAAAATGAAATCATCATCATCTTCTTGTTTGTCTTTTATGTCTTCATCACCATCATCATCATCAGCACATGTATGTATCAGATGTGCTCTGGGCACTCAGTGGAACTCCTTGCCACTGGTTGTGGTGATGGTACCTGACTTACCCTACCATCCAGAGTAACTATCAAAAGACATAAGAGGCATTACTCTGGTTTGCTCTATGCATTTCCCATAGGTGGCACCGTAACTACATCTGTGTAAAAGGTCCCGTAGTTATTCTAGATTGTAGCCTTAGATACCTTTAGGAGCAGAAGGCCCAATTGGAAACCTACCTACCTACCTACCTACCTACCTACCTACCTATGGAAGTAAGAAAGGACAGACAGATTGAGA
Organism: Cryptoblepharus egeriae; assembly: GCA_030015325.1. Lineage (NCBI taxonomy): Eukaryota > Metazoa > Chordata > Lepidosauria > Squamata > Scincidae > Cryptoblepharus > Cryptoblepharus egeriae. The sequence continues at coordinate 4,447,738 of JAREYC010000017.1, read as the reverse complement.
AATATCCCTCCCCTTTGCCTCTCCCTCCCTCCCTCCCTCCCTCCCTCCCTCCCATCCATCCATCCATCCATCCATCCATGGAAATAAGGAATGACAGACAGATAGATAAATATCCCTTCCTTCCTCCCACCAGTCAATCAATCAATCAATCAATCAATCAATCAATCAATCAATCAATCAATCAATCAATCAATCAATCAATGGGCCCTGGAGCCACATCATTCCCAAATCTGAATCTTCCATAGAATGTGTTTGTTTTGAACATGTTCTCTGAACAGGTACGGAGTGCAAAATATCTTCATAGTGAACTGCCTCATTCAGCCTCCTTTCCCCAATCATCAGGCTTCAGGATCAGGCAGCATCTCTGTTTTAATAAACCATAGTTCCATGCGCATGCGAGCCACATGTCGGACAATGCTAACTCTATGGCTCTAGAAATGGGGATGAGCTCCGCACCCTACATTTGGTCACAACTAGCAGTATAACCTACGGGGGTCACCTTTAGATTGTTGAATTAAACAGATTTAACTTTAGATATATGCTTTTGTTGAGCCAGTGCATGAAGGTTAGCTAGAGATAAGCTTGCCTCTGAACACATACAGAGTGCAAATTTCGCAGTGAATCCCTGAGTCTGATTCACTCCAGGATCAAGGGGTGGGCTGCGGATTTCGGGATTGACGGGAGGGTTTCATCCAGACAACACTGAGCTCCAGCATCTGTATTTTAATGAAGTGTGGCCTCACATTGAGGTCCCTGTGAAATGGTATGTGTGTGTGCAAGTGTGCGTGTGCGTGTGTGTGAGAACGAGGATTTTGACACTGTTTATTTTGGGATTTCTTTCCAGCTTCTGTCATTTCCAGATTTAGACACTGACGAAAAGGCAAAAGGAATTTGTCTCAGCCTCAGATACTCAAACCCCAAACCTAGTAGGGATCAGCTAGACCTTCCCCTATGTAGTAGGAATCAAACCCCTTGCTTGATCCACAAGCCCCTTGTTCCCCGTTGCAACTTCTCACCTTGCTGAATAACAGAGATTTAGTCCAAGGCTAAGTCCCTGATGCTCTGCAAGTACATACAGAAGCCCTATATCTTGGATCCCATAGCTGTAGATTCAGATATGGTCCGAGGGCTCTGTGCATGCTTCCCATGCTTGCCTCTGGAGTGTCCTTTGAGCTCAGCAGAAGCCTCAAACATCCCTTTGGGGTTTCCTGGTGGCATTAAAAAGGCATAAGGTATTGAAAACATTATTTCTGGTTTCATAAGAAGCTGGAAATTAAAAAAAAACCCATAAAGCATTTTTTATGGAATTGTTAAGGCATTGAGCCATTGATAAGGCACAGCATGATGCCAGAAGGGGGCTCAAATCCCCCAAATGCCCTGCAAATATAATGGCCCTTCCCAAACTCCAGTGGCACAACGGCACTATGCCACAGCACCCTGGTTACAAGTCACTGCTATAGGGTTAAGCTGAGCCTGGCAGAGGTCATGGAAGGACATCCATGGCATCTGTTGGGTTCAGAAGACACACTAAAGATGAGAGGAGAGAGATTCCTATCAGTTCATGATGGGGGGGGGGGTGTGTGTTCATCTGAATCCATGATTTCCTGTAGTCATTGCGGATTCTGGAACGGAACCCCCGCAGATATGGGGCACATCTCTTTTTCAGAAAGTGCTTATCTCTATTGACCTTAAACCCACTTTGGGGTTCCTTCCAGCGGCCAAAAGATTTAAAATCACTCCATCTGGTAATGATACGGATCGCCAAGATCTCCAATTCACATGTGTTCGGAGACATGGTTACCAGCCACTGTGGACACAAACTGAACCATAAACCGTGCCAAATTTGACTGGTCCCTAAATGGAGATGTGATACTGGCTGCACTGGAATTTTTTAAAAAAATTAATCACTTCTTTTTTCCCAGCGTCCTTTCCCAATTGTGCCAAGATCCGGCACAGATGGAGCTTTGCAACCTTGACCCCTCCATCCTGTTTATAATCAGGAAATGATATTTTAAATATAGACGCGGCTCTTAAGTCACTCAAGTGATCCCCAAACAGGAAACAGGATGAATGGAGAAAGCTGGTGTCAGAACGAGTCCGTTCGGTAATAGAAAACCCAAAGCGATGTCCAGGGAATGATGCGGATGCTAAATGGATCTCATTTAAACTCCAAGAGGTCACCATTGCGTGCCCTTCATTACACATCACTGTACCCTGCAGATACTTCGGTTTATTATGAATGGGAGGGGAAGCCGTTGCATTTATGCCGCTCTGAGTACCGAGTCTGGCTTGGAAGAAGAATGTACTGTAAGGTGGAAATTATTCAAATATCCAACAGGCAGATCTGACAGAACTTTCTCCGATCAAATGGGTTTCCCGGGCATTACAAGGGATGCTCTAGAGATGCATATCTCTAATCTAGGGATTAAGCTAATCTAATCTTGTGATCTAGGGATTACAAGAGATGCTCTAGGGGAATTTCCTGCTGCAGGCAGGGGGTTGGACTAGATGACCTACTAGGTCCCTTCCAACTCTATGATTCTATGATTCTCTGACTGGCTAAAGCAATAATGATACCATTTTACAATCTGGAGCTGATTTGCTTTCAAAGGGTCAGATCAGGCATAATGTTGAATAGGGGTTGTGCGCACTGATGCCATTAAACCCATCTTGGGTGGGCACCTCTTGACTGGATGCCAGCGGGGCCAACTTCATTACAAAGCACTTGTACGTGGTGGGTGCCGTCACAAGGGTGTGATGCTAGTTTGCTTTCCCGTGGTGTACCCCAAATAGCACAAAAGTGTTAACCAAATGACTAGCAACTGCCAGACTACCTTGAAGAATTGGCAGTAGGCACCCGTTGGCAGCCAGACATCATTGTAGAACTCCTGGCTCTCTAAATACATGGTACGTCTCCAAACTCATTACCTGGCAGATGTGCCCATTTCTCATTTTAGGCTTAGGCTGCAATCCTAAAGACACTTTCCTGGGAGTAAGGACAAAATCCATAGTAACTACGGGGTGTCCTTGCTCCAGTGTAAAAACAATTTACTCTGGATTGCAATATGAATTTCCCATAGGTTTTCAATAGGTGGTGATGTAACTACAGGTGCATGGAATGTCTCTTTCGTGCTCACATAGTTACTCTGGATTGTAGGGCAACATACATTGAACACAATAGGGCTTACTTTTGAGTAGACATGGTTAGGATTGTGGTTAGGATTTAAAATATATCCTATTTAACCGCACAGCTTCTTGCCGATCCAATTCCAGGGTCCCCACCAGTGATGGGCTTCAAAGAAATTAAGAACCGGTTCTCTGTCCATCTGGCAGCCACTTTTAAATGGCTATTTTTAAACTTTATATGAACTATCTCTTGTTAAGAACCGGTTCTGTAGAGTAGGTGTGAACCTGCTGGTGCCCACCACTGGTCCCCACCCTATTAAATTCAAAACCCATTTCCAGACTGGATGAGAATTTTCCGGCTTCGAAGCTGGGCATCTCACCGGTTGCCGGTTCTGCCATGGAGTGATTCTGCTCAGGGGTAGGAGAGGAGGGGGTTAGGATGAATATTCCTGACCCCAAATATTCTGATGGGAGAGCCAGGAGAATTCAGGGAACAAAGACCCCAGGGTTGCGATGGAGGGGAACAATGAAACTGGAGGATGATGAGGAGCTAAAATGAAAAACCCTTTACAGAAAGGCTGAGTCAGGGAAGAGATAGCAGGGGATCTAACAGCCCGGAAATCTATATTAACAGCAAAAAGGGGGAGAGAAGCATAGAAAGGGGGAGCAAAAAAAAAAAAAAAGGATGAAAGGGAAATGGTCTCATTTGTGAGCCACTTGTTAACAGCTTTAGAGGATGCCCCTGGGAAATATGAAAGGAATACAATAAGCTGGGAGACTGCACGGTCTCTCTTTCCCTCTTGCTCGGTTTTATGTCTGAACTCATATATTTCCCACCGCAGGGTCATCAAGCGAAGGTCATCGGGCTTTGATTGTGAGTCTACATTGTCTTGCTGGTTTTTTCAGGTCCAGAACAGGTGTGCATGCACATGTGCGCCACTGTACGAGCTCCCTGGGCAAATTCGAAAAGCTGTTCCTGTTATTCCCATGTACCCCTTCCTCTTCCTCCCATTGTGTCCTTGTGTGACTAATGCTTGTGTAACCACATGCACACACAATAGGGTTGCCATATGTCCCCCCCCCAAAAAAGGACAATCCTGGTTTTGGGGGATTGTGTTCACATACTGGTAAATGGGATGGGGTCCTGACCCAGTTTTGTGGAAGGGAATTATGGCAACCCTAATACTAAAACACACTCCCAGTCTTATGTGCACAACTACAAAAGTGGTTTAGCAGTCCAATCATGTTTGGTGCTACTGTATATCCGGTTTTCCAGGACATGTCCTCTTTTATTAGCCTTGTGTCCTGGAAAAGTAATCATTCTCCTCCTATTCCTTGTGAGCAGGCTGGCCTTGCAGCCTTCTTGTAATTATATGCAATATGGGTGCACAACATATGTAAGTAAATATACACCATACATAGCAGGCCTCCGTCAGTCTTGAAAGACTATGGTATCATGCTTGGCGCTGCATACGCTGCATGCAAAGCACGAAAGCCTGGGTTAGATTGTTATGGAGGATATGCTGTTACCCAAGCAGCAAATCCCCCCTCTCCACACCACTGAATTAGTCCAATGGAAAGGCAGAGCCAATACAATTGGATCCAGCTGGTGTCACAGAGCTACACATACGGTACATGCATTATATATATATAATGCACCATACCAGTATTACATGGTATATATCAGCGGACTTCAAAGTGGAGATCAGGACCCCCAGGTCGGGGGTGGTCATGAGAGGGTGGGATTCACCATCTTGAAATCTGGCACTAGGTTTTCCTGAGAGTAAGTCTCATTGAACACAATGGGACTTCCCAGTAGACATGGAAGAATATCTCAGTAAGTTTGACAGGGAGTCTCGGACAAATTTTTAAATTTGAAATGCCTGAACACTGCTGGAGTATATAAGGCACCACACCAACATAATACACCATGTTGCGTAAAGAAATGTCAAACAATTACAAAAAATAATTACAAAATTAAAAATTTATTTATTTATTTATGGGATATACATCCCATCCTTTCCAAAGCCAATGCAGAGGCCCAAAGCAGCTTATTTCGTTCATACCTTCCTACGGTCCTCACAACGACCCTATGAGTTAGCCGAGACCAAGTGTGAACAACTGGCCTACAGTCATCCACGGAGCTTCATGGCTACTGAGGGATTTGAACCTGGATCTTCCAGGTCTAAGCCCTACTCCCAAAGCACCACACCATCTGCGTACTCTTCTGTTCGGTCCTGAAGACCCAACTTGTACCAGCCTTGGGTTGATGCACCAAGCATCAACTTCTCATTCTTGGTTGTTCTTTCTACTTTTTTCCCCAACCCCTTAATATGGGTACGTTAACCACTTCCTTCTGGGCTGCAGAGATCTCCAAAGTGTCATCTCAAGGAGCTCTCCTATTAGCAGCCTATTTCAATTAATATTAGCTCAATTAGCTTCCAAGACAAAGGTTATTTCCTGCTATTTTATTGCTATACAATGGTATTTACATGCACATAATTCACTCCCAGCTCACTTAACTACTGGAAGTAGAACCTGCATCTGGGATAACAAATTCATTACTTCTCCCAAAATGTACCATAAAAAAACTATATCCAAGGCATAGCTCTAACAAGTATAGATGACTTGTTGGGCGCTTGCTGTCACCCATGAGCCTATATATATATATATATTTATATATTTATATTATATATTTAATATAATACTATATATATTGTATTATAATACAATATATATTATATATTTAATATAATACAATAGAAATAGAAAAAGGAAGGAAGGAAGGAAGGAAGGAAGGCTATATGTTGTCTGCTCACAAGGAAAATGAGGACAATGAAGATGTTTTTTCCAGGACACAGGGGTAAAATCCTGGACACGTCCAGGAAAAAGAGGTCACCCAGAAGAAATCGATCAGTTTCCTCAAACCCCTTTTAAAATCATCTAGGCCAGACACAACCATTACATACTGTGGCAAGGAGTTCCATAGATGAAACGACATGTTGGGTAATGAGATGAACCCAGAAGGGCAGTTTAAAAAGGTAAAAAAATAAATTAAAAAAAATGATTGTATGTAAAATGCAGTATTTACTTGAATCAAACGCTCACCTTTTTCAAATGAATATAGAACACAAGCCTCACCATGTCTACTCAAAAGGAAGCCCCAATGTGTTCAATAGGTCTTACTCTCAAGAAAGTGTCTTTAAGATTGCAGATGGCACATTAGATTCAAGTAAATATGGGTATCGTAGATTGAATAAATCATATAGGATGGTGCAGAACCTGGAAGACATTCGAATAAGCCGGTTTCCGGAGTGTCACCTGGGGATCTCCGAAGACTTTCATCAATGGACTGGTATGTGGGAAAGATGGTCCTGTCCCATTTTTGTGGAAGAGGATCATGGCAATCCTATCAATGTAGGGCCAGACTTGGGTTCACCACAATGACCTGGTGGTGCCACCTGGTTCTTTGTCTCAATTTCCATCACCGCCGGTCTGAAAGACTGTTCCAGCAATGGGCAGGACGACCCCGCTTTCAAAGCGGGGAAGCCATTCTGCATCCCCCCATCCATCTCCCCACACATTGCCGTTCATGTTTGCTTAATAGTTTATCCAGGATCTCAAATTGACACTCGGAGGTTTATGAAATGGCATTGACTTTTTTTTGGACCGGGGGGGGGGGGGAGAATATTGATGCGTTGCCTGTATTCATAGCTCCATAAAACTATTTTATAGTGATATAATAGCCCGAAATACGGGCTGTATTGGCAAGTGAGGGTTAGCTGTTGCAAAGGCTTTATCCATCATGAAATACATGCCTCCTCTTCCTCCCTCCCCTCTCCGCAGCATCAATATGGGATTCTTGACAGTGTCGGGTAAATAGCGGCTTTTTCTTCCACGTTCTTCCCTTCTGCAGGTTTCAAACGTATCAATATGTCTACCGACGTCTCGAGTGAATGAGACATAAATCAGGGAGGTTGTTTCTCCCCAGAGAGACGGAGCGTTTTCTGATTAGAGAAACCGCAAAGCAAGGGCCGGGGTGTTTGCTAACAAGCTTGGTAATCTGCAAGGCTAATGAGGGGTCCACACCTCCCCCCAGCTGCCTTTGCAGGACCGATTAGCATTTCGGAGAAGGGGAGGCTGGGAAAAAACAGACCCATTTTTCGGTGGACAGTGGCGTATCTAGGATGCAGCATGTAGGGACATCATCCCCAAGCGTCACTTGAAAGGGGGTACCGGGCATTGATCTACTTGGGGTGCATTTCTGCACCCGTACCCAAAAATTGCAACAGTTTTAGGGGACCTCCAAAAAATCTCTGCAGAAAAAATATATATATACACAGAATGCTATTTTTCATTTTTGTTATTAAGGGGGGCTTAGCATCTGCAGATTTTTGCATAAATTGTTGGAACGGGAGTGACTCCATCCCCATCTTCCTTCTCTGTCTAGACTGCTGAAGAAATTCAATGCTTGGGATGGTTGTGGCCAGGTTCCCAACTAGTCCTACAATCCAGAGTAACTGTGGGGGCGTGCAAGAGACATTGCATGTACCCGTTGTTACTGTACCACCTAGTGAAAACCCATGGGAAATTTATATTGGAATCCAGAGTACGTTGTTCTTACACAGAAGCAAAGACTCCCCGTACTTACTCTGGATCGCACCCTAGGGTTGCCATATGTCCTGGAAAATAGGGACAATCCCCGTTTTCTGAGATTACATTCACATACTGGCAAGTTGGACAGAGGGCCTTGTACCAGTTTTAAGGAAGAAAATTATGGCAACCCCAGGGGAATGACAACTTGGTGCAATCCAGAGTAAGTACGGGGATTCCTATGTAGTAGGAATCAAACCCCTTGCTGGATCCACAAGCCCCTTGTTCCCCGTTGCAACTTCTCACCTTGCTGAACAACAGAGATTTAGTCCAAGGCTAAGTCCCTGATGCTCTGCAAGTACATACAGAAGCCCTATATCATGGATCCCATAGCTGTAGATTCAGATATGGTCCGAGGACTCTGTGCATGCTTCCCATGCTTGCCTCTGGAGTGTCCTTTGAGCTCAGCAGAAGCCTCAAACATCCCTTTGGGGTTTCCTGGTGGCATTAAAAAGGCATAAGGTATTGAAAACATTATTTCTGGTTTCATAAGAAGCTGGAAATTAAAAAAAAAACCCATAAAGCATTTTTTATGGAATTGTTAAGGCATTGAGCCATTGATAAGGCACAGCATGATGCCAGAAGGGGGCTCAAATCCCCCAAATGCCCTGCAAATATAATGGCCCTTCCCAAACTCCAGTGGCACAACGGCACTATGCCACAGCACCCTGGTTACAAGTCACTGCTATAGGGTTAAGCTGAGCCTGGCAGAGGTCATGGAAGGACATCCATGGCATCTGTTGGGTTCAGAAGACACACTAAAGATGAGAGGAGAGAGATTCCTATCAGTTCATGATAGGGGGTGTGTTCATCTGAATCCATGATTTCCTGTAGTCATTGCGGATTCTGGAACGGAACCCCCGCAGATATGGGGCACATCTCTCTTTGAGAAAGTGCTTATCTTTATTGACCTTAAACCCACTTTGGGGTTCCTTCCAGTGGCCAAAAGATTTAAAATCACTCCATCTGGTAATGATACGGATCGCCAAGATCTCCAATTCACATGTGTTCGGAGACATGGTTACCAGCCACTGTCGACACAAACCGAACCATAAACCGTGCCAAATTTGACTGGTCCCTAAATGGAGATGTGATACTGGCTGCACTGGAATTTTTTTAAAAAATTAATCACTTCTTTTTTCCCAGCGTCCTTTCCCAATTGTGCCAAGATCCGGCACAGATGGAGCTTTGCAACCTTGACCCCTCCATCCTGTTTATAATCAGGAAATGATATTTTAAATATAGACGCGGCTCTTAAGTCACTCAAGTGATCCCCAAACAGGAAACAGGATGAATGGAGAAAGCTGGTGTCAGAACGAGTCCGTTCGGTAATAGAAAACCCAAAGCGATGTCCAGGGAGTGATGCGGGAGTGATAATTTAGGATTGCATCCTAAATTAACCAGCTGAAAACAATAGTTTTAGCTTTTGGCCCCACACGCACACACACACGCACGCACACGCACGCACACGCACGCACACACTTTCAGCCGAATTCAGTCTCCAAAATCAGGGTTGCATTAGATTTGATGGTTAATTACATTTGAGTCAATCTGGTATTTTGATTATAAGTTTAGGGTGTGCATTAGATTCGATGGTGCATTAGATCTGAATAAATGCTGTATAGATTTGAGTAATAGGATGGCGCATTAGATTTGAGTAAATGCGGCAACCTACAGGGGACACCTTTTCCTTTTTAATATATACATTACATCTATATACAGTATTTCATAGAATATATATGAAAGCAATATTTAGCTTTAATTTTTGTCGTGTCCTACATTTTGCTTGATGGGGTGGTGGTGTTGCTGTTCGCTTTTGTGGTTATGGCATCTGGTTGGCACTAAAAACCTGGGAAAGTTTCGAAAAATTATTTGGAGCCTCTTCAGCTTTCGTTTCTTCTCTCCCCAACCCCCCCACCACTTGCATTGATAAAATACTTGGAGAAGACACTCGATCTGATTATATTTACGGTTGCCTTGAGGCTCTTTGTGTGTAGTGTTTTCATACAGCGAGTAGTGTTTTACCGGGGAGAGAGGCCTCCAAGCCTACTCCTTGGAGGAATGCTTGAAAGAGCTTGGTATGTTTAGCCTGGAGAAGAGAAAACCCGGGGGAAATAAGAGTCTTGTCTTCAAGTAGCTGAAGGGCTGTCGTGCAGAAGAAGAGGGGTTCTCGGTGACTCCCGAGGGCAGGACTGAGTACTGAAACTACAGGGAGTAAATTTCAACTAGGACTGAAGAGGAATTTCCATAAATAGTTTCTAGGACTGAAATAATATAGCAGCACCTTGGCCCAAGTTAGATGTTTTTTGGAAGAACATTGATGGATACCTTTCAGTGATGCTGGTGTTCACCAGCATTGATCAGGGCATTGGTGACCATGGTGAACCTCATGATCACCATGCCTGATGGTGTCATGTCAAGTTCACAAGGAGAAGAACCCCACTGGAAGAGGCCATAGAACCATCGAGTCCAGCTTCTTGTGTCACAAAGTGGCAACCACATGCCTTGGGGAGCACACAAGACCCCAAGAGACCTGCATCCTGGTGCTCTTCCTTGAGAACATAAGAACTGAACCACTGGATCTGGCCAAAGACCCATCTAGTCCAGCTTCTTGTGTCTCACAGTGACCCACCAGATGCCTTGGGGAGGACAAAGGGCAACAAGAGACCTGCATCCCGATGCCTTCCATTGAGAACATAAGAATTGGACCTATGGATCAGACCCTAGACCCATCTAGTCCTGCTTCTTGTTTCTCATAGTGGTCCAGCAGATGCCTTGGGAAGCACACAAGACCCCAAGAGGTGCATCCAGGTGCTGCCCCTTGCATCTGAGATTCAGAACTACCCTAGTTCTAAAACCAGGAGGTGCCACGTACCCATGATGACTTGTAACCCATAACGGAATTTACCTCCAGAAATTAGTGGTGAAGTTCAACGTCTGGGTCGCCATGTTCTGTGCACTAACCTTGGACCTCAGTGCACGTTACTGGTAGAAAAGGGTGGACAATAGAAGCTGCCTTGGGTCCCCTGGGGAAAAAGCCGGGATATAAAAAAGTATATTATTATTATTATTATTATTATTATTATTATTATTATTATTATTATTATTATTACTGAAAATCAAACATAAATACACAGCGAACGATTTCGTGCTGGTTTCATTCACATCACCAGTTGGACCCAAGAGTCTAGGACTGTGTGATGTAGCGGCGTATAATTTGTGCTGATCCCAGAAGAGCGGCTTTCTGCAGTTGGCAGAGTGATATTCTGTCAATGCCAATAGTTTTCAGGTGCCTGCCAAGGTCTTTGGGCACTGCACCCAGTGTGCCAATTACCACTGGAACCACCTGCACTGGCTTACACCAGATACGCTGTCATTCGATTCTTAGATCTTGGTAGCGGGAGATCTTTTCCAGTTGTTTCTCCTCAATTCTGCTGTCACCTGGTATGGCGATGTCAACAAGCCACACCTGACTGCTTTCTATGATGGTGATATCCAGAGTCTTGTGTTCCAAGACCTTCTCCGTCTGTATCCTGAAGTCCCACAGAAGCTTGACCTGCTCATTTGCAGCCACTTTTTCCGGCTTGTGGTCCCACCAGTTTTCTGCCACTGGCAGATGATACTTTTGGCATAGATTCCAGTGGATCATCTGGGCAACAGATTGTGCCTCAGTTTGTAGTCAGTCGTGATCTTCTTGCTGCCACTTAGAATGTGGTCGATGGTTTCATCCACTTCTTTGCAGAGCTGGCATTTGGGGTCATGGGTTGACTTTTCAATTCTGACCTTGATGGCATTTGTCCTGATTGCCTGTTCTTTGGCAGCAAGTCTCAGGCCTTCCGTCTCCTTCTTCAGTCTTCCACTCGGAGCCACAACCAGGTCTTATCCTGATCCACTTTTCCTTCTATCTTGGCAAGGATTGGCCACGCAATACTTTATTCTGCCAACTGGCAGTCCGAGCCTGACTTGCACTTTTGCGGTATTCATAGTTGGTCTGCTGCACTTTCAACAACTTTCTCTTGCTGACTTCAGTCAGAGCAGATTCCTGGCTCTCTCGCACATCGTCTGCTAGGGCATGTTCTTCTTCTTCCACCGACTGCTTCACTTGCAAAAGTCCTCTGCCCCCTGATCTTCTAGGCAGGTACAGCCTGTCAGCATCACTACATGGATGTAAATCATAGTGAATGGTCAGTAATTTCCTTGTTTTCCTGTCCAAGTCCTCCAGTTCCTTCTGTGTCCAGTTCACAATGCCAGCAGTATACCTAACTACAGGTATGGCCCAGGTATTTACAGCCTTTATAATGTTGCCGCCTTTCAATTTGCTCTTCAAAATTTTTCTAACCCTTTGTATGTATTCTTTGCTGATCACAGTTTTCACATGCCCGTGCTTGATATTGTCCAGCTGCAGTATGCCCAGGTATTTGTAGGCTTCAGGCTGGTGGCATTTAATGGTTTGGCCATTCGGCATTTCAATGCCATCACTTTCCGTGATCTTCCCTCTCTTTAGTGCCACTGTGGCACATTTGTCCAGGCCAAACTCCATGTTGATGTCGGTACTAAAGACTCGGACTGTATTATTATTATTATTATTATTATTATTATTATTATTATTATTATTATTATTAACCAGAGTGTCTCATTTTGTCCCATTCCACCAATGTGGAATGATTTCTGGAATGATTGACAGCCCTAGATCCTTGGAATTCCCTGATGGCAGCAATCCATAAGGGATTGCTTAAGAGGGGGATTGCTTAAGGGAATTTTAAAAATTAAACCATATATATCATAATCTTTACAATGCGGGACTGTCTTCCTAAGCAGCATGGATCCCTGCGCACTTTGTCGAGCCAACAATAATAAGGGCTGAGACAACATTTGGCAAAACAAATTGATACCTGGCAAGGAGAAGCCTGGATAGGGATAGTTTTCTTTCGCTCTAAGCTGTGGCACGGCAGATCCTCTTTACAAAGATCTTATTTTACTCTTTCCTAATAAGAGGCAACATTCTTACCAGCCATGACAAAGCTGCTTATGGTGAAATAATTAAAAACTTGTTGCGTCTGAAGCAGGCATTAGAAAAAAAAAATAGGAGGGGGGGATTATTTCAAAAGCAGAATCCGATACGTGCTGCAGAAGGCAGGACTGGAAATAAAATTGCAATGTTTATCTTGCTCTTTGCCTGTTTTTAAGTGTCGCCAGGGTGCAATCTTTCCATGGCTCTGTTCGTCCAGATGCGTGCAACCAAATTAAGGGCAGAACTTACACATCACCCTAAATTTAGGTTGCCATACCCCCAAATCCAAAGTAACTATGGGACCGCATAAGAGACCTCTACATGCACCCGTTGTTACTGCACTACCTAGTGAAAACCTATGGGAAATTCATATTGCAATCCAGAGTAAGTTGTTCTTACACCGAAGCAAGGACTCCCCGTAGTTACTCTGGATTTTGCCCATAATTCTCTTCCACAAAATTGGGTCCCATTTGCCAGTATGTGAACACAATCCCCCCAAATCGGGATTGTTCCTGTTTTGGGGGACATATGGCAACCGTACCCTAAATGTGCCAAGGGACCTGGTGCATTTGCTCTCTTAAAAAATTTAAATTTGGGAAGCACAACAGGGTATCCATATGTCCCATTTTTCCAGGACATGTCCTCTTTTTTGGCTTTGTGACCTAAAAAATCATTGTCCTCCTTTTATGAATCCATGAATCCATCTGACCAGGCAGCATGTAGTCTCCTTGTAATTAAAGTTGTAAAACTTTAAAACATTAAAGTTGTAAAACTCCTTGTAAAATAAAGTTGGACTAGACCTAAGAAGTAATCTATTCCATCCCCCTGCCTGTAGTAGGAAATCATAGAGTATGGGTAAAATCCAGAGTAACTATGGGGAGTCCTTGCTCCGGAGTAAGAACAAGTTACTCTGGATTGCAATATGAATTTCCCATAGGTTTTCATTAGGTGGTGCAATAACTACGGGTGCACGTAAAGTCTCTTACAAGTTCCCGTAGTACCCATGTCTCTTACATGCTCCCGTAGTTACTCTAGATTTTGCCCTATCGCTGTTATTTGCTTGTTAAGTCTCTGCTTGAAGATCTCCAGTGAGGGAAAGTCCACCACCTTCCTTGAAAATCTACCGTATTTACTAGAATCTAATGCACCATCAAATCTAATGCGCACCCTATACTGTACTTGCGCAAATCTAATTAACCATCAAATCTAATGCATACCCTGATTTTGTAGACGGAATTTTACTGGAAAAGGTGAGCATTATATACAAGAAAAAGCAGTATTCCACTGCAATCTATTCTACTAATGTAATAAATTATAAATAATAGTTTTAAATTTAATTATGTCATCTAGTGTTTAGCCGCAATATACATGAGTGTTTTTAGCTTTAATTTTGCTGCGTCCTACATTTTTCTTGGGTGTCCTACATTTGCTGTTAGGACATACGGTTAGGGTTGCCATATGTCCCAGTTTTCCTGGTTTGGGGGGGACTGTGTTCATATACTGGGAAATGGGACAGAAGAGAACTATGGCAAGGCAATCCTGCACATGGGTTTCTATACATCTCACCTTCTTAGATTAGACACGCCATAAAGCATCTTCAATCTCTGGGTTGTGATCCCATCGGATCACCCTAATGACAAGGATGAGATCCTCCTGTCTCAGCGTCTTGGCTGTGGCTTATCTTCACGGCCTACTTCTTGGCTCCTCTTGGAACCTTCTCCCCCACTTTCATGTCCCTCCTTTGTAGCTTCTGTACCTCCCTAGAACTGAAAAAAGGGGAAAAAAGGAAATTTCACAATGCTTTTTTTTCTTCAAGTGTTGGGAGATCTTTCTTTAGACACTCTTTTGTCCTTTTGAGAAACTTAGGACTGGGTTGTTAATTGTCCTGCCAGGCTGGGCATCATCTTAGATCTTGGCACAGGTCAGGCCCCTCGTTGTCCCCAAATTTGTCCCAACCTTTTCTTTGAATGCGGCAGGGAATCGTCATCCCCGCCCACCACTTTCTTCTATTTCCAAACCTTCACATCTTTCACCTCCAACCAAAAAAATCTGCTTGTGTTCCAATGTGCCGGTTGATATTTTTTGCATGTTTTCCACTGGGGCCTCGCTGTCATTGGCGGAGAAGTGTCCCCCCCACCCCCACCGCTCCCCTCCTCTGCTGAGATCTCAGAATTCAATTAGCACTTATTAGCAAAACTGAATGTCGGAGCTCATCTTCTCCCTGTCGATGGAGACCCACCAGCTTCCTCCGCAGTCAGAATGTGATGCTCGGTGCCAGGTGGCCATGATGCTCATGGCAGACATCGAGAAAGGTTGCTCACCCCCTATCCTGGGATGTGGACAGACCCCAAAAGTGGTGGGGTTCAAATGTGCTGGGTCCCCAAGACTGCAGTAGGACTTCTAAGTTTCCATAGGGCAGTGGTCTTCAACTTTTTTTTAGAGAATGACACAGACAGACAGACAGACAGACAGACAGACAGACAGACAGACAGACAGACAGACAGTGGAAGGAAGGAAGGAAGGAAGGAAGGAAGGAAGGAAGGAAGGAAGGAAGGAAATCTGTCTGTCCTTCCTTCCTTCCTATCTTCCTTCGATAGATGGATAGACATCCCTTCCTTCTGTCCTTCCATCCTTCCTTCCTCTTTAGACAGCCAGCCAGCTAGCCACACACACATACACTGTAGACAGACAGACAGACAGACAGACAGACAGACAGACAGACAGACAGATAGATAGATAGATAGATAGATAGATAGATAGATAGATAGATAGATAGATAGATAGATAGATACCGTATTTCCCGGCTTATTACACGCACCGGACCATGAGACGCACCAAAGTTTAGAGGAGCAAAACAAGAAAAAAATATATTCTGAACCAAATGGTGTACTAATATATTTAATAAAATATAGCAGAATAATATTTCAACCATGTAAAGTCAACAGTAATATTAAGAACCATTACCACTGTCATTAACAAATGAAGAAAGACTTTAAGCTTCAATCACTCTTAATTTTCTGGTAACCCCAAAAACTCATTGTCTCTAGTGTCAGTGATTTGTGACTTTTGCACAAATCTCATTGCAAATGATCAGACAACATTTTGCACAAATCTCATTAGAAATAGTCCAGAAAGGCAGGTGAGTTGGGGGGGGGGGTTCTTTTGGGCGGTAGGTAGGGAAAGGTGAGGGGATCTAGATACATAAGGATGAGTGAGGGAGGCACAGGCATGGAGCAGGAGGGACCAGGTCTTGTGCATGTCTACTTTGGAGCAAGTCTCCAAGCCAGGGAAGGCTGGTTAGGATTGCAACTGTGCCAGAGTGACCAGATGCCAAACCCAAAATTCCTGAACCCCAAGGCCTAAATTCCTACCCCCAGGGCAAAATTCCTACCCGCTTAAAAATTGCCTAAAATGTATTTTTTTGTTTTTATATTTTTGATTTTTACTTTTTTGGCCGTAACTTTTGATAGGAAGGCGATATCTCAAAACTGATTATTGCACTGGATTCTGCTCTTCAATATGAATCCAACGACATATGACATGATGGGGTAAGGTGCTCCAGGATTGGCCCTATCACTCTATCAGACGCACAGACATTTCCCCCCCCTTTGGGAAGAAAAAAAAGTGCGTCTCATAAGCCGGGAAATACAGTAGATAGATAGATAGATAGATAGATAGATAGATAGATAGATAGATAGATAGATAGATAGATAGATAGATAGATAGATAGATAGATCAATGATTTTAAACCACTGTACCATGGCACACTGATGTGCCATGGGTTGATTATACCACAGCCGTGGGAACAGGTACCTGATCCACCTACCCCCCTTCCCGTTTCCCCTACCTCTACTGTCTTCACAACAACCCTGTGAGGTAGCATCCTGATCAGGGCCAGCTTTGAGTGCCATAGGGCAAGACTGCTAGAAGATCCTGTACAGGGATCTTAAGAACCCAGTTTAGATAAGGATGTCCCATGATTGGATCCAAGCTCTCTCTTGCTTGCTATGGCCTCACCCCAACATGGATTCATGACCCCAATGGTATCACGACCCACAGACTGAAGATGTTTTATGGGGTGTTTAAAAATAAAATATCCCCTGGGAAGCAGTTGACCAAGAGTCTTCTCTTCAGCTCCCAGCAAGTGTTGCTACCATCATAGACCTCCTAGGAAATGCAAAAGTCCTTTGGGGAACCAAATGTACAGGGAAATGTCTTGATATTTCTCTATGCACAGCAGGGTATCAATTTTTTAAAAGGATGCACAGAGAGACGAGCAAGAGATTCCTTTCAGAGCCAGAAAAATGAGGTGCTTCAGACTTGTGGGTATCTCAGAAGCTGCCAATGTTAAGATCACTGTCAAATATTTCATGCCAGCGACTGTTAGTTATGAAATATCATCTCCTATCAAATGCCATACAAATGGGAGGCTGCTGGTCCAGATCTGGGCATTATCCAAAGGGCTGGCACTTGTAGGGTTTGGGATAGGGAGCAGGTGCACAGGTGCCTAGAGGACCTAGGAGTTGTGGGGCCCAACCAGAAATATTTATAGGGTCAAAATTAGAAGTGAAAACATTTATATGGTCAATGCCAAGATCCATTAAATGCGAGTGATAGAAATGCAATTTATTTTTTATTTCTGTCTCTGACTCCAAATGGATTCTTAGAAAGGACATGTGTATTATTGGCCCCAAATAGATCTAAGATCAGTTTATGATAACATTGCATGCAACTTCTCCCCACATCGATGTGAACCAGGATTAGGGTTGCCATAATTCTCGTCAACAAAATGGGGACGAGATCCTATGTCCCATTTGGCAGTATGTGAACACAATCCCCCCAAAATTTGCATTTTCTCTGTTTTTTGGGACATATGGCAACCCTAGCTGGGACCCACTAAAAAACCCACATTGCTTGGGTTCGTACAGGCAACTTCTGGTCTCCCATCCAAGGCAAAACCCAAGCAGCTCCTGCTTAGCTTTTCGAAGTGAAGACATAATGTGTCTCTCTGTGCCACCATTTCAGGTCACATGTCCAGCCCTTTATTGATGACCACTTAGAGGAGGCACAAGGAGGAAAAGGTTTGAACGGTGGTACCTCTCATAACAAGCGCCTCACATAACAAGTGTTTCACATAAGCACAGGTGGGCTGAGGCCGGTTCTGACCGGTTCTGTAGAGGTGGTTGTTAATTAGGGGCTGACGTTAGCGAACCGGTTGTTAATTGGGGGGCATCATCTTTGAACTGCATGCAAGTGTGTTTGAATTTCTCTTAAAGGGCATCTGGGTCTGTCTTTCCAGAGCTGAAGTTCTACTCCTCCCTCCTCCTCCTCCCTCCCCTCCCCTTCTGAGCCCCCTCCCCTTCTCTCCCCCCCTCCTGCTCTCCTCCTACCTCCCCTTCTGAGCCTCCCTCCCCTTCTCTCTCCCTCCTTCCCTCCCTAAGGTTATTTTTAATTTTAAAATACAAACAGTCTGTTCCTTTCACCATTGCAGCACATTCAGACTCTGACTGCTGAACTGGGGGGTGTTTGGATCACTGTTAGTTCCATGCTTTAAAGTCAGGGTGAGTAAATTCTTCATGTCCCCATCCTTTGAATGAGGCTATTCAGGAATCCTGACTTTGCTAAATACCTTATTTTGATTAAAAACCTTATTTCTAGCAAGTTTTCAGAAGTTATTTCCTGGTGCAGTTTGCAAAGCATGCTGGGTACTCACATGCAAATGAGCAGCCTCTCTGGAGATGCTGTTTTTTTGAATCAGGCATTTGATGGGCAGCTTTACTAAGGGGTCCTTGGGAGGGAATAGAGAAGCAGCATACAAATGTCTGGGAGGCTGAGGAGAGTAATAGCAGCAAGCCTGCCTCCCTCCTTCCCTGGGTGCCTTTGCAGCCCAGTACTAGGCATGGAGAACTACTTAGTACTACCCAGTACTACTCAGGAGTAAGCCACACTGTATAGTAGAGGACTGCAGCCTGTGGCCACAATCCCAGCCACACTTTCCTGGGAGCAATTCCCATTGACTATCATGGGATTTCCTTCTGAGTAGCATAGGATTTGAGGCTACTTTCCCATCCAGACTTTCCTGAGAGTAAGCCCACTGACTATAATGGGACTTACTTCTGAGGAGATTGGCAGAGGATTGGATCTCTCCCTCCAGCCCTGTTCCTCCAACCCTACCTACTTTCCTGAGAGTAAGCCCACTGTCTATAATGGGACTTTCTACTGAGTAGACATGATTAGGACTGGGTTCTGAGGCTGCAATCATATCCACACTTACATGGGAGTAAGCCCCACTGACTAGAATGAGAGTTACTTCTAAGTAAGCCTGCATAGGATTGGACTGTAAGGCTAAAATCCTGACCACACAGTTTTGGGAGTAAGCCCCATTGACTTGAATGGTACTTACTTCTGAGTAAACACTGTTAGGATTGGGCTCAGGCTGCAATCCTATCCACACTGTAGACCTTTTGCTCCCCCCAAGAGATCTCCCCACCTCATCCTACCCCTCTGAGAAATCTCTCCACCTGAGATTGAGGGCAGGAAGTATGGGGGGTACCTGAAGAAATAGCCCCAATTCCCATCCTGTCCCCCCCCCAGGAGCCCAGTCCACTGCCTACTCTGAAGTAAATCCTATTAAAATCAGCAGGTTTACTCCCCTGTGAGGATAGGAGTGTAGCCTCAAAGACCAATCATCTGTCTACTCAGAAGTAAGTTCCATTATAATAGTGAAGCTTACTCCCTAGAAAGAAGCTGGTTTCTAAGAGCTTGTAATCCTATGCCTGACTACTCAAAAGTTAATCCCATTTCAATCTATGAAGCTTACTCCCAAGACAGTGTGCAGAGGAGTGCAGCATTAGAGCCCAATCCTATTCTTGCCTACTCAGAAGTAGGTCCCATTAGAGTGTGTGGAGCTTACTCTTAGGAAAGTGAATAGGATTGCAGCCAGATGCTGGTTACTAAGAGCTCAGTCCTTTGCTTGACTACTCAGAAGTCCTATTATATTCAATGGAGCTTACTTACAGGAAAGTGTGGACAGGATTGTAGCCTTAAGTGGTGGCTTAGAGGCAAACCTCAAACTGCAGTTGGACACCACAGACTCTGGTCCTAAACTGTAGATCAGTGTTTCTCAACCAGTGGTATGAGTACCACCAGTGGAACTTGTGGTGTGTCTGCTGTATTAGGCACCTAGATGCAAGTGTCATATGTGCTCCCGGAGGCAGCTGGTGGGCTGCTGTGTGATTCAGGAGCTGGACTAGATGGGTCTTTGGTGTGATCCAGTGGAGGCTTTTCTTATGCTTTTATGTTCTTAATTGTGGCACACTTTCCCCCTGAGAGCACAACAAAGTGTAATGCATAGGAATAAATTACACAGAACCCAGGGGCTTAGTACTGATTGATGCTGTCACAAGTGATACAATTTTTTTGGAAAACTAAGGGTTAAGGTGGCGTGCCCTCCCCTGCCCCGCCCCTGCCCCGCCCCCTGATCCATCCTGGCCCCGCCCACTTCCGGAGAACCGGTTGTTAGGGCAGGCTGGGCCCACCACTGCACATAAGTATACATTTCCAAGAAATCTTGCTTCACATAACAAGTTCCGCTTTTCTTAACAAGCACGCATGCTATGCAGCCCTGACACTCCACACAGAGGCTCTGGGCTGCCTGCCAGCACTGCTGCTGCTAACTGCCCCCAACTTGAGGCAGTTGCCTGGGGGTGCCAGAGGCAGGTCCCCCTAACTGCCCCCAAGTGTCCCCACTGGCCACCTTGAACCTCCAACAGCAGGCCAGGTAAGCCTCCCAGGTGGCTTTGATTGCAGCGTCTTTGATTGCAGTGTCTTTGACTGCAGCCTCCTAACCGTGTCTATCCAGAAGTAAGCCTTTGTGTTAAATGGGGCTTACTCCCAGGAAAGTGTCTTTGATTGCAGCCTAAGTAGACTTCATAGGATCCTGCATATTGAATGCATGTTTTGAATTCAATTCCAGTCGTTTTTACATCCAGTTAATATTTTTATATGAATATTTTTGGGGTTGTGGAACCAATCGTTTGAGTTTCCATGATTTCCTATGGGGAAATCTGCTTCACTTAAAGAGCATTTCACTTAAAGAGAATGCCTCCAGAACAAATTAAGTTCTTTATGTGAGGCACCACTGTATTTTTTAATGCGCCACTTGGAATGACTCATTTTAGAGGGATTTTTCTCCCCCCCCCCCCCAATTTCTATTCCCTTTGCAAAACAGACCATCTGGAGATACTCTGCAAAATTTCTCACTTTGACTCTGCATGTCTGGAAATCAGTTCTTCAATCTGAGCAAATTCTAGATGGAAAGTATATTTTTTAATGCAATTGTTTATTATTTATCACACATCCTCAGTGCACTTGCTGTTTCCCACTGGGAATTAAGCTAATGCAATAAATCTAAAAATCTAAATTTAGATTCTGGGGGCACAAACAAAGAGACGGAGGAGAGAGGGGGCGAAAAGGGAATCACAGAATGAAAAAAAAACATGGGCTGCAATCCTAAAGATACTTTCCTGGGAGTAAGAACCATTGAACACAATGGGGCTTACTTTTAGACATGGTTAGGATTGTGCTCATGGTCACTTGAAAGTAGTTGGTGCAATCCTAAGCATGTCTACTCAGAAGCATGTCTCCCATTGTGTTCAATTGTACTTACTATTCAGATAGTAAGATAGTACCAGTACGAAGCAGATGAAGATGAGGAAGAGGATGAGAAAGAGGATGACCTCTCACTCCAAGACTGAAGAGGATGAGTTGTTAAGTGACACCACTGATGGTGTAAGCCAGTGCAGAGCATACATTCCTTGGGGGTGTCATGAAAGGCTGAGCACCATCATCTTGGAACTGGGTACTCCAGTTGCAATCCATTTTTTCCTAGGAGTACATCTCATAGATAGCCGCGTCACCGGACTGGTACAGCTGGTGCAGGCCGCCCCGGGTGACCTGGGCCTCAGCTGGCCATTCAATCCTGGGGGTGATGCGCGGAACCCCTGCGTCACCACTGCTCATGGAACATTATGGGGCTTACTTTTGAGTATACACGGAGGAGCTTGGACATCGCAGTGATAGCAAGATTTCCAGCTATGACATCACTTCCAAGTTGATGACATCATATCCATCACAGTCTCATTGCCATTCTCAGAACTGCTTGAGAATCACTCCCCTAGAGACACTATCCATCCATCCATCCATCCATCCATCCTTCCTTCCTTCCACCCCTACCTATCTATCTATCTATCTATCTATCTATCTATCCATCTATCTATCCATCTATCTATCCATCTATCGAGAAGTTATCCCTTGCTAGTATTTGAGACCCTCTGGCATCAGCTAATGGTGCTGAACCTAGATGGTGCTGAACATGGTTTAAAGGTTTCCCTTCAAGGTCTGATTGGAAGGTCAGGTTGACAGGAACTATCAGAGGGGCCTGCTGGAGCAAACGAGGGCGACGCCATGAATTAAGCAAAAATGATTTGCTTTGCTAATTAATCTCGCCATATCGATTGATGGCAGGAGGAAGCGAATCGGATGATTCTGTTGCCCTGTGGCTGTCTGGTTTTAAGAAGTTTATGGAATGATATTTCTATTGGTACGGTGTGGATGGCGATAATGGTGTCTTGCTAAGGATATCTACTCAGAATTAAATCCCATGGTGTTCAATAGGGCTTACTCCCTGGAAAAGTGCATATAGGATTGCAGCTTTATTCTACTTGAGAGCAATGCTTGCACTCAATATATATGTGATTTGCAAGGAAAAAAATGATAGTGCCTCACTTGGGTATCCTTCTAGGATGAAAGGAGGAATATAAACTGGATGGATGGATAAATGAATGGATGAAAGAATGAATGAATAAGGCTGCAATCCTAACTTCCAGTTAGGGCAGCCTAAACCCCCCCCCCCCCAAGCATAAGTCCTGTGCTGACCTGGGGGGTGTCACCTAAGTGAAGTAAGACAGTGTTGTAAGACAGAAGAGTTAGGTTAGTGTACAGAGATGTGCTTGCCTCCCTACTTCACCACAGTTACTGGAAGACTGATGCATTGTGCCAGCCTAAATCAGGAGTGCACCCTAAATCAATCAATCAATCAATCAATCAATCAATCAATCAATCAATCAATCAATCAATCATCCATGTTATTTCATCCCAGCATTCCAGGTATTAAACAGTGCATCCAGATCCAATGCGCACTGATCTGTTCCATTGCAGCTCCTAATTCCAAAGGAGAAGGACATATCACACTATAATTAAGAATTAAGGGAGAGACGAACATCTAATTACTCTGCCAAAGCAAGGTTCCTCCTGGAGACTGGAGAGGTTGGCTCCCTTCCAAGCTGTGAATGAGCTCCAAGAAATTTAGCCCAATGCCTGTTGATCACTCCTAGGATATAGAACCTACCCCAGTGGGGAGATCCATACGATCATAAGAAGAGCCCTGAAGGATCCGGCACAAGGTCCATCACGTTAGCTTCTTGTATCCCACAATGGCCCACCTTGGGGAGCACATAAAATCAAAAGGTTTGTACCATGAGGTTTGCACCAAGATCAAACGGTTTGCACCATGAGGTTTGCACCAAAATCATGAGATTTGCACCGAGATCAAGAGGTTTGCATCAAGATCAAGTGGTTTGCACCAAAATCAAGAGGTTTGCACCATGAGGTTTGCACCGAGATCAAGAGGTTTGCACCATGAGGTTTGCACCAAGATCAAGAGGTTTGCACCAAAATCAATAGGTTTGCACCATGAGGTTTGCACCGAGATCAATAGGTTTGCACCATGAAGTTTGCACCAAAATCAAGAGGTTTGCACCATCATGGCTTGGAACCTGTGATTGACTTTTTTTGGTCCAGAAATAATAAATGCCATCACCACATCCTATGGCAATGAGTTCCACAGACCAACAACAAACTTGGCAAATAAATAGTTGTGTTTTTTTAGTCTAACTTTTCTGCCACTCTATTTTAGTGGTGACCAGAACTCCAGATTTAGCGGCGACGCAATACTCCAGATGTAGCCTTGCTATTCCTTACTCTTACCTTACTATTCCTTACCAGAATCTTACCGAGACCAGAGCATGTACCTTCATTCAAACTATTTTTATTCCATCTTTTGTCCCATAAAAATGGGGTTGGACCCAAGAATTCAAAATACAACCAAAGGAAACACTCAAGGGCGGAAAAAAAAATCAGAAGAACTGAGTTAATAAGGAAAGCAGTGGGGGGAAAAAAAGCAACAGTGCCATAAAACAGCAAAACCAATAAAAACAGCAGCAGATTATAATAAGCAATCCTATTTCTAGTGATTAAATGACAAACTAAAAACAGCAGAAAAAGGCCTGGCGGGGATTTCTGCTGGTTCCTTGTCCCTGATTTTTTACTTCCTTATTCAGCATAGAGATATACAGTAGGAATAGCCTGCGAGGTGGAAGGGGGGGATAAAGCCTATCAATTGTTCTGCCCCTTCAAATAAAGGACACCCCAAATTATACACCCAAATTCAGGAGACTATGCCCTATGAAATGTGCCCTATAGCACTGAATAAATCCTGCCCTTTGGCACAAAGTTGTGGGTCCCGTGAAGGACTTATTTTCTCCATCAATAGATCCAATTCCCTTTGAAAGGTATCCAGGTGAGATGTCATCACCACATCCTGTGGCAAGGAGTTCCATGGATTAAATGCTGGGTAAGGAAATAATATATATTTCCTATATATATAAACTAGTGAAACATACCCACTTTGTGGGCGTAAAATATCCCCCTGGGGTGCACTGTCCCCCCATGCGCACCATCCCCCCTGAGCATCAACCCCACCTCTGCTTCAACCAACCCATGGGCAACAAACCCCCATGCACATCAAACCCCCCCATGCACATCAACTCCCCATGCGCATCAACCAGTTATGTGCAACATCCCCCATGTGCATCATTCTCCATGCGCAACATCCCCCAAGCACATCAACCCTGAATGTGCAACTTCCCCCCATGCGCAACATCCCCCCCCATTGATGTGCAACATCCGCCCATGTGCAACATCCCACCAAGGTCAGTGTGTGAACACAATCCTCCAAAATCAGGATTGTCCTTGTTTTCGGGACATATGGCAACCCTAGGAGTGTTGCACATGGTGGTGTTGCTCATGGGGAGATGGTGCACAGGGGGTGTTTTACTCCTGCAACATGGGTACATTTTGGTAGAATAAATAAGTTAGTAAATAAATAAATAATCTTGACTTTCAGTGGCTGTTCTTAGGAGCTCCTTGTAAGGTTCCCCCATGCACCCTCCCCATCCTACTGTCTCGGCCGTCCTGTTCAGCCATTGATCAGCCACCATAGCCTGCTGGTATCCCCAGCTGGATTTGGAACGGGCACAAGAGCCCTACCAAATATAAAGGAAAAAAGTTGGCAACTTTAATTGTCATTAAGGGAATGACTTTGGGTTTATTTTACAAAAGGGCATCCTTTCAGGAACGACACACTTTCCTTGTGAAAGCTGGAAATAAGCCCCGTTATAGGAAAATATTGGGATTTTAGCCTTATGTCTAAGTAAACATGCATAGGATCAGTCTCTAATGCCCATGAAGCTGGTTCAGGTGGGACTCCTTTGATACCCCCTGAAGGTCTGGCACCCAGGGCAGTGCACCCCCTTTCCCCTTTAGCTATGCCACTGGAGGTACTGGTGGTCCCAGTGTGACCAGCTACTGGGTGTGCTGTGCTTTGTTCCAAACCTGGAGTCCTGCAGGGATAAGCCCCACTGGAAGGGGGTGCTGACAAAATATGCCTTCTCCCTACTTATTTTTCTATTTTCCTCTTTAAATAGCATCCTTTAGGTGGCAGCGTCCCTCCAGGAATGAGCTGCACCTGATCCTTGCAGGAAAGGGGGATGAAATGTCCTAACCCCAAAAGGGGACAAGGACCCCCAACCCTCAAATGTAGGGAATTTAAGGGGAAAAATTGATTTAAAAAATTTGATGATAAAAAAAATTGATGATCAAATCAAAGCTCAACAACCTCACACGTTGACTTCATGTGGTTGATATACTTGCAATCTTAAATACACTTTCCTGGGAGTAAGACCCATTGAACACAATGGGGCTGATTTAATTCTAAGTAGATATGGTTAGGATTGTGCTGCTAAACTGATACAACTCATTAATTTTAAAATGGTGGCATAGATTGAGGGGGGTCTCAAAGCTGGGGGTAGCATGATTCCACAGCAGGAGCATAGCCAGAGAAGGTCTCCAGGCTGGGGGTACCACCTTTCCACACCAGCGGCATTGCCAGTAGGGGGGTCCAGGCTGGGGATACCACCTTCCACACCAGTGGCATAGCCAGAGGGGGTGTCCAGGCTGGGGGTTCCACCTTCCCAAACCAGTGGCATAGGCAGAGGGGGTCTCCAGGTGGGGGGGGTTTCACCTTCCCATACCAGTGGCATAGCCAGAGGGGGGGGGGTGTCCAGGCTGTGGTGCCACCTTCCACACCAGTGGCAAAACCAGAAGGGGGTCCAGGCTGGGGATACCACCTTCCACACCAGTGGCATAGCCAGAGGGGGTGTCCAGGCTGGGGGTTCCACCTTCCCAAACCAGTGGCATAGGCAGAGGGGGTCTCCAGGTGGGGGGGGGTTTCACCTTCCCATACCAGTGCCATAGCCAGAGGGGGTTGTCCAGGCTGTGGTGCCACCTTCCACACCAGTGGCAAAACCAGAAGGGGGTCCAGGCTGGGGGTACCACCTTCAACACCAGTGGCATAGCCAGAGGGGGGTGACTAGGCTGGGAGTGCCACCTTCCACACTAGTGGCAAAGCCAGAGGGCGGGGGAGGGGTCCAGGCTGGGGGTACATCTTCAACACCAGTGGCATAGCCAGAGGACGGGGGGTACCACCCTCCACACCAGTGGCATAGCCAGAGGGGGTGTCTAGGCTGGGGGTGCCACCTTTCACACCAGTGGCAAAGCCAGAGGGGGTGTCCAGGCTGGGGGTACCACCTTTCACACCAGTGGCATAGCCAGAGGGGGGTGTCTAGGCTGGTCTTGCCACCTTCCACACCAGTGGCAAAGCCAGAGGGGGGTTTCCAGGCTGGGGGTACCACCTTCATCAGGGCTGTCCTTCCCCCCTCCCCTATCCCCTCCAGAGGGAGAGAGATAGAGGGCAGGACCACTCCCTCTCCTTCATCCCTCCCTCCTCATCCTCTCTCCCTCCATCCAGTCAATCCGATCTAGGCTGATTCCTCGCACGTCAAACCCACATGATCCCATAAAACATTCATCCCCTTTCCATCCCCAGCTCCAGCAGCCTCACCAGCCGTGCCCAGCAGACCAGCAGGGGAAGAAGCCTTCCTCCTCCTCCTCCTCTTCCTCCCCCAGCCAGGAGAAGGAGCCAAGAGAGGCTGCTACGGCCAAGATCTGGGGCTCAACATAGGACAACATTTCCCCCTTTTCGCCTGGATGCGGGAACCGGGTCCCCCCATGTGCCAGGTGGGCATCAGACCCATAGGACACCCTTTATCCGCGCTCAGGGGAGCCATCGCTTGAGGATCCCCCTATTTTTGGGTCTCTATACTCCTTTTTTCTTTTTTGGGGGGAAGGATTGAACCCCCCTTTTGACCCCCAGACGTGCCTTCGCCAGACCCTAAGATGAAGAGGGCGATCGCGGAAGGTAAGTCCACGTTCAGCCCTAATTCCTCCTTTTACGCGGATTATTTTCACTTTTATGCGAATTCCTAATTTTTCCACTGCGGAGCCCAAAATCCCATCTATAGCCGGACATCAGTCAAGGAGGACTGAAATAAGGTGTCATCCAGACCTGGAGGGGTTGGATCCATGTATTGGGGGCAATACACCTTGGAGTTTATTGCACGTGTGAATCTGAGTTGACACGTGTTGGTTTTGGAAAGTGTAGGGAGAGTTGCCTGGATTTTTGTTGGGGGGGGGGGTTAGGACGCTCCCCCTTTCTACCCCCTTTGTATCTGCTTGGGATTGGGGGTGGGGGGTTAACAAACACAATCCTAACCATGTCTATTCCAAAGTAAGCACTGTGTTCAGTGGGTCTTACTCCCAGGAAAGTGCCTTTTGGATTGCAGCCTTGGAGCACAATCCTAACCATGTCTACTCCAAAGTAAGCATTGTGTTCAGTGGGTCTTATTCCCAGGAAAGTGCCTTTAGGATTGCAGCCTTGGAGCACAATCCTAACCAAAGTAAGCATTGTGTTCAATGGGTCTTACTTCCAGGACAGCGCCTTTAAGATTCCAGCTTTGGAGCACTATCCTAGCCATGACTACTCCAAAGTAAGCATTGTGTTCAATGGGACTTACTCCTAGGAAAGTGCCTTTAGGATTGCAGCCTTGGAGCCCATCCTAACCATGTCTACTCCAAAGTAAGCCCCATTGTGTTCAATAGTACTTACTCCCAGGAAAGTATTTTTAGGATTGCAGCCGTAGAGCACAATCCTAACCATGTCTACTCCAAAGCCCCATTGTGTTCAATGGGTCTTACTCCCAGGAAAGTGTGTTTAAGATTGCAGTGGGTAAGGTAAGGGGTGCATTGGGTGGCCTTGGGAGGGGGGAAAGGGGTTGTGGATTGGAGGACAGGGGTGACCCCAGGATTAGGAGAATCAAACAATAGACAAGATCTTTAGGCTGCAGTCCTGTATAGGCTGAGGTGGAAAGAAGCTCCATAGGGAAGAATGAGATTTTGGGGTGTGTATGTCAGAGTAACAATATATCATTTTTCCCCCAGGACATGTCCTTTTTTTTAGCCTTGCGTCCTGGAAAAAATCTTCATTGTCCTCCTTTTCCTTGTGAGCAGGCAGCATAATTCTTGGAATTAATAAATCCAATGTAATTGTTTTAAATTCAATACAGTGGCTGCAATCCTAAAGACTCTTTCCTGGGAGTAAGACCCGCTGGACACAATGGGGCTTACTTTGGAGTAGACATGGTTAAATTATGCTCTAAGCAATATAGACTGCAACCTAACCACACTTTCCTGGAACTACTATTGAACACAATGGAGCTTACTTCTGAGTAGACATGGTTAGGATTGATAGTGCTTAAATTCACTTGAAAGCAATACATAATATGAGTGTTTTAGGCTTTTATTCTATCATGTCCTACATTTTTCTTTGGTGTCCTTCGTATTTTAGGGGGGGTCTGGTCTGCTTTTTTGGTTATGACATCTGGTCACCCTGGTGTGTGTGTATTTGTGTGTGTGTTTGTCTGTTTATATGTGTATTTGTGTACGTGTGTGTGTGTGTATTTGCGTGTGTGTTTTGTCTGTGTGCATATTTTTGTGTGTCTTTGTATTTGTGTGTGTGCATGTTTGTGTGTGTGTTTGAGAGTATTTGTGTGTTTGTGTGTGTTTGTGTATGTGTAAGAAAAAGAGACCCCTAAGTCACCAACTTGCAAAGTCCTGAAGTTAATTCTAAACAGGGAGATCAAATAGGGGTGATTCTTAGTGGCCTGGCTTGTGGGGAGAGATCCAGGTTTGTTTTTTTTTGGGGGGGGGGGTGTTCCTGGACAGTCATTAGTAGATGATGATGATGATGATGAAGACCCTCTTTCCATTCTTGAGCATCCTTGCTTGGCAGTGGGCAACCCTATGGAAGCCCCCTTCCCATAACTCCCCGTAGTTTCTGAACAGCGCCCCCCTCCGCCCCCCCAAAAAATTATTGAAGTCATGCAAATCCAGCAGGTGTCTGCAGAGCCACTCCTGTCTGGTGAGGGTCCAAAGAGCAAGGCATCCCCTGCTCATGGTACCCACTCCCCAATACATGAGGGATACTAATGGTACCCTCTCCACATTCATTCATTCATTCATATCCCACCTTTCCTCTGTTAAAAACGTGGCAATACCCCAATATGGCAATATTGGTGGCAATACCCCAATATGGTGGCAATACCCCAATATGTCCTGATCTGGGCAAGGAAAGTCTTCCTTTAGACATCCCTTAAATTCATTGTATTCCTTGTACATCAGGCCAGCCTGATCGTTGTATTCCTTGTACATCAACCAGCCAGTGTGAGTGTGAGTGTGAGCGTGTGTGTGTGTAGCGTTGCCATAATTCTTTTCCATCAAACCAGGACTGTCCCACTTGCCAGTATGTGAACACAATCCCCCAAAATCAGGATTGTCCCTGTTTTTCAGGATATATGGCAACCCAACTGTGTGGCCTTTTTCCTGACTCTTCCCAACATTCAGGTTAATTTCTTATCCAATTAAACACCCGGAGAATTAGAGGAACCCCAAAACACCTGGCCCCATGGCCAGGATATTGGGACCAAGTTTGGGATACAAATGAACCTGACCCGTTTTCATCAAAGATGGAACAGCAGAGAGAACGATGGAACTGCGAGGCCGAAGAATGTGATCAGGGGTCACACAATGTATGGTGTGCATGTGTGGATTCCAGAAATATAATATCCATATTTAAGCAGCATTGTCTCCCCGGCTGCCATAAGTCTCAAGAACGATAAACTGTAGGGTTGGTTGTCTTGAGTCAGAGTAAAGTTTCCCAGTTCTTGTATGGGGAAAAAAATTGGACTTGTGGGAGGAAGTAACATAGCTTTCTGAGTGTCCATACAAGAATAATTTATCCTATAGGGTGAGAGCAGTTGAACCCTTTCCTCTGAGTATATCATGTCCTTGGAAGAATATGGCCAGCTACTTTTCCTCTGCACTACAGTTTTTAGTATATGAATCCCATTTTCTCTCGCTAAAGGTTATCAAATAACTAAAAAGGTTGACTCCTGTTAGGTTGCCATATATCCCCAAAAACAGGGATTGGGGGGATTGTGTTCACATACTGGCAAATGGGGCAGAGGGACCTGTTCCAATTTTGTGGAGAATTATAGCAACCCTACTAGGAAGGAAACCAGAAAACCTCTTCTGACTCTTTTTAAGTGTGTTCTGCAACTGGGAGGAGTGGCCAGTCACTGGTATGCAGGTGGGAAAAAGGAGGGGTGACGGGAGGGGGGTTCCCAAGGATGCCAATGCAATATAGTATACAGTATATTTCATTTGCATGTACCTTCCTAAAAGGAACTAAACCCTGCTGATTGTGCAATGATGCTTTTTATAGGGAAGGATCTGTGATGCTAGCAGGGAGAGAGTCTCCCTCTTTTGGTGTCTGCTTCCCAGTTTAATCTGAATTTTTTTAAGATGTGGATTTCTTTGAGGACCAGAATCCATTTGGGTTTTTTGTGTTCTGCACCGTGATTTGCCACCTTTTTTCTGGTTGTTGGATTTGGTAAATTAGGATTTGCAGTGGTTGGAAACTGGATGAAGACTTGGGTGGGGAAAATGGCACGTCCAATGAATCAAATGGCATGGGGTGTGCTTTATAACATGGTCAGAAGATCAAACCTCCCATTCTTTTGTGGTGTCCTTTTGGGTTTTCTTCGCTTGGTCGGAAGGTGCTGTGGAATGTGCTCGGAAAATCTGTGGAACTCCTTGCCACAGGATGCGGGGATGGCAACTGGCTTAGATGTCTTTTAAAAAGGGGTTGTGGAGATTTCTAGAAGAAAAGTGACAAAATCGAGTACCAACTAGATGGTGGTGTCAATGGGATGCAGGACTCGTGTTGTCTTTTGTGCTCCCAGAGGTGTGAGATATAGGATGCTGGACTAGATGGGTCTTTGGTTTGATCCAGTATGGCACATATATTCTGTATTTGGAAACGTTATGGACTGGTGACGTGGACTTGGGGGTCCTATAACTATTCCATCCAGTGGAGATCTCTCCTTGGAGACACCTAAAGGGATTTTTATTAACAGCCTTGTGATCTCTCCATGACCTGTGCTTCTTTGGAGGCTCTGTGGGACCCATGAGAAATGGGTCATGACCCACTGTTTGAAAAACACTGATCTCTAGGAACTTATCTACACCCATTTTTGGAGGTCTGGCCAACATTGCTATTCTTCATGATGATACAAGGAACAGGGAACTCTCTCCGGAGGAAAGCTAGCTCAGGGCATTGCAGCAGTTCTCAATCTGTGGGTCATGACACCACCCAAATTCAGCTGATCTAATAAAATGGAAATTTTCACCATGTTATTTTTATTAATGCAAAAAGCTTACCTCTGGAGCATGTTTTTATGGTGCAACTTTGGCCTGGACCAGTAATTTTGAAGAGCACTATTGTCACCATGTCTTCTCAAAAGTAAGCCCCATTGTGTTCAATGGGTCTTACTCCCATGAAAGTGTCTAAAGTGCCATGACAGGGTCTTTAGGATGTTCTGAAGGTCTTTGGAGGTCCTGGTGGTCTTGGAGATCTTTGGAAACCTTGGAGGTTTTTGGAGGTCTTTAGCATGACCTATGATGAATCATGTCCACGTTGATGAACACAAACTCCAGAAGTGGGTGTTTTGTGTTTAAAAAGGTAAAAATTTGGCAACCAGGAGAATTTTCTTAGGGATGTGATAACATTATCACCACCAAAACTTATGGGTTGCTGTAGGTGGGTTGTGGGGCTAAAAAGATTGAGAACAGCTGATCTCAGTCACAAGGCAAGCAACAGATGGAGGTGGAATAAAACCAAAGAAAGAAAATTAAAGAATATGAAATGGGTAATAATAACCTTTGATAATCCTGTGTTTCTTTTTATTGCCGCTTCTTCCATCAGTGGAAATATGAGCTTATGGTTTTTATTGTTGCACAATTACTGTTTATGTTTGCTTTTTTTGTCTCACTGTAAAACTGCCTCGTGGGTTCCCAAGGGATGGAAAGGGTGCGATAAAATTATTTATTACATTTATATCCCATCTGCCTCCAAGGGTTGCTTCCCTACTATTGTTTTATCCTCATAGTTGTTCTACAAAAATTGGTCTGGGTTTGAAGAAGTGCCTGACTCAAGGTCACCCTTTTGGTCTTGGAAGCTGGTTTGAATACTAGTCAGAGTCAATCCTACACAATCAATCAATCAATCAATCAATCAATCAATACAAATTTTTCAACAAGAAAGATTCAAAAATCCTACACTGGCTCTTCATTTGTGTTCAATATGGAATCAGTACTGTATGTGACCCTGATGGTCTTAGATCCTACATGATGGTCTTAGATCCTACATGATGATCTTAGATCCTACATGATGGGTTTTTGCTGCTAGGTGCGCAGTAGAGGTGTGTCTGTCTTGCACTCTCACTGCAGCATGGGTTTTGGGAAGAGCATAAGGTTCAAGGAGCT
The DNA here is from genome assembly GCA_030015325.1 of Cryptoblepharus egeriae. Lineage (NCBI taxonomy): Eukaryota > Metazoa > Chordata > Lepidosauria > Squamata > Scincidae > Cryptoblepharus > Cryptoblepharus egeriae. The sequence continues at coordinate 4,414,770 of JAREYC010000017.1, read as the reverse complement.
GGTTTGGTACATGTAATATTTTATAGGGAATGTGTTGGGGAAACATGAATGAGTTGTGCAGTTGTGTGGGAAGGCCACATCGACATTTATGAGGCTCGTTATAATTGTACCTTCTGGTTTTTGCAGCATCCCTACAGAATCTATGAATCCCATATAAGTTATCTGCTCAAAAATGTTTTTGAAGTTTTCCTTCCTTCCTTCCTTCCTTCCTTCCTTCCTTCCTTCCTTCCTTGATGCAGTGGTGTCACCAGGGTTTGCACCACCTGGTGTGGGAAACCAGTATACCACCCCACGATGGACCTCCTCCTGGGCAATATCCTGGGCGGTGGAAGTAGTGATGCTACATCACAGCTATTAAATACTGTATTTACTCAAATCTAATGCTCCCCCTTTCCAGCTTAATTCAGTCTCCAAAATCAGGGTGCACATTAGATTCAATGGATTAGATTCAAGTAGTTTGATTATAAGTATAGAGTGTGCATTAGATTCAATGATTAATTGGATTTGAGTAAATTTGGTATTTTGATCATAAGTATAGGGTGTGCATTCAATTTGATGGTTAATTAGATTTGAATAAATATGGTATTTTGTTTGTAAGTATAGGATGCATCCTACAATTGATGGCACATTAGATTTGAGTAAATACGGTCCAACTCCTAAGGTTGTTGGCCACCTTGGTCTACCCTGACTTTTGCATATATTGCACAAATAACTCCAGATGTATGAACATCTGCACATATGTATGAACATTTGCATATATGTATGTACACATGCACATACATCACTCCAGATGTACTAACAAACCCATAAAAGAGTGCATTTTCAGAAGTTTACAGTGGATGACACTTTGGTGTTGCATGAATGGTCAGCAGGTGTGCCACAAGGTTTGTGTGCCACAAGGGTTTGGAGAAAGATCAGGGCCATTAGTGGGATGTGAGTTTTGGCCAATTACAAAAAAACTTGATGGTGTGCCTTGAGGTTGACGATCACTGCGCATACCCCATTTTTGAGTATGAGACCAGTGTGCATTGATGAGACCAGTGCGTAGTGTGTCCACTTTCAGGAGAAGACTTGACGTTGGACCCTATTTGGGGATAAAGGATGTAGGGCTATTAAATCTCAATGCTTGCATGACTGCAAGGACCACACAAGTGTGGGGAAAGCCTGCCTGCGGAAGATCGGAGCTGATTTAATTAGGTGTATTCTCTGCCTTCCCTCCAGACTTGAGATGTTTTCTTCTGCCGTCACCTTCATTAAGATGTATCTTTGGCAGCCAAGTGCTTTCTTTTGATGTTTCTAGAGGGATTTGTTGAACCAGAAGGCAAGCAAGATCAGCGATGACCTGGGAGTAAGACCCATTGACTGTAATGGAACTTTCTTCAGAGTAGACATGCATAGGATTGGACTCTAAGTTTGCACTCCTGTCCACACTTTCTTGAAAATCCGCTCTGGGGACTATAAAAGGACTTACTTCTGAGTAGACAGCCATAAGATCCAAGGCTCTGAGTCTACAACCGTGTCCACACTTCCGTGAGAGTCAGCTTCATGGACTATAATGGGACTTACTTATAGGTAGACAGGCATAAGATTGGGCTCTGAGTTTGCAATCGTGTCCATACTTTCTTGAGAGTCAGCTCCATGGACTATAATGGGACTTAATTCTGCGTAAATAGGCATAAGAATGGGCTCGAGTCTGCAATCTTTTTCATGCTTTTTCGTGGGTCAGCTCCATGGACTATAATGGGACTTACTTCTGAGTAGGCAAGCATAAGATTGGGCTCTGCAAACATGTCCACACTTTCTTGAGAGTCAGCTCCATGGGCTATAACGGGACGTGCTTCTGCATAGACTTACTGGGCTCCGAGTCTTCAATCTTGTCCACACTTTCTTGACAGTCAGCTCAATGGACTATAATGGGACTTAAGAGTAGACAGGAATATGATTAGGCATTTGTGTCTACATTTTCTTGAGAGTTAGCTTCATGGACTAAAATTGGACTTGCTTCTGAGTAGACAGGCTCTTTTATTGGCACACGGCGTGAAGTTGCCCGAGGACCACACAATGTGGAATTCCACCCGAGGTCCACTATGGGCTGCCCTCACTGTGAAGATCTGCACCTCTGTGGTTCATCCTACTCACCAGAAAACTGTTTTGTCTATCTTTTAATAGGGGAAAAAAGTAATAATAATTATTAATAGTAGCACCAACCCTGCTTGGATGTTGTTCTGCAGGGCAAATTAGTGTCATCCTGGAGAAAGGTGATGGAGCCATATACAGTGGTGCCTCACATAAAGAGCTTAATTTGTTCCGGAGGCCTGCTCCTTAAGTGAAACACTGTGTAAGTGAAGCAGATTTTCTCATAGGAAACAATGGAAACTCAGATGATTTGTTCCAGAACCCCCAAAATATTCATATAAAAATATTAACTGGACATGAAAATGATGACAAAACACTGGAATTGAATTCAAAACATGCATTCAATGTGCATGATCCTATGAAGTCTACTTAGGCTGCAATCAAAGACACTTTCCTGGGAGTAAGCCTCATTTAACACAATGGGGCTTACTTCTGGGTAGACATGGTTAGGAGGCTGCAATCAAAGACACTTTCCTGGGAGGTTTACCTGGGCTGCTGCTGGAAGTTTTAAGGTGGTCAGTGTGGGCATTTGGGGGCAGCTAGAGGCAGCTGCTTCTGGCACCCCCAGGCAACTGCCCCCAAGTTGGGGGCAGTCAGAGGCAGCAGCACTGGCTGGCAGCCCTTTTAAAGAGCCTCCGTGAGAAGAGCCCTGCATAGCATGTGTGCCCATATTACATTTCCTTCTTAAGTGAAGCAGAACTTGTTATGTGAAGCATAACACGTTTTTGTGAAGTTTTTATTATGACCAACCACAAAGTTGGTCAAAGAAATTATGGGCAAATTTATACTTGGAAATTTATACTTGTTATGTGAAACGCTTGTTATGTGAGGTGCTTGTTATGAGAGGTACCACTGTATTGGCTGAGCTCCTCGGTTTAAGACACCATTACTTTTTTTTTGCTGGAATTTGTGTATTTAGCTTTGAAAAGGGAAGTAAAAGTGATGAATTAGTCCGAGGCAAGGTTTCCTTCCCCCTTCTCCAAGTGACAGATGTTTGTGTGCCAGATGTGGGAAAAGCATTCCACAGGGCTGTGTTTTCCTATCACAATGCTTAAGGTTTGCAGGCTCCGTAATGGCCCTCTTGGCAAGCCAACGTCGCTCTTGACACAGTGCCCTGTGCATTTCTGTTGCGGCTGATTCTTTGTGGCTGTTAAAATGTGTGTGCCGGTTCGCTGACACTCCGTCTTGCTCGGTGTTTGTGGGTTCTGAGCATAAATCGCCAGCGGGGTGCAGGGAGGACTCTTGAGGACATGCGGCTGATGTGCCCAGGTGGTTCATTGCTGTGGACATTGTCACTGTTTGGAATATTTATAGAGCACTTTTCAACCACAAAGTCGGTCAAAGAAATTATGGGCAAAATCCAGAGTAACTATGGGGAGTCCTTGCTCTGGAGTAAGAACAAGTTACTCGGGATTCCAATATGAATTTCCAATAGGTTTTCACTAGGAGGTGAAACTACATGTGCACACTAGTAACTACGTGTGCATGTAATGGCTCTTATGTGCTCCCGTAGTTACTCTGGATTTGGGGGTATGATGCACAACCCTTTCAACCTCTCCTGCTTCTTTTGGGGGGTGACCCATAGAATCATAGAATTGGAAGGGACCTAGTAGGTCATCTAGTCCAACCCCCTGCCTGCAGCAGGAATTCCCCCTAGAGCATCTCCAACAGGTGCTCATCGAGCCTCTGCTTGAAGATCCCCAGTGAGGGAGAGTCCACCACCTCCCTTGGCAATCTGTTCCACTGCCGAACCGCCCTCACCGTCAGGAACTTTTTCCGGATTTCCAGCCGGAATCTCCTTTCTTGCAGTTATACCCAGTTATAACCCTGTTGTTTGGAGCTGGAAGGGAAAGCCGTCAGCTAGGCCTGCCTCCACCAAGTCCTGGCATCTGTGATCCTTGTCTCTGCAAAGCTCTCCATGCTCGGGTGACTGCACTTTCTAGGCCAAGGCAACATACTTATATCACTGTCTTTACACTAGAGGGCTGCCTGTCCCCTTTTCTGCACAGGGAACACGCTCGTCCATCTGCTTCTGAGTATTCCTGTCGCTCACGGTCTCCAAAACTATGCAAGAGCCATTCCCGTTCTTGTCAGGCGGGAGTCGCTTAGCAAGTTTTTATTTACCGCCAGGCGAGTCTATTTGTGCTGCATACAAACAGCTGGACCAGGTGCTGTTTGTCACACTGAAGCTGTTTGCATTGAATGCTGCAGAGACCTTTTGTGGTATTTACTGGGGGTGGAATACTATTTTTGCTCGATTTTCTACCGTGGCAAAGAAGCACCTTGGTTTGGAAGCATTCCAGCCAAGGGGTGAGGAGGAACGAGGGAGGGGGGGGGAAGGAAGGATATCCATCCATTCACTCATTCATCCCTCTGATAGATAGAGAGAGAGATAGTGGAAGGAAGGAGAGAGATAATGGAAGGATGGTTGGATATCCTTTATTTCTTCCTTCCTTCCTTTCTTCCACTATCCTTCCTTCCTTCCTCCCACATACAGACAAGAAGGAGAGATGGTTGGATGTCCTTCCTTCCTTCCTTCCTTCCTTCCTTCCTTCCTTCCTTCCTTCCTTCCTTCCTTCTTCCTTCCTTCCTTCCTTCCTTTCTTCCTCCCACCCACCCTTTCTTCCTTCCTTCCTTCCTTCCATCCTTCCTTCCACCCTTCCACCCACCCTTCCTTCCTTCCTTCCTTCCTTCCTCCCTTCCTTCCTTCCACCCTTCCACCCACCCTTCCCTTCCACTATCTTACAATCCTTCCTCCCTCCCTTCCACAGACAGAAAGGAAGGAGAGATGGTTGGATATCCTTTATTTCTTCCTTTGTTTCTTCTACTATCTATCCTTCCACTATCCTTCCCCTACTATCCTTTCTTCCACCATCTAACCATCCTTCCTCCCTCCCTTCCACAGACAGACAGGAAGGAGAAATGGTTGGATATTCTTTCTTCCACTGTCTGTCTGTCTGTCTGTCTGTCTGTCTCTCTCTCTCTCTCTTTCTCTCTCTCTCTCTCTCTCTCTCTCTCTCTCTCTTAGATAGATAGATAGATAGATAGATAGATAGATAGATAGATAGATTTATTTCAGAGCTTCTGGAGATGGTTCCCTGAGCATGAACTGAGTTCAGACTTTAGCCTTTAGTATCCATAGGAAGCCTTGACACGTGATGTTTGTTACCTACCTGCTACCCCTACCCTGAAGGGTACCCCAAAGTTTAATCCATAGCAATCAGGCTTATTTGGTGTAACAGTCCAATAAAAATCCTCTGTGAACATAAATGGTGGCCATGGATGGAGGAAGGGGCAAGATCTTCCCCTCTGACTGATTAAAAGTGGTGACTTCCTCACTCGTTCTCTCTCTCCATCTGCCACTAATCTCTCCAACAAACATTGGGGGAATAAATAATTGTAATTACAGAGCTCGGCCACACAAAGAATGATGGATGGTGGGAAACCACCAAGAGGAACTGCTTGCAAATGAGGAAACAAATAAGGAGAGGACCCATTAGTGGGCTGGCATCATCCATCAGTCTTGATGGAGCCCAGCTGATAATGTGGAAAGGAGGACACCTCTTGCCTTGACATGCCAGGCATGCGGGGTCTTAATCGGGCTAAGCCTGGGGACGGTGGTTTGGGATCAGCTGAAATCCAGGGTGCCGGCCAGATGATGAGGCAGGGTGAAGGAGCAAGAGTGAGGCTATGAAGAAGGAGAAGGACTATCATGCAGAATATCTTGGACCTGATCCTTGGCATTTTTAATGTTAGAGTCACAGGAACTTCTGCCAGCACTCCCTGGGACTCCCCAGATCCCCCAGACCATAGCAGGACTCATGGAAGTTCCCATGCAGGGCTGCAATCCTGGGGATCGTGCTGCTTCTTTCCTCCTTTCCCCGTCCCTTAAAAGAAGTGGGGGATATTTACATGGACCAGGGGCTCCCCCTACTTTGAGTACCACTGGCCTAGAGACTTTTTCCACAGGTTTCTGGAGGATAAGTTCATCTTAGGCTGCAATCTTAAAGACACTTTCCTAGGAGTAAGATCCATTGAAGACAATAGGGTTTACTTTTGAGTAGACAGGGTTAGGATTGTGCTCATAGACAGATAGACAGATAGATAGCACTGGAAGGAAGGAAATAAGGAAGGGATGGAGGGAAGGAGGGATATCTATCTATCTATCCGTCCATCCAGGAAGGGAGGTATAACTTTCCTTCCTTCCACTATCTATCGATCAATTGGAGGGAGGGATATCCTTCCATCCTTCATCTGTCCGTCCGTCCATCCATCCATCCATCCATTTGTGCTATCTCCTAGTTTTGAAAGTATATCTCCAAGTGACAGATAGATGGGAGGACATCATGGTGCAGATCCCTCATCTTGGGTAGGTGGGCTACTGTGAGACCCAATCTGTAATCCTCTCCACCCTAACCCAGGAAGAAGTCCCATTAACTATAATGGGACTCATGAGTAGATCACTTAGAAATGGACTTTCCTGGGAGTAAGACCCTTGCTTTTGAGTAGACATGGTTAGGATTGTGCTTTATATGTAATAATTATAAATGTAATATTCAGTCATATATTCTTCAAGCACTCGAAAGTAATACAAACATGGGTTTTGAGCATTTATTTTGTTATTTTCTGCACTTTTCTTGGTTGTCCTACATTTGGGGCGGGGAACTTCTCCTCTGTCCGACTATGAGATATGATCACCCTGGTCTAGAAAAAATAATAAAAACTTGCTGGGTTTAAAACTTATTTAATCCCAAATTACAGTATTCTGAACCTGTTTAAATATAGGAACTTAAACACTGAACTGTGTGTTCAAAATCTTACTGATTATTTTGGGGAGGAGGGGGTTGAGGTTATTTACTTGGTTTACAATTACTATATTTATTTGTTTTAATTTGCTTGATGATTTCGCTTCCAGCCATGACATCACTTTTAGTGGATCTTGGACAGGTTGTCCCTCAAATCCTAAAAATACTTTCCTGGGAATAAGGCCCATTGAACAGAATGGGGCTAACTTTTGAGTAGACACAGGATTGTGCTCTTAGTGGGTTCCAAGCAGTTTGAGAACCACTGTAATAAGTTGTTAGTAATATGGCACCCTTGATGGGTAAAACCACTAGTGACCAAAATGGGTAAAAATCATGGTTTTTATTAATAATCCCATCATGTTATATACTGTTGGGTGTGTAATTTGCATCAGAATCCTGTGAAATAAACCACTTTGAAATAACCTTATTCTATATAGAAATAACTAGAACTTTATTCTGTATAGAATATTTCTATATTCCATATAGAAATAACGTTATTCTTATAAAATAACTTCATCCTATCAAACCGTGTGGCCATAAAACAAATGGAGGTGGAGCAATGGCACATAACCATGCCCATCATCCAGGTTGTTGTCCTGCCCCCTGCACGAGGGTGACCTGCTGGCTTCCTGCACCGGGCGACACGAACCCTAGTGATGCCCCCGGTCCCATGGTTTTCATTTAGCTGTTCCTCCTCTTCCTCCCTTCACCCCAAAAAGTGTTTCTCCACTTGGATCCATGTGGTTTTCATTCCCCGCTCATTAATTGAAAGCCCAGTGAACGATGCAGTTGGATGCACCTGAATAATTCATCGCACCCCGATTCGGTGCCCTTGTAAAATCTCCATTAGCCCCATCACCGGGGTGAGATCCAGAATAGCCTGTCCTCGTTGTTGGAGGAGGAAGAGTTTCCCCTACTCTTTCTCTCTCTCCTTTTCTGCAAAGGCCATACAGGAATCCATCACGATTCTGCTGTTACCGCCGCATCGGATGCAGCAGAAGCACCTCGAGCCTCGCGGGGAGAATGACAATGAAGAGGCTCACGGTGAGCATTGTCTCCCGTCAGAGTATATTTTTCCCCCGTTCAGAATTTTTGACCTGGAATTTATTAGTCTCCAAGAGAAAGGCTCTAATAAAATATAAATGCTGTAATTATTTACAAAGTATTACAAAAATATTATTTGCAAATACTCTGAATAAATAAATTATGGGGTCACTCCATCCCCTAAAAAGGCCTGGGGATGGAGACATGGCTGTATCAGAGCGCAGGATTACCATGCAGAAGGTTTGGGGTCTGCGTGACCAGATCACCAATCCTCAAAAGAAGGAAAAGGCCTTGGATTCCTCTCACCTTTCTGGAGCACAATGGCACGTTTGCCTACTCACAAGTAAGGGCGTGATATTGGGCACTTTCACTTTCCCATAGAGCTCAATGGATATTTTTTTATTTTTAGATTTTTGGCCATAACATTTGATAGGAAGGAGATATTTCAAAACTGATTTTTGCATTGGATTCTACAATTCAATATGAATCCAACGACATATGACATGTTGGGGTTCTGCACACCATTGCAAAGTTCCAAAATGGAGGACAATGAGGCCCTTTTCAAGGACACCTGGACTAAAAAAGGAGGACAAATCCAGAAATTTCCGGTCATATGATCACCGTGTTGCGGGTTCAGTTCCTGGTGGCATCTCCAGGACCATTGGTGAACAGTTGACAATCAATGGGTTTTACTGGTTTAGGGTTGCCATAATTCTCTTCCACAAAATTGGGATGGGATCCTCTGTCTCACTTGCTAGTATGTGAACACAATCCCCCCAAATCCAGATTGTCCCAGTTTTTTGGAGACATATAGCAACCCTAGACTAGTTACCAGCTTGGGGCCACCTCCATCATCACCCTGCATCACCCTGCATCCAAGGTAGGTTCCAAGACCTACCTTGGGACAATGGTGTCACTAAGATTGGTGTCACCTAGTCCAGGAGCCCAGTGCATTCCTCTAATAATGAGCCATTATCGCAGCCTTAGGCTGCAATCCTAAATACACTTTCCTGGGAGTAAGACCCATTGTACATAATGGGGCTTACTTCTGAGTAGACATGGTGATCGTAGTGATCATAGTTATGAAAAGAGATGCTTAGGATTGCACTGATAGTGTTTAAATTAGCCCTATATTTTTGTGGGTGTTCTACATTTCTGGGTGTCCCACATTTGGAGTTCTCTTTTTTTTATGACATCTGGTGGTCACTCTGCCTGTATTGTGAACATCAAACACTGTTTGCTGCATTAATATCCCAGTGTCTACATTCGGACTCCTTGCCTGCATGTTGACCCCATGATTAGGATCGTGCCCTTGAGTTTGCCGGACTTTCCTGGCCTTTAAAGATAGCAGTGTTTCCAGCAAACTGCACAACCGGTAGGGATGAAACTCCCATCGAGAAGCCAATCGCCCATTTGCTCCTGACAAATGAGCACCTGTTCCCGAGAAACTGGGTCAGAAGTGACAGGCGGCAAGCGTCCTCTCCTACCTGAGATGCATCACTCCCATGGGACTTTAATTTTAGGTTTCTTTACCCAGTGGTGGAGGAAAAAAAGTCTGTCTGGAAATTACATAGTTAGCAGGGGAGGTCCTGCAAGTCAGCTGGCAGTGGGTCGTCACCTGGATGATCAAGCGAGTCTTTGGATTTCTCTCTATATTATATTATATTATCTGCAATCCTAACCCCCAGTTATTCCAGCATAAATCCCTACACAATTAGTAAGAGAGGTCCTGCAAGTTGGCTGGCAGTGGGTTGTCACCTGGATGATCAAACGAGTCTTCTCTGTATATTATATTTTATATTATATCTGCAATCCTAATCCCCAGTTATTCCAGCATAAATCCCAATACAAGTCCTAAACTGGCATGGGGGTGTCACAAAAGTGCCAACAGCACCACTCTTGGGGGATTTAAGCCAGTGCACAGACATGCACCGACCTCTCCGTGCCACCTCTAGAATAGGGAATGGATATGTTGTGCTGGCCTAATTTGGTTAGGATTGTGCCGTATATCTTATATCATCTTTGCACCTGAAGCAAGACGGTTTGGGAAAAAGGGTAACCTATACAAGTGAAATAAATCCAATTGCTGTTATTTGTTTGCCATTTTTTTTCTCACTGTGAATAAGCAAAACCAAGAAGGAATCGCCATATATACTCAAATCTAATGTGCCATCTAATGTAATGCGCACCTTGATTTTATAACGTTTTAAAAAGCTTGCTGGCAGTTTTACTGCATACAGTGGGTGCGATCCTCACCCCATCTACTCAGAAGTAAGTCCCGTCATATTCAAGGGGGCTTAATCCCATGAAAGTGTGTTCAGGATTGCAGTCACAGGCTGCAATACTAAGTACATTTTCCTGGGGATAGGCCACATTCAATACAATAGGACTTACATCTAAGTAGACATGCTTAGGATTGCATTGACAATGAGTTATATAACAATAATAATATGACCAACGGTTTATGTTATGATTTTTTACCTAATTGCAGTAATTTTTACATCAATGGGTTTGTTACATTTTTTATTACAATACAATAAACTGTTTAAACAATATTTACTCAAATCTAAGGCACACCTTTAAAAAGCCGAATATAGGCTCCAAAATTGGGATGTGCTTTAGATTCAGTGGTGCATTAGATTTGAGTAAATACAGTATTTTGAATATATTTATACCGACCTATAATGATCAAAATTCTGTATTTACTCAAATACAGATTTACTCAAATACAGATTTACTCAAATACAGATCTAATGCACCACTGAATCTAATGCACACTCCAATTTTGGAGTCTATATTCAGCCAGAAAAAGGTGTGTTTTATATTTGAGTAAATATGGTAAATCTCAACCTCTTGGTGTTATTGATTCTAGTTCATGATCCAAGGAGTAGGTTTTGTACCCCATGCAAGAGAGGAGGAGAATTTTGAGTATGCTGGTATTTTTGAGTTCTGACTTTTTTTGCTCTGCTCTCTTCCTTGAATCCATAATTGGGACATGATCCCCAGGGCTGCATGGCGAGCAAGAGATGGGTGCCATCCTGCGGACACCTTTTCTCAACCTCTGTGCAAAACCATGTACCTGTCATAGCAGACGCCACTACGGTTCCAGCTCTACTGCCTTACTTATCAAAATGCCCTGGGAATTATGCAAAGAATAACCTTTTCGTTTATGGCTCTTGTTTCCCGTCTTGGAAACGTCCTTCAAAAATGTCAAGCTGTGAGTGGCATAAAAATACAAGGAAAGCCTTGCTGGAGCAGCCCAAAGGGCTCACCTAGGTCTACTCTGGAAAGGCCACAAGCAGTAAAGAAAGATGGGCTGCCCATTGATCCCATGGATAGACCCCCTGGTCCTTCCATCATTGGTCCCCATTTCTCACCATGGATAGACCCCTGATCCTCCATTACTTTTTCCAATCCACCTTTTTACAACCATTCAAGCTAGTAATCGCCACCGCTGTGTTCTTGAGGCAATGAGTTCCACCGGGTAATTCTACACCATATAAAGAAGTACAGGTCCAACCTTGATATACACTTATTTTTTATACATTAATTTGACTCAAACATGGACTTTTGACTTTTGGATTTGACTCAACAGCTGCGTATCACAGTTTATTTTATACTGATACAGTTTATTTGAAACTGTAGATAGATTTTAAGAAACAGCTTTTCTTACTGTTGTAGAGAGGCAGTCATGCAAGCTATCATATCCTTCAAAAATGTCAAGCTGTGAGTGGCATAAAAATAAAAGGAAAGCTTTGCAGGAGCAGCCCAAAGGGCTCACCTAAGTTTACTCTGGAAAGGCCACAAGCAGTAAAGAAAGATGGACTGCCCATTGGTACCCATGGGTAGACCCCTGGTCCTTCCATCATTGGTCCCCATTTCTCACCATGGATAGACCCCTGATCCCAGGCTGATCATAGGGTAGAGCTCCAAATGTAGGACAATGGTCCCCAAAAGTCCAGTTTTTCAGTTGAAATGTCCTACATTTTGCTCTATAATAAACACTTCGGGGGGGGGCTTACCTTGTTTGGGGGGTCTGCGGGTGTATGTGGAGGCTCAGAGCCCCCCCCCCCCCCCCCGGCCAGCCAGGGGAAAGCTGGAGCAGTGCAGTGAAGCCGCTCGGGTGCCTCAGAGCCCCTCCGGCCGGCCGGGGGAAAGCTGGAGCGGCGCAGTGAAGCCGCTCAGGTGCCTCAGAGCCCCCCGGCCGGCCGGCCAGAGAAGGCTCCATGAGGCTTCTGAGGAGCCGAGGGGCTGGACCAGGGGCAGGGCTTCCAGCCCAGGGCCAATCACGGGGCAAGGCAGAGATCTTTTCCTGGCCCACCTCCATTTTCCTGTGCTATGAAGCACAGAGGAGTGTGTGCACTGAGGTTTGCACACAAACTAAAATGGTGGTGCACATGGGCGCTGCTTTCCGGACACGGCAGGGGGTTCCCTATTGTGCCAGGCTCCCTGCCATTTCCAGAGGCTTCCAGGCAATTCCGGACGTCTGGACACCCTGCCTGATCCTCCATTACTTTTCCCAATCCCCTTTTTACAACAATTCAAGCTAGTAATCGCCACCACTGTGTTCTTGAGGCAATGAGTTCCACCAGGTAATTCTGCACCATGTGAAGAAGTACAGGTCGAACCTTGATATACACTTTTTGTATACATTGATTTGACTCAAATACAGACTTTTATCTTTTGGATTTGACTCAGCAGGAACAGCCACTGCGTATCAGTTTATCTGATACTGATACAGCTTATTTGAATCTGTAGATAGATTAAAAAAACAGCTTTTCTTACTGTTGTAGAGAGGCAGTCATGCAAGCAATCATACCATTCAGATAAGCCAGGCAAAGGCAAGGGATCCTTTGCAATTCTATTTGATGACTACCTCTCTACAACAGTAAGAAAAGCTGTTTTTAAACCACTATAAATGGAAGCACTTTTTATTTTTTAAACATATTTTTATTTAAAACATTTTTTAATATCAGCAGGGAATCCCAGAATCAAACCCCTGCAGATATTGAGGCAGAATCTTATTCCATTAGGAGCAACTGAGGTATATGAAATGTGGAAATCTATTTTTAAAATCTAAATCTATTTCTCACTCCTTTTATCCACTGATTTTATCCACAGGATATATTTAAATTGCCAGTGTGTTTTGAAGCTTACCATAACTTTGGGCTAATAAGAACGAGGAAAATAAGAGCCCTGATGGATCAGGCCCAAGCTCAATCTAGTCCAGCTTCTTGTTTCCCATACAGTGCAATCCTAACCACTTCTACTCCAGAGTAAGCCCCATTATGTTCAGTGAGTCTTACTCCCAGGAAAGTGTCTTTAGGATTGCAGCAATAGTGGCCTATCAGATACTTCATCAGGCCACAACAGACTTTGCATTCAACATTTTCGGTGCAATCCTAAGCATGTCTACTCAGAAGTAAGTCTCATTGTGTTCAGTAGTACTTACTCCCAGGAAATTGTAGTGAGGATTGCAGCCTTAAAGACAGCCATGTCTAAAATCAGGAGGTTTCATATACCCATCATGATTTATAACATGTGATATACCATATTTACTTGAATCTAATGCACCTTCAAATCTAATGCACACCCTATACTTATAATCAAAACACCACATTTACTTCAATCTAATTACCGGTAACCTGATTTTGGAGATTAAATTTGGCTGGAAAAGGTGAGCATTAGATTATTTAAATCTAAATACAGTACTTTTCCTCTGTCCAGTCCCTCTTCTTAACCTCCTTTGCAGGGTTGTTGTGTTGATAAAAGGATGGGGTCATGAGATCTTTGAGAAAGGAAAGATGTGATTTAGATATGATTATTTAATAACGGAACAAAAAACCTATAAAATGCTTTTGGGGAAGAGAAGGGAAAACATGTGACTCATAATTCATTTATTTATGAACCACGAAATTCACTTATTTATGAACCAAATTTTAAAGGGGTTTGTAAACAAAGTCCAGTCTTTCCAGATTTGAGGGGTTGAGTTTCCAAGTTCTCCAATTCCCCCCACCCTCAAAAAATAAAAATAAAAATAAAAAGTACACACACAAAAAAACTGGCAAGATCTCAGCTTCCCAATTGTGGGGCTGTTGACATTCGGTGAGGGATAGGCAATCATGAAGCCGTTAACATCTCCACACCGTGCGGTGAGTCAACGAGGTTTTCGTACAGTGCCATTCCAAGGTTTTCTCTTTCGACTTTCCCAGAAAAAAAATGTGACACCTTGGACAGCTGTTGAAGTGCGCCTGGTATCAGCCGTCTTCCATTTCCTCTGGTCTCGCTCCAATTTATGTCAGTTACGGGTTGATGGAAGAGAGGGATGCTGATGACACCGCTGGGTCTTTCCCCGCACAAATTGGCAAGGCGGAAAGGACTTTGGGGGGATCAGAGGGGACAAAGCCATTTGGATCTGGTGTTGTTTTCCAAATGTCCAACCACGAAAAATAACGAACCGGTTGCTCAGAACCAGTTCTGGAGATCTGCCTGCCAGAAGGCCAAACGTGTACCGTGAAACCAGTTTCCACCAGCAAGTGGCCCAATCAGCCCAGATCTGATTTCTTCTTGTGTCGCTGATCTCACGGTGACTTACTTTGGCTCAGTTGTCACCTTGAAGTGGGCATCCAGGGGACCAAGATCCATCTTTATTCATGCACCCCCTTTCTTGCTTTGTACCTGGATCGTGGTTCAGGAAAGCCGAGTTCCAATTACCCTTTGAATGCCCCATTTGTAAGCAGTGCCGCAGCTTCACCCCCTCTGCGCTGGTCCCGGAGGTATACTTTGTAGCTGGATGCAACCCTTGGATGCCAGGCAATCAAAAGGAATCTGTGATGTTCTTTATCTCCAAACTCTCATGATCTCATGTGTTCTGTCACCTGCTGTTCAGTGCATGGCAATTTCCTGCCTCACCTCATGTTTCCCCATAGAGATAGAGATAGAGATAGAGATAGAGATAGAGATAGAGATACACACACACACACACACACACGCACACTAGTGAAAACGTACCCGCATTGCGGGAGTAAAATCCCACATATGACATCCCCCCACTGCGCATCAATGGCCCATGTGCATCCACCCCATGTGCAACATCCCCCATGTTCATCCATCCCATGCGATCATCCCCCTTACACATAACATCCCCACATGCGCATCAACCCCCATGTGCTTCAACCACTCATGCGCAACATCCCACCATGCACATCATTCCCCCATGCATATGAAACCCCAGGTACATCAGTTTAGCTGGGCGTTGATAAGTATGGGCTCACATTAGATTCGATGGCACATTAGATTCAAGTAAATACGGTATATTCAGGGTCTCGACTCTCTCTGCTCTGCAACCTTCTCGTGTAACTTTTGCATGTATAAGAACCAGAATCAGATCCTGGGCCAGGATCACACGAAGAAAAAATTAGAATGAATGGTGATTTGGCTGGAATTGCTTAGGACTGGTGGTTCTTAAACTTTTTAGTACTGGGACCCACTTTATAGAGTGAAAGAATCCACAGGAAATAATATCATTAACATGGAAATGATGTCATGCTCAGATGTTATATCATCTATCAGGAAAATTTTTAGTACCTCTCATTTAGTACCTCTTTTATATATATAGATCAGATCAATCTATATATATAAAAGAGAAAAGTCACTGACTGACTGACTCATTCACTCACTCACTCACTGACTCATCACCGCCCTGCCAATAGGGGGTAATGCACCCCCTGATGCATATAGGGGGATGATGCGCATAGGGGGTAATGCACACAGGGGGGAAGTTGCGCACGGGGGAAATTTGCACATGGGGGGATGATGCGCATGGGGAGATGATGCGCACAGAGGGTAATGCGCACCGGGGAAGTTGCACATGGGGGAAATTTGCACATTGGGGTTGATGCGTATGGGGGAAAGTTGCGCATTGGGGAAGTTGCGCATGAGGGGACATTGCATATGGGGGGATGATGCGCATGGAGGGACGATGCGCATGGGGGATGATGCGCATGGAGGAAGTGGCACATGGGGTGTTTCTGCGCCATGGGGGGATGGCATAGGGAGAAATGTTACACCTGCAACACAGGTACGCTTTTCGCTAGTTAATTAAATAAATTAAAAGTTATCAATATGTTTTAAAGCCTCTTGTACTCCCAAGCAGAATTGGGTACATCTCAAAGGCTGCAAATCCTATCAACAATCCCACAGGAGGAAACCCCATTGACTATCATTCAGAAATACCTATACCTGGTGGTGCCCAGTAGGGATGGTGCCCAGTAGGGATGCACAGTGCCTGGTGGTCCCCATCAGCCAGCAGCCAGTGCATTTTACCCAGTGCCTGCTGGTACCCTGTGGCCAGTGGTACCTTTTGGTGCCCTCTGCCTGCTGGTGCCTGCTGGTGTCCACTGTCCATTGGGTGGTGCCCAATGGTAACCACTGGTATCCAGTAGGAATGACCAGTGCCTGCCTCTGCCCCTGGTAGTCTCCAGTGCTTGGTGCCTGTCAGTGCCCAGTGGTGCCCAAAGCCCAGTGGTGCCCACCACCTGGTGCCAGTTCCTGTTGCCTGTTGCCAGTATCAGTGCCTGGTGCCCAGCAGTTCCCAGTGCCCACAAATATACCATATATACTCACGTATGAGCCTAGTTTTGGGGGCCCAAAAACCCACCTTGGCTTATACAAGGGTCAGTAAAAAAAATAAAGAAAAATGGCAGACGCACCCTCCAGCGCACACCCTTAGAGGCTCTGCAGCCTCTCCAGCTGCTGGCGCTGGCTCTCTGGGTTGCGTCGGAGGTGCGTGGCAGCAAGACATGGAGCCCACAGCAGCCAAGCCCCTCCTCAGACTCAGGTACTTCTTTGTGGGCTTTACTTCTGAGTAGACATGCCCAGGATTGGGCCCTGAGGCTACAAGGCCAGCCACACTTTCCTGCTGTTGCTGCATTTCCCACCGTCGGCTTATACTCGGGTCAATAAGTTTTCCCAGTATTTGTGGTAAAATTAGGTGCCTCGGCTTATACGCGGGTCGGCTTATACGCGAGTATATACAGTACTTAAATTTTTTACTCCTGCAATGATGGTAAATTCCGCTAGTAAATATAAAAAATTTCATAGGCAGCATGATGGAGGTTGCAATCCTAAAGACACTTCCCTGGGAGTAAGACCCACTGAACACAATGGGGCTTACTTTTGAGTAGACATGGTTAGGATTGTGCTTGGCATCTCTGTCCCTCCGCATTTTTCTCTATCCATCAACAATTTGTTCCATCAGTTCCTTCCCTTCCAGGCGGCCTGCTTGGGGAGGCATAGAAGGAAAATTCCTTGACTTATGTATTTTTAAAGAACAGCCTTGCTTGTTCAGAGACAGTAAAAACCCAGCATGTCGCTACTTGGGTATTCACAAAAAATACATTTTTATAAAAAATATATATATATATTGCCCTCCAAGGTCTCATGTCTGAGGCTGGCAAGAGAATGACGGCTGCTTAATGTGCACTCTAATGAACACCAAACTTTCGTCTTAATGAATAGGATTTGCGGTTTGCGGCACATTGTAAGGGAATCAAAAACCCCCAAAGTTTAATGTTCGCAGTTTGCAGTGCATTGTATGGGAATCAAAGCCCCCCAAAGTTTAATTCTGACATGATGTGTTTTTGTGCGTGCAAGATATTGCGAAGTGAGATCGCTGGAGACATTGTTTGAAAGGGAAAAGGATTTTGTTTGTTGTGTGCTTTATGAAGCCAAGAGTTTTCCCTATTCTTCCCATGGCTCTTTATGAAACTCTCCACATGAACAAAGGTGTGGTGTGCATGATGGTGCAAGTGGTGCGCAAGATGGTGCGCATGATGGTGCCTTTGAAAATCCAGTTCTTCCATCACACTCATCCAAATGGAAGAAATCCATTAAAATTAATAATGTATACTTTTTTTATGTTTTTAATGTTTTTATTCCTGATGTTTTTAGTAGTATTATCAGCCTCTGGTTGGGAAAAGCAGGATATAGATCCATTTAAGGACATAATCCAGAGTAACTACAGGAGCATGTAAGAGACCCGTATGTGCATCCCAGGGGTGGGCACAGGCCGGTTCGCTCAGGTTTTGGGGGACCGGATCTTCCAATCCCCCTGACGCTGGTGAACCGGCAGCGGCAGGGGGCCCCCAGAACCATGCGGACCTGTCCGCATACTAGAGAGGGAGCCGCGTGGCGCCACTGCGCGTTCCCTTCTTCTCCCTGGCTGTTCAGGGGGGGCATTGAGGGAGCCGCGCATGCTTTCTTCCCCTCCCTGGCTGGCTGGGTGGGGGGCATTGAGGGAGCTGCGCACGCTCCCTTCCTCTCCCTGGTCGGCCCTGGCCCAGTGTGGTTAGGGGTGTAGCCAAAGTCAAAGTGTGGAGAGGATTGCAGCCTCAGAGCCCCATCCTAAGCAGATCTACTCTGAAGTAAGTCCCAGTATAGTCAATGGGACTTACTCCCAGGAAAGTGTGGAGAGGATTACAGCCTCAGAACCCCATCCTATGCAGGTCTACTCAAGTAAGTAATTTTTATTTTTTTAATTTTTTTAATTTTTAAATTAAAAACCTTCCCGGCCCCACCCCCTGACCCCACCCCTGGCCCTGGCTCCGTCCCCTGGCCCCGCTCACTTCCGGAGAACTGGTACTTGGGCCAAGCCGGGCCCACCACTGGTGCACTCGTTGTTACTGCACCAAATTATGGCAAGTAGATTACATGCACCTGTAGTTACTGCACCACCTAGTGAAAACCTATGGGAAATTCATATTGCAATCCAGAATAATTTGTTCTTACTCTAGAGCAAGGACTCCCTGTAGTTATTCCGGATTTCACCCTAAATAAAATAAATAGGGAGTGTCCTTGCCTGTTATTGTGCATGCTCTCCATCCAGTTTTTGAGTTGTTGCGCATGCACTTGGAAGGCTAAACTCTCATTGTTGCAGCTATTTTTAATGCTTGCCATATGCCATACCACTATATATGGTGCACCTATTGGAAGTACCATCAAAAATCACATCACCAGTTACTTCTAGGTTCGAATGCCTGATGCGATGCAGCAAACGCCAGCAATAGACTCAGTATTAAAGCAAGGGATGCAATCCTGAAGACACTTTCCTACGGCTGCAATCCTAAAGAGTAAGGATTGCAGAGTAAGACCCATGGAACACAATGTGGCTTACTTTTGAGTAGACAAGATTAGGGTTGTGCTCTATATTTGCCTGGAAAAGGTGCGTATTAGATTTGAGTAAATACGGTGGTTGCCCAGTTAGTCCTTCTCCACCATAGAAAACGTCTACTCCTCCTCGCCAAGGGCCGCGGCTGGTTGGCGCGGTGCCAGAAGAGTTTAGAGTTCCACGCTTCTAAAATATTTATTAATGCGAAGCTGTAGTTAGCACTTAAGCTGAGGGCAATACACTAGAAGCCTCTTTGTTGAAATAGAAGTTAGTGAGGCTGAAAAGCCATTCCGCTGTAAATATAAACTGTATTAAGTGCTTGGTAGCAACCCGAAATGTCCTTTCGTTGGCGCGCTCGGTGGCGCAAGGCGGATGGGCTGCTTACAGGATTAGCTAGTGGTGTCAATGTGCCGGAAAGGATGTGGAAGTGATAGCTGTGGGATTGGCGCATAGGGTGATCTGGGGGGGCAAGAGATTTGGAGGGGAAACGGTTCATGGACCACGTTGCCAGAGAGTGTTGCGAGTGGCGACGACTTACAGCACAATCCAGAGCAACTAATCTGTCCACGTAAGAGCCCTTGGGTTGCCCTATCTAACACTAGGGTGCAGCAACTGCAAGATGCTCCAGCCCAGTTACTCTGAAGGAGGCTTAGGGCAGAGCAAGGCAAGATAGGGTGCCCTAAGAGAGGTGGACCTGCTCTGCCCTAACTGGGGCAGCCTAAGCAGCTCAGGAGAGGCAAGTTGAGGGCATCTTTAGCATTGCCTAGGGCAGAGCAGTTACTCTGTATCCAGAGCCTGTTTCCAAGGCAGAAATGCCTCTTCCAGCTCCTCAGAGTTATACCACCTCAGGAGCAGGTATAGTAATGAGTAGACCCATAGATTTCCATGATAAGGCCCGAGTAAGAATGGCAGTGCTGACCAAAAATCTGAGTTCTTGGCCAGCCTAGCTGCAACCCCTTCCTCTCAACCTCAGGATATGGAACAAACTACGGCTGCCCACAAAGCTCAGGATACAGCAGGCCACTCCAAGAAGCCCCTTGTATTCACTGTAGAATGTACTGGCATCTCATCAGGGACTCCTTATAAGGCAGGCACCCAGTGGCGTCACCAGACTGGTGCGGCTGGTGTGGGCTGCATTGGGTGATGCAATCCGTATGGGGTGATGCGTTGGCGGAGTTTGACTATCCTTTGGCAGGCTCTGGGCATCAGCACACCCATTCAGGCCTGCTCCAAGGCAGAGTAGCAGCCAGAAGCTGCCGCTCATCCTCAAAGCTGGCCTGAATGGCCATCTGAGGTGCACTGCGCAGAAACACACTGAGCATGCCAAACAGCTTCAGAGGAGACTTCCGTAGAGCAGAGGAAGTCCGCGCCTCTGCACGGCATTCGGCCTCACTCAGGAGGTGGAGCGGCAGCCGAATGGCTTCAGAAGAGTACTGCACAGGCACCAACTCTGACGCCTGCACAGTCTCCTCTAAAGCAGAAAGTCTTCAGAAAAGTACTGTTCAGGCGTCAGAGATGGTGCCTGGGCGGCACTCTTTCTGAAGCCAGTTGGCTTCAGAAACAACTGCGCAAGCGCCAACTTTGGCGACTGCGCAGTCCAGGTAAGGGGGTGAGCGCATCCCAGGGGTAATGCACAGACTTCCGCACCAGGTGATGTGCAGGTGATGTGCAGAGTCATGTCACCACTGTAGGTGCCACTCAGGTGCCACTGTTCCTTGTTCAGTGTGATCTGAGGGGTGTCTCCTCAGGAGCAAGTCCTCCCCATGTGTCAATTACTTAGCATGCTATGGAGCAGTTAGGGCAGCCCAGGCTTCCTGACTCTCTGGATGCAGCATAACTTTCTGCTCTGGATACAGAATAGTTAGGAGAGAGCAGTTAGGGCAGAGCAGGCTGAACTTGCTCTGGATTGTCCTCTTAGAATCATAGAATCATAGAGTTGGAAGGGACCTAGTAGGTCATCTAGTCCAACCCCCTGCCTGCAGCAGGAAATCCCCCTAGATCTTCCCTAGATCCCCGACAGGTGCTCGTCGAGCCTCTGCTTGAAGATCCCCAGTGAGGGAGAGTCCACCACCTCCCTTGGCAATCTCTTCCACTGCCGAACCGTCCAAACCATCAGGAATTTTCTCCAGATATCCAACAGGACTTGCCAGTAAATGGAATGTAATGGGGGAATGCACTGGTTGAGAAATATGGATTCCATTGAGGAATGGATAGATTGCAGAAAAGTGAGAACCAGTGGTGGGCTTCAGGGGGTTCTCACAGGTTTTATAGAACCCTTTGCTAATGAGCGCCTGGTTTTAAGAACCAGTTACTAATGGGACATAGAACCTGTTGTTAATTTAGGTTATTTGGTCATAGAACCTGTTAATTTATTTAAATCCCACCACTGAGTAAGATCCATTGAACACAATGGGGCGCACTTTTGTGTAGACATGTTTAGGATTGTGCTCTATATGTGCAATCGTATTTGTGTCTACTCAGAAGTATGTTCCATTGAGGTCAATGGGGCTCACTCCAAGGAAATTGCTTTTAGGATTGCAGCTTATTCCTACAATCCAGAGTAACTATGGGAGCATGTAAGAGACATTACGTGCACCCATAGTTACTGCACCTATTGGAAATTCATATTGCAATCCAGAGTAAGTTGTTCTTACACCAGAGCAAGGACTCCCTGTAGTTACTCTGGATTGCGCCCATTGTCTTGTTTTGTTGGATGATCTTGATGCGCTGATAGGCATCCAAGATCTTGGGATCTGTTGGGGAATAAGGGGGTGCCGCACCAAGACACATAATTCTGAGCATGGTGAATGTTCCCCTACTCAAAAAAAATGTATATAGAGAAATTGCTTAGTGATAAAACACTTTCCATTGATTAAGGTAGGTTTAGACTTTAAAGTATTCAAATATTTTGCCATTTTAAAAGTAGGACTTATTGATGGGTATATTTGAGGTGTTTATTCCAAATATGACATCCGTTCTGACTCATCTAGTTTTAGAAAAACACCTTATTTAAAACTTCTCCATATAATATATTACATGCAATTTATTAATTACAAGAAGGACGCATGCTGCCTGACTGAGGACATTGAAGTTTTTTTTGCAGGACAGAAAGCTAAAATTCAGGACATGTCCTGGGAAAGAAGAGGACATATGGTCACCCTGTTTAAAGGAGGAAAAAAAAATATGAACTTTAAGCTCTTATTTGGGACTTTCAAATATGTAAGGGCTATATTATATTTGGGACTTTCTGGTCCCCCATTGAGTGCCAGACTAACATATAAGCTATAGCTTAGGGCCCCACTCTCTTGGGGGTCCCCAAAAAATTTAAAGGGGAAAAAAACCTGGATGTATATTTCCAAAATATAGATTAAAAACAAAATTAAATAAAACCTATATACAGGTTTATATGTTTTTAGTATACACACATATACCTATATATGTATTAAAATTCATATTTTGTTATGTCCAAATGGTTTTAGATACCTATAAGGTCCATAAATTACCATATAGCATCTATTCAACACATAAAACAGCGACAATTTGTTGTTGACAAAGGACAGCTGGACATATAAAGGGCCCCATTACCTTCAATAGCTCTTAGGGCTTCATCAAACCTAAATTCAGCGCTGCCCCCATTCCATGGCTGCAATCCTAAAGACACTTTCCTGGGAGTAAGATCCATTGAACGCAATGGGGCTTACTTTGGAGTAGACATGGTTAGGATTGTGCTCTATGTAAGAAAAATCTTAATGCAATTGCCCCGTTATTGGATTAGTGAAAACAATTGAAGAGGGCCAAACAGCGTTTGCTTCTGTACTTCAAGATGTGTACAGAAGTTTGTAGGTATTTCTGTTGTTGTTGTTGTTGTTGATGATGATGATGTTGCCTATTTTGGGAAAGCTGAATTTAGAGAGGGATCAACCATAAAATGCAAAAACCTGTTTAAAAATTGATCTGCAGGTTTGTGCAGATCTGGGAAATTCTAACCATATCATTTTAGGATTTCCCCCCTTTAATAAAAAAATAATTCTGCCACCCCCAATAACATTTCCTTGTAAGGACTTCAGACGGACTCCCAAATGCACTCGCTAGTGAATAAGTAATGAATAGGCTTCCTCTGACAGAGTGCTCCTTTCAGGCAGTGGATCAAAAAGCAAATTAAATCCTCTTTGGTGTAATTTCCAGAAGAGTGATCTGCTTCGTTTTGAAGATTGGGTTTTTCTTTCTGTATGTGTCCTTTATATCTTCTTTTAAGGTATTTAGTAGAAAAGCTTTGGCTAAAGGGTTTGACTTGGGAAGAGACAGAGTTCCATAGCCTGGGTCCAAAATGTCTGGGATTTCATTAGGATTTTCCTTGGTATCTTCTATAAAAAAAATTGAAGCGTCACTAAGGCTAAAATCCTGAGTACCTATGGGACCTTTTACACCAACGTAGTTACAGTGGGAAACTGTATGGGAAACCTATAGGAAATGCATCGATCAATCCAGAGTAAGTGCCTCTTACGTCTTCCCATAGTTACACTGGATTGTAGAGTAACTGACTCACTGACTAACTCATTAACGCCCAGCCAAAACCACCAGACCTAGAAGTGTGTAATTTAGGGAGCATATTCTTTACATGATGGAGGCACCCACTAAGAACCTATTTGGGGAAATTCAAACCGGAAGTGGGTGAAAAGGTTGTTTTCATCCATATATTTTACATTGAAGAGTCGCTGACAGATCAACGTGACTTATAAAATCAAAATGCTGTATTTACTGAAATTTAATTAACCATTGAATACAATGGAAGCCCTATATTTATAATCAAAATACTGTATTTATTTAAATCTAATTAACCATAGAATATAACGTGCACGCTATATTTATAATCAAAATACTGTATTTACTTAAATGCGAACCATATATTTATAATCAAAATACTGTATTTACTTAAATCTAATTTACCATTGAATATAATGTGCACCCTATATTTATAATCAAAATACTGTATTTACTTAAATATAATTAACCACTGAATATAATGCACAACCTATATTTATAATCAAAATACTGTATTTATTTAAATCTAATTAACCATTGAATATAATGCGCAACCTATATTTATAATCAAAATACAGTATTTATTTAAATC
Organism: Cryptoblepharus egeriae; assembly: GCA_030015325.1. Lineage (NCBI taxonomy): Eukaryota > Metazoa > Chordata > Lepidosauria > Squamata > Scincidae > Cryptoblepharus > Cryptoblepharus egeriae. The sequence continues at coordinate 4,390,484 of JAREYC010000017.1, read as the reverse complement.
TAATTAACCATTGAATATAATGCACACCCTATATTTATAATCAAAATACTGTATTTACTTAAATCTAATTAACCACTGAATACAATGCGCATCCTATATTTATAATCAAACACTGTATTTACTCAAATCTAATTAACCATCAAATCTAATGCTTTCCATGATTTTGGAGACTGAAGAAGGTGAACAATAGATTGGAGTAATTACAGTATATATGAATGTTTTTTTATTTTTTATTTTATCATGTCCTACAATGGGTGTCCTACAGTTGGGGGGGTTGTCCTCTGTTTTTCGGATATGACATATAGTTACCCTGGGCTCCCCCTCCCCCTATAGCATTGTGAGGCCAAGCTTAAGCCTCCCTGTCTTGCACCTCGCTAGATCAATGAAGTAAGTGGATTAAAGTTTCAACGAAGATAAGAGAGAGTCACAGTGGAGAGTTGGCTTATCATCGCATGCTGGCAAACCAATGTCTTAGTGGTTCAAC